>OY979716.1:490000-1160000 GCA_963855995.1 Muricea muricata
GTTTAGTGGCCCTGGTTGGCTGGGGCTTCCAGCCTTCCAAAGATGTATAAAAGGATTAGAAGTCCATAGATTTAAGCATACAGTAGAAATGTAATCAAATCATAGAGTTGAATAAACTTTTTATCTTTTTTCAGATTCCAGAACCTTTATCTGTGATTTTCACTGGGAAAAGGCGTGGATGGAATGGACATCAAAGATTGATAATGGAGTTACTGGTAAACGTGAAGAATGCTTGGGAATGTTACGGAAAATAGCCCATGCTCAAACAATGGATGATTATAAGGAAGCTTTAAAAGACTTTCAAAGTAGCCAACTGTTTAAGAAGAATGAGAAACTGTCACGGTGGTTTTCAAATACCTGGTTACCAGAAGTAGAGGTTTGTACTGTAAGCACTGAAGTTGGTACTAACAGTGCTTGACTTATATCAATTTCACTACAAACAAAGAAGATGATCTTAACAGTTTTAAACAGTCATTCAAAGCTCATTGTTTTTAACTACCTATACTAGAGATGGGCTCAAGCTTTTCGTGGGGATGATTTAAAAACTGCGGTTCATACAAACAATGGAGTTGAATGCCAAAATGAAGCCTTCAAGTGTGATTACCTTAAGCGTAGGAAAATAACGCATCAAGTGCAATGCTCACAATATTAACACAACAATTTATTCCAGAGCTATACACCAAGTAAGTACAAGCATACCATATTCTCTAAATTAAGCCCCCATCCCTTAACCCCTCCCCCCCAAATAGGTCCCACTCGAAAAAGCAACCCTCTATGTCAAAATTGTCAAACACATGTTTCATTGCTTTCTCTTCCTCTCTAAGAAGCACTGCCTCAAAAGCATGAAATCAATATGCTCGTGATATTATACTTTGTCATAACATAATTTATTTGGCCTGGATTGTGACAGGTAAAAGCTGTTTTCACAGGCAAGATGCTTTCCACATTTACGTTAGCATAATAAGTGATATTTCATTTGTGTTCTTTGTGTTAGGTACTTACAGCTGAATGTAAAATATAGTGATGGATATAGCAAATATAACAGTGCCCTCCCACCTTTTTTGAATAATCGACGAAGAGATATGGTAAACCACGTTATGAAACGATGGGAAGGAGCCATAGAACCATGCAACATAACACAGCTGGAAAATAAGGGTGAATTCAAAGTTAGAAGCACATTATCAACAAAAACATATCTAGTTCAATTTGGGAACAAATCCACATATCCCAGCATACTCAATGGAAGTGGGAATCCCTTTCATTATTGTATAAGAATAATCCTTTATTTTGCCTTGATGATTTCTGCTTTGCCAGCATTGGATCACTTAACGACCACAAACTGCCAGAAAAAAAGCAAACACAGTACAATAACAAAAATGAGAATTGCAAGGTAATTGATTGTGCAGATGGAAAAAGTGAAGTAACAGATCTAAGTTACCACAATGATGCTTTAGACAGTGGCCATACACAAATTGAATTAGATCAACATAGTGGTGAAGGGTTTACTGAATTACCTTCACGTAATGTCTTCAGGACAACACAGCATAAAAAGAAATGCAGAGAGATCCTAAAGCAGTTAACAAATGTAACATACTTGGTAAAAGATATGTCATCAATCCAAGACTTAGAGCTATCATTGCGTAAAATCTGGGAAGATGTCAAGGAGTCACTGCCATCAGATTGCAATGACAAACCAAAACATAAAAGGAAAGCAACTAGTCCTACAGAAGAGAACAAGTCAGCCAGGAAAAAGATAAAAATACAACTACCAAAAGGGAAATCTGGCAGGCCAAAACATTGTTACACAGGGCAAGTAGGTCACACTGCAGAAATGCTAAGGAAGACCTACAAAGTAAACATTCCTGTTAAACGTTTTAATGAAAGTACACTGCAGAAGAAGGAAAGCAACAGTCTTAAGGATCGACCTAAGACATGGATTGCTGATTTTCATCTCACAGTCAGTGATGAAAATGTACTACAAACATCAAACGACTGGCTGTCAGACAAGCACATAAATGCCAGTCAATGCATTATGAAATCCCAATTCCCCAACCTTGAAGGATTCATGGACACTTTGCTTGTCTCTTGTGGAAAAGTTAGAAATCCCATTGAAAAGGATGGAGTACAAATACACAACCTTAATATCAAGCACTGGGTGATGTCAGCATTCATGAATGGCACATTGACAGTCTATGATTCCCTCTATCTCAACTTCTCAGCAAGTCTTGTGAAACAGTTAAAGGCTGTACATCCACATCTTTCAAAAGGTGCACCAAATCCCATTGTGAGACTTGTCCGTCCTCAATTGCAAAGTAATGTTAATGATTGTGGTCTTTTTGCTGTTGCCAACTGTGTAGCAATTGCCAATGGAATAGATCCAGCATCAATCAAGTTTCATCAAAGCCAGATGAGATCCCACCTCCACACTTGCTTTAAAAATAAAATGCTAACAATGTTTCCTCACAATAAACAACCAAATACCTATAAAGCCAGCCTACAAAATTGTTAAATTCAGTAGTTAAATTATATATTCAGGTACAGTGGAATCCCGTTCATATCACCACCATTGAGCCAAAATTTGTATTAAAGTGGTGGTTGAGAGTTGGCATCAAATTACAATCATATGATTTTAATGATGTTATGGGAAATCAAAATTGAAAAGCACTAATAATTGGACATCAAAAATATCTCTTTGAGAAAATTTATTGGTGTTTTGCAGGGACCAAAAAAGTCGTCCTAATAACAAGGACATATTAACAAAGTGGTCGTATGGCAATGTTCCACTGTATTACCATAATTAAAATTATTAAATATAAATCCTGGTCGGACTATTCACTTTTCCTAAAACAACAATATATATGTATAAAATTAGCAATGCTTACCCGGATAGTATCGCCGACATTTCTTATTCGACATCCGTTATTGAAGTACGTGTATTTGAAGTGTGAATTATAAAATAAAACTGCTCAAAATCTTTAAAATTGTAACGTCTTCATGAGTCATAAAATGTATTTTAATAATCGAATTTGATTTTATATAACTACAGTGAAACACGCAATCTGATTGGTCAATGCCCGTGCAGGATGAGACAATCCTGCACGGGGAAATTTGAAAGTTGACATCGCTTCGCATTTTACGAGCTTGTTACGGGCTTAAAATTGCCGACAAAAAACATTTCAACTTCTGAAATTTGCAGAGAGTGAAGACAAAGTCAAATGCTAAAGCACAAAGTACAGAAACTATAAGCTTTTATGTTGTCAAACGTCTATAATGTCTTGCATGCTCGTATTTTTTTTGTTTACGTTATAAATTTAACTGAAATACGATTTTTGGCATTTTTGGTATTTTTGTTTTAGTTTATGCTGTAGCGATAAAAGTACAACCGTTCGAATCAGCATACAATGGTGCCTATAGAGGACTAAATTTTATTTGCCTTGTCATGCTTTCTTACACACATACGTCACTTCAAATGCCATTAATACAAAATTACAAAATGAAACTGGTATATCTACCACTTTTGGCCGTTAATAACATCGGTTTTTTACAATATCTGCTCTTCGGTTTAGTACCATGGTCTATGTCCCTGTTAAAATACTATATTTTCACTAAGTTTCAAAGCAAAAGAACAGAAAACAAAAAAGCATACGGTCGAAAGCCGACAAAGCTAAAGTTGACGATCCTTGGGAGAACTGCGTACTTCATCAATCAGGTTTAAAAAGTGTAAACCGTTGTTTTATTGTAGTTATTATATAAAACAATTACTAAATGGTTTTCCGTGCAGGATAGCGTGATCCATGCACTTGGGATGTTGCTCGACTTTCGAAAAGCGTTAAAATACACTCGCCTGCGGCTCGTGTATTTTTACGCTTTCCGAAAATCTCGCAACATCCCGCGTGCATGGACCAGGCTATCCTGCACGGAAAACCATTCAGTAATCCTTTAATAGTGAATAGCATAAATTAATGTTTAATAGCAACTCGGTCCCAATGCTCTCTCAACATTTCAACCTTTAGGGTATCCTATAAAGCCGTCACCAATTTTTTAACCAGTAATATTGCTTCGTTCTTAAGCTGGCCCTAAAATTTACAATTATTATTAATTGAAGGACGATGTACAATTTACAATTATTATTAATTGAAGGACGATGTACAATTTACAATTATTATTAATTGTAGGGAAGAGAACATGCTGTTGCCGCAGCACCGGGCGTAGGTTTAAGACCCTGCAATCCTGGACAAAACTATTGACTACACTCTAATTATTGTCTCGACATGGGCGTGCCTAATGAGAAAACATCAAAATAGGCCCCTCAATTTACCCCCTCGCCCCCAAAACAATGTTGAATCTGTAAGAAATGAAAACAACAAAACAAGATTGATCGGTGGGGGAATGGGGGAGGTTTGTTCTATGTAATAACAATGAGCTAAGAAGATGACGATATTAGGAAAAGTGTCGCCAATGTTTTGTCCAGGATTGTCTGAAATTGTGTAAAATTTTGAAAACTCGCGATGTTGACTAATTTCATTTTTTTTTATTTTTGTGGTGAGAAAGGATGTCGGTCATACACGTGGCCTTGTTAATATGTCAAAAGATGCATGTCTTTCATTGAAACGTTACAAATAGAATAATTTTTGTATCACCTAAAGAGGGAATAATGTGAAATTGCGATAAACACGTGCTGATCTGTTTGCAAAAACCTGAAAGTTCGAACATACATGAAGTAAGCAATCTTTTTACGTAATAAGCAATAAATGACATTTAGGTCAGAAATAGTCTGTCACGTTTAAATCGTCTGGTAGTCTGGCAACGATATGAAGCAATTGTGCCGTTTATGAATGAATGAACAATATCATAATAATATATAGAACTGTTGAACCAACGCGTTATATTCAGTAACCAATAGGTTCTAGCGCTAACTTGCAACATATTTACATAGTAGAAATACTTGGCAAAAAGTCATAAAAGAAAATCGATTACTTTAACTAGCCGAAGTCGATATAGGGGGATAGAATTACACGTGACGCAATGCAATATTCACGGTACACCACACGCGCAAGCACTGAATTGGCCGTATTTTGGCACGATTTACATTAGATCGTAAAATTGAAGGTGGAATTACTACTACAAGTGATTATTAGTATTTTCACGTTTTTAAATAATTTAGAAATCCTTTAGTTTAAGGAATCTCAACGGTGCACCATTTTCCGACATAGAAATAACTATTATTATATATTCTAATTTCTCACGGTGCACCAATGGTGCACCGTCTGCGCGCGCAATTTCCATGGTAACAATTACTTTAACAGTTCGCCAATTTCAAAATAACACCTTTGGTTAATACGTCAACCGGGAAAAGTTTATAGTTGGGACACGATTATTCCGTTAGCCGCATACATTCAGTCAATGTGAATGTTTTATAAGGAACAAATTAACAAATGCGCGATACATGCAGTACAATATTTCAACTCAATCCAAACTATGATACAGCCAAACTAGTAATATGCTTGCACATATACTATGTATAACTGCTTAGCTTGAATCTTATAGTTTGATAGTAATCATAATAATCTATCTACAATGCCCGGTTTTAATCGCTTGCCTTTTTCTTATCTGCTTATTAAATATAAATGCACCAGTTGCATGAGAATTAATACATGTAGTTTAGCAAGTTAGTTGCCTATGATAAGCCAGCTATGCTTACGATTATTACAAAAATCGCCACTGTTTGGTTACACTACCCAAAATATTGAAATTAAAGGTATAAACAGACATATACAAAACACTAAAATTCTGACTTTTTCGCAGAGCGAAATAGATTACGTATTGGGATTGTATACCTGAAACATCATCTCGCAGACAATCCTGGACAAAACTATTGACTACACTCTAATTATTGCCTCGACATGGGCGTACCTAATGAGAAAACATCAAAATAGGCCCCTCAATTTACCCCCTCGCCCCCAAAACAATGTTGAATCTGTAAGAAATGAAAACAACAAAACAACATTGATCGGTGGGGGAATGGGGGAGGTTTGTTCTATGTAATAACAATGAGCTAAGAAGATGACGATATTAGGAAAAGTGTCGCCAATGTTTTGTCCAGGATTGTGGGTACGAGGTTGAAATTTATCAGGTTTAGATGTCAAAACTTGTCACTTTTGAAGGCGTAAATTAGCCCCCCCCCCCATTGTATGAATAATAATGAATGCAGTGACGTAACGTGCGAACATTTGCAAACATTTGCTGGGCGATACCTGTGGGCAAACACGATCAAATGCACGCGGTTGAAATTGTGACAAAATATTGAAAATAATGACGGACGAAGTTTTTGGTTACATCTATAATGTTTCCCCAATGAAATACAGCGAAAAAGCAAAATATGACATTAATTGTGTTGAAAGTTCTTACATAAAGTAGCGGCCATTGATAATTATATTACTGCAGGGCAAGTTACGTCATATTTGCGGCGCATGGGCCGTCTATCAGATATACAGCCAGCATAGTAACATGGTCATGGTTTTATAGGATATCCTAAAGGTCGAAATATCAAGAGAGCACTGGGACAGAGTTGCCCCTGTGTTTTGTGTATCCCCATACATATAATAACTATCAATATCGAGTCATTCTTGGGTTGTCACATTTCTCACTCACTGGGACTGTATCTACTTCACCAAATTTAGGGACCACGTTGCGCGACAATCATTACTCGCCCTTCGGGCTCGCGCTTTAGCTAAATTTGGTGAAGTAGATACAGTCCCACTGAGTTAGAATAGTTTCAATATAGCAAAACAGTACGCTTATTGTCGCGCTACGCGCTCCCTCTTCAGCTAAATTTGGTGAAGTAGATACAGTCCAGTGAGTGAGAAATACACAAAACACAAGGGCAACTCGGTCCCAGTTCTCTCTCGACATTTCGACCTTTAGGGTATCCCTATAAATCCATGACCATAATAACATAGTGGCTAGCCGCTGACCGCGCGCGAGCGGCTACCCACAAAAATTGTTGCCCGCCCGCCGATATAAAATAAACCGAATGGCGACGAAACAAGCAAATTTAAAAGCTAGGGTTTTCAAAATTTGTGTTGAAACAAAGAATGTAAAAGACAAGAAAATACACAACAAACAAGAGTATATACTGCTGAAACAGTTTAAGTAAGTTTCTTTGATTTCAAACTCGTTTACACTATAGAGTTTTTGACTTTTTGACATGAAATACAATTGTTGTATCAATGTTGTTGATATTTCTTTCGTCGCTATATAACAAAACACTTAATGTCTGCTTCCTCGGGAAATAGTTACTTTTGTTTTCCCTCGAGTCTCAATGTCTCCCTCGGCTTCGTCTCAGGAACTTTGAGACTCTCGGGAAAACAAAACTATTTCCCTCGTGAGCAGACATTAAGTGTATATAGAGATTACTTCATGGTTGGTGAGTGCGTACGATTTTTATTCACGAGTTGTGAAGGATCGTTAAACGAACGAGTGAGCGCAGCGAACGAGTGAGTTTAGCGATCCTTCACAACGAGTGAATGATAAAAATCGTACAAACGAACCAACCATGAAGTAATTTGTTTATTATATGAGTATAAAGATGAGTGTATAAAGATACGGATATATCTTACTGACAAAAACAAATACTCAAGCAAAATATTAAAATGGAATTTCTTACCATTTCTTGCTTTGTTTTCTTGCTGAAAATGAAACCATGAGGTTTATTTCAAGTTAATGAGGCCACGAATGTCGTCGTTATGATTTTAGGTGCTTGTTTTATCAGTGAAATTGTCTTAAATCTCTCTTTTCGGTGAGTTAAAAAATACTTGTAAAATCAGACTCCATGTTTACACTAGCCTGCGAGCAGGTGTTGCACGTCGGGTCAGCCAATCAGAACACTGAACGATAAATTTTCACTGGTGAAAAAACATCGTTCGTCCAATCAAAGGCCGTGAACGATGATTTTTCACCGAGTGAAATTTTATCGTTCTTGATGCCGATTGGCTATTGCTAATTTGGAACGATTATTACGCACAGCCTTATCGATGAATAAATCTCTATACTCATGTAATAAAATATCTCCCTTGTCAAACGTTAGTTTTGGCGGGAATTTAAGCAAGCTACCAAGCGTGCTAGGGGCCTGGGTCACTCTATGATACTCCGTCAGATTATTGGTATTTTATTTTTTTGTTTCTCTGAAGGAGTGGATCCCGAACCAGCTCATCACAAAGCAGCTCATCCCAAGGCAGCTCGTCTTCAAGGTAATAGACAAATGCGTTCCATTTCTTCAGATTAGAGACGGGTAAATTAGAAAAATTTCATTTCAGACGTGAGATCGCTCATCTAGTCGAACACCATCATCGTAAGTTGCTGAATACATGTTAGGTACAATTAAAAATATTTAACGAGTTCCTTGTATGTTCGCATGGTGATTATCAATCAATCAAAGTATATTGGAAACACCACGTAAATATAGATTTCATAATGGGAAGTGCTGACGTATGGCATTTACACACGCGTTAATTTGTTGTCGAAAACAAAATAACAAGTGCGTAAATACCGTACATAAAGAAATTTGTTTATTTTATAGAAACTGATATTTTCTATTCAAAAGATTGCCTTTTACCCAACCTAAATTTGGCTCACTCAAACGTCAAGCGCCTGGCAAAGAGCACTTTGCTTTAGCAAAAACCCAAAACAAAACGTCATCTTGTACGATACCGTATGTACAGTATATGAAAATTACTTTGCTTTTTGAAGCCAGATCTAATAATATAAACCCTAATAAACCAGCAGTTTTTAATTTTTCCTTCAAATAAGCAAAGAATACAAAGCCTATCTTTTCAAAATCTCAAAAAGTTAATATAATGTAAATGCAACTTACCTAGCTGTTTGTTTTGGTATAACTGCCGTGTCTTTTGCTTGCATATTTCTCTTTCAAAAATATATTTTCGGTTTTTTATAAAATTGTAAATCTTTGTAAACATGGGAAATTGCCCAACGTGTCAAATTTAAATCTAAAATAGACTTTAAGCCACAAGACACAGCTAGCAACTTGTGACAACGTGTGAAAAAATCGTTTCATGATTCTGATTGGATAACGCTCGTTAAGAACAAATCACGAAACTGCTTTTCATACGAGAAAAATCGTGCGTAAATATCAGCATCTATATATAATAAATTTGCTATCGCAACTGAACTTTACTTATTTAAAATAAAATATAAGTGCAAAAAGATAGCTTTTCAGTCGGGTTGGATTCATTTCAATTGTTATAAAAAATTCTTGCCGAAAACAGTCTGGCTTGAAAGAGCTGTCCTGTACATTGGTTAAACTCAAGAATATTTTGGGTATTTATATAATTAGATTCGTTAATAGTAAAATAAGTTATGCTATCCTTAATTCTTAAGACCTTAAATGGTAATTATATCTTTTCCCTTGCGCCTTGAGTTAAGGGTTTAAAATTTTTGATGGGCAACTTTACTGTACCCATGCAAGGTAGTTGCTTGTTAATTATTCATTATCGCGTATCACGATAACGTAAAGACAAATGAGGCTTATGATTTCCTCAAGTTTATTATTAAGTTGAATTTGATTTTGTTTCGCTTTGATTTCCTTTGCGAAAAAAAACACAGATTATGTTCCAGATATATAAGCAAGCTAAAAAAATCCCTGCAGATTTTAGGTGGTTTTCAAATTACAATTACAATAACCATGCATAACAATTGTGGTGATTTCGAACAAATGGGTAATGTAAATTCCTTTTTAATAAGATTAAAGATAATCCTTTTTTGAAGACCGGTTTACCTACTAGCAGTTTTCCACTCGCCGTTTTTTTCACGAGGCGACTTTCTCCCCTTTGTTCTTGAGCTTTTGCAACCAATTTGGACCTAATAAGTGAGTTTAGACAAAAGAGAAAGGGTTAGCAGAAAACTGGCTCAATTAAAAAACTGTCTAGATATAATGATTAGATAACATGCATGCATGCATGCAGTGCATGAACAGGTTAAAAGCATGGGGAATCACATTGTCAGTGATAAATGCTTGTATTCTCATTCAGTTTTCCACACGATATAAAGACAAAATCAGGGCTAACAAATCTTTACAACCAGCAAGTAGTCAGCTTTCAGTCAGTGAAAAGACCATTAAATGGGCCTTTGGGGAAAATTTTGGCGAAAATTGGAATAAAGCATTCAGGAGTGGTCGTTACAACAAAAGACGGAGGAAAGTACTTGGTACACAAAGGTAAAGATTATGGCTTGTCAAGTCAGACTGTGGTGACTTATGCACAATGGATGAGCAACCGATGGAGCAACATCGGCACTGAAGAAAGTGTGAACGGCGTTGTTAGCGTAGGTGATTTCGTAAAAGCTGGTGGAAGTGATTACAATCTTTTCTGTGACAACTGTCACCACGCACGTCGTAGAATGGAGGAACTTGGCTGAGGTGAAGACGATAGTAGAAAGAATTAAGCAACGGAAACTGTTAGTTTACAATATGAAAACCGAAGCCAATTAGATTAGAGGTTGTAGTAAAATTAGTGGAACTGATAACCAATACGTGTTAAACAAGGCATGATTTTTTGTTAACGTAAGCGCAAGTAATTTCAAATAAACAGTAGAACTGCAGAAGCATTACAGTTTTTGTCAAACGGTATTGCCGGCAAGAGGTATACTTGACCACTGAACTGTATAAACCGAAGGCCAGCTGCAGCCTCAGCAGGTAAATTTATCTAACCGCGCAGACAAGGAGATTGAAAATGAGCCCAAACATGCTTTTAAATTCAGCCCGGGAAGGAACATTATAGTCTGGAAATGAAACTATTTTGTCTTATTTTGCCGTTAAAATTTTGCCCAGATCTTCATTGCACTTATGTGAACTGACTGTTGTGTTGTGAAAACATATTACTGAAAGAAATAAAGCACGAAAACACAGTTAAACGATGTGTCTACAATAATTTCAGCCCGGGTTGAAGCGATTACATGACGAACTCAGTCCGGTTTATTATTTCAGCGATGTGATCGCTCGCTGCATTTTAGTCTTCAGCCGGGATGAAATTTCAGCTCATGAGCAAACCGGACAGAGACGCGCTGAGCGGGCTGAAAACTCTCCATGTAGCTAGTCGGCAACTTAAAGGACATTGGCAATAAATTTTTTTATTTTCGATGTTAGTAGAATTGGACCCCCTGATTACGAATATCCTATTACCTTTCACCCAAATTGTTTCGTTCTCGAGATATCTCACCCTAAATATTTAGTTCGTCCGCCATCTTGGATCGATTTTTAAAAAAATTATCTTTTGGGTCACATGACCCGTGTGACGTCAGATGCAGGGGAGAGCAAATTAAACAAATATACTTTATTAGGCGCATTTCGGGATTTCGTACTTCTAGTGAAGAATTTTGTGCTTTTCGATTATTCGAATGGAAAATACCACAAGAATCAAGTAGTTCAGGTATTACCCTAACAATTTGAACCTGAACCGGGCTTACAAACAAGCAATAGCGGTGGCGAGAGCGACTCGGAAGAAGAGAGCGCCGAATCGTCTGACGAGGAAATCGACCATGTGTTTGAGGCAAAAAATGCTTGGCGCCTTGAAAGCCTGAGCTGGTGTAAATGTGGGCATTGCACATTGAAACCAAGGGCTACAGAATCGTTTTGTTGCTACGAGAAAGCGTTAGAATATGATGAGTATGACGCATTGTCGAAGGAAGCCGAAGCACAAGGGGGCAAGTGTTGACAACACAATGAACACATGCAGATTTTGAGCCGAACATGCTGTCAGAAGCGGTATTGAAAATAGACGTTTGTCGCTATCTTGAGGATAACTGGCCCTTGGATGACGAAGATTTGGACAAAATGCACAAACTTTATAGACTGTTCGCGTTGGGTATTTCAGATTTTGGGTAAAAGGCCACTTCCTGCATGTGTTTACACAAGAATCAGAGAACGATTCGCGTCGCATGACGGCCTTTATACTCATTTTAAATATGCCAAAAAATGGAAACGGTAAGCTTTTTTTTGTATTTTTACTGTATAAGACAGTTGAGTGTAGGCTTTCCAAATTTTTGAAATTTGGGCAACTTTGTGCTAACATATGAAGCATTTCAACCATGAGCTATTAACTCGTTTGCTGTTGACAGCGTTGAAATGTTTTTATGTCGAAGATGTTCCATGTACTAAATCAGCTTTAATGTGCATACAATCCCCAAATTAATTTCTAAAATGTTAGTTTATAAATCTGCCTCACTCACGATTTTTACACTTTACAATTGCATTTTGTGTCGCACATTAAATCTTCCCTACAACTGCATTTTTGGTGGCACATTTTCCTTGACAAGCACACGGTTTCTTAGCTGATTGTCTTTCTGTAATTGCAGGTAAAGCTGGCTTGCTGAACCGAGATTTTCGACTGGCCACCACTTGCTCCTTTGATGGACGTTCCTTCCCTTCTAAATACTGCTCAACAAGTGATTTTGGTTCAACAGGTCGCACTTCATTGGCATAGACTTTAGCTTTCCTCAGTGTTGTACCTACTCCTAAGGTGAACAGCTTCTTGTATCAGATTGTGTTTGTAATGCTATATTGAATTGGTTGTAAATGTTGTGTTGAATAAACGAAAATAAGAAAAAAACGAAATACAGTCCCCACTGTTGTTATTTTAACCAGCGAACGGGAGATTCTGACAGTTTAACCGAACTAGTGCGAAGGATTTCCAACAAAAACCTAGGAGGTCCGTAGAACTGACGCTATTCTATGTGTGACCTGTAACGATTATGTTAATAGCTACTAAAACGAATTCGCGTTGCCATTATTTGCGCGTGGTCATATGTAAATCATGCAAAGTCATAGTAAGCGCTCTAGACGGCTAGAGTACAAATGTAGAGAAGTTATCATAAATAAAACAGATTCTAACTAGAAGTATTAGTGTGTTATTTGAAAGTCTCGTACGTTACACACCTACTAAATGACCTCCAAGCAAGCAATAATGAAGGTGTTTATATAACGCGAATGCAAAGAATTAAAACATATTGTACTCAGTCGTTACTATATAGCTAGTAGCTATTACTGTATTAGACAATAGTGTTCAATGAGCTACATCCTCAGAGCTATATATAATGAATAAACATAAGTTGTATCTGTATATATTACAAACGGTAAAAATTGAACTTGACCTGATATTTTGAGCTACATCCTGTTGATGCCCGCAACATTGTAAAAGCGCCCAAATTATAACGTTACATCAACAGAACACATACACATTTAGTGTCTGGTAATTAGTCATAGCACATCACAGCCGTCACAGAGTAGCCCTGACCGCCGATAACGGTATGATAAAAGTCTACAAAGTACGCGAGCATATCAATTAATTGGCATAGTACCGGTGATGAAAGTGCTTTTACCGTCGAAATCAACGCATTTATTTTAGAAACACAGATGAAACACATAGTACGTAGTGGCACTAAATATTCACGCAGTTATACAAAAAAAATTGGGGTTCATCTGTATTTTTTGGATCAAAATCGTCTTAGAATGTATTTGTTCTAATACTATCGTATATTGATATTATTTCGTTCCCCTGCACCTGACGTCACAAATTTATTTCCGCATAAATTAGCATACCGTTTTTTTTTCAAGATGGCCGACGAAGGTAGAAAGTTTTACGATATTTCTAAGCAACTAAACGCGATGGACAAGTGAAAATACGTAATTAAGTATTCCGTGCGTATGTGTAATAGATATAAAGAATAAAAAAATCTATTGCCAATGTCCTTTAAGTCAGATTTCTATACGCATAGAGTTGACCGTACTAAATATCATCTCTGTCCACTGCCTATCCTCATAATTTCTAAAGATGGCGACTAAATCTACTATGCACTGACAGTCACAAAACTGCAGTCTGCATGTAGATTCATTACCAGCGCGCGTTTAAGATTCATCGTGGAAAAAGTCGTGAAGTATATAAGATGCTTTCGTTACATTCATTGTAATGATTATCACACACCTAACCAAAGCTTTTGTAGATCGCGCCTGATTACAAGCAAATAATCCATTCTACTCAACGAGCAAAAAACAAGCGTGCTTTTTCAACATTTTGCCAAACAAACTTTGCAAGACGCTCTTTTCGAGCTTTAGTGATACAGATTTAATTTCGTTCTTCCTTGTCGAGATCAAAATTTAGCTGATATATATATATATATATATATATATATATATATATATATATATATATATATATATATATATATATATATATATATATAATGTATAATTTTTAATTTTTGAAAATTTTCTTTATGATCTTTGAGAGAAATAAAAGCTTCGCGTTTTTTCATGCATTCAATCCGGTTGCCAATCGAAAGTTTATTTGCGATGTGGTTTAGTTCGTTGTTTATTTCCGAAATGTTTTCCTCAGGTCCGTGTTTATATGTTTTTGTGATGTTGTCGTGCAAGAGCTTGTTGTATGTGTCGAGCGAGGTTTCATATATGTTCCTAGTTTTATCAGCGTTTGCCAAAGTGTCTTGAAAATAGTCTTTTGTGTCTCGAAATTTAATGGTTTCTAGTAATTTTATAACGTCTTCTTCGAAAGGTTTCAGTTCCAAAACTGTGGGAAGTGTTTTGTTAGACGAAAGGCCGAAATTCCTAGTGTTTTCCTGACTTTTTTCTCCTTTTAGAAAGAAATGAGCTTTCCATCTCATACGTTTTAGTACGCTTTCCGCTTTTTCAATCAAATTCCTCAAATAGTTGTCCCTTGATGGTATAGGGATGTTTTTCAGTGAATAGTCTAGTCGAAATTGCCTCATTTTAAGGTAGAAAATTAGATTTCGAAAACGAGAGTGCACAACCAATGTAGGGTGCGGATATAATGTGCTAGTTTTGGTTAGCGAAATACAAAAGAGTGCTCAATGACATATAGACAGAGCGAAATGTATAATGCTAATGTAGAAGCTAATTTAAATTCACAGAGGCATAGTAACGCACATTTAACAACAATAGTATCATTTCTAAAGAGACACACTTTACAGTACAATCTCTCACAACCCTCGAGTACTGTATCCATAGAGACGAGCAATTCGTTCATCCTTCAACAAAATTAAAAGTATAACTCAATGTACAAAAATGTTGATTATACACTTCGCTCTGTCTATATGTCATTGAGCACTCTTTTGTATTTCGCTAACCAAAACTAGCACATTATATATATATATATATATATATATATATATATATATATATATATATATATATATATATATATATATATATATATATATATATATATATATATATATATATATATATATACTGTCAATCCCGAAAAGGTTGTCCAGGCGAAATATACTATAATATATATATATCGATCACGTGGTTACTCTAATATATGCGTCCACACGAAGATTTTATCATGCGTGTTAATTGCGCGTTCGATTAGCGTGGAAATTAAAACCTGTTTGCAGTATATACTGTACACAATGCCGAGACCATATTCGGCGCATGATTTGCGTTGGAGAATGGCTTATCAAAGACTATTTTATCAAAGGAAGTATAAAGAAATAGCATCACAGTTATTTGTTTGCCCAAAAATTGTGTACCGGACGATTACGTTTTTGAATAGCGGTGATGTGAAGCCGATAGGATACGTCTTAATGGTCGGCCTACTGGAAGCGCGAGTTTATTCGATCATGAAGAGTCTATCCATAATGGATTGTATTCTTCGGACACCTCGGATACGGCTACATGAAATAGCCAACTACATTACCAGTGCTACTGGCTTTTCATTTCGTCCACAGACATTGTGTCACGCTGTTCACATGCTTGGAATGACGCGTAAAAATGTAGGTCATTGAACCGATTGAAGTATTGAACATTGGTTGGATATTGATTAACATTGCAAGTTTTTTTATCGCCAGTGTAGCTAAAATATTAAAATACTACAGATACGACGTATTGCTCTTCAAAGAAATGATGACCTCAGACAGCAATTTAAAGCCGAAATAAGCGTATTTAATCCAAACCAACTCGTATTCCTCGATGAAACAGGCATTTTACGTATTAAGGAATGATCTATACCGCTGTCATAATATATTTTGATGGTCAACATTTTTGTTCATTGAGTTATACTTTTTGTTGAAGGTAAACGAATTGCTCGTCAGTATGGATAAAGTACTCTTGGGTTGTGAAAGATATTAAATGTGTGTTATCATGCCTCTGGGAATTTAAACGAATTGTCTACATGAATAACAGAAGTATTTTCTTTGTTATAATTTGACGTAATTATTGTATTGCTGTTCGTTTTACATGTAGAAGCTAATTTAAATTCACAGAGGCATAGTAACGCACATTTAACAACAATAGTATCTAAAGAGACACACTTTACAGTACAATCTCTCACAACCCATGAGTACTATATCCATAGAGACGAGCAATTCGTTCATCCTTCAACAAAATTAAAAGTATAACTCAATGTACAAAAATGTTGACCATCAAAATATATTATGACAGCGGTATAGATCGTTCCTTAATACGTACAATGCCTGTTTCATCGAGGATACGAGTTGGTTTGGATTAAATACGCTTATTTTGGCTTTAAATTGCTGTCTGAGGTCATCATTTCTTTGAAGAGCAATACGTTGTATCTGTAGTATTTTAATATTTTAGTTACACTGACGATAAAACAACTTGCAATGTTAGTCAACAGCCAACCAATGTGCAATACTTCAATCGGTTTAATGACCTACATTTTACGCGTCATTCCAAGCATGTGAACAGCGTGACACAATGTCTGTGGACGAAATGAAGAGCCAGTAGCACTGGTAATGCAGTTAGCTATTTCATGTAGCCGTATCTGAGGTGTTCGAAGAATACAAGCCATTATGGATAGACTCTTCACGATCGAATAACTCGCGCTTCCAGTAGGCCGACCATTAAGACGTATCGGCTTCACATCACCGCTATTCAAAAACGTAATCGTCCGGTACACAGTTTTTGGGCAAATAAATAACTGTGATGCTATTTCTTTATTCCTCCTTTGATAAAATAGTCTTTGATAAATCATTCTCCAACGCAAATCATGCGCCGAATATGGTCTCGGCGTTGTGTACAGTATGTACTGCAAACAGGTTTTAATTTCCACGCTAATCGAACGCGCAATTAACACGCATGATAAAATCTTCGTGTTGACGCATATATATTACAGTAACCACGTGATCGATATATATATATTATAGTATATTTCGCCTGGACAACCTTTTCGGGATTGACATATATAAGATATGTTACGAAAAGTAGCATATATAGGACTGGAACTAAAAGAGCAATACCGGAGAAAATGGAGCGTAAAACACAAGAAACAGACAAGTTTATGCTGCTGTCGCTACCCTGGGTTTCACGCACTAGGCGATCATCAGGCGACTGACAGATAAGTTTAATTTATTCATCGTATGGGACACTGGAAATGTATCAGGTATTATGTTACGTTACATGACTATTGGTGATATGTTTACATAAAGAGAAAAGTTCTGAACGTTTATTCAGGAGGTTGTTCGCTTTGCTTCCTTTCATGATCGAAAGCTTTTCTTCGAGACAGAGGTTGCGTTTTCGGGAACCATCTTTGCATGAGGGCACGCGTTTGACAATCGACCATTTTATGTCATATGAGCGTTTCGTGCGTTTGAGCCTCCAAATGTACTTTGACAATTCTGTTTCGTTGCCATGGCGTTCGTTCTTAATGGACTTTGTGTGATTTCGGAATCTTTCTTTAAACGAGTTAGCCGTCACCCCGATATAAACTTTGGCATCATCTTTGTCAGTGGAGACTTCAGCTTTGTATACTAAGCTCTTTGCCAGGCATGTGTTGCTCACAGGACATTCGTCGGGTTTTCTGCAGTTGCATGTCTTTGTGTCATTGTTCGTCTTGGTATTTTTGGTCTTGTCGTTATGTTTCTTTAGCACGTATTTGTTGTGCTTAGATAGGAATGATTCCATGTTACCGCTACAACTATAGCTAACACGGACAGTATGTCTGTTGAATATAGAGTGTAGCCTGTGGTGCGGTGGAAAATGTTTGTCGAGGAGCAGTAGGAAATTTCGTGCAATGTTTGTCGTAACGTTCTTACTAAATGGTGGGTTATACCAAATAGTGTTTCGTTGCCGTGTGCGTCGTTTGTTAATAGAATTAGTGTTAGCACTGGGTTCGTAATTAATTTCAGCGTGAAAGTTGCTGCGTTTAAGAGCGTCATTGTAGATAGGCGCAGCAGTATCAAAGGCCTGTTGATTGTGCAAGAGGGAGTTGATGCGTTGTTGTATGGAGGAAGGAATCTGTTTTAGGATAGAAGGAGGATGGTTAGAGAGGCGGTTAATATAAAGAGGAGTATCGTTTGGCTTGCGGTATGGCTTGTATGTGTTGTTGCTTAGGTCAAGTGTCAGATCCAGGAAGTTAGTTTGCAATTGGTTACACTGTTATTTTCAAGCCAAAGTCGTTAAAAAAGTGTACTAGGTCCTTGCGTGCTTTGTCGTTTAGTCGTCCTGATCTTGTGTTTAATGTAGCAAGTCCGTCGTCACGATATAGACCGATGTCGTACCCGAAGCGATCTTTCAGCTTGTCTAGAACAAATAGGCCAATCAGCTCGCAAACTTCTGCGCCATCATAGCTGCCCATGGTGACATCAAACGTGCTGTTAGAATTGCGTTTCCTCCAAGCTATGCCGTCGTGGTGTAGAAGTGATTTTCTTGCATGCTTGATCACCTGTATGTCTTGGTCGCTGATCTCCGAGTGTTGTTTGGCCCATTCGATAGCTTGGTCAAGTAGCGACTCTGAGATAGACGGATAAAAATCCACTATGTCAAAGGAGATGAACGACTTTCTGCTTTTATCCTTGATGTTGATAAACCACGAAATCACGTCGGTTGAATTTCGCCATTGGTTTACGTGGACTTGGTCGCGGATGTCGTTGTTAATTCTATCTAGGATTACTTTGCTTACTTTTCCGAGGGAGCTTTTCGAAGGGTTAATAAGTCGACACCTCGGGTGGTTTTCAAAATCAGGTTTGTGGTCCTTGAGAGTTATAAATGCGGGATTTTCGCTCGTTCGGTCTACACGTCCGGATATGTCTAATTCGCTGGCTAATTGCATTAGTTCGTCATTTATAGCGTTAACGTGCACAAATTCAAATCGATCAAAAATTGATCAAAAATCGATCAGCGAACAATCCATATTTGTGAAAGACACTTCGAAAAGAACCTTATCGAAACATGTAAGTTCGGCTTCTATTATATATGGTTGTAACATTGTAGAATTGTAGTTGAAAGAGGATTGTACTTGTAGGTCTTATGGAAATTTGATACTAATTTACATAACGCGCTATTGTATTATAATGCTGGCATAATATTAAATAAAACCATATGGCAAAACTGTTCGATGGCCGAAATAGCAACAATGATAGACGAATTCAGGATATTACAACCGCATTTTATCACTTGACTCCCAAATTATAACACCAAGTAAATGATGTGTTTATTTACAAGTGTATTATTAGATATTTAGACAAAACTTAACAGTAATATAATATGTCCATTTAAGATAAATATTATATAGGATCACAAGGATATAAAAATACCTAAAACATATACTTTTTATATTCACCATAAATAAGCTGCCACAATGTTTAAAACCGAGTCTAAAATCGAGATCTGGTTTTATTTTGGTTTAGTTCCCACCTGCAAAAGACTTCAGAAAATCTACCAGAAAAAAGCATACCCTCTACCTCTACAACTGCACCCAGACGTGAGCTAGTTCGACATGAGGTCAAGCCAAAACCATTCTATTCATGTCTTGACGATTTTAAAAAGAAAGTTGCACAATTAAAGTTAACTGGCTGGACCAGAAATATCAATGAAAACAATGTAACATTTGTTCTTTGGGATGAAACATTTGCCCTTCCTAAACTTTCTGTAACAATCCAAACATCATTGAACTTTACAATCTCAGCTTTTAACTGGCTACTTCCTGATGAACACACATTATACAGAGAACACAAAAGATCAGTGAGGTATACCACTTTGTCAAGTATCTTGTCATTGTTACAACAGCTTCAATTGTGTTGTGGACTTCCTCTTGAGGAACCTTTCAACACGGTTGCCGTTGATCCATCAAGTGATTGTTCTGGCAATGTTGTTCGTCATACTGTTCCCATCAATGTTGAACAATATGATGAAACTGGTCCTTTGTTCCAAGCAAAAGTCTACCTTCGATCAGGTGATTGCAATATTCTCTCCAATGAGGATCAGTGCATGAATTGCAAGAACAAGGAACAGTCAATACAAAAGTCGCTAAAGGCAAAAGCAGCCAAAGAATCTCGGTCTGTTCCAAGCAAAGCACCACTTACTGCTACTGGTAAAGAAAGGTTGGTTGCGACAATTCAGGAGCAACGGGTTGTTTGTAAACAACTCCAAGAAAGAGTGAGTCAATTGGAATCAGAAATTGAAAAAAACAGTATCTCTGTAAATGAAGCACTTGAGAAAGATCTTTTGGACATATATGCTAACAACACCGAAGAAGTGACACCTCATATGAAAGTTTTTTGGGAACAACAGAGAAAGTTACTTGCTAGTCCTAAGTTTGGAAGAAGATATCATCCCCACGTCATACGATTTTGTCTTTCCTTGCATGCAAAGTCACCAGCAGCATATAAGGAGCTGAAGGATTCTGGAGTTTTGGTTTTGCCAAGCCAGAGAACATTGAGGGACTATCGAAATTTTTTCAAGCCGAAACCAGGGTTCAACTCCAAGAACATCGAAAGGCTTAAAGAACATTCAAAGGACTACTTTGACATTCAAAGATATGTTGCGCTGAGCTTTGATGAGATGAAGATACAGTCGAAATTAGTGTTTGACAAGCGGACTAACGAACTAATTGGCTTTGTTGACCTTGGCGAAGAGAAATTGAATGAGGCTTTAACATCCACTGATGAACTTGCCATCCATGCACTGGCATTTTTGGTAAGAGGTGTGGCAACAGATTTAAAGTACACACTAGCATACTTCCTTACAAAGGATGTGAGATCTTACCAGCTGATGTCACTTTTTTGGAAGGCTGTATGTGTGCTTGAACTGGGATGCAACCTATGGATATGTGCAGCTGTAAGTGATGGAGCATCACCTAACCGTCGGTTTTGTGAGCTGCATGCTGGTATTGGCAATAATGCAAGCGAAGGAATTGTGCATGCAACAGTTAACCTCTTCTGTCCAAGCAGAAAAATATATATTTTTTCTAATGCACCACATTTGGTAAAGACAGCACGAAACTGTCTTTTTAATTCAGGAAGTGGAAAGCGCACTCGGCAATTGTGGAACAACGGGAAATTCCTACTGTGGGAACATATCGCTAAACTGTACTTTTCAGATTTAGACTGTGGCCTCCACCAATTGCCGAAACTTGCTGTTGATCACATACAACTGAAGTCTTTTTCCAAGATGAAGGTCAGCTTAGCAACTCAAGTCATGAGCAAGACAGTGTCATTGGCTTTAAAACAGCACTACACCAAAGGAGAAGCGGATGAAACAGCCAAGTTACGTGAGATGATCAACGACTTCTTTGATTGTCTCAATGTCCGTTTCTTTCATGAACATGAGAGAAAACGCAATGCATTATTGGCACCGTACCGAAGCATCACAGATTCTCGGTTTGAATGGCTCGAGGGTGTATTTCTCCAGTACCTGGCTGATTGGTTTTCCTGCACTCAGACTCGTGCTGGCCTGTCCACTCCAGACCAAAGGGCTAAAATGTTCCTGTCCATTCAGACATACAAAGGACTACAAATAACAGTCAAGTCTGTTATTCACGTCACAAAATTCTTGTTGGGTGAAGGATTTGAGAGTGTCCTGACAGAGAGATTCTGTCAAGACGATGTGGAGGAATATTTCGGGTATCAGCGAGCTCAAGGTAGACGTGCTGACAATCCAACTGCTGCTGACTTTGGCTATAACGACCTGGGGCCGGTTGTATAAAACTCTTAACTGCTTTTTAACTACCCAAAAAGTAGTTAAATAGTGGTTAACTTTAACCACATAGTTAGGCCGGTTGCACAAAAAAGCAGTTAGCGTTAACTGCAGTTAAAAAGTAGTTAAAGTTAACTATCCTCAATGCCAGTAGTAATATAGGTACCGATCGAGCCTTTTTTTTGAGGGGGCGCGAGGGTGTACGAGGGGGCGCACACATATTGAGGGGGCGCACCCTCATTAGAATATCGTGCCCTGATTGGTCAAACAGCGTGACGTACACCCCGTGACGTACACCCCGTGACGTACGCCATAGCTATGCTCTGATTGGTTAAAACAGCGTACGTATGCCCCGTGACGTACACCCCGTGACGTACGCCATAGCCATGCTCTGATTGGTTAAAACAGCGTACGTATGCCCCGTGACGTATGCTATAGTCGCGCTCTGATTGGTTAATGGTTGGTGGCATAAACTATATAAATTCGCCGGCGAGTCGAGCATACATCAATGTTAGGATTACACTTGGTTTGGTGTCTTTGGTTCAGTCAAAAACCGATTATTATTCAAGACGCTAGAGAAGGAGTGGAACGCCTGATAAAAGCATTGGAGAATCGTCAGAATACAATGGAATGTTTACATGGTTTACCAGCATCTTCAACAGTGACGCAAAAGGGCACATTTTGGTTCTGTGGTGAAAATCCGAGCTGTGAGTTCTTTTGCCCCGATCAAGATTGCTACATGTTTGGAAAAGCTGTGACGGCCTATCGTGAAAGTGGTTGTGCACATCCAAGGTGTTATGGACATGGGCGCCTGGCAAAGCTACGAATGGTTAAAGATAAGAATAACCAGAACTATGGTAGACCGTTCTTTGTGTGTTCCGAAAGAGATAATCCCTGTTCCTTTTGGCAATGGGGTGATGTGTTCGAAGGTATCAAGCCCATTTGCCGACATGGTCTGATATGTCGCACCAAGAATGTGAAGAAAGAGAGTCCTAATCAGGATCGTTTATTCTATTGTTGTCCTCATCCAAGAGAAAGTGCTTGTGACTTCTTTAAGTGGAGACCTGACGAAGACCCCCTTGAGCCAGGTTGTGTTTGTCTGTTTAGTATGCCACCATCTTACCGATATACAGTGAGAAAGACCGGGGAGATATTTACTAGCAAGGAAACCGATCGTAAGAAAGCGTATGACGAGTTCCTTCGCCAAAAGGAAGTCGATGAACTGATTCAGGACTTACAGATCTGCTAATGACTATAACAAAAGTGTAACTGTATATATAATTAAATAAACATTATCTACATTTATATCGTGTTATTATGTTGTTGTTGTTCATTCGTGTAGACTTTTCTTTGAGTAAGCATGTCATGTTTAAATTGTGGGTTGCCCTCTATAAAATTTAGAAGAATACGTTTCATGTTTGCCTGTTGCTCAGGAAAGATTGTGATTCAACAGTCGGAAATTGATGGCGGAGAAGTACCTCCACGACCTGTATTACAACCCCGAAAGTCCGGCGAGTTTTGGCGGGGTGGAGGCTGTTTACCGTGCCGCAAAAGAAGACGGCAAGTTCCAACTATCTC
The DNA here is from genome assembly GCA_963855995.1 of Muricea muricata. Classification (NCBI taxonomy): domain Eukaryota; kingdom Metazoa; phylum Cnidaria; class Anthozoa; order Malacalcyonacea; family Plexauridae; genus Muricea; species Muricea muricata. Next base: position 513,561 of record OY979716.1, read on the forward strand.
GTAATAAGATAAGGACATGGTTGAGACAACAAGACACATATACTTTACATAGACCGGTCCGTTACAGATTTAAGAGAAATAGAGTCATTGTCGGGGGTATAGATAAAGAATGGGAAGCCGATTTAGTTATTATGGATTCACTAAGCAAAGAAAATAATGGTTTCAAGTATATTTTAACTGTTATTGATGTATTGTCTAAGTATGCATGGGTAGAACCCTTGAAGACAAAGTCCGGGGAAAATTTGGTTAAGGCGTTTGAAAAAATCCTGAAAAAAGGACGGAAACCTGAAAAGTTACATTCCGACAAGGGAACAGAGTTTACAAATAGACTGTTTCAAACATTTCTAAAGAAAAAGAAGATTTTTTTCTTCACCACATATAACGAGACCAAAGCGTCAGTGGTTGAACGGTTTAATCGAACGCTGAAGGGAAAAATGTGGAAATATTTCACGGCGAATAATACGCTCAAGTATATTGATGTCTTACAGAAATTAGTACGTTCCTATAATCATTCGAGACATCGTAGCATTGGAATGCGACCAAGCGATGTCAATCTTCAAAACGAAAGTGTTGTGTGGGACAGACTGTATGGTGATGAAGCAAATAAGCTTTTTAAGTACAAATTTAGCATTGGAGACCAAGTTCGAATAAGTAAAGCAAGACGAACGTTTAAAAAGGGTTACCTACCCAGTTGGACCGAAGAGGTATTCACGATCACAAAGCGGATACAAAGAAAACCCCCTGTGTATAAAATTGCGGATTATCACGGAGACGAATTAGAAGGGACATTTTATGAACCTGAATTACAGAAAGTTATTAAGACAGGTAGTGACTATTATAGAGTCGAGAGAGTAATTAAATCACGCATGCGTAATAAACAAAAGGAGCATTTTGTCAAGTGGTTAGGTTATCCAGATAGTTTTAATTCCTGGATACCTGCGAGTAATGTAAAAAGTATTTCAAAATAAACGTATATAACCAATGACATTACGGGTGTTGTGTTCATTTGTCGCTCACTTATAGCCATGGCCAGTCAGTTTTACCTTACTCTTCCATCGAACAGTTCTATGGAATATTTTCCAGCCAACACGCTGACAAATTTTAAAACCAAACTAGCTCAACCTTTAGAACTGACAAGAGAATGGGAAGTGGCACTCTCCGAGTTCCAGTACCCTCGTAGCTGGTACAATTTACGTAAAGGTTTCGACAGTCATATTTACGCCGATAGTGGTGGTCAGGGTTATTTCTTGACAAGTACTGTCCCGCATGGGTACTACCCAACCGTTAAGGAGTTTGTTTCCGCTGTGAATAAAACGTTAAAGACTGACGCAAATGGGGATATCTGGCTGACATACAATCAATTAACTCGAAAAATGACTGTACATGTGAGAAACAAGGCGAGGTTGGTTTTGACTGGTCGGTTTGCAAGTATGGTTGGATTTGATAAAAAAGAATTGGAGATAGCAAAGAATACGGAAGCCCCTTTACCTGTAGATTTAGAGGCTGGATTTCATGCCATATATTTGTACACGGATATTGTTGAGCCACAGCTAGTAGGTGATAGTAAAGTTTCCTTGCTCAAAGTTGTCAAGTGCAGTGGCGAGTTTGGGGATAATGTAAGCGTAAATTTTCCGAATCTTCAATACGTCCCAGTGAATGTAAAGTCGTTTGAGACGGTGGAGATAGATATAAAGGATGATACACAGGAAAAAGTACCATTTGAGTTTGGGAAGGTGATCGTAACACTTCATTTCAGACAGAGGAGATCTCCTTTATTCATATAACTATATGAGGCATACGTATATACCCGACGCAAACGAATGTAAAGTGTATTACTTGAGAAGTCAAAATGGTGGGGGCCTACGTGGTTTCCATGGAGCTAGGATACAGCGAGGGTATGGGCTTGGTAGTTTTTTCAAGAGTATTGCTCGTGTTGCCATACCTTTGGTCAAGAAAGGTGTAAACGCGCTCGGTAAAAAAGCAATAAAAACAGCCGTGAATGTTGGTCAACACGTACTAGAAGGAAAAAGCGTAAAACAAGCAGTCGCAAGCAGAGGACGGCAAGCTGTGAATGATCTAGCAAAGCAGGGTGTGGATAATGTCAAACGTCAAATTGGGGGAGGTTCTAAGAGCACAAATCAGTCCGGACCCTCAAAACGTTTAAATACTAATTCTCGAAAGAAAGTCGTCACTTCTATTCGAGCAAGTAAACGGAGAACATCACCACTCGATACACAAGAAAATATTTTTGATAGTCCACCTACTAAAAAATGGCGCAAGCAGTAAATGTCCTTCATAAAGGTTCATGTGGATGTGGAAAATCAGAACTCGAATTATTTACAGTACCACCTACACAAATTGAAATGAACAAGGGATTTTGGGAAAGTGTGGATCCTGTTGCAAGCGTTCAAACTTCTGACACTATTGAATTCCTTTGTGCCGCTAATCCCGACGTCTACACAGACCTGGCAAACAGCTACCTTCACGTGAAAGCAAAAATAACAAAGGCAAATGGTGCCGATCTGGATGCCGACGAGCAAGTAGGCCCTGTGAACCTGTGGATGCACGCATTATTTTCTCAAGTTGACGTTTTCTTAAACAATAAACTTGTTACACCTTCAAGCACAGCATATCCGTACAGAGCGTACATAGAAACCATATTAAATTTTAGTAAAGATACCAAATCGTCGCAGCTTACTTCCGCGTTGTTTTACAAAGACAAAGCCGGGAAAATGGACTCTGTAAATCCTATGGCAAATGCCGATGCTTTGAATACCGGACTAAAGGAGCGCTATAATCTTTCTAAGGAAAGAAAAATGGTTTCCATGGAGGGAAAAATTCATTCTGATCTTTTTGCCCAAGAACGTTACATTCTGGGTGGGGTTCCTATTAAGCTCAAGCTTGTGCGAACAAGTCCTGCCTTTTCTTTGGTATCTTCAGCCGACCCAGCCGCCTACAAAGTTGTGATGAAAGATTGTGTCTTCCGTGTACGCAGGGTCAATGTTTCTTCTACCGTCATGATCGGTCATACAGAAGCCCTCAATCATACCACGGCCAAGTACCCCATCAACAGAGTTGAATGCAAAGTGTTTTCCGCCCCAAGAGGGAACTACTCTGGAAACCAACCCAATATCTTTCAGGGACAATTACCTGATAGAATTGTCATTGGTATGGTTGATTCCACGGCCTTCAACGGATCTTTTAAGAAGAATCCATTCAATTTTAAAAACTACGATATGACCTATCTTGGATTAACTGTAAATGGGGAACATTTACCTAGCAAACCACTACAGATGAAATTTGGTGATGCAGGAGGTGCCAACTATGTGTCGGCATTTCAGACATTGTTTGCTGGTTCAAAAAAGTTGTTTCAGAACGAAGGGAATGGCATCACGCGTGACGAGTACGCTAACGGCTACACATTGTTCGTGTTTGATCTGACAGTTGATCTTTGCGCCAGAGATCATCTGCAACCTATTAAAAATGGTAACGTCTCACTGGAAGTTCAGTTTGGTACAGCTCTTAACCTGGCTATAAATATCATGGTGCTCGGAGAGTTTCAAAACCTTATTGAGATCGACGCTAACCGCAACGTGCTCTGTGATTTTAACAGTTAGAATGAACACCCTTCAAATTTTAAACGTGCTTCAAAGTGATCCATTCACCAAATCGGTTTTTACGAGTGTACTACCTTCAGATCGATTACCTGACACTATATCAGAAAAGCCCAAGGGATTTGTTGTAAATGTCGATGGTAGTGATGGCCCCGGCACGCACTGGGTAGCTATTTACCTGGCAGCTGATGGATTTGGAGAGTTTATGGATTCTTACGGACAAAAGCCTACCTACTACAGCGAACACTTTAAAACGTTTTTAGAAAACAATAGCAGTACTTAGCTATGTTTATAATAAACATGTCTTACAGTCGCCATGGTCTAATGTGTGCGGCCAGTACTGCTTGTTTTATGCATTACATAGGTGTAGAAATATACCCATGTCAACTATTACTAATATGTTTACGAACGATAAGGAATGGAACGATATGCTTGTAAGGGATTTTATATGTAAATGGTTTTTGTGCAATAAATGTATTAAAAGACAAACAAGTTATTTCAGTTTCATAAATTTATTTATTTCATACGTTATACACTATTTAAACCATTTGTATGGTCGTCCAGCTTGTTGAGCCCGCCGTTTTCTAGCTTTAGGCTTAATCCCCAGCAAAGGTGCTGTAGCAACGCTACTAGCTTCTTCTAGTTCGGGTTGGTGTAGTGCCCCGATTTTATAATCTCGTATTGTTTTTAAGCGATTCTCATTCCTAACAATTCCTTCTGGGATATTAATCACTCAAGGCTTTTGCGAAAAGTCTCCATCCTTGAGGATTAAAATTCTTCCGGTGACGTAGCGCATCGTTAACAAGATCTATCACATTACTCCCCGGTACAGGTTTGCCCTCGTATACCAGCTGGGCTTTGTCATCCCATGTAATCAAATCTTTATTTTCCTTTCATTTCTTAAGAAGTTGTCGGGCTCTAGTTTTCATCGTAGGAGGGACACTTTCTAGAATATCAGTTTCGATATTGTCGGGTAGATGAACAGGTTCTGGTTGTGTTTCCGGCTTCTCTGTAGTCGGTTTAGAGGGTACTACACTTACTCGAACCGGCTGACTCATTCTCTTATCATAATAATTCAAGTAGCGTTGAAGAATTTGACTATATAGTCTAGCTTTTTCATCTTGAGTGATGTCTTGTCTCTTAAGTAAACTATCCATTTCCGAATCTAAATGATTCACTTGAGAGGTCAAAGGTGGAACCAATGGCTTACTTTGTGTTGTATTCTCTACCATATGCTCTGGCATGAGGACTAACCGCTTCACGTGTTCCATTATTGAGTCAAAAGACTAGCCAATTGTTCAACTATCGGTGTAAGGATTAATGACAAAAAACCTTCGCCCTTTTGTAAAAGCACTTCTCTTCGCTGGTTCAAAGGGTTCCGATTGTCAGCGACAAAACGTAAATCTTCTTTTAGTGGGGTTAATCGTTTCAACACACTGGGATTAACATTAATCGTTTTTAAATAAACGTTCATGCAGCACTCTGTCAACGCCTCTAGCAGATCGTCGTGTGCGACTTCAAGTATCGCCTTTCGTTGAGCCGGAGTACACTTTCGTAACACTTTTAAAAAGTCAGAGTTCCTTCTAAGACGAGCTGACATGATTAAATGAAACTTGTTGCGATGAAACAAATTGTTTTATGTTCGCGGTACATAGACGTAGTGTTTGTCGTTCGGAAATATGCCAGACCTTAAGCGCGTTTCATCCGGACATGTGGGTGTTAGGTCGATAAATAAATATGAAAATGGTTCAGCTGTCGCCATTTGATATGCTTGTTGAAAATATTTGACGTTGTTGGGGTAAATTTGCTTAGCTAAATGAATAACCTGACTTGCATCTCTGACGTTCTTTGTTAACACAATATAACTGGCGTTTAATGAAATGGTGCGGTGATCTTTACTCTGATGAAATAGGTTTTGAACTATGTAAATCACGCTGAGATTGCCATGATGAGACTTTTTTGTAAATAATTTCGCAATCACCGAATCTTGCTCCCCCATCATATCGTCAAATATATAAAGATTTCGCGTCTTGGGGTTGATACTGTCGAATATTACATCTGGTACACCTTCAATAAACTCAATGTTCGGAACTAATGATTTTATCTCAGCAAATGTATCCTGATACTCGGAATAAAAATATTTAATGTTCTCAGGTGGTGGGTCAATCATCACTTGAACGTTGCCTAACAATTTCTTGACAAACGTTGTTTTGCCAGTTTTTGTACCGCCTGAGACAAGGAGGCCAAAGGGATGTGTTAGCTGTAACGAATACATGACTAAACTGAGTAACGTAAGTTTGCAAAAACGTTATATATACCATTTCATATTCTATCGCTTTGATGTATTTTCATAAGCTCGTTTAAAATGCGATCCAACGGGAGAATTTTCGCTTGCCTTAAATAATATTGTCTGTCTTTTGTCGGCAAGTGATGATAATCGGCCAAATGATTAGAAAGTTTTAACAAGCCTTGCTTCCCACACAGGGGACAGTCTTTACGTAGACGCGGCATGATACAAACTAAAAGTATTGAGCTTAAACATATAACTAAATATTGTTAAACATAAAACTAAATACTGTTTTTGTAAAAGTCCCGTGGAGGGACAAATTGTGTCCCGCAAGTCCTGCAAAGTGGTATTAGGTTTTGCAAAAGTCCCGTGGAGGGACACAAAGTCCCGTGGAGGGACAAATTAAGTCCCGCGAGTCCCGTTTCAGCAAAACTAACCGATGCCCGCTCACGAACTCGATTCTATTATTGTCCAAAACCACATATATCGTGTTGTCAACATTATTAATAAGTTTAATCGCCTAGGGGTAAAGTAAATAAGACACAGATGGTAATAACATGCACACATGTTAGTTGTTGAAAAGATATATTCACAAAATAGCTATTTACAGATCAAATATCTAATGGAATGGTTGAAACACCGTCCTCCAAAACTTTACGTTTTGGATAAAAGTAACTAAAAGCGTTTTTAACTTGAACATATGTACACATCTTATTGTTCATAACTCTAAATCCCCTATTTACACCCGACCCACTACGTTTACTTAAAATTACATCTAAATATTTATCTTTATTAATTACATTATTTTTCTTGTTCACCCCTTTACAACTAAATTTGTCTTTCCCATCCCCAAAACAATAATACGTTTTACTACATAAACTTATAATTCCATCCCCTTCCCACTCTACTTTAAATAATCCCGGCGTTCTCTTATCATACTTAGCATGCTCTACCGTGTCTGTTCGAGGAAACCAATTACATTTATCGTTTCCAAATTCATGCATCATTTCAGGTTTAACTAAATCTTCCAGACTCTCACCACTTATAGAAATATAGGCGCTGTCCGTATCCATCTCACAATACTCAAAATCGGATCTATCTACATATTTATCTAAAAAGTCATAATAAAATTGCAACATACGTAATTTGGCGTATTGGTAAACAAAAAATCCAACTTGAAGGGGCAAGTCCAGTTTAATTTTTTTCTTGCTGCTTTGGACTTCGTAGGTATCATCATCAATGGGGTTTAGTTCGCGGAAGAATGGGGAGTTTATTAGGTTAGGTACTTCGTCATCGTCGCAGAATTTAACTTGTCGATGTCGTTCTTTGTTAGTAATGGTTTGCCCATAGGATGAATTGCCCACGAGTTTCATCGTGTCCTCGATAATGGCTTTTCGAAGGGTCGGCGTCCCCTGCGCGGCGGGCATTAGACACAGCATCACCGAATGGTTTAAAACATGGTTTAGGGGTATACTCTATCACTTGATAGACACGCGTTACCTCTAAACCATGCTCCAAATACCACTTTAAGAGAGGAGTAGCCAACAGAATTTTTTCACCTATCATACTGCCGATTAGACTTCGTCTTGGTCGCTTCATGATGTCATTCTCCTCGGCGTACGCTTTCATGAATTCACCGATATCGTCTCGAGATATCTCAGTGTTTTTAAATATCGGGCACATTTCAGAAAAATGTTCACGTAAATGTTCCGGAACGTGAATGTCGCACTCGATGCAACCAAATAATGCTTCATTTTTCACAGCGCCGAGAATAGTCTGAAGTGTCATTGTTTTTACTTTATCCAAGGGTCTTCGAAGCCGAGTAGCAATGAACCGTTGCAAGTCCTTGTTTGTCCTTTTCATATCTCGCCATTCGCATTCCCAACACTCGACGAGGTTGAAACCCTGCTTGTGGATATACGAGCTGTTTTTCTCGGTCTCTTCCAACAACTCTTTCATGGGTTTGTCTCGCGTCGTGTTGATTTCTTTCCCAGCATTTAGATGGCAGTCATGCCCATGCCAATAACAACCTAATACGAAACAACAGAGAATTACAACATAAATACACTACCAGCTAAATATTTTAGACCACGAGAAACGCTAGGATACCCCCATGTGCCCACAGGCTATTAAGTACTTCAAGCACTTCCCACGCAATTAAAAACTCATTAATCACTCCCACGCAATACAGCTAATATCAAAACATTAATTTACCGTGAAATTGAAACACAGTCTGCGTCTCCGAACAGAATCCATCGACTGGAAGGCGACGAGCTCCAACTCTTTTCTCGGTATTGTTGTACCCATGTCTGATCTTTATCTGTTGTTGGTGGGCTTGCCATTCCAACCACTCGATCGCCATTTTACCGCTTCATTGCTTCTTGAATCCGTCGCTTTCCAGTCGTCGCATATACTGTCCGGCTGGCATATCTTGCATGATTGCCCAAAGGTACAACGCGTTGGCATCATACCCGACCACTTTCTTGCATGGTTTAGGCTCTAGATTCTTTCGTGTCATTTCTGCGTTGCGTATAAAAGTTTTGTCTGTTTCGTGGTATCGGTTAAATATTATACTTGGGCCACCGACGTTATTGTCTTTCATGGTATAGTATAAGTCTTTGTCTTTTTCGGTAAATAGCGAGAAATGCACGTTTGGAACGTTCGAGAATAGATATTTCATCGTCAAACCCGGCACACTCACACCGTCCTTAAAGATGTCTATATCCCGCTCCTTCCAAAACTCGCTCATCTTGTCAATAGCCTCGAGGAAGGGAACGACATCAAGATTATTGTACCATACCAGAAAGTCACGAAACGTTTCCATATTGTTATCGTTCCACACGCGCTGGCAGTACTCGTATTGTTCCTCGGAAATGTCGGTGTTGGAAAGCGTTGAATGGAAGGCTTCAGGGGGCGGTAAGGTGGAAAAGTTCAATTTCTCAAGGGAGTCGACCCATTCGTATGGAAAGTATCCCTTCGTCTGCGTACACTCGTAGGCTTTGAGGAACTGGTCGTAGGAGAATCCAGGAGCCAAGTAGTTTGTGATATCGAGAAACTTCAAGTGCATCGTCTTAAGACACATATGATTGTTGTTTCTCTTTATCACAAACTTAACTTGCTCATGTTTCACGAGGTGGGCAAAGAAAGGGTTCTTGGCAGCGTTGATATCATACTTTCCGGAATTGAAGCCAAGGACAGGTAGTTCCATGAGGTAAAGTTCCAGTTTTTCTTGCAATTTTTCTAGTGGGTGAACCTTTGTATTTTCTTCCCCACTTTCCTCATCCTCACTCGCCTGAAAAAAACGGAGGAAAAAATAATTAGAATAAATACTACACATATATCACAAGCCCGGAAAGATAAGTAAACCATGACTAGAATTTTAAACCTCTAAAATTATTTACCTCATGCACTTCGTCCTCGCTTGTTTGACTAGCGTCCGCTTCATCTTGGGTCTCCTGCAAAAATAAGAAAGAGTAATAAGGATAAAGACTACACAGATCTAGTTGACCAACAATATGGTCTATACCTGATTCAATGTGAGAAGACATTGCACCATTTCTTCCAACCATTTGTCCTCGCTACTTCCATTACATACCTAAACACAGATATAATAAGTACAAGTCTCGAAAATACCTAGGTGGTCAAACACACAACATACCTCACTGTTTGCTATCCGTTGACTGATTTGGTCAAATACATCAGAGAAACGGTCCAACAATAGCGAATAGCTTTCCTGACTAATTTCCACCAAATAGTCGATAAATTGTTTGAGCATTTCTCTTGTATTGCCCGAGGACACAAAACACTTTGGTTGATCATAGCCAGGAACATTAGAGCACACAGAGACACTCAACGGGACATGTTCAGCTTCCCATGTCAGCTTTGCTGTGTTTCCCGGGTGCTGATCTTCTCTTTTGAAGTAACACTCAAAGTCGAATGTTGCTCGATATGGAAAGTATTTTAATTCTTCAGGGACCACGATTCCTTCATCTTCGAGTAAGTCAAAAATGGTTTGTGGCACTTTATATGCACCACCAGGGAACACGTGCCGTACAGTCGCTTCGCAAGTTTTCTCGTGCTTATTCAAGGCTTTCGCGGTTTTCCATAGTTTGTCACATTTCGAGCAACAGTAAGACTTTGAGTACATTTTAAGATTGTTAATATAACTGAAGTGACTTCCATAGAGACTGAGATACATGCTGTTAGCATAATTACGGTGAGATCGTTGAATAAGTTGAGCTACAATATCCGTCTTGTCATTATCCTCATCCTCATATTCCACAAGCCGGTATACATAAATATTCAATTCAAATAATTTCTCCAAGTCGGGAAGTTCTTCGAGTGTAACACCATCAAAATCCTCAAAATCGTCAGCGTAGCGTTCAAAATAATGCTGCGTGTCGCGTTCTAAATTGTGTGCGTGACATCCACGGTGTAGAGCCAAACAACGGAAAAAACATAATTTGTCTTCGTACGGTAAACCAGTTTGTTTGTTACAGTCTAGTGAAACAACAGCAGGATTCTCCAACACATATTTGGGTAAGCGAGTACTACGACCAATAGGATGCTCGCGAAGTTTCGTAACATAAAACGTAGCATTCGTGATATCCACCACAACCCATTTAGAGTTCGGACGTTGTTGTCGAGCCCATTCAAATACATCCAAGTTCTCCAACGCCAAACGTACTTGTTGTAAATCTTCACGACTGCGAATCAGAAAGGGTGCCTCGAACACCCGGTTGTTATTGGCAGAGGAGTGATGGTACTGCATCTGTTCCGTATCGTTATTAAACAGTACAAAGCCAAAAGAAAGGTTAGTTTAAATACGGTCGTTTGGTCTTGAAATATACGTTCGACATCACCAACAAGTTCGCCCATATTCAACGAGTTTAAGCGGTAATTGTACCAATCCTGAACTCGATTGCCACGACTTTGTCTGGTCCGGATGGTGCGCCAGTTGTCTCGATGAAGTTTGGAAGGAAGGTCAGCTGGTGGGTAGACGTGATCTTGAGGAAATGGATTGGCCGTCGAAGCCCCTAGATAAAAAAAAAAGAACATTGTTTTGTAAACATTTGGGATTCGCAAAATTGACATAAACTGCACCCGATGTTGAAGTTCCTAGGAAGAGAAATATTTGAATAATATCAATTTTTATGCTCACCATCATTTACTCTCGCTCGTTTCGCTTTGGTCGATGTGCCGATCGCTTTACGTTTACGACTGCTAACTTGGTCGTTCGATGCCCCTACAGGATAAAAGTTTCAAATTTCAAGTCTCGATCATTTGTTTAATTATAGCTGACACAACTTACCTTCGCTTACTCTTGCTCGTTTTGGCCGAGTTGTTGTAGGGTCTGTTCTCCTCCTTTTTCCAGCACCGACTTGATGTTTATCTCGCTGATGAGCTTGTAGCGGAAATATATTCCGAAAAACCTCGCCACAAATGTTACATGTATATTCACGTTCGGCTACCCGCCGTTCGTGCATTTCCAAATGTCTATTGAGATTATCCTAGCAACAGGAAATAAACATCATAGCTTATAAAGCATCAATAATTCAAACTTAAAAGAGCAAACAAAACATACCTTTCGACCAAATTTCTTGTGACATTTATGACACTCGAAGGTTTTATCCTCATGAATCCTTTTATGCCGACGTAAAGTATCTCTTGTAGCGAAAGATTTCTCACACTTGTCACAAGTAAATTCCTTTACACCGGAATGAAGTGACTGAACATGGCGCTTCAAATCGTGTGAACGGGTAAACTCTTTACCGCACTGATCACACATGTAACCGGACTCCTTAGGTTCATCTTGCCAGTCGTTCCATTCCGCTAGAACTTGTTCTTGAATCTCTGGCGACCATGACTCAAACATATCGTCCACCGCCAACGCACACAGTTCGCGATTCAACTCCTCATTCTCCAGCTCTTCCATAAACTGATCTCTCCTAAAACATAAAACCAAATTCATAAGACTGCTTTAAATCCAAAATTTAATACAACATATCAACTTACCAGATATTTTCTTGATGTTGTTGGGCCATATCTTCAAATTTCTCAAAAGGAACAGCTGCTGTAGCCTTTTGGACAAGAATAGATTCGCGAGTTAACCAAAGAGATCAAACCAAGTGTAATCCTAACATTAATGTATGCTCGACTCGACGGCGAATTTATATAGTTTTATGCCACCAACCATTAGCCAATCAGAGCGCGACTATAGCGTACGTCACGGGGCATACGTACGCTGTTTTAACCAATTAGAACGCGGCTAGGGCGTACGTCACGGTGTGTACGTCACGGGGTGTACGTACGCTGTTTGACCAATCATAATCTCGCATACTAATTAGTGCGGCACCCTGTGAAGGCTTGCGCAGCCTCACGCAACCTCACGCAGCCTCACGCAACCTCACGCAGCCTCACGCAACCTCGCGCAGCCTCACGCAACCTCGCGCAGCCTAAAAAAAAGGCTCGATCGGCCCCTATATTACTACTCGTGTGGAAGTGTTTTTTAAGACTGACACACTGATCGGGATTAAAACGTTTAAAATCTGTATCCAAAGTCTCAAAAGTGAGTATGTCGAAGATAAATACCTGTACATTTACCAGTGTTAAATTCAGAAGCAACAAAGATAATTTCGAACTGTGATTGCTCATTTAGTTAGGCTAGTTGACCTTGTTGTTTTTTTAAAATCTTCGTCTGTTTTTTCGAGCCTTCCCAAGCGATCCAATTAATAAAGACACGATGTATGCCCATATTTATCAATTTTTGAAGTAGGATGTTGAAGTCGATGCGGTGCAATTCTTTTGAGAAATCCAAAGTACAGATTTGGAGACAGGTGCCGGCTGTGTCCATAGCTTCGTACCATTTATGGAACATGTATAATAATACCATTGTGGAACTTGATCTTTAAAGCGCGCGCTTAAAAACCAAGATGTTTAATGCTCATAATATTTCCTCATTTCCTGTCGGACGGAGGTGAATCACGCACTAAAATCTAATTTTCTAACGCTGTGTAAATCCCTATATGAATCAAGAATCATTGTATTCCTCGCATAAAAAGCTTTCGATTGAGGGGTTAATATTATTGTCAAACGCTATACTTGCAAATATATTTAAGATTTGATTGAAACTTACCGTCATTAACTCGAGTTATGGGAAAATTACACTGATTCTGTGAAACATCTTCCAGTGGTTATTAGCTAGGAATAAGGCTTATATTCAAGCGCTTTTGTACTGAAAAGTTCGTTTGAATACGCCAAATTTTTATGTCGGGAATTTCGCTCTTGACCTTTTGCTCTACCAAATTTGGCTTATATTTGGTTATGCAATAGTCAGCGTGAAATACATGCTTTGTGGGGTAAATTGACCCGTAGAATCGATTGCCGGTGTGTTTGAGTGTCTAGGGGTCATTGTTCGTATAGTTTGGTGTCGCAAAACATTTTACTTCCGGTTTTCTTGCTAGAATGGAATGCGTCTGTGTTCTCAGCGAATTGTGTGCGTATAGTTACAAAATATAGATCACTAAAAAGAGCGTTTCAAGGCGATTCTGCTGCTACAATTGCCGAGAAGTAAACCCTAGAAGAAGCGGAGATATTTTCAATCAAAGGTGACTGTTTACAATGTATGTTTATTGACAATGCAATTTACAATATTTTACAATATATCAAATTCCATATACTCTAAACGGCCATAAATCGGCTGCATTGCACTGTATAAAAAATCTAAAAAGATACTCTAATAGATCTTTATATGCTGATTCCAATGGTGGTACTTGTTTTTTTGCGTTGCGTAAAAGCCGAGCTATGCGACGGCAAACACATCGATCATATGTGATCGAAATACAAGGGTTCCGACAGGGAACAGTTTTAAAGCGCTCATAATGATGTTTAATGCTCATAATATTTCCTTACAAATATACCCAACATCATACTACCATACTGCCATAAACACAGTTCTGGATGTTTCGTAACTCTGTATCAGGGTCGATTGGACACCATGACCTCTCAGGATGTCTCCGTCTAACATTTTGTGCTTCTTTTCATAACAATTGATTATGCTTATTTTGAGGAAGCATAATGGTTTAGCGGCTACAACTGAACCTTTTAAACCACTTAATTACTCAGGGTAAATATCAACCTCGGTCCCAGGGTCTTCTCGGATGAGGCGGCTGACGAAGACCCTGGTAAAATTCATTTCATCGCCCCCAAATTTTGGGGGAAAAAACGCATGCGCAGTGAGGCTCAACGTATGCTTCTGAATAAAAGCAATGCTGGCGCTTACTATTTCCGAAACAAATTACAGATTGCTTGTTTATAATGTTAAAATACGCTCGATTTTCAAAAATTATCCATTAGTTTCGTGAGATACGGCGAGATATGACTGTTCGTTTCTTTCTTCACATCTAACCGCAACGATTATACGCTACGTGAAGACATATTCTCTTCGACAGTCGTCAAAGATGATGCAGCAGTATCCCGCTTTTAATACGGCGAGTAAAGCAAAATGTTTTTAGTGAAAAACTTTATCATAACCTCAACTTAGTGTCGATTTTCTAACGCAACGATTGCAACTGAAACAATGACTCGTGATGAATAAACGGGTAAACTTTGTTTATGTTCAGATCAATGTTAATAGATAATGGAATGACTCATGACTGGATCTTTATAGATGTAAGTTTTTTTATCATCCATTGTGTACCTTGTGTATGTTCATCATCCAACTAAATCCTACTTCACAATGTCCTATTTGTCAGCATTCTCTCCCCTGGCAGGTGGATGTGATTGTGCATGCCAGCAAGTGGCATATCAAATTATCAAGAGTGTACTCTATCAGTGATTTTCTATAATTATAATTGGGTTGCAAATTCACTTGATCACATCCACCAAGAAGAGAAAACCAAGTGTGAACTAAAAAACAAAATAATCCTTTTGCATTTTACTTTAGTAGTGTATCAATATGTTTCACATTTTAATTGTATGGTTATGTTGATACAAAACAGTTGTACAATTATGCTGTCCTTATTTTTTGTATAGGCTTTTCCCATGGTTATTTGAATCATTTGTTGCAATGCAGTAAAAGTGATCCATGCAAGTCATAAAGCTTTCAATTCAATAGGTGCACTGTCATTGATCAAGAAGAGACACCTGTAAAATAACCATGTTGTCTATGCCAACATTTTATAAAATTCATTAGCAAAATTTGTTTTGAAATTAAAATTATTTCAACAAAATCATTGTTGATTTTGAACTAACTTTTTATGTTATATATGGTTTGATTTGGCCAGAAAATGTCTGTAACATCAACTGTAAAACATGCTATTGAAAATCTGCTGCATTTTAGCATATCATGTGACCATTTTTTACCAGGGTCTTCAAAGATTGAATCTTCCACACGATTGAAGACCAGTAAATGCAAGGGTAATACAAAGCAGTGTTTTGCATGGGTGGTGTTTTTTTGGGGAAGGGGGGGGGGGGGTTAACCCCCCATTTTTCTTGGCCCCCTTTCAGAAAGTATTTAAAACCACTAGAATGTCATTTCACCCCCTGGTGCACTTTGGTTTGACATTTCAAAAATGTATCAAAAATGGCATATTGCATGGCTTGCAATATGGATTGCATGGCTTTCAAACCTGGAATTTTATTGCCAAGCTCAAGCCAATAGGCAATACTTTTTTGGTAATCTAGACATAATTTTATGTTGCTCTTCCAATACCTGCTTTACAAGATTCAGTTTAGGATCACAAGGGTTGGGTGACAATTTCTTATGTGGAACTGGTTGCATGCTGTCAAAATTACTGACACCATGAATGTAAGGTGTGCAAAATTCAGGCATTACCATACCATATCATGGACAGACTGTTAATTTAACTGCAAAAATGTCTCTTTGAATTAGTCCTTGTACACATATTACATATACACATATTTACATTTGGTTGTTGAGAAAGTTTTATGTTTGAAGCTGATTCTCCAACTTACTGCCTACTTTTTTATATGCTTCATCTAAACTGTGCACAGTGTGTCAGTTAGAATTCTGATGGGTTGTGGTGTCTTTACTTCAAAGTGGAAACTATATTTACAAATTCCAAAATTCCACCGGGAACGGTTGCAATTGAGAGGAATTTATCAACTTTACAGGTTTTCCAGCCGGAATCGAAGTATCAAACCATGGGCAGCCCAGCTATGATCAAACCAGAGACAAACAAAGTTTACCCGTTTATTCATCACGAGTCATTGTTTGAGTTGCAATCGTTGCGTTAGAAAATCGACATTAAGTTGAGGTTATGATAAAGTTTTTCACTAAAAACATTTTGCTTTACTCGGCTGTCGACTGTCGAAGAGAATATGTCTTCACGTATGTCTTTGACGACTGTCGAAGAGAATATGTCTTCACGTAGCGTATAATCGTTGCGGTTAGATGTGAAGAAAGAAACGAACAATCATATCTCGCCGTATCTCACGAAACTAATGGATAATTTTTGAAAATCGAGCGTATTTTAACATTATAAACAAGCAATCTGTCATTTGTTTCGGAAATGGTAAGCGCCAGCATTGCTTTTATTCAGAAGCATACGTTGAGCCTCACTGCGCATGCGTTTTTTCCCCCAAAATTTGGGGGTGATGAAATGAATTTTACCAGGGTCTTCGTCAGCCGCCTCATCCGAGAAGACCCTAGGACCGAGGTTGGGTAAATATTTGTCCTCTAACTTGATTCAAATCTTTAGTTATCCTTCATGCTCATGTTTGTACGGGACTACATAAATTAACTAACTAGTGAGTAGTGTTGTCAATAAATGTGGGAAAAAATTTAAAGCAAAAATGTCGGAAGCAATCGGAGAGCATAATGTACATGCTAGAGTAGTTAATGTACATATTTAAGAACCAAATGTGCATGCCTGGGTACTTAAAAACTGCGGATTTAATCTTATCTCTAGTTTCTTCACAAAAATTGGACTGGACTCATACTTATAAGACCCACTGTATGGCTATAATTTAAATAGCTTTACAGTAAAATTAGCAGTCCATGCATGGAAATTTATTGGTGTGCAAAATTAGACTCACATGCCGTATACACTGTATCACTGCAAGGAATTCAATAGCACCTATCAGAGCAGCCCGAATTACAAATTGGTATTATCCAGTATTTACCTTCTTTATGTGAGCGATGGTCCATAACATGTAATCTGGATTAAGGAAAAAAGTTACAATCTGAGACAAGCATATATTGGTTTATGATCACTATAATAGGACTCAAGAGCACCTGATGTACAAATCATCTGAGGAATATTTGTATATATGTGATCAATTTGTGCTCTGTAGTCGGTTCTATAATTGTTAATAAGTTGGGTATAACCTTTTGATTGAACCATATTTGAATTGAGAGCTTTACGTTCATGGGAATTTTTGCTTAAATCAACATTAAAATCTCCAAAAATAATGGCAGCTTTGTTGGCAAGTTGGGTTCTTTGAAGATAATCTAAAGCTTCTATATATTTACTAAGTTTAACTTTAGTTTTAGATCGGTATATTCCAACAATGTAAACCTGTTCAATTGGTGAAGGATGACTGATGATCGTTACAGTTATTTCTACTTCGTTATAGTTGTATCGAAATGGCATTGCTCCGCATTCCAACGAGTTTTTTATATACACGGCACTTCCATATGGAGTTCGCGTACAAATTTGTGGGTCAATGTCGTTTCTAAAGAATTCAAACCCGTCAAGAAAATAATCTATATCATTGTCATGAGAACACAAAGCTGTTTCAACGAATATATTCAAATCAGCTGCCTGAACATTAAAATCGCTCAATACATCGTCGACATGAAGGTGCAGTGATCTTACATTTTGAAACAATATTTTTACTGCGAGAATATCGGTAAGGCTATCTAGTGGTGGAAGACATAGTTCAAGACGTTTATCTGTTCTTAATCCTTGCATCTCCACCGATACTTTCAAATTAACTTTTATTTTATTTTCACTTAAACGAAGAACATGCAACGAATCAATATTTCTTACTCTACCAAGCGCCACATAATGCATGTGCTCTCTGGTTGAAGGGGTAAAATCGACAACTACTTCTTCAAGAGTATCTCCTTGACAACAATGAATTGTCTTTGATGGTCTAATTGGAAACTGTTTGCGTAGAATACTCACTTGACTACGTTTTGTAACTTTAAATTGTCTGGTGATTTCTAAAAGAGGGGCCCAAGTTGAATCAATTGCTGAATTACACAAATATTGATACTCTTTGCGACACTGCTTTCATACACTAGAGTCTGAAAACAGTAGCAAGATTATACTTGGTCTATCAGATCCTGTCACCCTGTAATCAATTTTGTAAACAATACATTCAGTGCCATTAGTCATTCCATCAAGAACTGATACGTTAGATGTTAAATCATATTTTGCACTCACCATACCAAGTACAACCGCATACAAACCCATTGTTTTGGTTGCATCCTTAGGAATTCTTTCCTTCATCTTCTGTTTTATTTGCTCAGAAACATCTCCTACAACTATGTCAATTGCAGGTATCTGCGCTTTTTGATTAGTTGACATTTGAAAAATGGCATCATTATATAAGTTAACTAAAGCATTTGTTGCGAATAAATGAGTCGTAATCGTGCACTGGTTTTTTGACACGCTGGATACAAGTCTTTTTAGTTGTCTCATTGAAATTGACAGCTGATTCAGTAATATCAATTACACAATTCAAAGCATCAGACACTGCTTGAACCATAAGTGCATCATACGTATACAAAGAACCTTGACGTGACATATCATTTATATACTCAGACCACGACTTGCCAGTAACAATTTCAATAAACTGTTCGGGATGTGTACAAAGATAATTAATACCTGCTTTTCTAACATTCTGGTGATAATTAGGCCAGACTCGGCACATACTATACTACTCTACAGACCTACATATTTTAACAACGGAAGCGGCCCCCGGGCAAATACACACACGTGCACAGTTGAAAATTGAAATTCCGGGGGTGTTTAATGTACACGTATACAATACAATTACTAGGCTAATTTGATCCTCATTAGTTGTCAACACCCCCCGGAGTTTACACTATGACTGACTTACTGACTGACGGACTGTCTGATATAAATTTCATGTAGGAATTTTATTGCGTTATATTGCATTCGAAAGGACTCAAGAAATGAAACTCAAGTCAATTTTCGTAACTTCTATTTGGACACAACAATAGTTGTCTTGAAAAAATGACCGTTCCGCCTGCACTTGAAAACAATCTTTGACCTTGATGAAACGACAACGCAAGTCATTGCAAGTTTAAACTACCGTTGATTCGTGTGAAATTTTGCACAGGCTTGCTACAAGTCTTTTCCAACTTGCGATCACTGACGAGACATCTGGACAAACATACAAGCTCAAGCAAATTTTTCTTGACCTTTGCAAACTGGTTCGATAGTTTCTAATCTTATCTACTCTAATAATCCAACTTTCCAAACAGTCTAGATACGAAAGAAAGGCATCGCAAATCCTTGCTAGAACTTGCGCATCTTTTGATCACTTGCATTGCGAGTCATAAGTTCAAACTTGCGTTGACTTGTGTCTCGTTTCATCAGGGATGTTGAAAAATACGAGTGTTTAAAATACGAGTGTTTTAAACCCTCGTATTTTCCAGGAGTGATTAGAGATTGGAACCTACTGCCGGGTGATCTGAAGGCTATTGCTGAGATTGGACTGTTTAAAAGGAAATTGAGAAAATATTTTCTTGAACCGCTAAATGATTATATACCTACGTAATTTTTTATAATATTTTTTATTGAACTTTAAATATTTATATATCTCTGTATTTTTTGTATTTTTTATTATTACTTCATATCTTAGTGTGAAAGTTAACTTGTATGTATTGTACTGTATGTCATTCGTTAGTAAAATTATGGCAGGCAGATTCAATTGGGGCTATGATCTGTCTGCTCACCTATCATCTCTGTAATTTGTTTCGACGATGAAGTAATTAAATTAAACTAAACTGAACAAAACTAGGGATGCAAAATGAAATGTAACTCGAAGGTACACCCCTAGTTCAGCAAATAATATGTTTGTGATAAATAAAATATAGTACAATACTTTCTTTGTGTACTAAAACGTCCAAAACAAATATCTGTTGTCAAAATAATAAGCTTTAACGTAGACTGACACTAATGATAAAGCCTATATTTAATGTAATTGGACGTTGACACACATTTAGAATCTGACGTTGCGCTTTGGAGGAACAGAACCTTACAACTGATCTGAATGATCACACATACATATTAGCAATGTTTGGAAACGAAATATGTGTCTGGGAATACATAAGGATACACGAATAGGACATTTACGTGAGAAACAATAAATGAAAACAAAATATTTTAAAGAAGAAACAACGATATATATATTAAACATACAAACACGAGAAGTCCACAAATATATACATTCAGTAAACCTTTTGATATGTATTCAAAACAAAGCTGAATTTCATATCGGACCAAAAGTTACAAAAAATCTCAACACAAACATATACAGACATACAACACACAAAAAATCAGAGAAAAAGAGAAAGGAAAAAAACAAATATACGCCACAGGATAAAAATAGGTAAGAAAACTGAACAAGACCTTTGAATTGATTTTCCAGTCATAGTTGAACCTGCACGCACGTTTTCATAGCATTATAGCATTGCTGTTTTTACGCTCAGATTGTTATGTCAAAACATCACCGGCGATCACTAATAGGCACTATTTTATCACCAATACACAAAAAAGCGTGAATTTTTGACTACCTGAAACGATGAAGTGAAAATAGACGTTCTAAGGAAAAGCCCTTCGTCGCCGTCGGTCTACAGTAATTATGCATGTTTAAAGTCAAATGGGAAGATAATTAAAAAAATCATACATGTATATTTCTTTGTCCAGCCTACTGTGCACCGAGACAATATTTATGCGACACCGGTGCATATGCACTGAACGAAAAAAGAAACCAGGTTCACGTGATGGAAAAGTGGACGGTAAGTAGTAGGACGTCATGCAATTTTAATTTTACACAAATTTTCACATGGTTCTGTATATTTGTGTGCCGCTCTTGCAATATAAACATAACCCAGACATAACACCATACATCAGGGGGAGGGGTTCAAAGCAGGTTAGATTAACCCTGGGTTAATATTCTTCATCAATAATAATAATAAAGTATTCCAGGGTCGAAAAACAATGAACTTTAATGTTATTATAAGCTTGCTAGAAAGAACAATTAAAAAAATGTTGTTTTATTATGTTTTAGTTTTGTTGGGTATAACATTGACATTGATTCTAAATATTGCAGTTTATATATGACAGTGAGAATGTTGTCGTCAGAGAAACTGCTGTAGACTTTTCTGTTAATATTCATAATATCTATAGCAAGAGGTTTTAATGTTGTGACATTATATTTATATTAAAAAGATAGCTTCAATAATATACACAATTTGTATTTATTTAATGTTGGTTAGTATCGCTTTTCAACTCTGTAAGAATGTTAAGTTTTTGCAGACAAGATGTCTTGTTTGTTGCCCCCAAAGGCCCCAGAACAAGGGCTATAGTTTAAGTTTGTGCTTAAAGAATTAATAATTAATAGAAATTTTGAGAAAGAAAATGAATGGCAAGTTTGCAGAGATAATTTCACGCTGTGCATTTGTGGTTTTATAGGTGAACTTAAATATCAACGAATCTCACGCACTTAATAAGAAACGACCACAAGCATTACCACTTTAAACAAGTGACAGGAACATTGTTCGAAGGTATTCCTCCGGTCACTGCCAGGCGCTGGGCGCGCAAACTTGGCAAATGTCTTGTAGCGTGCACTCCTCTGGGACGGACGTATTTAACGAACTAAGGATTGTCAAAGTTTGGATATCTCATTTCTGAAGATGATTTGCGCGCGCTGATTCACTACGCAAAAATACGTAGGCCCTACAGGAAACGTCATAACTTGAAATCAACATCCTGTCTAAGCTCTCCAAGTGCGACTGAAATTTCAGTCGTTGATTCAAACAATCTTTTATCGAGTAGTGCTACCAGTGCAAGCGTTAATCAAATAGAAAATGGAACTGCTCGCGAGACATAACTTCAACGGACGCTGAACACTGATTCAGAAAATCTTTCATCCAGTAGTGCTACCAGTGAAACAGATTTTGGGCCACTACAAGACACAATCCCGACTGCGGCGTGTGTTCCCTGTTCAATGCCTGTTCAATCTAAAATAGGTTTGCCTAAAGCTGGAGGACACGTCTCCCGAGTTGCAATTGAAGCTTGACCAATTAAGTGAATTTTATACATCAAGCTTTAATCCATTAAGAAATTGCGGTGCTTTCTCTCCTTCGACCGTAAATAAGTTTTTAGAACGAGTAAAATCCTTCCTTAATTTCTGTCGCATAAAATATCCCCAACGAAAGTTAGACTTCAGCATTGTTGACAACGTGGATATTGTACAATCGTACATCACTTACCAACTCCAGGAGCGCCAGCTGAATATAACAGTTGTTAGAACGATTACAGCATTGATCAGCCTATGCAAATTTGTTCATCGTCGTGGTGAAAAGTTGGACCCTTGTGTACACTTGGTGCGTTTGAGAAACATACAAAACCAGCTGTCGCAACGACAGCATAGCAATCAGCTTGCAGCAAAAGCCGCCTGGTGTGCTGATAAAACTCCGTCACTTATGTTTCGTCACATTTTGGACACCGTCAAAAGCTTAAAAGAGAAAGTGGACTGTTCGAAAGAGAAGCCTGGTCATGTTCGAATGCTTGATGACTTTCTTATGATTTCATTGTACGTTCTGGTATGAGTGGTCGATCGAAAGAAGTACGACCTCTGGAACTGTTTCACGAGTCTGGTACTATATATTTATTATATGCCAACTATCCTGTCTTTACTTCAATATCTGCTGTGCATAAAACGTTTATTGAATGCTCGCATAATGTATTGTAGAGATACGCATTTCCATATAGGAATAAGTATTCGTATTTAAGTGATCAATTGTCAACTAATATATTTATTATTATTTAACGCCATTTTTACCAGCTTTGATCTCTACACGAAGTGACGAGTTTATTTTTTATTTCTAGATCAAAATTTAATGTAGAAGCTCATGTTGTGTTTATTCCTAATAAACGTCATTCACCTTAATTCACAATAAAGACGATTTATTGTGGTACCTGTACGTGACCACAGCTACCAAAATACTATCCAGTATCACATTTTTTCTATCAAGATAACAATATGTAATGCTATCCACTATCATATTTTCAACCAAGATCACATTGTTTTAGGATGCCAAATCTAATTTGGTACCGGACCCCCCCCCCCAAGCACGTATCAGAAATATTAAACCCAATACTTTTCAATACTGTGATGTAAGACAAAAATATTTTAAAAGTTTTCTCGGCAAAGTATAATTAGTATACAGTTTGCTAAAGAGTAAAAAACCCACGGATCTTATACAATATTTAACAATTTGAACGGTGATTGGCACAATTAATTCAATGCCTAATTCGGCACCTGATGTCTTATGTTCAGTGGGATGTGTTAGCTGCTTTCCTATAACTGTTAATTTATTGTAATCAGAATGGGTTGATTAAATATCGTCAGAGTAACGCAAATTCAACTATCCCAATGACAATTAACCCGCTTAGGATGGGCATGTTGTAAAACGCGGAGTGGAGTGGGACTTGTAAAACGCGGAGTGGAGTGGACTTGTAAAACGTGGGGTCAAAAATTTGTAAAACAACTAATGTCATAGTATACTACTTTATATAGTTGAAGACCAGCAATGTAACCCGTCGATGCTCGATGCATGCCGATGATTGTACACAAGATGAATTAATATATCCTGATTCACAAAGTAATATGCAAAAAGTAGTCGATGCTGTATCAAAATGGGCAAATGACAATAAAATGGAACTAAATGCAAAGAAAACTAAGGATATGTGGATATGCTTCCGTAAAGCGATGCGTGAACCTCCCAAATTAACAATAGGTAACAATGAAATTGAGAGAGTTGAAAATTTCAAACATCTAGGCGTTTGGCAACAAAATAACCTAAAATGGAACATGCATGTCTTCGAGATTATCCGTAAAAAGCTAACAAGAATCTCTACTATCTGAGAGAATGCAGACGATCGAAACTTCCTGTTGAAGTTGGACTTACGACCTATATCTGCAAAATTAGACCAATATTGGAGTATGTGTCGCCGGTGTGGGGAGCCTCCCCCCATATTTGGAGAGGAAATTGAACAGGTGCAGATAAGAAGCATGAAAATCATTGGCCTTCCTAAAGACCATCCTCCCTCGCTTAAAAGAAGAAGAGATGAAGCCACCAGGAGGGAACATCAAAAGATACAAAGAGACTCTGATCATCCATGTTTTAAATTATTACCAACAACCAAAAGTCATAAATATAATCTAAGAAATCAGAATAATGACTTGAATATGATCATATCGGGAACTGATCGGCATAAGAACTCGTTTGTTCCAAGAGCATGCCGTAACTGAACTGTATATTTCATGTAGGTTTTAATAGGTATATTTTTACATAAGTACAAGTAATTAATCAAATATTATTGTAAAGCCATTGTACTTTTAATACTTAAGATGGATTTTAAATAAATATTATATATAATAAAAAAGATGGTGACATAGCTGAAAAAGGATGATACGAAGTAAGGCTAATGGACTGAAATTTTGGGACAAGTAAGAAAATAATTACCTATTGTGTTCTATCTGTTCTTCAAAAGACGTTAATTCGCCTTTTTAAACGATATCAGACCGCAATGCATTTTGGAAAAATCATTTTTGTTATGGCGGATTGCGTTATATCCTACATTTTTAATTAGTTCTATTTTCCAAACATAACGAAACAAAACACAACAATGGAAAGAATTAAGACTATCATTCCTAGACTAAGATTGTCCGTAGCCGAGAAACGTGGTTTTAAGAGGACGTTTTCGATTTTCCTAATTGTCAGTCTTTTCAAAATTAAATTTCACTATAACTTTACATCACATTCACTGACTGATCTATCCTTAAGATGCCCATCAAATGTTTAGTATTCTACGTCTAAACTCACGATTGGTGCAAAATTGACTCCTAATTTTGCATATATTAGATTGTAGTGTTCCGTTTGAAGAAATGGAACCAAATCGTTGGGTAAGATGCCAGTGTAAAGTCTGAGAAGTGGAAAACCATCCACGCCAACGGGGCTAAATTGGTCGATTATTTCTTGAAAGAAAAAGCTGATGTCATTCGAGAAACCGCCAAAGCTGATATTCGGTCTGTGTGTGGCCTGGGATATACTCCAAAGGTCTACACACAAAATGCTAGCGAGTGCATGAATCGGCTCATTAAAGCGGAAGATAATTCTAACTACTGCAAGAAAGAGCCGTCACTTCTTCCTTACGTAGAAAGATTAAGAAGCGAAATCCGACGTCAACAGGACGAACAGTTCTTGGCAGTTTTTGGGAGAGGCCAATACCAACTAACACAGGAGTTTTCGTTTCTCCAAGTAGAGGAAGGCAACTTTTACGCAATGACCGACATACAGAAGAAATCTCTAAAGAAAAAATTCCTTTCCATCAAAATTACAGAAACAGAAGAGGCTCCAGTATTACCCAAGGATGCACAAATCATCGAGATTCCTGCTGCCATGGAGACTGAAGGTGTGAAGCGCATATTTCAGGGAAGTGAAAACGAGCGGAACCTTCAATACACAGAGCACTTCGGAGATGGTGATAGCAAAGCTTATGCTGAAGTAGAGAATGTGTATGATGGCATACATGTGGAGAAAAAAGAAAGTGTTGGGCACGTTCAGAAACGGGTTGGTATGGCATTGCGCAAATTGAAAAAAGAAAATAAAGGTATTGACGGAAAGGGGAAGCTAACCGATGCTATGATTGATAAACTTCAGAATTACTATGGTATTGCTATCCGAAGTAATTCTGCTGATTTGGAAGCTATGAAATCAGCCATTTATGCATCCCTATTTCATTGCTCTTCCTCAAAAAAAAAGAAACTTGCATCACCACTGCCCCAATGGAGTTGGTGTCGTTACAAGCAAGACAGAGCAAATCAGACAAGTAACTATGTTCCTGGACCTGGCTTACCAGATGACATAATTAAATTGGTAAAACCAATCTTTGTACGACTCAGCAGTAATGAACTCTTGAGCAAGTGTCTGGATGGGAAGGCACAAAATCAAAATGAATCAATAAATGGTATGATTTGGAACAGGATTCCAAAGAATATATTTGTTGGATTTGATGTTCTGCAGTTTGGTGTCTATGATGCTGTGGCACATTTTAATATTGGTGCTGAGGCTGCTGTAGAAATATTCAAAGAAGTGAACTTAATCCTGGTGAGTATTTTTTAACAGGGATGAGAAAGATCAACAAAGAGCGGATTGCTAAGGCTGATTTCAAGGGAAAGGAAGTTAACAAAAAGAAGAGAAAGATGTTGCGGGGCTTGAAGAAGAAAGGAGATAAACGGAAACAGGAGGAGGGTACTTTATACAAACCAGGAGCATTTTGAAACATTTTTTTGGAAAATTCAAAGCTGTGGACACCTATTAATACCTTATAAACCACAACTAAACTTTAAAAGTGCATTTTATCAGTTTTGAAATTTTGCTCATTTTCTGATAGTCAAAACATGATATCTAAAAAAGTATTTATGCTATTGGTCTGGAATTTTCCAATTTGAAAGCTTTTATTATTCTCTAAAAGGTGAACTAGAATCATGTTACTCGGTTACATTCTTACAAAGAAATTGCGGTAAATGTAATTTGATACTTTGACAAAAATGGATAATTAACTGCTGTGGCCGCACTTTTTGCAGGAGCCAAATAGCTCTAGTTCACCTCTTTGCTATTGGTCTAAGTGATGTAAGAAAGGTTTTTTGAACCTTAAATACTTCTTACTTTTTTAAATATCATGTTTTAAAAAACACCCTATTTTCTTTGCTGGGGGGCCAATATCTTGGTTACCATAGCAACAACATTGTGCCCAGATACAGTTTTGGAATTAGGTACTAGTATGCAACAGTGTAATGTAGTAAAATCTTCACATTTTCAAAAATACTGAAAAGTTTTTTTTTGTGTAAGACCACCTTAAATCCCAATTGCGCAACAAAACAAAAACACGTTTGTTATTCCCGCACTGATAAAGGTTCCGGAGGATTTGAAGCCGTTTTTGAACTCAAAGCACATAGAATTACTAAGACTTAACGTTACGGTCACACAGGAATAAGTAGTGCTGTGCAGCATGTCGAAAAACTTGTGTTGAAGGGTTTGGTTATATCAATTGTATTAGATGGGTTAGTCCGGTTAAACAGGCTTATATGTAGACTTGTCTGCACAAATTAGAACGATTAACCTAGCTAGCCTCTTTAAAATCAAGGAGGTTTGGAACGAAATTTTAACAACGAATAAAGTAGGTTTGTATCTTAAAGATTGCTCCACAAGTATAAACATTGTCTAAATTTCGCATCTTTTCAACTTGTTTTGAATTCAAGCTGGTTTATTTTCACTTACGAGCATAGCAAACCAGAAAAATGCCAGTTTTTTAGTCAGAAAGTCACTGTTCCTGACCACCTTAAATTTATTACTATGTACGTTTTGTTTCCTAAACAGGACTCGCCGAGAGCAACTTATTCTTATACTGTTAAATGAAGGGTATTAAGTCCGGTCCGGGTTTCGCAGTATGCCAAAAATTTAATGTAAAAGCTCATTATTATTATTATTATTATTTAAAAATATCTAGTCACGGTAACCTTTCTGTTTCCTGATTTTCAAAGGGCCGTGATTATAAAAGTTCTAAAATTAGTGCATGCAATATTTAAGTTATCCTCTAATCTCAGTATGTACAAAAATAATTAAGTAAAGCGAATCTCAATGCAAAAAAACAATCAAACAAACAACAAAAGAAAGTGGAATAATTTGTTATTCTTGATAAAACGTAATAGCTCTTTTAAAATGATTCAAGGAAGCATTACAAACAAGGTTTAGGTTTAGGTTTGGGGTTAGGGTTTTCTGTTCTAAAAGCCTATGCAAATGCCGTGCTAAAATTCTTTTTCGTTCTATTTTTACAATTTATAGTTAACTATGGACAGACTAACTTATGTTGAAAGAGGAAAGGAAAACTATACTCCTTTATCGACGTTTGCCAACAACTCTTTCCCCAAACACCAAAATCTACGGTTAGGAGCTGGTGTCGTTCACTTAAAATTCCAACAGTAACATGCGAACCTGCAGCAAGATCCCGTTTCAAAACGAATAATGCTGGCCTAGGCGGAACATTCGGGCTGATTTCCCAGGATGAAGTAGAGCGCCTTATGGAATTTCGTGCGAGTAAACGGGCTAGGCCAACCGTAAACTGAGTCGTGTTCGTCGGCTGAAACAATTACCACCGCTGAATTGTCCACCAATCAAGTTTCGACGACCATTAACTCTACAATTGCAGGTGAACGTGAAATGTCCCGTGACATTGTTGTTTATAGTGACAGTTCGGAAAGCGAAAACGAAACGCTACGAGTAAAGTCGCCAGTAATGGCAAGTACACCTGAGGTTCAATGCACGCCGGAAACAAAACCCGTTACAGCTCGTAAAAGATATCAGTTACCTATCCAAGAATGTTCTGAGGAACTAAAAACCGAACTTAAAGACCTGCGAAGATTCTATGAACGTCCACTCAACTCAAAGCGATCCACCGCACCATTTGCCACAGCCACCCTAGAAAAATTAAGAGAGCGGACTCTGTGGTTTCCTTTATTACTGCAAAAACGTTAAGAACATTACAGAATTACGATCGCCTCTTTTTAGTAATAGTAGTTTATACACGGACTATTTAGAACATCTGAGAGACAGTCGGAAATTGAGGCCTTCCACGTTGGTAGCACACATAACCGTAGCTATAAATTTTGTTAAATTTAACATAGCAGTAAGTAATTCTTCCCTAAATCCGTCTTTTTCCTCTGTGATCCAGGCATATCAATCCTTTCAGCGCCAGTTTCAAAGAGAATGTTCAGTGCTTGCAAAACACTCGAAAGAAGGCCTGACCAGTGTTACATGATGATTATAGCATAGGTTCTATTATACAAACATATTTAGTTTATTATTCCTCATAGCTTACATGCATGAGTAAGCAAATAGTTTTTGCGATTAACGTAATTGCCTCAGCGGACATGACTCGGACGGATATGAGATTGCGTTGGTCAACCACATTGCTGGAACTCGCTTTAACGTACTATATTGCGTAGGGGAAACAAGTCATAGTTTGTAGTTTCTTCCCCTACCAAATCATATAAAAGCCTAAGCACAACTAGGCAATTCATGCATTATTCATAAGGCGATAGCCTGAATAATATCGCCGCGACCAAGAAGACATAGATACAGAAAGTACGACGCCAAGTTAATTTAACGACCAGAAACACAAAGTCAAAGAATAAAGAATTGTCAAGGGTTGTAGAGTTGTGCTCAGTAGCAGATAAAGAGATAAGTAAACTGTTGAACTGTTAGAAGTAAATTCATAAAGACAATAATATAATTAATATAAGTAGTTGCAATTAAGGAAATAAATAGTTTGTTGGAAAGTAATTGGTTTCACAGTTCTTTGTTACGAGTAAATTGAACCTAAAGCGTAGCCAAATCAAAATAGTCAGGACCGGCTCGTAACAAATTGGGGGCTCGCCCGGGAAAGTTTCAAAGGAATTATTATTGATCGTTAATAAAGACAAAACAAAATATGGCCATATAGACAGAGTTTCATCCAAAAGATAAAAGAAAAGAATTTCTAGCAAGTAATACGTTTCAAAAAAAAAAGAAAAGGTAAAAGAATTTCAAACGTGCACGTGAAACCAGTTATTTAATAATGTCTGCGTTTAGTCCTGAAGATTTCATGGTGGAACCAAAGCAAAGTACATTTGAACAATTAAGAAAAGATGACTTAATATTGCTAGGTATGTTATATGATAGTGAATATCATGTATATGACATTATATATAAAATAGCTAGGGAACTTAGATATGGGAAGTTCTTTAAGTTCCTTTACGCATGGGAAGTTTTGCATGCATGAGCAAGCAAATACCTTACATTATCGGACATGACAAGTTACCACAAATACGTAACAATTAATCGATACGAAGATTCAAGACTCAAAAACACTCTAAAAACTTCCCAAGGAAATGACTATGCAATTTATGATAAGTTCCCTGTAAACAGCATATAAAGTCGAGCACAACTCTTCCTCAGCAGTGTTAACTTGACACAAAGGTCAAATATTCAAAACTTGAATTTAGAAAATTGGCTGTTGACAAAATAAAATAGGCAATTGCAATTAACACAAAAGTCAAAGTAAAGTAATTGGTTGATATAAAAGGAAACAAAACAAAACAACATTGTAAGCAAAAATTTCAAAGTAAAGTTAAATTTTTCAATCGTTTTCTCCATTCAGTGTGATTTAGTTACATTGGGAATAATGTCTGAATTTAACCCTGAGGCGTTTATGTCGGAACCAAGCGCAGAAACATTTCAGGAAATAGAATTAAAGAAGTTAGAATTACAAAGTAAGGCCGCTCACTTAAACTCAACTCATGCGAGTTCCCATTTCGATTTTACAAAACACATTCGAATGGTTCCGCCTTTCCAGGCACTTTGCAAAAAACTGTGCATGGCCGAAAGAACATTGGACTATGTTGCTCCAAAGTGTCTTGATAGGGATAGCTCGGGATATTTACTCCGAACTTTCGGTCGAACTGTCTAGTGACTATGACATTGTTAAAGAGCTAATCCTTAAAGGATACGAGTTGGTCCCCGAAGCCTACCGCCAAAAATTTCGCAATCTTGAAAGGAACGGGTCTAAAACTTACGTCCAGTTTGCTCAGGAAAAAGAACAACTTTTTGATCGTTGGTGCTTATCCGAAAACGCAGGCAAAGATTACAAATGCTTACGGGAATTAATGTTGCTTGAGGAGTTTAAAAGATGCCTTAGTAACGATATCCGCACGTTTATAAACGAACAAAAGCCAAAGGATTTGACAACCGCCGCACGTTTGGCAGACGATTTTGCGTTAACGCACAAATTTTCAACGAACCGATCACAATCTCAAACCTTTCGCGGCAACAATGTTTCCAGTTTCGAAAACAAGGCAACATTGAGAAATTTTTCTCGCAACTACCCAGAGAACGTAAACAGTCTAAACAGCGGTAAATTCATGAACCCAAAATTTCGTGAACAAAGTTTGAATAACAATTATAACAATAACAATAACAATAACAATAACAGAAGCCGGTACGTACCACCACCGCTTAGACAACCAGACATGAGAACACCTTTTAAATCCTTAACCTGCGGGTACTGCCGAGGTGAGGGTCATACAATGCCGAACTGTTTTAAATTAAAGAATAAGAAACACCAAAAAACCAAACCTACTGGTGCAGTGTCTCATAATTCAAGCTTCGACCAACAGCCAACTGTTTTTGATGAACAATTACTAGTTGACCCTGTTGACCCTGTCATGAAAGTATTCCAACCATTTATCTTTGATGGCTCAGTTTCATTTCGAAATAATCAATCATCAGTCTGTCCAATTAAAATACTACGAGACACAGGTGCCTCTCAGTCGTTGATTTTGACCAAAACGCTACCATTTTCAACAAATTCCTACTCGGGAAAAAATGTTTTAATACAAGGAATTGACGCACAAAACTATACCTCAGTTCCATTACATGTGTAACGGATATTTAATAATAACTGAACTAAATCCAAAGTGTAAATGTGTGAATAGATAACTAGCCGCGGATGCAGCTGCATCCGCGGATGTCAAAGAATAGCTCACTAAATAATTAAAGGAAGGATAACGCCCTTGTGACAGAAATTATAAATATGGAATGTAAAATGTAATAAAGCTAAGTTGGATCTAGATTGCGTTGTGTATTGTGTTAGTTCGGCTCGTTACAATTTGGTGGCAGCGGTAAAGTTTTAGACGACTATATATCATGGCTGCAATTCTCCCTGGAAAGTTTGATGATGGAGATTTCGATGCGTGGCTACGCGAGTTTGATGCCTGTTCTGCCGCTAATGGGTGGAAAGTAACCGAGACTACTGACGATAAGATACTGAAGCTACCAGCCTTTTTACGTGGTCGCGCTGCCAGCAACTTCTACGCCATCCCGAAGGGAGAGAGACGGACGTACAAGGATGCTATCAAATCTATGCGACGAGCTCTATGCCTGCAAGCGAAGCGCGAGAATTTCTTTGCCGAGTTTGAGCAAAGACACCTGCGACCAGAAGAAGATCCTTCGGTGTACAAGTGGGAGTTGGAGAACATCTTGTCAAAAGCCGACCCGTCCCTTTCGAATGATGCTAAAACTGCACTTTTGACGCGGCAATTCTCGAAGGGTCTGCCACCCACCTTAAAACTAAAGATGCTGGAACATAATCCTACTCCGACATTGGATGAAATGGTGGAGTTTACCCAGCGATTCCGTGCGCTTGGTTGTTCACCGGCGGCAGAGGCACTTCCAGCACACGTTGATGCTGTTTCTCGCTCATCGTCGGACGACCCACAGTTGAAAGAGCTTTTAACCATGGTTGCTGGCATCGCGGCGAAACAACAGGCATTAGAAGACCGCTTCAAGCACACAGACAACTCGGCGCGAATCTCACCTCGTCCGCCCGCCAACTCTCGTTCCTGCTACAACTGTGGTCTACCAGGTCATTTTGCTCGGGAATGCACGCGACAACGAAGCTTTGCTCCCCGGCGGAACATCACGTGTTACACCTGTGGAAAACCGGGCCACTACGCGCGAGAGTGTAAATCAACGCGTTCTTTAAACTTCTAAAGGATGGACGGAACGTTGGTGGAGATCGCGCCCATCCTGTAAGTACAATTGATCATTCTACTATAATCCACCCGTATGTTGACTGTTTTGTGGACCAAATCCGGGTTCGTGCTCTCATTGACTCTGGCTCAATGAAATCATTCATTAGTAAGTCTGTTCAGAGAACAATTGACTTTGATGACCTTAACTTAAATAAGTCACAGAAAGAGAAATGTGTCTCGATTACAGGACACAATGTAAATATTGAAGGTCATCTACGTAGTACTGTTAAATTTTTAGGATCTCGTCAATGTTTTAATGGCGAATTTTTAGTTAGTAATGATATACCTTCTGAATGTGTCCTTGGCTGGGATTTTATCAGCCAAAATAATTTGTCTCTATGTAAGGATGTTAATTTAGGCAACTACCTGTTGGTAGGTAAACATGGGGCTACCCCTATCACAAATGCGCAATCGTCTACGACGGCAGATCGAGCAGGTGTAGTTGAGTCGACTCCACAAAGTGTTCAGGTGGAATCGCCAGTCGGACGTTTGTTGTGTCAATCCCGTTTTCAACGAAACACCGGTGTTTCCTTGGGGGAGAGTGTAATGATTCCACCACGAACCGAAATGATTTTAGAGGGGAAATTGGCAAAACGTGCCAACAGTCGGATAGGTTTGATAGAGCCACGTTCTAGTAGCAGCAACGCTGCTAGACAGGGGTTTAGCGTAGCTCGTGTTGTCGTAAAACCTGACAACAGAACCGTGTCTTTGCGCGTTCTCAATGCGTCTACTAGCCAGGTCGAATTGGTTGCTGGCGAGAATTTAGCAGATTTTTGTCCTTTGATTGAATCGTGCCTGCCTCAACCCCATGTTTGTGGGGCGGTTGGGAATACAGCAACACCGCAAGTTATTTCGGATAAAATCGAGTCAATAATTGACCCGTCGCTACAGGGGAAGGATAGGAGCGAGTTAAAGAATTTGCTACTTGAGTTTTCGGATGTTTTTGACGAACACTTAGGACATACCACCGTCTTAACACATGAAATTAACACAGGAAATAGCGCGCCAATTAAGCAACATCCTCGCCGCATTCCTTTTGCCCACCGTGAGGAATCTGAGCGACAGATTACTGACATGCTAGAGAAAGGCGTAATCCGTGAGTCAACAAGTCCTTGGTCTAGTCCCATCATTTTAGTTAAGAAAAACGATGGCGAAATGCGCTTTTGTATTAACTATCGAAAGCTCAATTCTGTAACTGTTGGCCACGCGCACCCTTTGCCTCGCGTTGATGATATCTTAGATTCATTAGGAAATGCGCAATATTTTTCGACACTAGACTTGAAAAGCGCCTACTGGCAAATTTCCGTTGACGAAAAAGACCGTCATAAAACTGCTTTTGTCACCCAGCGCGGCTTGTTTGAATTTAATCGGATGCCGTTTGGCCTTGTTAACGCACCAACCACTTTTCAAAGAGCCATGGATCTTGTATTAAGTGGCCTTTGTTACGTAATCTGTTTGTGCTATTTAGATGATGTTATTGTTTTTGGTCGTGATTTTGAGGAACATTGCACTAGACTTAAGACAGTCCTAGAGAGATTGCGCTTGCATGGTCTTCGCGTAAAACCTGAGAAATGCACAATCGCCGCGCGTCAAGTTTCATTTTTAGGACATGTGGTCTCTGACTCTGGTATCATGCCAGATCCAGCGAAAATTGAAGCTGTCAACAACATTCCTAGCCCACGCAATATCAAAGATGTACGAAGTTTTCTAGGTCTTGCTGGTTACTACCGTAAATTCATTCCTAGTTTTTCCTCAATCGCAGCGCCATTATTACATTTGACGCAAAAAGCAGCGAGCTTTATGTGGACGGATGCATGTGAACAAGCGTTTCAGCGATTAAAACAATTATTATGCTCAGCTCCCATTTTGGCGTACCCTGATTTTGGCAAAGACTTTGTTTTGCAAACCGACGCGTCTGATTATGGCGTCGGTGCGGTATTGTCGCAACTTGATGATTCAGGACATGAGAAAGTTATTGCATATGCGTCAAAAGCTCTTACGCCTCGCCAGCAAAAATACTCCACAACGGAGAAAGAAGCGCTTGCGGTTGTCTTTGGTACAGCTCACTTCCGCGTATACCTTTTAGGTCGCCATTTCAAACTAATTACTGACCACAATGCCTTACGATGGCTGCACACAATGGAAGCTAAGGGTCGTTTAGCGCGTTGGATTATGGACTTACAGGAGTTTGATTTTTCAGTAGTTCATCGCGCCGGCCGCATTCATAATAATGCAGACGACCTGTCGCGCCTAGTGCAACCAAAATTGCCAGATGGCACCACAAGCACACAGCACGAACAAAACCCAATATTTGTCTCAACAATACGTGTTAAATTGTCAAGTGGGCGCACAGCGGTCGTTAAGTTAGAAAGCAGTAAGCCACTTATCGTCGATCCAGACGGAAATCTGGTCGATGTTCATGATCATCCTGGCGCTACTTGCACTTCACCTCAGAAGGTCAATCAGATAGACGCAATCACATTAAACCCAACTATGAACCTCAGGGACAGTCAACGAGCGGACCCACAACTTGCGTACATTATTGACTTGAAAACACGCAAATTACCTCAGCCAAATTTAACACAAATTCAGGACCCTGCACTTAAGAAATGGCTTAGGCACTATGACCAATATTTCCTACATGATGAAATCCTATACCGAGCTCTTGGGCAACGTAGCAGTTCGCATCCACAACATGTCCTATTAGTTCCCTCCGGTCTACAAGACCAGGTTCTCAAATCAGTGCATTATGGGCCTCTAGGTGGTCATCTGGGTATTACTCGTACGGAGGAAAGAGTCAGAAAACGATTTCATTGGCCTGGTATTCGAAAAACAGTAACCAAACATATTCAGTTGTGCAATGTTTGCAATCACAAGAACTCACCAATTAATAGAAACACAGCCCCGTTAGGTCATATTTCAGTTAGTCAACCTTTCACTTTCTGGGCACTGGACTACATGGGACCATTGCCAGAAACAAGTCGTGGAAACAAACACATTCTTGTTGTTGTGGATCACTTCACTAAGTGGTGTGAAGCATTTGCAACCCCTGACCAAAAAGCTAGTACAGTTGCTCCATTTTTAGTAAGCCGCATTTTCTCCCGTTTTGGACCTCCCGCAGTCCTGCACTCAGACCAGGGTCGTAACTTTGAAAGCACACTATTGCACGAAATATGTAATTTTATGGGTATCACAAAAACACGTACCACCAGCTATCATCCCCAGTGACGGACAAACAGAGCGGCAAAATCGAACTATTCAGGCTATGCTTTCAGCTTTTGCCTCTAATCGAAGAGATGATTGGGACTTGTGGCTAGACTCAGTAACTTTTGCTTACAATACAAGTAAACACGACGCATTAGGCATTTCACCCTATGAAGTAGTTTTTGGTCAGTCACCCAGACTGCCGATTGAATTGGAATTAGGAATGCCTTTGAAAAACCCGTCGACACAGAACGAATACTTAGTTTCAATTAGGTCGGCCTTTCACGATGTAAGACGCATAGCGGAGGAACATTTGTCAAAAGCATCTGAAAAACAGGCGCGGCTCAATCAACCGACGAACCCTTGGCAACCATTCGAGTCGGGTGAAACAGTCATGTTGAAGCGACCTAAAGGCTGGAAATTAGGTAATAAGTGGGTTGGGCCTTTCAGAATTCTAAAACGGTTTGGGGTGAACTATAGAATTATTTCTAAGGGAGGGAAGGTCATGGTCGTTCATCATGACCAGCTAAAACATAGCCATATCCCTTTTCAAGTGGGCGAACCGGTTTGCCCAAGTAGGGAAGTAGGAGAGTACCAGGTAGTTGTTACACCCCCACAACGCGGTATTCACGGTTTTCCTCGTGCTCGGCATGCCAGACTTAGACAGCGTATTAATCCACCAAACAGATACGGTTATGATTAGATCAATGTCCTCGGGACGAGAACATAGAGAAGGAGGATAGTGTAACGGATATTTAATAATAACTGAACTAAATCCAAAGTGTAAATGTGTGAATAGATAACTAGCCGCGGATGCAGCTGCATCCGCGGATGTCAAAGAATAGCTCACTAAATAATTAAAGGAAGGCTAACGCCCTTGTGACAGAAATTATAAATATGGAACGTAAAATGTAATAATGGCGCTGCGATTGAGGAAAAACTAGGAATGAATTTACGGTAGTAACCAGCAAGACCTAGAAAACTTCGTACATCTTTGATATTGCGTGGGCTAGGAATGTTGTTGACAGCTTCAATTTTTGGTATGGAATGTAAAATGTAATAAAGCTAAGTTGGATCTAGATTGCGTTGTGTATTGTGTTAGCTCGGCTCGTTACACATGATATAAAATTGGAATCAAAATTGGTCTCGGGAGAAGTTCAGATTGGCATTATAGACTCCCTACCGTTTGAGGGAATTCATTTAATTCTTGGGAATGATCTTGCAGGGAGTAAAGTTAGAGTTGTTCCAGTTTTGAGCGATAAACCAGTTATCCATCAAAAACCTGATCCCATAGAGGATGATATACCAAATCTATACCCATCTTGTGCCGTGACAAGAGCCATGAGCAAACGAAAACAATTTGACGTAGAGGACGCAGATAACAGTAGCGATCTTTCAGATACCTTTTTGCCAAAAACTATTTGAGAGTTCGGAAAGTCGCGAAAATTTTTCAGAATCAAATCTCGTCATAGAACAACAGAATGATCCAGATATTTCAGCACTGATTCAAAACGCTTCCGATGAGACTGACGCTTCAAAAAATTCGAATTGTTACTTTATGAAAAACGATATTTTAATGCGTAAATGGAGGCCTTCGGATGTTTCAGTCGATGACACATGGCAAGCTAGGACTCAGATTGTAATACCCAAAGCATATAGGTCGGAAGTTCTTAGTTTGGCACATGAGACTCCGCTATCTGGTCACCTAGGAGTAAATAAAACATATCAAAAAATGATCAATCACTTTTACTGGCCTGGGATTCGAAAAGACGTGGTCGAATTCTGTAATACTTGCCACACTTGCCAAGTTATAGGGAAGCCAAATCAAACAATTCCAAAAGCACCTCTAAAACCGATACCAGCTTTTGAAGAACCTTTTAGTCGGATTTTAATTGACTGCGTCGGCCCATTGCCAAGTCTAAGAAAGGGAATCAATATTTATTAACCATCATGTGTGCTTCAACAAGGTTTCCTGAGGCTGTACCTTTACGAAACATTACAACTAAAACGGTTGTCCAAGCATTAACAAAATTTTTTACTTCGGTTGGTCTTCCAAAATCTATTCAATCAGATCAAGGATCAAATTTTACGTCGGGAATTTTCCAACAGGTCATGCATGAATCACAGATTAAACAATATAAGTCCACCGCTTATCATCCGGAAAGCCAAGGCGCACTCGAACGGTTTCATCAGACATTAAAAAACATGATGCGGACCTATTGTTTGGAAACTGAAAAGGACTGGGATGACGGAGTACATTTACTTTTGTTTGCAGCTCGAGAATCCGTTCAAGAATCTTTAGGATTTAGTCCTTTCGAACTCGTTTTCGGCCACAATGTTCGAGGACCACTTAATCTTTTAAAGGACAAGTTGCTTTCCGACAGTGGAACGTCATTAGACGTTTCTCAGTACGTTGCGGTCTTTCGAACAAAACTGTCTAAAGCATGTGAATTAGCAAAGAAAAATCTTCAGTCAGCCCAAAAATGCATGAAAAATCAATACGACAAAAATTGTGTTAGTCGTAAATTTCAGCCGGGTGATAAGGTTCTTGCGTTACTTCCTGTTACTGGAAACACACTTCAGGCACGGTATTTTGGCCCCTATCTGATAGACAAGAAAGAGAATGATCTTAATTATGTAATAGTTACCCCCGATAGGCGCAAGAGTAAACAGTTGTGTCATGTAAATATGTTAAAACCGTATCTTGAAAGAACGAGTGGTGTGCAGATAGTTAATACGATAGATAATAATATACATCATAATGAGATAGAAGATACCAATGAACTCTTCAATCTGAGTCAACTAAGCTGCACAATTCCGATGTTTTATGCGATATGAATGAGAAACTCAGCCACCTTGATGAACCACAACGTCGAGACGTCGAAGCCCTCATCGAAGAATATCAACACCTGTTTCCAGATGTACCTTCAAGAACCGACCAAATTGCACATGATGTTGACATTGGCAATGCACCACCAATTAAACAACACCCTTACCGTTTGAATCCCATCAAACAACAATACCTGGACGAAGAAATCAAATACCTACTCGAGAATGATTTTATTGAACCAAGTCAAAGTAGTTGGAGTTCCCCGTGTTTGCTAGTTCCCAAGCCCGATGGCAGTTATAGGATGTGTACGGATTACAGGAAGCTTAACAATGTTACGAAAGCCGACACCTACCCCATCCCACGAATGGACGACTTGTGTCGATAAAATTGGAACTGCTAAATATGTTTCCAAATTCGATTTACTAAAGAGGTTTTGGCAAATCCCACTTACTGATCGTGCGAAAGACGCTTCAGCATTTGTGACATCAAAAGGGCTCTACCACGACAAAGTTATGCCATTTGGTATGCGAAATTCACCAGCGACGTTCCAAAGGCTCATTAACAGTATCATCGCGGATATCGAAGGTTGCGAAGCCTACATTGACGACGTTATCATTTATAGTGCTACCTGGGAGGAACACATCAAGATTATGCGAAAGTTCTTCAAACGATTGAGCGAAGCGAAGTTGACTATTAATTTCGGTTGCGGCTGTGTTACGTACTTAGGACATGTCGTCGAACAAGGCAAAGTCAAACCCGTTAATGCGAAGATCGACGCGATATCGCAATTTCCTCGACCGACAACGAAGAAACATGTCATGCGCTTCCTCGGAATGGCTGGCTATTATCGCAAGTTCTGTCCGAATTTTTCTGCCGTGACGGAACCACTAACCCAGCTACTTCGAAAAAACACCCAATTCATTTGGACGGAACCGTGTCAATTAGCTTTCGAGAAGCTAAAAGCGATGTTACAGAGCGCTCCAGTTTTGTCTGCGCCTGATTTTAACCGACCATTCAAGATTGCCGTCGACGCGAGTGATGTTGCGGCTGGCGCCGTTTTACTTCAGGAAGACCACGACGGAGTCGATCATCCTGTGTGTTATTTCTCCCGTAAGTTCAATCAAAGTCAGCGAAACTACTCTACCGTTGAAAAAGATTGTTTGGTCATCATCCTGGCACTTACACATTTTGAAGTCTACGTATCGTCTACTATGGAACCAATTGTGATATATAGTGATCATAATCCACTCGTGTTCCTACACAAACTCAAGAATAATAATCAAAGATTACTACGATGGAGCTTGTTATTGTCTGAATACAACCTGGCTATTCGACATATCAAAGGACGAGACAATTTAATCGCGGACTGTCTCTCACGACCTTGAACTATTATGAACAAAAAAGAAAGTTCAGATAAACTTTATTTTCTCCAAGGGGGAGGGTGTTACATGATAGTGAATATCAAGTATATGACATATATAAAATAGCTAGGGAACTTAGATATGGGAAGTTCCTTTAAGTTCCTTTACGCATGGGAAGTTCTTGCATGCATGAGCAAGCAAATACCTTACATTATCGGACATGACAAGTTACCACAAATACGTAACAATTAATCAATACGAAGATTCAAGACTCAAAAATACTCTAAAAACTTCCCAAGGAAATGACTATGCAATTTATGATAAGTTCCCCTGTAAACAGCATATAAAGTCGAGCACAACTCTTCCTCAGCAGTGTTAACTTAGGTGCTAAGTGTGTAGTGTAGTGTTGGGAGTTGCATTGAAAGGCCTTAGTGCCTTAACAACTACACACAATTTGTGTAAGGCCGTGAGCCGTGTGAATACTTGCTATAAAGAAGTTAAAGATTCTTACTGAAGAAAATCAAGAAAGAACCATTACCGAAAGAGTTGTGCTCAGACATAGAAGAGAGAGAAGTTGAACTGAATATATATAATTATATAATAATCTGATTACATTATAAAGACGCTAATTATCTGTTAGACAAATTTAAGAAATAAATAGTTTACCCTTTAACGCACAGAAACCCATATATGGGTCGCCCGCTACACTGATGAATACGGTCAGCTGTAGCCCCCCTGAGTTTTGCTATTGTCCCGTATGTTAAATAAACGAATTCACAACGTTCTTGCGAGCTTTTGGTGTATTACACAAGTTTATAGTGATTTTCAAACGGTTTTTATGATAAAATAAAGACTTGTCTCTTTAAATTGTTGTTGTTATGTGAGCAAACAATGTCTGGACGACAAGCTACATATACAACGCTTGAAATTATCGACCTTTTGGATGAAAATTATGGCATTCCTTTCGATGGTGGGCTCTCAGATATTTCGTCCGAGCACTCTGAGCGAGATATTGGGGATGAAGACGCCGATTTTGACATCGAAACAACAGCAAGTGGCGAAAATAGCGAGGTTTTTGACAATCTTCATGCTGCAGAAATTGTTGAAGAAGAGGAAACTGCTCCCACAAGTAAAGAAACTCCAGCAACTCGGGGCAGAATACCATCATTCTATGATTTTAGTAAAACCACATGGAGATTGGAAAAGCAAAACAGTAGTGAAGACTCTGAAGAGGATATTGAAGCTGAGGAAGAGCCACAGATTCGCAGGGGTGAGTTTCAACAACAAGTGGGTGCAGTAAACATTTTACAAGGCTCTGCATCAGCTCTTGACTTTTTTTTGCTAATGTTTAGTATGAACATTGTGAATCACATTGTATGTGAAACAAACAAATATGCATTGCAATGTCTCACAGCTGCTGGTCAAGAGCCAAAATCGTTTGAACGAGTTACTGCCACTGAACTGCTTGCATATTTCGGTCTCTG
Organism: Muricea muricata; assembly: GCA_963855995.1. Lineage (NCBI taxonomy): Eukaryota > Metazoa > Cnidaria > Anthozoa > Malacalcyonacea > Plexauridae > Muricea > Muricea muricata. Next base: position 555,260 of record OY979716.1, read on the forward strand.
CGTTGCCATGTCCAAGCACCGTCTTTCTAATATTCGTGACTATTGGTCCCGTGACTGGATATTGGGGGTACCATCATTAGCTAAAACCATGACTGTTGCCCGTTTCGAAACAATCACTCGATACTTGCATCTGAATGATAATTCAAAGATGCCAGCTCGGGATAGCCCTGGCTTTGACAAACTTTTCAAACTACGTCCATTCCTCAATTCCATCCGTGCAAACTTCCTATCCCAATATGTACCACATAAACAGGTTGCCATTGATGAGGCAATGATCAAGTCCAAAGGCAGGAGTTCCCTGAAGCAGTACATGCCCATGAAGCCAATCAAGAGAGGGATAAAAATGTGGTGTAGAGCTGATGCATCAATGGATACCTAAATGATTTTGATATTTACACCGGAAAGAGTGGGGATGGGGTAACCCCTGATTTAGGCTTTTCTGTTGTAACAAAGCTCTGCTCTGCAATATATGGAAAGTGGCATGATGTCTATTTTGACAATTTTTTCACATCATTGGAACTTTTACAGACTTTGTTTTGCAACAAAACACTTGCATGTGGAACGCTGAAATCGGGTCGACGCAACTTTCCAAAAGAAATGTTTGACAAAAAAACAAACAACAAGCTAGAAAGGGGTACCTGTATACTCCGGAAAAAGGGTCCAGTTACAGCTGTTACCTGGAAGGATAACAAAGCTGTGAATGTTGTGTCCACATTAGGGTTTGATTCTCAAAGAGCAACAAAGCCGGTGAAGAGACGAAAAAAGAACGGAGAGCAACAGGATGTTCAATGTCCACTGATGATCTCCTCCTACAACAAATATATGGGAGGTGTGGATAGAAATGACCAAATGAAGTCATATTATGCCATCAAGTTTAGATCAAGGAAATGGTGGCATAGAGTATTTTTTGAACTGCTTGATCGCTGCGTTGTGAATGCCCACATTTTGAAACTTGAATCACCAAATCACCAGCGCCGCAATTTGAAACAATTCCGCCTTCAACTTGCAAAGAAACTGATTGGGAATTTTAGTTCCCGAAAACGACCAGGCCGACCCTCCTTAGAATTAAGTGCAAGGTTCACTGAGAGGCATTTCCCAAGTCATCTACCAACCAATGAAGCAGGCATAGTGAAACGGAGGAAGTGCCAAGTTTGTTCAAAGAAGTCTGGCTACTGGTGTGCTTATTGCGGAGTAGGACTGTGTGCAGCTCCATGTTTTGGCATGCACCACACAAGCCAATGAAGAAATTGTACATTCAAGTAAACTTTTTATAGTAAATCATATAATGGTAAATAAATGCAGCTGAATGATAGGTCAAGTATATATAATTGCCACACATCCTATAATATGCAACTTTTTTGTAGCGCATATTGCACGGTTTATCCTAAAATTTCTGCTACACCAGAAGTGTTTTGTATAAGTGTTCTATATCAAAAGAAAGCTTATAAAATTTACTTTTCACTGAAATAGACAAAATAATTTTAGGTGTCACATAATTTCACTGTTCTGCATTTGAAAGGTTGGTGTCTTATGTAATAAGTGTGGTTGCCAAGAGACTGGGAGCGCCCAGTTGCCATGGTAACCACTGCACATCCAAAAAGTTGCATATTTGAAATCTGTGGTGTTTCAGGATTATTTTGGATGTATAATATGACATGTTTCTGCTAAATACCTCTCACATAATTTACATTCCCTTTGTCATACTATAATAGTCGAAATTTTTTTAAAAAAAAACTTATCCTCTAGCCCTGAGTCTACCCAATATTTTGATGTTACAAAACATATTAGGATGGTTCCACCGTTTCAGGAACGGGAAGTGGATAAGTACTTCCTACATTTTGAAAAAGTTGCCGCAAATTGTCACTGGCCTAAAGAAAGTTGGACTATGCTATTACAAAGCGTTCTTGTAGGTAAAGCTAGGGAAATTTTTTCTCAACTTTCTATAGAAGATTCGGCAAATTTTGATACGGTAAAAGAACTGATTCTGAAGGGTTGTGAGTTGGTCCCCGAAGCGTATCATCAGAAATTTCGTAACCTGACTAAACAAAGCAGCAAAACCTTCATTGAATTTGCTCAGGAGAAGGCTCAGCTTTTCGATCGTTGGTGCACGTCGGAAAACAGAAATAATAAATACGATAGTTTACGTGAACTGATTTTATTAGAAGAATTTAAAAATTGCGTTAATCATGATGTTAGAACTTTCCTAAACGACAAAAAACCGGAAACATTAAGCGACAACGCACGTTTATCGGATAACTTCATGCTAACACACAAAACGGCGACCGCAAGCACGAAACAAAATGTATCATTTCCCATTTCTCCTCGTGGCAGCAACAATTATTCATTTGATAGTAAACGTTTACCACCTCCTAGGCAATTTTACGGACGATATCCAAACAACAATTTCCATCCTCTAAACAAGCGTTATGAACCACCAGAGTTTAACCAACGACAACTACCAAATAAGCCAGTTGTCTGCGATTATTGTAGACGGAGAGGTCACACAAAATCTGAGTGTTATTCACTTAAATCAAATAAATCGCTACCAAAACCAACCGGTTTCATTTCATCAGAAAACAAACCGATATATACGCAAAATGAACGCTATGATCACTTTATTAAAGGACGACAAACACGAGAAACCTTTATCAATAGGAAACAAAATCAAGATGGAAACGTCCTCGACGCACAAAAGGAATGTCAATCAATCAATCAATCAATCAAAAACTTTATTTAAGCACGGTAAAATCTTCAGTAGGATACCACATTACATTTACAATAACAATTATCTAACATATATGACGTATACTTAATTAAGGACTGAATATAAAAAGAACATTTACATTTACAACATACTGCATGCTACATTTACAAGACTATACTGATTTACAAGATTGCCGTGCAGGAGTCCGTTTCACGTCGAAAAGAAAGCGTCAATTTCTCTTTTGAATTGACTAAGAGAGCGTACTGCTCGTACACTTTGAGGCAACTCATTCCACAACATTGCACCACTGTAACCAAAACTTCGTTTACCGTAGTTAGTTCGAGGTTTTGGCACATACAAAGTGTGTTCGGAGTTTCTCAAATTGTATACGGTGCTGCGAGATTTAAACAAATCATGCAGATAAGGAGGAGTTAATTCGTTAACTGTTTTAAACATTAGTGTAGCTTTGTGTTTTTTCCGACGTATTGAAAGGTTGTCCCAGCCAAGTTTACTAAAAAGATCGCTGGCACTAGCATCATATCGAGATTCAGTGATGACCCTCGCGGCCCTATTTTGCAATTTTTGCAGTTTGTTATCTAATGTGATATTTAAACCGTCCCAAACTGACCTACAATAATCAAAATATGGTTGAATTAGTGCTCCATAAATTTTTAGGGCAGTATTTGTATCTATAAATTGGCGTACCCGTTTAAGAGCTCCAATAGCTGATGCTATCTTTTTTGAAATATTTTCAACATGCCGTGCCCATGTAAGATGCTCATCGATTTGTAATCCTAAGGATTTTGTTTCGTTAACTTTTTTATAGCTATTCCGTCTATCTCTATGTTTATATGCTCATTGCTGTGTACAAGTAATCGTTGACGAGATCCGATTACCATAAATTCCGTTTTAGCAATGTTTAGACTAAGCCTATTCGTTACTAGCCATTGATGGAGATTTTTCAGTTCAGAATTGATAATGGCTCAAGCTCCATAACAGAATTTGCTGCGATGCTAATATTAGTATCATCAGCAAACATTCTTGGGGAAGCTCTGTTGAGACAATTGGGCAGATCATTAATATATATTAGAAACAATAAAGGTCCCAGATTACTACCTTGTGGTACCCCACAGGTTATCGGGACAGCTTCTGATAACTCATCATTAACACAGCATCTTTGGCTGCGATTGCTTAGGTATGATTCAAAGAATTTAATACCGTTTTGATCAACACCATAAACTTGTAACTTCCGTAGAATGGCGTGATCAATAGTATCAAATGCCTTTTTAAGATCGATAAAAATTACTCCGTTAAGAAGACCATTATCTATATTGATTGACCAATTGTCCACGGTTTCTATTAGTGCTGTTAATGTACTATGCAATGTTCGAAAACCAGATTGAGACGCAGATATTAAATTGTTGTTGTTCAGATACTCATATAGCTGCTCAAATATCAACTTTTCAAAAATTAATCAATCAAAAATCTTTCTTAAAGATTGGAGTAACTTTCGCTAGCTTCCAATCTGTTGGGAATATGCCCGTGCTTATAATCTTATTAAATATTTGAGTTAGCGATGGAGCAACTATTACAGCTGCAATTTTTAAAAGTTTACAGGGAATTTTATCAAGACCTGCAGCTTTCCTTTCGTTCATATCTTTTAGTTTTTTATAAACTGCACTCAGGGTGGGCAATTTCACTGAAAATGTGGTTTTAGCTGGCACAACATATGCGTCAGGTTCTACTGAAGATGGTGGTATTTCAGATGCTAAATTTTCACCCACACTGGCAAAGTTAGAATTAAATGTTTCGGCTATATCCTTTGGTGAATTTATAGTCCCATCACCTACTTTGATATTGGATATAGTTTTGTGATTATAAGCACTACGAGAATTTAGTTCATTTATAAGTTTCCAAGTTGACTTTAGATTTTTCTTATTAGCCTCGAGATTATCGGTAAAATATTGACCTTTTCCTCTTTTTATTTGATTATTCGTGCGATTTCGTGAGCTTTTATATTGTTGCCAAATTAATGGGTCACCAGTCTGTTTAGCTTTCTTTTTCAGGGAATCTCTCTTACGCATACTTTGTTGTAATTGGCTAGTGATCCATGGGGATTTCTTTTTCCCAACTTTTTTTGTTGTGAGCGGCGCATGCTTGTCGATGAAATTAATTAACATATTCTTCCATTTTGCCCACATTTCATTTGGGTCATTGCTTAGGTTCACGTCTGACCATCGTTGTCGTTCTAAGTCTCTTAAAAAATTTTCATCATTAAAATTTTTCATGTTTCTTATTTCAATTAATCGTGAGGCTGTTTGTTTGTAGTGGACTTTGTGCGTCATATAGACTAAAACATGATCACTTATAGAGAGTTCTATTATCCCTGAATTTATGATCTTTGATGGTGCGTTTGTGAAACAAAGGTCAATCAGGGTAGATGAATACGGTGTAGTTCTAGTCGGATCTACAATTAGCTGTTTTAAGCCAAATAGTTCGAATATATCAATTCAACTTAGTTGCATTGACTGATGTTACGCCTGGCATAAGATTTACGTTTATGTCACCTAGTAAAAAGTAATGATTTGTCATATCTACTTTTTCAACTATGTTCTCAAAATAATCAAAGTGGTACATCGGCGAATCTGGGGGCCTATACCAAGTGCTAATTAGCAATGGTTTAGTCCGAGGTTTGGTAATTTCCACAGTTAGATACTCTAATTCATCACAGCTTAAGTCTTCACAAATTTTGTAGTTAAGATTGCATCTTACATAAATGCACACACCACCCCCATGCCGTCCATTTGTTTTTCTGTCTTTCCTTACTATTTCATAGCCGGGAATATAAACCTCGTTATCATTAATTAAGGAATCAAGCTTTGTTTCATTGATTGAAATAATATCAATATCGGCTTCGCTCATAAAAATTCGAAATTCGTCAATATGTGCTAAAAGGCTATTAATATTTCAAGAGACCTGAGGTCAAGAGACCTGATGACCTCACCATGAAAGCCTTTAAGCCATTTATGTTTGACGGCTCTGTCGTGCTCTTAAATAACGAAAAATCAAGTGTTTATAAACCAATTAAAATATTGCGTGACACGGGTGCTTCCCAATCTTTGATACTTACGCAAGCACTGCCATTTAACAAAAGTTCATATTCAGGCGAAAATGTTTTGATACGCGGAGTTAACTGTGAAAAGTTTCGATCGATTCCATTACACAATCTAGGATTGCAATCTGATTTAGTGTCAGGCGAGGTTTCCGTAGGGACAATCGAGTCATTACCTTTCGACGGAATACATTTATTGCTAGGTAACGATTTAGCAGGAGATAAAGTCAAAGTGGACCCAGTTTTAGCGGACAAACCATGTTTTTCGCAACAGTCTGATCCAATAGAAAACCATTTTTCAGATTTATTTCCTTTTTGCGCAGTGACTAGAGCTATGGAAAAACAAGAGATAGCAAACAATAGGCACACGGATCAAGAGCAAGTTGACATTTCGGACACCTTTCTTGCAAAAGCTTTTAAAAATTTAGCCGGTACAAGCCAACGCACAAATAACGATAAGCAAAATGGCGAAAGTAACTTTTCAAAATCAAATCTTATTAAGGAACAACAAAATGATCCAGAAATTTCAGTATTGTACCAAAAAGCACCAGAGCAAGCAGATACCGCAGGAGATCCTGTGTGTTATTTTATTAAAGACGGAGTATTAATGAGAAAATGGCGACCTTCAGATGTTTCAGCTGATGACGAACGGTCTTTTCGATATCAAATTATTGTTCCTAAACCTTACCGATCTGAAATTCTTAGTTTGGCACACGATACTCCTCTATCCGGTCATTTAGGAAAAAACAAAACATTTCAAAAAATCCTTACTCATTTCTACTGGCCAGGAATTCGAAAAGATGTTGTTGAATTTTGCAAACCATGCCACACTTGCCAAATTGTCGGTAAACCGAATCAGGTCGTTCCGAAAGCACCTTTAAAACCAATTCCGGGCTTTGAAGAACCGTTCAGCAGAGTCATGATCGATTGCGTTGGACCGCTTCCTAAGACTAACAGCGGCAATCAGTATTTACTAACTATTATGTGTGTTTCCACTAGGTTTCCGGAAGCTATTCCGCTTAAAAATATTAAAGCTCAAACTATTGTTCAAGCACTTACGAAATTTTTTACATTGGTAGGTCTACCAAAATCTATCCAGTCGGACCAAGGGTCAAATTTCATGTCTGGTTTGTTTCAGCAGGTCATGTATGAGCTAGGAATCAAACAATTTAGGTCAAGCGCGTATCATCCTGAAAGTCAGGGTGCATTGGAAAGGTTTCACCAAACACTAAAAAACATGATTAGGATGTATTGCCAAGAAACTGAGAAAAATTGGGATGAAGGGATTCACTTGCTTCTCTTTGCTGCTCGAGATTCTGTGCAAGAGTCTCTAGGTTTTAGTCCTTTTGAGCTTGTTTTCGGACATACTGTTAGAGGACCACTTAAACTCCTGAAGGAGAAGTTGTTGGAGGATGACGATTGTGCATTGAACCTCCTCGAATATGTGTCGGACTTTCGTAGAAAACTCACGGAAGCATGTGATTTGGCAAGGAAAAATCTTAAGTCTGCCCAAAATTGCATGAAATCAAAATTTGACAAACACACAGTCAGGCGGAATTTTCAGGTTGGCGACAAGGTACTAGCATTCCTTCCGATTCCTGGAACGCCTTTGCAAGCTAGATATTTTGGTTCTTATGTAGTAAAAAAGAAAGTGAGTGATCTTAATTATGTAATAGCTACACCAGATCGACGTAAGCATGAGCAGTTATGTCATGTAAATATGTTAAAACCATATCATGAAAGAACGAAAGTAGAATAATGTTGTAGCGTAGCTAGTTCAGGTAACGACACAGCTGAAGAGCTGGATAATCTCTTTGAATTATCTGCATCTACCAAATTGAGCAACTCTGATATTCTGCGACAATTTGATGCCAAGTTGACTCACCTTCAACCACGTCAACAAGAAGATATACGAGAACTAATACTCGAATATGGTCATTTATTTCCCGATGTCCCATCTCGGACTACACTGATTGAACACGACGTTAATGTCGGCGATGCACATCCAGTTAAGCTACACCCGTACCGTTTGAATCCTTCCAAGCAGGCATACCTCAATAACGAAATACAGTACCTCTTGGACAACGACCTGATCGAGCCTAGTCAAAGCAACTGGAGTTCACCATGTATTCTCGTTCCGAAACCTGATGGCAGCTATCGCATGTGCACCGATTACCGAAAGGTCAATAATCTCACAAAAACGGACACATTTCCCATTCCACGGATGGACGACTGTGATGATAAAGTTGGCAATGCAAAGTACGTCTCGAAATTTGATTTGTTAAAAGGATTTTGGCAGATTCCCTTAAGTGAACGAGCGAAAGAAATTTCTGCATTTGCCACGCCGCATGGCTTATACCAGTACAAGGTTATGCCCTTTGGCACGAAAAATTCTCCCGCAACGTTCCAGCAACTTATCAACCGCCTCATCGCTGATATTGACGGCTGTGAAGCGTACATTGACGACGTCATCATTTACAGTGACACCTGGGAAACTCATTTTACAATAATGCGTAAGTTGTTTAGACGGTTGAGCGAAGCAAGCCTAACGATCAACCTCGTCAAAAGCGAATTTGGATGTAGGTATGTCACGTATTTGGGACATGTCGTTGGCCAAGGTAAAGTCAAACCTGTCGATGCTAAAATTAGAGCTATATCTGCCTTTCCGCAACCTTCCACTAAAAAACAAGTTATGCGTTTTCTCGGCATGGCTGGTTACTATCGAAAGTTTTGCCCCAACTTTTCATCCGTGACCGAACCCCTAACTGAGCTCCTCCGAAACAATGTTAAGTTTGTGTGGACCGATCGTTGTCAGTCAGCCTTCGAGCGACTCAAAGCCTTATTACAAAGTGCACCTGTTTTATCAGCTCCGGATTTCAACCACCCCTTTAAGCTAGCAGTGGATGCTAGTGATATGGCTGCTGGAGCAGTATTATTTCAAGAAGATAAAAATGGCATCGACCACCCGGTGGGTTATTTTTCCCGCAAGTTCAATAACCATCAGCGCAATTACTCCACCATAGGAAAAGAATGTCTTGCCCTCATCCTTGCGCTGCAGCATTTCGATGTGTATGTGTCTTCCATCAACACACCCCTAGAAGTATTCAGTGATCATAATCCCTTAGTTTTCATTCACAAACTGAAGAACAAGAATCAGCGTTTGCTGCGTTGGAGCCTTATTCTCTCCAAATACAACATGACGATCCAGCATATCAAGGGCAACGACAACGTCATAGCAGATTGTTTGTCAAGAGTATGAACTCTACGGACACGATAATCTTACAAAGAAAGTTTTCTGAACTTTCTTTCTTTCAAGGGGGAGGGTGTTACATGATGATTATAGCATAGGTTCTATTACACAAATATATTTAGTTTATTATTCCTCATAGCTTACATGCATGAGTAAGCAAATAGTTTTTGCGATTAACGTAATTGCCTCAGCGGACATGACTCGGACGGATATGAGATTGCGTTGGTCAACCGCATTGCTGGAACTCGCTTTAACGTACTATATTGCGTAGGGGAAACAAGTCATAGTTTGTAGTTTCTTCCCCTACCAAATCATATAAAAACCGGAGCACGACAAGGCAATTCATGCATTATTCATAAGGCGATAGCCCGGCTCGTAACACCAGTAAGTCTACTAAACAATCCTATTTCGCCCACGTTTTAGAAACCTTAGGAAGCCTGAGAGATAAGTATTTCGAATCAGCTGGCCTGATAAAAAATCGCCACTTGCATGATTTCGTTCTGTTGGCCACATTTGTTCGTGGTATACCGGGCCGTAGCAAAGAACTCCGAACAATGAGACTGTTTTGTGAAAGCGAGAAAAATATGGCTTTCGATTACACAACTGTCGAGTCAGGAAATTTTATCGTCTTTCATGAAGACCAGCGCGTCGTCATCCTGCAATTTGATTTCAAGACAGCAAAAACAGCCGGTCCGACTAAAATTGATTTGTCACACGACACAGATCTCGTTTACTATTTAAAATTGGACTTGAGAATTAGAAGTTCGCTACTCGGTGGCAAAGGCCACGATTTTTTCTTCTGTAATAGACATGGCGGGCCGTTTGACAGCAGTGGCTCTTTTATGAAATATTTAGGAGATATGTTTGAACGTGAAATTTCTATTCGAGCTAGTACGACAGCACTTAGGCATTCCATAATAACCTATTTCAACAGTTTGGATGATGCGAAAGATAGTTCGATCAGGAAAAGCCTAGCCTTGCTAATGAAACACTCAGTCAGGTATCAAGAAAGCGTTTATAATGACCAAAGCAATGATGAAAAAGTTCGCCAAGCTCGTTTAATGATTCGCAACAAAATTGCACAAGATGTTTTCGGCAACGTTTCCGATGTTGAAGGTGCATGAAAATTCGAATACTTCCGTTAGTGGAAACTCGGACGACAGCGATGATTTTGAATTAAAACCTAGACCGGGCGACATAGTAGACTTGTTAGATCCGGTGTCGAGTGAAGAAAACGTCTAATTTTTTCTCGCAAAAATTGCTAGATATAGTGAAAGCCGAAAGGTCCATCTGATTCATTTGGAGATGATGAGCAATTTTTTCACCTAAAACCAGGGTGTGCGTGGACCGAATCAACCAAGTCACTTATTTTTCCAATAGACTGTGTTTGGAATCAGACGAACAAAGCTTACGAGTTAAGAACTTTAGCAAAGGACATTTTTCATGCGGTGTATGATAAAAATTAGTTATGTTATTTGAAATTAAAAGTCGAGACAGGCGGGCGAGCAAGCGATTTGACAATTTCTACTTCTTTCTGTTCTGTTCTGTTCTTAGGAGGATTTTCGTTTCCTGTATTTCCTGGCAAATTTTGGTTAGCCCATGGGTTCCCTGATTTCTTTGCATGGTAGAAAATTACTTACGGAAGGCGTTGTAAAAATTATCACAAAATAAATGAGTAAACTTTCTGTGTATATTGTGTTTAGCAAGAGTTCAATCAAAGATACTAGTCGGGGGGGGGGGGACACGGGTAATTTCGATTTGAATCAATTTTCTTATGAAACTAATATATTGTGAAAAATAGCGAACTTTCAAATTCATTCATTATGCTTCTGTGAATTCAGGAAATTATATCGTGTTTCATGACGACGAGAGGGTTATTATTCTGCAATTTGATTTTAAGACATCAAAAACGACAGGTCCAACAAAAATTGACCTCTCAGATAACAAAGATTTAATTTACTTTCTAAGATTGTATTTACAGAATTTCGTTACTTCTTGGTGAAGATCATGATTTTTTCTTCTGTAATAGGCATGGCTCCCCGTTTGATAGCAGTGGTTCTATCGCAAAATATTTAGGTGACATTTTTGAACGCGAAGTTTCTATCCATGCGAGTACCACTGTGCTCAGGCATTCAATAGTCACTTATTTCAACAGGTTAGGTATCAAGAAACCGTTTATAGTGATCAAACTAACGATGAAAAAACTAAGCCTGCTAAAACTACAAAAACTACACATCTCAGGTGCGCGTCATTTATCTTTGGTATTCTACTGATACAAGCACGGCATTCTTTGTTAAAAATGATGCGCTAAAAATCAGTGGCTGTTGGCGTTCTCTTTCATGGTTTATATCAGGCATTGAAAAGCTATCGATTGTCCTGTCAATTGCTAGGTATAATGTGTCGGGCTTATTGGGGGGAAAACTGTCATTGTACATCCACTATAGTACAAACTAAATGTTAAAATGTTATATGTTAATGTATCTTTGTGCTTAACTTCAGGTGAAAGATATGCCACTTTGTATGAGTATGTTACCTACCGACCATCCCAGAAGTTAATTCATCGCTCGCTCACTCGTTGAAACAAAATAATAAGTATGTGTTGAACGCCTATTTAAGTGCAATTTAAAAAGAGCGCAGAATTTTGCGATTGCTGATCTTTGACATATGACGCGCTGAAATTCGGCGGCTGCGAGCATTTTCTTGCATGGTTTATATTTATAGGCATTGAAACGCTATTTATTGCAGGCAAAACTGTGAATGTACTTTACTTTATTACAAATTAATTGTTAAATATTATGTTAGTGTATATATATATTTGCGCTTAATTTCAGGTGAAAGATAAGCCACCTCAAATCAGTATGTTACCTATGGACCTACGTAGTAGTTAATAATTGATCGCTTGCTCGTTCGCTAGATTGAACTTGTAAGTATATATGATTTTAGTGCAATTTAGCGAGAGCGCGTAATTATACGATCGTTATCGTTCAAGATATGTGATAAGACACATTTTCGCTAAATTCTCTTGAATGAAAATCAGTCTTGAATATGTTTTAGCGCACATACCGCACTTAATTCCCCTATTGGTTGGGGATCAGAAGGAATATGTCGGGGTTATCTAAGATTTCGCGCAGAAATCTCATTTTATCGTCAGGATTGAAAAAGATCACAGTTTGGTGATAAGAATTATTTCGATTTATTTTTGATAAGCGTAAGGATCGACCACGTGTGCACACTTACGCGTAATTCTCGTTAGTGTCAGATTTTTCTCGCGAACATTGCGCTAAATCGCGCTTGAACATTAAGTGCATGACGTTTAGGGTTAGGTTTTGGGTTAGGATTATGCTTAGGTTAGGGTTAGGGTTAGATATCCTTACTTTAGGAGCTATAAACTAAATTTTTTTCTTGTTTCTTGTTCGGCAGGAAACAATGCAAAATTTGACATATGTTGAAAGAGAAACCCGAAAATTCTACTGCTTGATTGAATTATGCCAAAAACTCTTCCCTGAAACTCCAAAGTCTACCGTTAGAGGGTGGTGCTAAAGTATTAAAATTTCGACGGTCATCTGCGAACCCGGGCAGATCAAGAAAGCAAAACGGGGTTATGTAGAATATCTTAGAGAGTTCAGTTACTGTTACATAAGCCCTCAATTATGTAATCATTACTTATACTAATTATATCCAATGATATAATGTAATCTGACTCTTGCATGAATAAGCAAATACTTTAGCGCCCACGGACTTGCGCAAGTATAACTATTCACCCTGGGATTGGCTGGTGTACGAAATTGCTTGCTCATAACGGAATGTGCATGATCACAGCGTATTGCCTAACAATTAGGTAATTCGTATAATAATAGTAAATTAGGTCATCACCGTTAGTATAAAAGCCAGAGCACAACTCTTAAGTCATGTTTTATTCATAAGGCTTAAAGCCTGAATAGCATCACTGTTAAATGCTATTCCAAATATATTAAGTATTAGGAGTAATACTATGAAGTTACGATAGAAGAGTTCAAAGACAAAGAAAAGTATTGTAGAAGAGGAGCTGTTCCAGAGACTTACAGAGTTGCGCTCAGACAGAGAGATAAGTTTGGACTATAGAAATTATATAATATATATATTAAGTTGCAGTTATTATAAAGACGCTAATTGTTGAGTTATAAAGTAGAATTATATATAAAGGAAATAAATATTTGAAAAGGTAATTGGTTTCACACATTTTTGTTACGATTTATAAATTAAGCGCGGCTAAAATATTAGTTACCCTCGGGACATCGTAACATTACGTATAGAAGAATGTTCTGATCAGTTAAAAGACGAAATAACAAAGCTGCGAACATTTTATGAAGGAGTACTCAATCCTATACACCCTGGTCCTGCATTTGCGACTGCAAACACTTGATAAGTTAAAAGAAAGAGCTTTATGTTTTCTCGACTATTGCAAGAACGTTAAGAACATTGTCGACATAAGCTTAGCTTTGTTTAATAACACGAATTCATATACAGGTTATTTAGAATATCTTAAAGAGTTCAGTTACGTATAGAAGAATGTTCTAATCAGTTAAAAGACAAAATAACAAAGCTGCGAACATTTTATGAAGGGCGAAAAAATAAATTAAAGATTACAGTGTTGGATTGAAGAAGAAACAATGTTTCTTTTATTTCCGAAAAAGAAGTTCTTGAACTATATCAAGGAGTAGTTGTAGTTGAAATTCGTGATAACCCAGTAAAGTGTGGCCAACTAGTTTTGTTAAGGATACAAATCAAAAGCAACTGCCGTGAGATGCAATATATACATCCATCATCGGTTGAATACAGTTCGCATACTTCAAGTTGTAGCAAAACCATGGACCTTGGCTATACTCTTCGTGAGCAAGAATGTAGGAGTTGTAACAAGAAAAACGCTTTTGATTCTGCATACAGTTACAGTATTGATACCATCAAAGTCAAGCTCGTCAAGCTGATAATAATCAGGCAAAAATGGTCTTAATTGCAACGATTATTCCTATTTTAATACTTCTACTAAGTTTTATAATTTTTGGGGTTTGTACACATAGATGCCGACAAAGAACGAACGTGCAAGACGCAGGAATGACCAGACCAGCAGTAGCAGACCAGCCCCATGCCATTTAAAACTTGGTTAAAAATTATGTTGTTCGATGCATTTGCTTGACGCAGTTCAAACTATGTACCATCTTTCGGTATATAAAAGATAATTCTCCCCATTTCACCGACCAATACTGCAGTGTCATAAAAAATATTGATTTCCCCTCATTACAAACGCTGGTGCGCTATGTAACTAAATTCAATGTGTCAAACTTAGTGACATATCATCAAAACATAATAACACACTAATTTCCATTACCCAATGCTATCCTTCGCTACATAAAGATTGGGCTAAAATCATTACGAATCGAACACATCGAACGTCAATTGAGGAAGAAGCTCTCGCTAGCAAAAAATACTAAAAGATGGAATCAATTGGTAAGTACACACTCAGATTTCTACTAGATGGTTAACCCTACATGACAATAACTTCTCCACTTTTTTTCCATTACTTTACAGTTTATAGCAAATGTAAAACTTCCAGCTTGGCCTAACATTTCCGGATGTAGAAGAGTACATTTTGGGCACGGAGAAATTCGCGTGCCCTAGGTGCAAGTATGTAAAATCTTATCATGTTGCTATCATTTAATCCTTAGATTATAAACATTTTCTCAACTTTTAAGTCCTAAATTGATTCAATTCTGCTTTTCCATTGCCAGCGCTAAAGATCCGGAGCTGGAAGAAAGGTTGAAGGACCAGAATTCCTGGTTGGACATGATAAGGTTAGAATACAAAAAAATTCTAAAATTTTATAGCACACAACGTATATTAATTCGTTTTTTCTTCTTTATTTTTATAGAGTCCTGCTCCATCTTAATAATCAAAACTGTAAAAAATAAAAATTTATTATATCTTACACACGTCTCACTTGTTTATTACCCAAACTAATATTAATCGTAGTTCATATCGCTTACAACACTGAATACAAAGTCTCAGTAAATGTACCACAAGTTTGCCTTAAACATCGACTGTATGATTTTTATCGTCCAAAGTAAAAAAAATATGACGTTTTCCCGCTCAAAACAATAGCCCAAACCAGTCAAAACAGGTTTTACACGTATTTCCGGTCAACATGCGCGCGCACCGGTCTCACACGGATGACCTGCGAACTAATTCACAGGGGTAAGACCTCCGCGAAAAATGCTGATTCAGCGGGACTATAGCTGTGGTTATTCTACTCTTGATTTATACTTATTTTATGTTTTCATCTTTAGCAACATACTGAGCTCAAGAGTGGTGCACAAAAATTGAAGACGCCATGCCCACGAATTTTAGTGCAAGGCAGTTTGGACTGCCCAAGTGAAATTGCGATGACTGCGAAAAACAGTATCATCACACATGCAGCGAGTTTAGAGGATGGTATTTTATTGTTTATTGCATGTTGTTACCCAACCTGATTCTCAGGGTCTTCACCGCCGCTACCCGCGCTACGGCGAAGACCCTGACACAGGCGGGTCACGTGGCACCCAAATTTTGGGTGCTTGACATTCGTACTTAGCAGGGGTAGGAAAAACGTGTTATCACAAATTATTGTCAAGGGCCAACAATGTTGCATGATGTTGGCTTCGTTTGAACAGGCCTTTAGATTACAACAGCGTGATGCAAACACAAAAGAAAGCAAAGATACGGTTTTAGAGTCAGATGACTTCCCGCTTCGTCGGCCTCCCTTGTTGTTTGACAATAATTTGTGATAACGCGTTTTTACCTACCCCTGCTAAGTACCAATGTCAAGCACCCAAAATTTAGGTGCCACGTGACCAGCCTGTGTCAGGGTCTTCGCCGTAGCGCGGGTAGCAGAGGTGAAGACCCTGAGAATCAGGGTGGTTGTTACCCATTCATGTTTGAATACCCCCCAAGTGTCAAACAAGTGTGCATTTACATCCAAAGGTGTTTCTTAGAGATACATGATGGACAAAAACTGCCAGCAACAATAATTAACTTTATTAACAAGCTTGACAATTTGAAAAACTTGAAAGTACAACACGATTTATTCTAATCGCTTTTAAATTTTGTTTTGTGGAATTATCGAAATATGTCCTTGAATACAAATTCTAATCAGTTAAAAGACGAAATAACAAAGCTGCGAACATTTTATGAACGAGTACTCAATCCTATACACCCTGGTCCTGCGTTTGCGACTGCAAACACTTGAGAAGTTAAAAGAAAGAGCTTTGTGTCTTCTAGACTATTGCAAGAACATTAAGAACATTGTCGACTTAAGCTTAGCTTTGTTTAATCACACGAATTTATATACAGATTATTTCGAATATCTTAAAGAGCAACACAAACTCAAGCCATCGAGCTTTGAGCCATATAATTGTTGTTCTTTGCCTAATTCGAGAGGATGCCTTTACTGAATTTTATAGGAGTTGGGATAATTGGTTCCTTTGCCAGCAACAGAAAAATCTCGAAATCATTTCTGAAGAGAATTTTCCAACTGGTAAACCTGCGCCTGGAAAAGACGACGGAAAACAGGACCCAAAACGAGAATCTTGGTAGGTCAAGAGCGGATTATCCATTCTACGTCATCAGTGTTAATTATTAAATAACTAAAACTAAAGAGTTCTTTCCACTTTCCTGCTGTGGTTTTTGTGTGCTCTTTAACACGAGTATTGCTAACATTGTCTGCGATTTACTTTTTAGACGATAGTGAAGCAGAACAGTCAGGTGAAATAGATACCAATTTCAATTTTACGGATGCGAGTTACAGCTTCGAAGACGATGAGAACAAGACAGCGAGTACATATGGGAAATGGTATGGTAACGAGGATGCGCCATCTTCTGTATATCGCATAGTCGCCGATGGAAACTGTTTGTTCCGCGCTGTTAGCTACGTCGTATCTGGTAGTCAAGAACACCATCGTATGTTACGAAAATTAGTTGTTGAAAAAATGTACGACATGGGCTGTGAATTTAAGCGGATAACTGGACAAAATGCTTCTGAATACGTCGCACGAACAAAGATGAACGAACCTGGAGTGTGGGGAACAGATGTGGAAATCCTTTGTGCTCTATTCAAAACACCTATCTTTGTTTTTTTATTAAATGACAGCGTGATTTCGTTGATTCCACACTATCCAAGTTCCTTTACCGAAGACTTTACCGAAAGTGAATGCATATATTTGCGAAACAAACGCTACCACTTTGGTGTTGTTTTAGAAATGTAATAATACTTTAAATAGTACCCTTTCGCTTTCGTCGGATGCGAGGACGGTTATATAGAAGCGTGGAGGCCTAGAAAATTTTGCAAAGTTGTCCTTCCGTCGACCATTTCTGTCCTTTTGCACTTACTGTTAGATTTTATCTGACATCCTTACTCCGGGATAAACAATGCAAATACCTATGTATACGACAGGAAGTTAAGTTTACTTTTTCAAAAAATCGAACAACAGACAAACAAATAACACAAATTTTGCTAGGACTTCTCCATGAGCTCTGGAACCGAAACCAACCTGCGCAAGCGAAGGCTAGGGACTAGGCCATGTAAATAGCAATTCACGAAATTTAATAGATATATTAACAGGTTTAACAGACACCCATCTATTTCTTTTTTATTACATTTTCGTTGTTCATTTTTATACTTTTAAATCTTTAAAAAGAATACAGCGTTTTGTATGTATATATGAACCCCAACTTTACAGAGACACTTCTGAACTTATGTCAATAGAGAATAGTATGCTATAAAACATCTATAGAATGATGACGAACACCAGCTGACTGAGTGACTATTTTTGGATGAGTTTGTCGTGATATGAGAATTATTTAGACTGAGGACTTTTATTTAGAATGTTATCTTGCAAGGCAAAAGCTGACGAAAGCAAACACGGGGTGAAGCCGGGAATGCCTTTCCAGAGATGAGCTTTTCTATTCTTTTAAACAACACGCAATGAAAAACAATGGAAAATTTGACATATGTTGAAAGACAAAATAGGAAAATTCTACTGCTTCGTTGAAATATGTCAAAACCTCTTTCCTGAAACTCCAAAATCTACCGTTAGAGGGTGGTGCAAAACTCTTAGAATTTCAACGGCCACCTGTCAAACTTGCTTCAAACAGAGAAATGCCTCCTTGGGTGGTTCGTTTGCACGGATTCAAAAACAAGAACTCGAGAGTCTTATAGAATTTCCAGGAAATAAACGCGCTCGGTACACGCGTTCCTATTCGTATGTTCTAATCAGGTAAAAGACGAAATAACAAAGTTGTGGACATTTTATGAACGAGTACTCAATCCTATACACCCTGGTCCTGCATTTGCGACTGCAAGCACTTGATAAGTTAAAAGAAAGGGCTTTGTATTTTCTCGACTATTGCAAGAACGTTAAGAACATTGTCGACTTAAGCTTAGCTTTGTTTAATAACACGAATTCATAAACAGGTTATTTAAAATATGTTAAAGAGCAAAGCAAACTCAAGCCATCGAGCTTTGAGCGATATAATTGTTATTTGTTTAATTTTGAGGATGCCTTTATTTCAAGATCTGCCGTGCATCAAAGTTAATGCTCGCATTCCAATTTTACTTTTCATAATGTGTACACGATGTGATGCGGTTTTGTTTCTTCTCTGGATCAAAATTGAATGTATAAGCTCATATTCAGTTCAGTCCCAATTAATTCAAAATAAATACAATTTATTGTGGTACCTGTACGTGACCACAGCTACCAAAACACTATCCAGTATAATATTTTTTCTATCAAAAATCTTGCAAGGTATTCTTGCAAAGAAATGTCACTAAGCGTAAGGTATATTAATTATAATATATTGCTTTTAAATTTTAGAAGAAATCCGGAGGATAATTGGGAAAGAGCCAAGTGATCTACAATCCAATATGAACGAATGCTCAGAACGATTTAGTGAAGTTAAGTGATGATGACTGTCCAATCAACAAATAGCGCAATACACAAATCTGGCAAGGGAAAGTGCTTTTAATTTTAGTGATCTCACATAAAGTCAATATTTCCATCATAGTGACGAGAGTGGCGAAGAAGCAAGCAATCTAGTTGTTAAAGGGATTATCAATAGAGTCAGGTTGACTATATTTAATTGTTACACAATACAACGAAAACATAAGAACATTAAATTCTCTCTTTATCGTTTCAGGTCGTGAAGGAAACTGTATTCTCGTGTGCCTTTGACCGCACAAAACACAGGCAACGCTAGTTAGCAAAACCCGAAAGCGCAGTGGTGATAAAGCCGTATCAACGAATAAGAACGCGAGGACTTAATAAAGTCATTGTAGTATCAATTCTTAGTTTTCCACTAAACAGTTAATATGCCCAAAATGAAAACATTTCTGTGTATCATGATGTGTATCATTTTGACTGAAATCGTAAACAACCGAAGCAAAAGCAGCAATGCTATAACTGGAGTAAAACGTGCTTGCGGAATACAATACAAATTATATGTAAACAATTCAACAAACAGAAAAGAATAACTAGGGATCCAAGGATAGTGCAAAGTTTCTGAAAAGACTTACACACTTAAACTCAAAAAACTAAGAAAAATTTAATGATAGCTTTGGGAATAAAATGTTAAAATGATGTGGTCTAGAAGCGTTTTGTTTACGTGGGATGTTTTTAGATACTCTGATAAATAATTTTATAATTTTCATGTTTAGCGAGCGTATTCGGTTTCACGTTTGCTGAATCTCTGACCTCTGACCTTAGACGCATATAAACAAAACGAATGAACGCGCAATTAATACTGAACGTGAACTAAGATTGTAAACATGCAAACTGTGCGCTACTTCTGTGTGTTAATAAAAATCTATCACAATATTAGGCCAATATCTTTACTTAGTATACTTATGTACGGTTTACTTTAGGTCTACTAGTATTATTGGAAATTTTATGTACACAATCATCAGTCATCACATCACAACCTTGCACAAACTGATTTCGCACGCACGCAACATTATCAAATATGCCGATTTCGCATTATCTCGCTTGTTTTTCATCATTTTCTAAAGAAGCCTTGCCGAAATATAGAACAAAACTCCTGCAATTCATGTGGTGTATATTTAGGAATATAAGACGTAGAACAGCGAAAATATTGCGGTGTATTTATTGCTATGTATTCAAACTATAGCTCATATCTCTTGTTAGCTATATATATTCACACCATATAGGTCAATTTATGCTGTCCATTTGAGCTCGTTTTAAGGCGAAAAATCGCTCTTTATGCATAATAAACGAAAGCATAATAGTCTGAAGATTAAAAAATCTTGTCCTGCCAGTTAAAATGGTGCTTTT
Source organism: Muricea muricata (assembly GCA_963855995.1). Classification (NCBI taxonomy): domain Eukaryota; kingdom Metazoa; phylum Cnidaria; class Anthozoa; order Malacalcyonacea; family Plexauridae; genus Muricea; species Muricea muricata. Next base: position 575,680 of record OY979716.1, read on the forward strand.
AAGCCGTGGAAATACATGTTTAACTCATGTTTATTATCCCACTCCTAGACCTCTGCATAGCAACGGAAGCGGGCGCTACGCAATATACACGTGCTTAGTTGAATATTTTAAATTCCGGGGGAGTTTGAGAGCACTTTATATACATGTCTGCAATGAAATTACTACGCTCATTAGTTGCCATATGGCTCATTTACCTATCTTTTTCATTTGTATGAATAACAGCATACAATGGTTTATAAATAATACTTATAATTTTAACTAAAACATTGCAATAGTAGCATTCAAGCAATCAGGTGGCATATTCAAAATTTGCACCACCCCCCGGAGTTTACACTATGACTGACTGACTGACTGACTGACTGACTGACTGACTGACTGACTGACTGACTGCCTGACTGATTTGAATTTTCGCCACTCATCACAATACTGCAAAGTTTCTTTGAAACTTTGCACTAAAAATAAAGTCTAAAACAAAGTCGACATAAATACGAATGCAACAGACACAATCACAACAGACAAAGCAAGATTCGCATGCGGCAAATATCTGTAGCATATTGACAAACGGACACGATATTTCGAACATTGCAATGCATGTGAACATCAGAAGAGAAGTAAAAATTCTGTACCTTATTTTTGTTCAAATCTCAATGAAGTATACTCTAGTTGTTGTCATTCTCGTCTTATTTTTCTTATAGGCAGAAGCAAACGTCACTTGTTTATTTCCTGAAAATTAAAGAGAATTTATACGAGATTAATATATCTTTTACTCGCTAACCTACTGTACCGGTACGTTAACTTAAATCAAATATGTCAAGGTCCAACACAATAGCTTAACAGAGGGATTGTAAATATATACTCTGGCAGTCGTCTCTGGCTACTAAGGTGGTGGTGGAGGGAAGGGGAAGATAACATGCGCAAGCATAATTCATGCCTATTCAGGGTTGCAATACCTGGGAATTGGTTGAGAGTACTGTATATCCATTATGATTTTGTGTTCACGTCTTCCTTTGATGTTGAATGAAATTTCTAAAGAGTAATGTCCATCTTAATTCGGCTTGAAATGATGTAAAGGGCAAATCAATTGTGATTTTGTGCAAAGCTTTCAAATATTTTTTTTCTTAAAACATAATCTGTACGCATGTCATCCATGCATATATTTACCTTTTTATCCCCTTAGACTTAGGTCCTTGAACTTGCATACTCGTTGCAAATTACATATCTAACATGTACGGAAAAACGGGAAAATTTCAATTAGTTTTGATCAGTTCAAGCAAAACATTCAAAGCAATAATCACCAGGCGAATTTCCACGAAAATTTATTTCTACCTCGTTAACACTGTATTGTTCCTTCTTTTCATAACACTATCGGTTATGACACTTTCCTTTTATTTCTTATTTGAAATTCTTTTTACAACCTGGATTGATTCCTGTAGCTACGGGGATGTTGCACTTTACAGTTTACGTTCCTAAAGGTGGTTTAGATAATGAAATGAAAATTAGAAAAAGCATCTAGGAAAATATTTTCTACAAATTACATCAGTAACATCACGACAATAAGGAAAACAAATCATTGCATGCTCCATCAAGGATGTCAAATGTTTGTAGTTTTCTTTGCAATTTCAATTACACTTGGAATGTGAAGAGATGCACACTATCAGTGATTGAAGTTAAGCTATGCATTTAACTGTGGGCTAAAGTCAAAAAGGCTCATGTGACAGTTGCAAAATGAATGTTATTCACATATGATATAATGGTATTATGTGTAAAGTTTAACTTTCATGACAGATTGTCGATCAATATTTACTTGGAAAACAAGTCATAGTATCACAGACACATTACAATTTGCTGCACCACAGCACATTCAGGGGCAGATTGGCATTTTTATTGTTTCTAGGGACTCACTGTGTCATCATTTGACCATACCTACATTCTTGTCAGCTGGAATTATTGAGCATTACTCAGATTAATGGCCACCCATCTGCATAGAATCTGATTCAACAGCCAACATCTCTTGGGCCATACCAGGGGATCAACTGGTAGCCGATTGGTCTAATCCACCCCTGAGCACAGCAACACTACAGCCAAACTAAAGTTAAATAATCAATAAACGATGAAATTTTAAATTTCCCGATCAGGTTTGTACATGTAGTTTGATTTGCATTGCATCCAACTTAACAACAAACAGCAAGAAAAATTTAGGTCCCCCTAACTCTCCATCACGTGAAGCTCTAGAAGCCTTATTTATATGACATTAAATTTCTTTGGCAATTTAAACCTAAAGTCTATACCATTGGAAAGAATGCCATAAGCCCAGCAATGTGTTTTAACAATTATAAAACCTCATGGAACTATTGTTTATACAGTAAGGTATCAACCAAATCCTTTATGATTTTTCAACTCACTTTACCAGCACAAATCACAAAATACGCAAAATAAATGTTGGGTTATTCTACAATAGAATGGGAACTCCATTCTATTTCCTAAGCAAGTAACTTCATCTGAAGTTGAGTGCATGGAATGCAGTCTGGTGTATGTGAGGTGCAAAAATTGATGCGAGTTTTTATCTACTTGTCTCTTGTAATTGTATCATAGCTGCAAGTATGTATTACTTCTTACCAGAGTGGAAAGTTTCTACTGCACAGTTTGTAAAGTTTCTACTTGCTTCTGTATATTCTCTATATATTATTATATTTTGTAAATCTCAGATGCACAATTTTCAAACTTTCCAGTTCCGACTACTATATTACTACAAACTGACCAAGTTCTTCACAAAAATGAAATTACCCACTTGGCATGTGATCAGCCATACATGACTATCAGTTCACATGTTTGGTATGTAACCTGGGTATAGGGACAGAACTTAAGTTTTAACGACTGTTTAATAGATCCATGATATTAATAACAATGGAAATGTTGTTGGTAAACTATAGCATAATACAATCTAGCATTCTAGTCACATATTCATAAACATTTTAAAAGACACAACAGTTTTAATTCAATGAGCGTATATCACACATTTGTGTGCCTTAGAATAAAACATTCATATTCTATCATGGCCAGTGCAAGTTCACAGAGCATCACAGATATGCCCGAGGATATGCCTCACTTTATATCTTAAGTTATCAGCTTGGTATATAAGGGATACAACTATGTTGACCTCGTATCAAAACAGAAGATATAATATTATCAAACAAGTACTCGGTATGGCTTCCTACCTTCGGTTACGGTCTTTACGATCCCAAATACGTCTGTCTCGTGTGTTGTCGTTGCGTGGATTGTTCATATGACAACAGTTTGTCTTGGTGATATTCCGTAAATATCCGCGTAAATAATTTAATCTATATGTAAGAACTGATGCGCAAGACTCCGTATCATACTCTTGTCTTAATTTACTTTTAAAACGCATCTCCAAACATCGGATTGACTTGGATTCTTTCACATACCACTGAGCTTTACAATATCTGACCAGTGCACCATCTTGAATTTACTTCCGCGAAACTACCACAGGATTCGTTCTTTCCAAAAATGACCAATGCGAAGCTAGCACAGGATTCAGCGTGATGCGTACATCCCGGAACAGGCCCGGAATTAGGCCAACGCGTGCTTTGCACAGGATTCAGATCCGACCATAGCGCAATTATGTCGAACTGCACCATGAGTAAACTAGGCAATGTTTTTTGAAATTTAGGGCCGCGGGAGCATCCTATTTACTCGAATATCTACGCCCACGTCAACTCTTGCGACTATTTTCAACACATCAAGTCTCTTTTGGAACTCTCGCCTGACTTATTTAACCCTATATGTACAAACATATCAAAACTTATCTTTAACAATTGTAAAATAATTGATAAGTCAGACCATTGGTCTTTGCTACTATTTGAAGAATCTCTTGCCATACGGCGAAGAAAACCAGTACTGAACCACGGCACTAAAGCTTCCGAAGAGCTTATCATATTTCAATAACTCCGCCTCCTTTACTTTGTAGTATATAGCTGCTTCTGTAATTTTATACTAATCCTGATGATGACTATAATTTAGTCGAAACGTCGATTCATTAAAACAATAAAAATGTTGTTCGGAGTTACTATTCTTTTGTATTTTATTAAAATACTGGGTGGCTCTCGCAACTATATCAAACGAAAGCCCATTGTTCCTAGTTTACAAATATATCATTTTTAACTTGGCACAAATTGGTGGCTTCACTATACGGGACGACAAACGAGATGAACGCTTCCCTGCACTATAAACTGCATATTAATTTATCAGCGTTTGTTTTCTGGACACTATTGAAATTATTGCACTAAGTCGAATACTAATATAAGTGTAATCACTTATATTTATATAAGTGTAATCCTTTACAAACACAAGTAGAAAACGATATAAAACACTAAAAAGTATGGTGTTCCCAAATATAACATGTGTAACAGTGTCACGTGAACAGTAATGAACCAATTATATGTCTTTGAACTATTATGGACTTTAAATCCTAAATACACTTTTACCTACAATCCTGTGATTAAAGTGTGATCATTGCATGCAATAGTGACGCAATACATTTAAATTAACCTAATATGATGTAATCACTTCTTAAGCCCCGCACAGACGAGCAAGTTTTCCTTGACAAGTTTCTTGACGAGTTCACTTACGCGTCTGTATGACGAACAATTTTTTCTAACGGGTTTGTTTGTTCCTGTGTACGCAAAATTTGAAAATATTTTTAAGTGCATAATAAAAATCATACAAACGAGCCAATTATGCAGTAATTTGTTTATGTCAAACATGCAGGGTTATTTTAAAACTGGAAACCTGTCAAAGGCGAACAATGTCGAAACAAAATATTGAATCCTCAAAACAGAAACATACCATTTGTTTCTCCGTTATTTGGCCTAAATAGTGAGTCAAAGCTGTTCTTCTTTCCGTCTCATGTTTTTTTTTGGAGAAACTCCTCTTCTTTTTGGAATAAAAGCCAAATACCCTTTCGCTCCTTCCCCAACATGGCGGCCATGTTGTGAGCAAAATTATCGTAATAGCCAATCAAAATGCTGAGGCGATAATTTTTCACTAGTGAAAAAATCGTACGGCCAATGAAAACGCTTATTTGCTTCTCGACAGTGAAAATACGACCTTTATTTCACTCGTTTACGTCGCCTGAATCTCTATATGTAATTATGTATGGCATAAAACATTCATATTCTATCATATTCGCCAACGAGTACAGCCCATGAGGGGTATAGCCAAAGATTAGGTATGTATTTAGGTTCAAAAAATGTAAAGTTCACCAAGATACAATCTTGAGTCCTTGTGATGAGAAGATGTTACTTTTCAGAGCAAATCTTGCTAACATCACGATAAAATATAGTGACAAAAGACAATAATCAACAAACGATCGAAGTTCGAATATTCTGACAGGAGTCAGAGGACGTCAACATCCAATTAAAGTTATGATATATGAAGTATATCCAGTATGTATTTCAAGAATTCTTTGTTGTGTTTTGCAAATATTGTGTTGTGTTTTAATGGCATTTAATATATATGATCTTCGTTCACTGTTCAAAATCTGGTGAAAATCAATCAAGTGTGTTTTGGTGACCAGGCTACAACGAGTCGTTTGAGTGCATTATTCGCAATAACGCACGGAAAACGTGCATTATTCATTTAAAATGGCTATAAATTTTGTAATCGATAAAATGAATACGAATTTATTCAGATTAAACACGAAGCAGTTCCTAAAGTAGGGAAAGGGAAACAACGTAGAGCATTGCAATTTTTCGAGGTAAATAAACTAAGCGAAGATGTAGGCGTAGGGTATTTAAATTAGTGCAAAGCAGTAAACTCAGATCATATAGATAGATAAAACTTTATTTAAACACGCTAACCTCGTCAACAAAAGCTGATTTCCACGAGGGGCGTGTGAAGCAGGTAACAGATACATAAAAATATTTAAAAGCTATTTACAAAATGTAAGATATAGTGCGGTAGCGAGGTATTTACAATGCACATTTGCTTTAACTATCAAAGTAAGCAGCGATTTTCGTCCGAAAGGAAGAAAGGGATTTGCTCTCTCTAATTTCCTTAGGAATGGAATTCCAAAGAAATGATCCATCATACACTAAACTTTTTTTTAGATTATTAGTACGCGGTTGCGGTAAACAAAGTGTACCTGAAATGTTTCGGAGATTATAGCTAGTCGTCTCACCTTTATAAGTGAATAAATTGGTGAGTGATTGAGGCCCCATGTTATTTAACAACTTATACATCATTTTTGCCTTGGCTTTCTTCCTTTTTACTTTGAGTGTTTTCCAGCCCAACGCTTTCAATGCTACAGAATGATCTGTATCATTGCTCATATTCAGGATAATTCGAGCGGCTCTATTTTGGAGTTTTTGAAGTCGTTTAGATTGTGTTTCACTGAACACATCCCATACTTCACAGCAGTAATCGAAATATGGGCGGATAATAGCATTATAAACGGAAGAAGTGTTTGCCTATCAACAAAATCCTTTAAACGTCTAAGAGCAGAAATTCCCGATGTTATTTTCCCGCAAATAATATCAGTATTACTTTTCCGCGACAAATGCTGGTCGACTGTCACTCCGAGAGTTTTGCACTCATGCACTTGTTTAATCCGTTTGTTTTCAATTACCACATTTGGCTGGAAGTTTGAAATATTTTTAACCATTTGTTTTGAACCAATTAGCATAAATTCAGTTTTCGCGACATTGAGGCTTAGTTTATTGGCAATTAGCCATTTTCTAAGATTTTCTAAATCAGAATTTACTGCATCTTCAAGATCAGTTACAGAGACGCCAGAAGCTGTCAGGTTTGTGTCGTCAGCAAATAACCGTGGTTTTGTTTTTGATAAACATTGGGGCAAATCATTGATATACAATAAAAAGAATAATGGTCCTAAAATAGAGCCTTGTGGTACACCACACCTAATTGCTTTCTCTGATGATAAAAATCCGTTTATGTGACATTTCTGACTTCGATTTGAGAGATATGAATTAAGTAGACACAAAGCCTGGCCTTTTATACCGTATATCTCCAATTTCCTCAATAAAATTCGATGATCAACTGTATCAAATGCTTTTTTTAAGTCGATTTGGACAACTAGGTTAAACATTTTTTTGTCTAAATTTGCATACCAGTCATTAGTGCAGTCCAATAATGCTGTAGCGGTAGAATTTCCGAAAACCAAATTTTCGAAAACCAAATTGACCATCATTTAAAAGTCTAAATTTGGATAAGTAACAGTATAGTTGATCATAAAGAATTTTTTCCATAATTTTGCTGATGGCTGGCAGGACAGAAATTGGTCTGTAATTTCCTGCCACATTACGTTGGCCATTTTTGTATAGCGGTATTACTCTAGCCGTTTTCCATTCATCAGGGAATAAGGACAGAGCAAAGGCCTGATTAAAAATGTGTGTTAGTGAATCTGAAATAGCAGGTGAAGCAATCTTAATAATTTTGCAAGAAATCTTGTCAACACCTGTTGCTTTGTTGCTTGAAAGACCAGTCAGAAGTTGATTGACATGGTTGACCGTGACAGGCTGGAATGCAGCAAACTCTGATTCAATATTTTTGACATATGTCTCAAAGTTGAAATTTTGTGTATTGATCTGACTAGCTAAATTTGGGCCAATATTTGAAAAATAATCATTAAAACCCTCTGCAATATCTCTAGGGTTTGTTAGGCTGTTTTCTCCAAGTTTTAGCTCATTTACAATTGACGGTTTGTTTTGCCTTCCCAATAAACTGTTTATAGTCTTCCAAGCCTGCTTAGGATTGGACTTATCATCAGCAATCTTCGTGGAATAGTAATCCCTTTTTGCATTTCTTAATTCTATATTTACTCTATTTCTAGTTCTTGTGTAGTTTAACCAATCATTTTTGAGGTTTATAATAATGGCTTTTCTTTTGAGCTTGTCCCTTGTATTAATGAGCTCCTTTATAGAACTTGTAATCCAAGGGACTTGTCTTGCTCTAATTTTTTTATGTTGAAGAGGTGCATGTTTGTCTAAAACTTCTAAAAATAGTATTTTCCAAATTTCCCACTTTGCATTTGGAGTATCAGCAAAGAAATACACATTTTGCCAGGGTTGTTGTTTCAGATCCTCGACAAATTTTTTAGTATCAAATTTCATCATATTTCTAATTTCAACTGTATGTTCTACTTTCCTAGCAACAGAGATCTTCCTAATTGCAAAAACTAAACTATGGTCACTTATTCCAGTATGAATAACACCAGAATCACAAACGTTTCCTGGAGTATTAGTAATTATATGGTCAATAAGGGTGGAGGTTGTCATAGTTACTCGGGTAGCTTCTTGAATTAATTGTGTTAATTGATATAATTCATATAGAGATTTAATTTTCTTTATCTGCATGTTTTCATTACCATCTGTTTTTAACATATCACAGTTCAAATCACCAAGAATATAAATTCTTTATTTTCATCATCAATAGCTTTGATTAAGTTTTCAAAATGCTCAAAGAAATCTGCCGATGCATTTGGTGGTCTATAGACTGTTGTCACAAGAAATGGTTTGCTATGTGGTTTGACAATTTCTAGACAAACTGCCTCTAGTTCACTAGGAACCAGATCATGCCTTAACTTGTAGTTTATGGAGCTACGCAAGTAAATACACACTCCACCACCACTTCTTGATCTGTCTTTCCTAACAATATCATAATCACTTAAGTGAAGTATATTATTACTTATACTTGAATCAAGTCGAGTCTCATTGAAAGCAATTAAGTCAATGTTTTTTTCTGACATTGAATACCTTATTTCGTCAATCTTTTTTGGTAAACTAACAATATTTAGAAAAGCCATTTTAAAACCTCTCTCTTTAGGGACTGAAGTAAGACAATTGTGAAAATCGCTGCTTATATCATTAAAATTATCTGCATTAGGTATCATGCCATCATTCGCCTGACATGGCTTAGATAAATTCTCCAGTCTCTGGTCCGATGATGATAAACTTTGGATAAAAAATGGTCATTCCTACTACTTACAGAACCCTGTGAAATACCTTGGATTTTGGTTCTATGTGATTTCAAATAGGAGCAGAAAGCATAGCCAAGTGCTATATCGCCAAATCGGTTGAGATGCAGTTTTGAGCCATTTAGTCGAGACTCATCTATGTTATTGTTATTAATGAAAGTAACTTTATGCTTAATACATAAGTTTTCTAATAATTTGTTATACTGGTCAATTTTATTAGAATGGACTCGACCATCATACCTGTAGATGACAATTGAGACAGCAATCTTCTTTGTGTGGTTTTTACCTCATAGATCAGATCATCCATATCCTTTGCCACTTTGTTAGCATCAGCATGGGCTAAGTCGTTAGTGCCAACATGAAGAATGACACTATCGTATTTCCTATCACCATCACTCTTCAGTTTGTCTTCTATCTGCTTCACTTTGGCTCCACTATACGAGTGACAGAATGATTTGTGTCCACAAGCTCCTTTGATCTTCTTACTATCAATGTTTTTCACCATGGAGTCGCCAATGACAAGTGTTATTTTCTCATTTGGTTTGGCTGGGTCTTGGTGTTTTGTTGTAGCATTGCCAGGACATTCCCTAGTGTTTAGGTGATTTCCATTAGGGCGCTTCTCATTCTTACGACTTCGTTTCTCTGTTTTCTTTTCAATTTCTATAATTTCTGGAAAACTTGTCAATTTACTATCTTCAATTTCGAGTCCTGAGAAGCTATTTTGGACAGAAATTTCAAATTTCTGTTCATTCTTTTTTGAATTTGAGCATTTTCTCGTCTCTACTTTTTGCCACTCGTCTTGCTTGATACCTAGAACTTTCCTTATACTTTTGTTCTCATTTTCAAGTTTTTCCACAGTTGATTTCAAGTCTTGAATTTCGGCCGCCATTTTGATTTGTCCTTCTGTCAAAGCTTTATTAGTTGCTTCGTATTTAGCCGCTTGTGTGATAGCATTTAGCCTTTCTTTCTCGTGTGCTTCCCTTAGTTGAGATATCATAGACATTATTTTGTTCAAGTCTTGTAGATATCTGTCATTATTAAAGCATGATGCATTATTTTCATCCTGGTCGATATTTTCTATGAGCACGTGTTCGACACATTTACCCTCGTTCGCTTCGCTGTCAGAGAAAGTATTTACTGTCACACGGTGCAATTTTTCTTGCAACTTTCAATGCAATTCTACTCTTGGGAGATGTAATATTGTCAATTACATGTTCCATTACAGTTTGCTAATATATTCCTAACATACCAAACATTTGTCACAAATTTACATCTCTAAGAGTAGAATTGCGTTGCAAGTTGCGAGAAAAATTGCACCGTGTGACAGGATTTTAAATTGGTTAGAGACTTAATTGCAGTGTAAAAATTTTTTCGTTCATTGTACATTCAGCTTCCATATTTTAATAAATCGTTCGCATAGTTAAATTAATCATGCTCTCAGCTAATTCATCAAATTTTTGCTACATAATACAAAATCTATGTATAATTTGTACGGTTTACATCAGAATTACAAAAACATTCCCCTGAAAATTCGACAATTCTCACCGTCAATACTTCTTATATATGTGTAGAATAATACAGTCTCATTGTATTCCTATATAAGACAAGTTTTCGAATGATATTATTGTCAAACACTATACTTGAGAATATAATTAAAAAATGATTCAAAACTTTAACCCTCATGATTAACTTGTGTTATTTCTAAATTACATCGATTCCTCAGCTGCATATGGTCTGATAGTTATTATACAATAAATAAACCTTGTGTTCAAACAACCGAAAATTTCCGTACGAACACGCTATAGACCAAATCTGGCTTGCACATGGTGATGCAATAGCCACGTGGGGTAATTGTCCCGTAGAATCGATTGCCGGTGTGTTTGATTGTGTTGAGGTCATTGTTCGTATAGTTGGGGGCCACAAAATATTTTACTTCTGGTTTTCTTGCTGCAATTAAATGCGATCAATTGATCGATTTCTGCGCGTTTAGTAGTGAAATATAGCTTTCTAAATAGAGTTTTCTATAGAACTAAACTATAGGAGAACATTTACAAAATTTTACAATATATCAAATTTCATATAGTCTAAACGGCCATGAATCTGCTGCATTGCACTTGATGAAAAACCCCAAAAGACATTTTAATTAATAGATCTTTAAATGCTGATTCAAATAGTGGTATTTGTTTTCTTTTGTGTTGCGTAAAACCAGAGCTATGCCACGGCAAATCATCGATCATATGTGATCGAAATACAAGTCTATCACCTGGAAAGAGTAGTAAGCGACGTTTTTGAGGACATAGTAGATGACCGCAGCATTTCTAGATGACGATAGCAGTTCTTGATTAAATCACTAACATGAAACTTCCTTGACCGCGCGCCTTTCGTGATTTCACATAAAAACGACCAACTTTATCCATAGTAGTTTGATTCACTTCCGGTCGATGTCTCGGTTTTCAAAAGCTTCGCGTGTTACAATTTCCGCTATATCTACTGCACAGAGACAAAATTTTGTCGCACCTCGCCCACACAAGAAACGAAATCACCTATGCGGCTCAGTCGTGTAGCCGGCTCGATACTTGGGGGAGGGGGTTCATATATTCATGTTTACAAGCATAAAATAACAGATTTCAAAAGAAATTATATACAATGCCGAATACGAATGTATGAATATTGGCCGTCAATAATAGAGCAACGACGATAAAATTAACACCGCAGTCACAGTTGTTGCATCATCTTGATAGTGGCTACAAAAGATCGAGAGGGGGTGGGGTAACATTCGTATTGGCAGAGAACGAGCCTAGCGTAATTTATGCAGTCATTTATCAGTACAAGTCACGTGATCCCTTGGTACAAGTCGCCTATTTTCACATTGCCTGGCCGTGTTTGCATGATTTGTTGTGAAATGCACGTGTAGAGATAACTAGGGATCCAAGGATAATGCAAAGTTTCCGACGTGCATTACGAAAACTGAAAAACTAAAGCAAGATTGTCGATATACCTTTACATGTTAACTGTTAATGTGATATGGTAAAAACGTAGCACAGTTAAAAGCTGAGTAACTTATAGTGTTTCACGATAAAAGAAAGAGAGATCATAAAACGAGTATATATAAAATTATTTATTATTCTGGTATAAAAAACCAATGTTATGGTAAGCAGTGTTCTTTAATTAAGACAAGTAGAACAGCCTTCGTAGCAGGATAAACAATCATAAACGCTCCTTTTCAGATTATAATAATGTCGCAGAAATAAAATGAAAAATATTGTGAATAAAAACGTACGCCCGAAATAAGCAAGAAACGTGTGTTAGCCGTGCTCATTCTTTGCATGTTGCATTTAATTGCGTTGTGAATCTTTGAGTTGTTTAGTGTACCCAATTCGTGTTGTTTTGTTTCACTAGTACGCACAGCTGCAATTTTTAGAGTTTCTTTCTTTGTACACTTTTGCATCTTCCTAGCTTGAATTTCCACATGTTTACATTTATAGGTTTCCGACTAACATATTTACGGTACTCGTCGAGAGCAAATTGTGTAAAGGTGATGGTCTGGGAATTAATTGCCTCATATAACTTTTTATCTTATGCCTTCTCTTTTTATTTTCTGAGACTTTGCCCATTTTCTCAAAAATCACTTGCTAGCTGAAACATTTAAATCGAACTTTGTGTGTAAACGCTGGGTTGTTTCTAATATGTGGACGATATTTCACAGAAATTAAAGAACGGGAAGTAATAAAAATTCGCGACATTCGTTCGACACCTTGACCGACGTCCGAGTTGATTGAACTTAAGTGCTTCTTAATTAAACTAAACTTCTTAATGAACTGGTTAATTGAACTAAAATGCTTCTTTGGGGGTTGCAAATAAATTAACGGTTGTTTGTACTTAATTTGTACAAAAACATTGAATATCAGCAGCTCACCTGTTGAAGTAGGCATGTTATTCACGTGGACAGCAGCACGTAATTTCCGTATTTAGCAAGCCAATCACATTCATTTACACATACATGCTTGACACGTGTTATGAACTTTGAGACCTTTTGTCCTTGTTAATTCTGAATATGTCGTACAAGTACAAAAATAGGTGCGCGACGTGTACATGTGGTAAGCCTTGTGCTTAATCAGTTAACCAGAGAACCAGACATGAACCTCAAGGAAATGTGGGTTCACAATCCAAGTCCGTAAAATAAAAAATGTAGGAAGGCCTGTTGCTATAGACACGCGGAAAACACGCTATGTACGAAATTTTAACCTGTAGATACGGTTTCCGAGTCCCAGGGAACAGTAGGGCACTTTCTTCGCATGTTTTGACAGGTGAAATGTGATACGTGCGGGCTAAAATTGACTCAAATCAAAATGCGACATTTGTGCTATGTTCATGTATACGCTGCAAGTCGCTGTAGCATCTCCAATATTGAATATTTTTCGCTCAAAAGCGGCAAATATCTTGGGAAAACAATAGCGACTCATTCCGTGGTATTTTGGGGAAGATACAATGAAGGATGGCATAGATTTTTGCAGCGAAAGGTCAAAATAACTACAAAGTAATTAATATTTCAAACGTAAACAAAACCGACGCGCTATAGTTTAGATTTCGCTGTATTTTTTTTAGTTTGTAGTATTTTCGAATGAAACTTAGCTTAAAATGTAGAAAAAATGCAACGATGTTTTTAATGTTATTTTGAAAAAAATATATGTACTGGCACACCATCAAACAAAAATATGGCTGTCGGATTCGAAGGCTATATCGGACTTTCGCCACGTGCTTGGATGCTGGCCTCTGAGTGGTTGGCTTCAAACGAGACATCCAAATTTTCAGTAACCATGTGGTAAGTTACCACAATAAAAACTGTTCGTTGTAAAAAAAACGTACGCTATCATGCGTTTCATTTTAAACTTCCTAACGATTTTGCTTTATTACACGTAAACGAAAGCCTGAAGTGAACTGCCAGTTAAAATGCTCCCATAGAAACATACCCTAGGTACGCATGTAGACAATCATCTCAACCTTTTATATATAGGATAACAACCGAATGGGAGGTCTTTCTGCGTGCTTTCGTAGGTGTAAATTGTCGATTTGCCCTAGTTTTGAATTTAGACGAAGAAGTAATGGATTCCTGCAATTCTGATCCAGAAATGTATATTACCCAGTCAAGTCCACAACGAAAAAGAACTTTTCCTACACTTGACGTCTTGTGTGAGGACACATTGGCGCCAGATGAAAATATTTGGGCGTTAGCTGGCGATATAAACGAAGTCGAAGAGCAGCCAAGTGCAACTGGTTTCGATCGCTTTGCGGCGCCAGTATCAGAGACAGAAGTTCGAGCAAAGATAGATGATTGTGTGCCAAAATCAACAAGATACAAGGATAAGTGGGCTGTTGCATTGCTGTGAGAGCATACAAGAGAACTTCAAGTGAACAAGAAGTTCAAGTGTCTTGATATTTTGTATGGTGTGAATGCAACTAGTCTAAGAAAGTTAAGGAACAAGAACGATGTTAAACTCTAGACAAAAACTGTGTGGAAATTAAAAAAAACGTAAATCAAAGTTCACCCCAAAGGATCAGTGTTGATAAGTAAATAAACATAAAATATTAGTTTTAATGTCAATTGAATAATTTAAAAGTTGCTGTGCTCGTGTGTTTGTTGTTTATTTTGATTAAACTTTTGTTGTGTTGCCTGCGTCTTGACATTTTATGGATATTTTTACACTCCGCTAACACCACATTTTAATTCGTAAACAAACGAGTTTTGAATTAAAATTCAAAACTTGACCCGGGTTTTGAATTTGCGTTCAAGACCCGAACCGGGTTTTGAATTTGCGTTCAAGACCGGGTTTTGAATTTGCGTTCAAGACCGGGTTTTGAATTTTCAGCCCCACTTTCCCCTGAAAATATTCAAATACCGCCACCAAACTTTTACAATCTGGTCTTACTCAAAAATCCAAAACCGATTAAGAACAAAAGAAAATGGGTGTGGTTGGTATATAAGCGCGCTTACATTGTTAAACGATTTCGCTATACCTTGCTGTTATTTTCGCATGAAGCTTTGCCAGAATGTAGAGAAAACTATAACGTGATTCATGTGGTGCATTATAAAATAATAAACGATGTAAGGTAGCAAAAATATTCTGTATTTATTATTATATATTTATAGTATAGCTCGAATTTATAACTCCTATATATTTTACCATACAAATCAATTCATCTCTTCGAACCGCTTTTCAGGGAAAAATCACCTCTTATACATACGAAACATCAGCCTAATGAAATAACTTGTATTGCTAGTTAAAATTGTGTTTTAAAGCTTTAGAAATATCGCTCATGTTTGTAACTCACTCCTACTACAGACCTACATATTTTAACAACGGAAGCGGCCCCAAGGCAAATACATACACGTGCACAATTGAAAATTGAAATTCCGGGGGTGTTTAATGTACACGTATACAATACAATTACTGGGCTAATTTGAGCCTCATTAGTTGTCATCACCCCCCGGAGTTTACACTATGACTGACTTACTGACTCACGGACTGTCTGATATAAATTTCGCCACTCATCACAATAGTGCAAAGTTTCAAAGAAACTTTGCACTAAAAAACCAAGCATCATCTGAGAAATTAGCGTCTTGAAAATCAAAATGCAAGTTAAACAAGAGAATTGGGTAAGTAATTGCTAGTACTCAATGAATTTTCAATATTCTTATTTTGGTTTCAAAGATGGTTTATCTTAGGAATTTTATTGCGTTATATTGCATTCGAAAGGAGTCAAGAAATGAAAACTCGCGTCAATTTTAGTAACTTCTATTTGGCACAACAATAGTTGTCTTGAAAAAATGACCACTCCGCCTGCACCTGAAAAGTGATCTGCTATCGGAAACAATCTTTGACCTTGATAAAACGACAACGCAAGTCATTGCAAGTTTTAACTACCGTTGACTCGTGAGAAATTTTGCACAGGCTTGCCACAAGTCTTTTCCAACTTGCGATCACTGACGAGACATCTGGACAAAAATACAAGCCTCAAGCAAATTTTTCTTGACATTTGAAGTCTGGTTCGATAGTTTCTAGTTTTATCTACTCTAATAATCCAACTTTGCAAACAGTCTAGATACGAAAGAAAAGCATCGCAAATCCTTGCTTTAAACTTGCGTTGACTTGTGTCTCGTTTCATCGGGGATGTTGAAAAATACGAGTGTTTAAAATACGTGTGTTTTAAACATTCGCATTTTCCAGGAGTGATTAGAGATTGGAACCTACTGCCAGGTGATCTGAAGGCTATTGCTGAAATTGGACTGTTTAAAAGGAAATTGAGAAAATATTTTCTTGAACCACTAAATGATTATATGCCTCCGTAATTTTTTATATTATTTTTTATTGAACTTTAAATATTTATATATCTCTGTATTTTTTGTATTTTTTATTATTACTTCATATCTTAGTGTGAAAGTTAACTTGTATGTATTGTACTGTATGTCATTCGTTAGTAAAATTATGGCAGGCAGATTCAATTGGGGCTATGATCTGTCTGCTCACCTATCATCTCTGTAATTTGTTTCGACGATGAAGTAATTAAATTAAACTAAACTGAACAAAACTAGGGATGCAAAATGAAATGTAACTCGAAGGTACACCCCTAGTTCAGCAAATAATATGTTTGTAATAAATAAAATATAGTACAATACTTTCTTTGTGTACTAAAACGTCCAAAACAAATATCTGTTGTCATAATAATAAGCTTTAACGTAGACTGACACTAATGATAAAGCCTATATTTAATGTAATTGAACGTTGACACACATTTAGAATCTGACGTTGCGCTTTGGAGGAACAGAACCTTACAACTGATCTGAATGATCACACATACATATTAGCAATGTTTGGAAACGAAATATGTGTCTGGGAATACATAAGGATACACGAATAGGACATTTACGTGACAAACAATAAATGAAAACAAAATATTTTAAAGAAGAAACAACGATATATATATTAAACATACAAACACGAGAAGTCCACAAATATATACATTCAGTAAACCTTTTGATATGTATTCAAAACAAAGCTGAATTTCATATCGGACCAAAAGTTACAAAAAATCTCAACACAAACATATACAGACATACAACACACAAAAAATCAGAGAAAAAGAGAAAGGAAAAAAACAAATATACGCCACAGGATAAAAACAGGTAAGAAAACTGAACAAGACCTTTGAATTGATTTTCCAGTCATAGTTGCACCTGCACGCACGTTTTCATAGCATTATAGCATTGCTGTTTTTACGCTCAGATTGTTATGTCAAAACATCACCGGCGATCACTAATAGGCACTATTTTATCACCAATACACAAAAAAGCGTGAATTTTTGACTACCTGAAACGATGAAGTGAAAATAGACGTTCTAAGGAAAAGCCCTTCGTCGCCGTCGGTTTACAGTAATTATGCATGTTTAAAGTCAAATGGGAAGATAATTAAAAAAATCATACATGTATATTTCTTTGTCCAGCCTACTGTGCACCGAGACAATATTTATGCGACACCGGTGCATATGCACTGAACGAAAAAAGAAACCAGCTTCACGTGATGGAAAAGTGGACGGTAAGTAGTAGGACGTCATGCAATTTTAATTTTACACAAATTTTCACATGGTTCTGTATATTTGTGTGCCGCTCTTGCAATATAAACATAACCCAGACATAACACCATACATCAGGGGGAGGGGTTCAAAGCAGGTTAGATTAACCCTGGGTTAATATACTTCATCAATAATAATAATAAAGTATTCCAGGGTCGAAAAACAATGAACTTTAACGTTATTATAAGCTTGCTAGAAAGAACAATTAAAAAAATGTTGTTTTATTCTGTTTTAGTTTTGTTGGGTATAACATTGACATTGATTCTAAATATTGCAGTTTATATATGACAGTGAGAATGTTGTCCTCAGAGAAACTGCTGTAGACTTTTCTGTTAATATTCATAATATCTATAGCAAGAGGTTTTAATGTTGTGACATTATATTTATATTAAAAAGATAGCTTCAATATACACAATTTGTATTTATTTAATGTTGGTTAGTATCGCTTTTCAACTCTGTAAGAATGTTAAGTTTTTGCAGACAAGATGTCTTGTTTGTTGCCCCCAAAGGCCCCAGAACAAGGGCTATAGTTTAAGTTTGTGCTTAAAGAATTAATAATTAATAGAAATTTTGAGAAAGAAAATGAATGCCAAGTTTGCAGAGATAATTTCACGCTGTGCATTTGTGGTTTTATAGGTGAACTTAAATATCAACGAATCTCACGCACTTAATAAGAAACGACCACAAGCATTACCACTTTAAACAAGTGACAGGAACATTGTTCGAAGGTATTCCTCCGGTCACTGCCAGGCGCTGGGCGCGCAAACTTGGCAAATGTCTTGTAGCGTGCACTCCTCTGGGACGGACGTATTTAACGAACTAAGGATTGTCAAAGTTTGGATATCTCATTTCTGAAGATGATTTGCGCGCGCTGATTCACTACGCAAAAATACGTAGGCCCTACAGGAAACGTCATAACTTGAAATCAACATCCTGTCTAAGCTCTCCGAGTGCGACTGAAATTTCAGTCGTTGATTCAAACAATCTTTCATCGAGTAGTGCTACCAGTGCAAGCGTTAATCAAATAGAAAATGGAACTGCTCGCGAGACATAACTTCAACGGACGCTGAACACTGATTCAGAAAATCTTTCATCCAGTAGTGCTACCAGTGAAACAGATTTTGGGCCACTACAAGACACAATCCCAACTGCGGCGTGTGTTCCCTGTTCAATGCCTGTTCAATCTAAAATAGGTTTGCCTAAAGCTGGAGGACACGTCTCCCGAGTTGCAATTGAAGCTTGACCAATTAAGTGAATTTTATACATCAAGCGTTAATCCATTAAGAAATTGCGGTGCTTTCTCTCCTTCGACCGTAAATAAGTTTTTAGAACGAGTAAAATCCTTCCTTAATTTCTGTCGCATAAAATATCCCCAACGAAAGTTAGACTTCAGCATTGTTGACAACGTGGATATTGTACAATCGTACATCACGTACCAACTCCAGGAGCGCCAGCTGAATATAACAGTTGTTAGAACGATTACAGCATTGATCAGCCTATGCAAATTTGTTCATCGTCGTGGTGAAAAGTTGGACCCTTGTGTACACTTGGTGCGTTTGAGAAATATACAAAACCAGCTGTCGCAACGACAGCATAGCAATCAGCTTGCAGCAAAAGCCGCCTGGTGTGCTGATAAAACTCCGTCACTTATGTTTCGTCACATTTTGGACACCGTCAAAAGCTTAAAAGAGAAAGTGGACTGTTCGAAAGAGAAGCCTGGTCATGTTCGAATGCTTGATGACTTTCTTATGATTTCATTGTACGTTCTGGTATGAGTGGTCGATCGAAAGAAGTACGACCTCTGGAACTGTTTCACGAGTCTGGTACTATATATTTATTATATGCCAACTATCCTGTCTTTACTTCAATATCTGCTGTGCATCAAACGTTTATTGAATGCTCGCATAATGTATTGTAGAGATACGCATTTCCATATAGGAATAAGTATTCGTATTTAAGTGATCAATTGTCAACTAATATATTTATTATTATTTAACGCCATTTTTACCAGCTTTGATCTCTACACGAAGTGACGAGTTTATTTTTTATTTCTAGATCAAAATTTAATGTAGAAGCTCATGTTGTGTTTATTCCTAATAAACGTCATTCACCTTAATTCACAATAAAGACGATTTATTGTGGTACCTGTACGTGACCACAGCTACCAAAATACTATCCAGTATCACATTTTTTCTATCAAGATAACAATATGTAATGCTATCCACTATCACATTTTCAACCAAGATCACATTGTTTTAGGATGCCAAATCTAATTTGGTACCGGACCCCCCCCCTCCAAGCACGTATCAGAAATATTAAACCCAATACTTTTCAATACTGTGATGTAAGACAAAAATATTTTAAAAGTTTTCTCGGCAAAGTATAATTAGTATACAGTTTGCTAAAGAGTAAAAAACCCACGGATCTTATACAATATTTAACAATTTGAACGGTGATTGGCACAATTAATTCAATGCCTAATTCGGCACCTGATGTCTTATGTTCAGTGGGATGTGTTAGCTGCTTTCCTATAACTGTTAATTTATTGTAATCAGAATGGGTTGATTAAATATCGTCAGAGTAACGCAAATTCAACTATCCCAATGACAATTAACCCGCTTAGGATGGGCATGTTGTAAAACGCGGAGTGGAGTGGGACTTGTAAAACGCGGAGTGGAGTGGACTTGTAAAACGTGGGGTCAAAAATTTGTAAAACAACTAATGTCATAGTATACTACTTTATATAGTTGAAGACCAGCAATGTAACCCGTCGATGCTCGATGCATGCCGATGATTGTACACAAGATGAATTAATATATCCTGATTGACAAAGTAATATGCAAAAAGTAGTCGATGCTGTATCAAAATGGGCAAATGACAATAAAATGGAACTAAATGCAAAGAAAACTAAGGATATGTGGATATGCTTCCGTAAAGCGATGCGTGAACCTCCCAAATTAACAATAGGTAACAATGAAATTGAGAGAGTTGAAAATTTCAAACATCTAGGCGTTTGGCAACAAAATAACCTAAAATGGAACATGCATGTCTTCGAGATTATCCGTAAAAAGCTAACAAGAATCTCTACTATCTGAGAGGATGCAGACGATCGAAACTTCCTGTTGAAGTTGGACTTACGACCTATATCTGCAAAATTAGACCAATATTGGAGTATGTGTCGCCGGTGTGGGGAGGCCTCCCTCCATATTTGGAGAGGAAATTGAACAGGTGCAGATAAGAAGCATGAAAATCATTGGCCTTCCTAAAGACCATCCTCCCTCGCTTAAAAGAAGAAGAGATGAAGCCACCAGGAGGGAACATCAAAAGATACAAAGAGACTCTGATCATCCATGTTTTAAATTATTACCAACAACCAAAAGTCATAAATATAATCTAAGAAATCAGAATAATGACTTGAATATGATCATATCGGGAACTGATCGGCATAAGAACTCGTTTGTTCCAAGAGCATGCCGTAACTGAACTGTATATTTCATGTAGGTTTTAATAGGTATATTTTTACATAAGTACAAGTAATTAATCAAATATTATTGTAAAGCCATTGTACTTTTAATACTTAAGATGGATTTTAAATAAATATTATATATAATAAAAAAGATGGTGACATAGCTGAAAAAGGATGATACGAAGTAAGGCTAATGGACTGAAATTTTGGGACAAGTAAGAAAATAATTACCTATTGTGTTCTATCTGTTCTTCAAAAGACGTTAATTCGCCTTTTTAAACGATATCAGACCGCAATGCATTTTGGAAAAATCATTTTTGTTATGGCGGATTGCGTTATATCCTACATTTTTAATTAGTTCTATTTTCCAAACATAACGAAACAAAACACAACAATGGAAAGAATTAAGACTATCATTCCTAGACTAAGATTGTCCGTAGCCGAGAAACGTGCTTTTAAGAGGGCGTTTTCGATTTTCCTAATTGTCAGTCTTTTCAAAATTAAATTTCACTGTAACTTTACATCACATTCACTGACTGATTTATCCTTAAGATGCCCATCAAATGTTTAGTATTCTACGTCTAAACTCACGATTGGTGCAAAATTGACTCCTAATTTTGCATATATTAGATTGTAGTGTTCCGTTTGAAGAAATGGAACCAAATCGTTGGGTAAGATGCCAGTGTAAAGTCTGAGAAGTGGAAAACCATCCACGCCAACGGGGCTAAATTGGTCGATTATTTCTTGAAAGAAAAAGCTGATGTCATTCGAGAAACCGCCAAAGCTGATATTCGGTCTGTGTGTGGCCTGGGATATACTCCAAAGGTCTACACACAAAATGCTAGCGAGTGCATGAATCGGCTCATTAAAGCGGAAGATAATTCTAACTACTGCAAGAAAGAGCCGTCACTTCTTCCTTACGTAGAAAGATTAAGAAGCGAAATCCGACGCCAACAGGACGAACAGTTCTTGGCAGTTTTTGGGAGAGGCCAATACCAACTAACACAGGAGTTTTCGTTTCTCCAAGTAGAGGAAGGCAACTTTTACGCAATGACCGACATACAGAAGAAATCTCTAAAGAAAAAATTCCTTTCCATCAAATTTCCAGAAACAGAAGAGGCTCCAGTATTACCCAAGGATGCACAAATCATCGACATTCCTGCTGCCATGGAGACTGAAGGTGTGAAGCGCATATTTCAGGGAAGTGAAAACGAGCGGAACCTTCAATACACAGAGCACTTCGGAGACGGTGATAGCAAAGCTTATGCTGAAGTAGAGAATGTGTATGATGGCATACATGTGGAGAAAAAAGAAAGTGTTGGGCACGTTCAGAAACGGGTTGGTATGGCATTGCGCAAATTGAAAAAAGAAAATAAAGGTATTGACGGAAAGGGGAAGCTAACCGATGCTATGATTGATAAACTTCAGAATTACTATGGTATTGCTATCCGAAGTAATTCTGCTGATTTGGAAGCTATGAAATCAGCCATTTATGCATCCCTATTTCAT
This sequence comes from Muricea muricata, assembly GCA_963855995.1. Classification (NCBI taxonomy): domain Eukaryota; kingdom Metazoa; phylum Cnidaria; class Anthozoa; order Malacalcyonacea; family Plexauridae; genus Muricea; species Muricea muricata. Next base: position 598,293 of record OY979716.1, read on the forward strand.
GGCTCTTCCTCAAAAAAAAAGAAACTTGCATCACCACTGCCCTAATGGAGTTGGTGTCGTTACAAGCAAGACAGAGCAAATCAGACAAGTAACTATGTTCCTGGACCTGGCTTACCAGATGACATAATTAAATTGGTAAAACCAATCTTTGTACGACTCAGCAGTAATGAACTCTTGAGCAAGTGTCTGGATGGGAAGGCACAAAATCAAAATGAATCAATAAATGGTATGATTTGGAACAGGATTCCAAAGAATATATTTGTTGGATTTGATGTTCTGCAGTTTGGTGTCTATGATGCTGTGGCACATTTTAATATTGGTGCTGAGGCTGCTGTAGAAATATTCAAAGAAGTGAACTTAATCCTGGTGAGTATTTTTTAACAGGGATGAGAAAGATCAACAAAGAGCGGATTGCTAAGGCTGATTTCAAGGGAAAGGAAGTTAACAAAAAGAAGAGAAAGATGTTGCGGGGCTTGAAGAAGAAAGGAGATAAACGGAAACAGGAGGAGGGTACTTTATACAAACCAGGAGCATTTCGAAACATTTTTTTGGAAAATTCAAAGCTGTGGACACCTATTAATACCTTATAAACCACAACTAAACTTTAAAAGTGCATTTTATCAGTTTTGAAATTTTGCTCATTTTCTGATAGTCAAAACATGATATCTAAAAAAGTATTTATGCTATTGGTCTGAAATTTTCCAATTTGAAAGCTTTTATTATTCTCTAAAAGGTGAACTAGAATCATGTTACTCGGTTACATTCTTACAAAGAAATTGCGGTAAATGTAATTTATACTTTGACAAAAATGGATAATTAACGGCTGTGGCTGCACTTTTTGCAGGAGCCAAATAGTTCTAGTTCACCTCTTTGCTATTGGTCTAAGTGATGTAAGAAAGGTTTTTTGAACCTTAAATACTTCTTACTTTTTTAAATATCATGTTTTAAAAAACACCCTATTTTCTTTGCTGGGGGGCCAATATCTTGGTTACCATAGCAACAACATTGTGCCCAGATACAGTTTTGGAATTAGGTACTAGTATGCAACAGTGTAATGTAGTAAAATCTTCACATTTTCAAAAATACTGAAAAAAGTTTTTTTTTGTGTAAGACCACCTTAAATCCCAATTGCGCAACAAAACAAAAACACGTTTGTTATTCCCGCACTGATAAAGGTTCCGGAGGATTTGAAGCCGTTTTTGAACTCAAAGCACATAGAATTACTAAGACTTAACGTTACGGTCACACAGGAATAAGTAGTGCTGTGCAGCATGTCGAAAAACTTGTGTTGAAGGGTTTGGTTATATCAATTGTATTAGATGGGTTAGTCCGGTTAAACAGGCTTATATGTAGACTTGTCTGCACAAATTAGAACGATTAACCTAGCTAGCCTCTTTAAAATCAAGGAGGTTTGGAACGAAATTTTAACAACGAATAAAGTAGGTTTGTATCTTAAAGATTGCTCCACAAGTATAAACATTGTCTAAATTTCGCATCTTTTCAACTTGTTTTGAATTCAAGCTGGTTTATTTTCACTTACGAGCATAGCAAACCAGAAAAATGCCAGTTTTTTAGTCAGAAAGTCACTGTTCCTGACCACCTTAAATTTATTACTATGTACGTTTTGTTTCCTAAACAGGACTCGCCGAGAGCAACTTATTCTTATACTGTTAAATGAAGGGTATTAAGTCCGGTCCGGGTTTCGCAGTATGCCAAAAATTTAATGTAAAAGCTCATTATTACTATTATTATTATTTAAAAATATCTAGTCACGGTAACCTTTCTGTTTCCTGATTTTCAAAGGGCCGTGATTATAAAAGTTCTAAAATTAGTGGATGCAATATTTAAGTTATCCTCTAATCTCAGTATGTACAAAAATAATTAAGTAAAGCGAATCTCAATGCAAAAAAAACAATCAAACAAACAACAAAAGAAAGTGGAATAATTTGTTATTCTTGATAAAACTTAATAGCTCTTTTAAAATGATTCAAGGAAGCATTACAAACAAGGTTTAGGTTTAGGTTTGGGGTTAGGGTTTTCTGTTCTAAAAGCCTATGCAAATGCCGTGCTAAAATTCTTTTTCGTTCTATTTTTACAATTTATAGTTAACTATGGACAGACTAACTTATGTTGAAAGAGGAAAGGAAAACTATACTGCTTTATCGACGTTTGCCAACAACTCTTTCCCCAAACACCAAAATCTACGGTTAGGAGCTGGTGTCGTTCACTTAAAATTCCAACAGTAACATGCGAACCTGCAGCAAGATCCCGTTTCAAAACGAATAATGCTGGCCTAGGCGGAACATTCGGGCTGATTTCCCAGGATGAAGTAGAGCGCCTTATGGAATTTCGTGCGAGTAAACGGGCTAGGCCAACCGTAAACTGAGTCGTGTTCGTCGGCTGAAACAATTACCACCGCTGAATTGTCCACCAATCAAGTTTCGACGACCATTAACTCTACAATTGCAGGTGAACGTGAAATGTCCCGTGACATTGTTGTTTATAGTGACAGTTCGGAAAGCGAAAACGAAACGCTACGAATAAAGTCGCCAGTAATGGCAAGTACACCTGAGGTTCAATGCACGCCGGAAACAAAACCCGTTACAGCTCGTAAAAGATATCAGTTACCTATCCAAGAATGTTCTGAGGAACTAAAAACCGAACTTAAAGACCTGCGAAGATTCTATGAACGTCCACTCAACTCAAAGCGATCCACCGCACCATTTGCCACAGCCACCCTAGAAAAATTAAGAGAGCGGACTCTGTGGTTTCCTTTATTACTGCAAAAACGTTAAGAACATTACAGAATTACGATCGCCTCTTTTTAGTAATAGTAGTTTATACACGGACTATTTAGAACATCTGAGAGACAGTCGGAAATTGAGGCCTTCCACGTTGGTAGCACACATAACCGTAGCTATAAATGTTGTTAAATTTAACATAGCAGTAAGTAATTCTTCCCTAAATCCGTCTTTTTCCTCTGTGATCCAGGCATATCAATCCTTTCAGCGCCAGTTTCAAAGAGAATGTTCAGTGCTTGCAAAACACTCGAAAGAAGGCCTGACCAGTGTTACATGATGATTATAGCATAGGTTCTATTATACAAACATATTTAGTTTATTATTCCTCATAGCTTACATGCATGAGTAAGCAAATAGTTTTTGCGATTAACGTAATTGCCTCAGCGGACATGACTTGGACGGATATGAGATTGTGTTGGTCAACCGCATTGCTGGAACTCGCTTTAACGTACTATATTGCGTAGGGGAAACAAGTCATAGTTTGTAGTTTCTTCCCCTACCAAATCATATAAAAGCCTGAGCACAACTAGGCAATTCATGCATTATTCATAAGGCGATAGCCTGAATAATATCGCCGCGACCAAGAAGACATAGATACAGAAAGTACGACGCCAAGTTAATTTAACGACCAGAAACACAAAGTCAAAGAATAAAGAATTGTCAAGGGTTGTAGAGTTGTGCTCAGTAGCAGATAAAGAGATAAGTAAACTGTTGAACTGTTAGAAGTAAATTCATAAAGACAATAATATAATTAATATAAGTAGTTGGAATTAAGGAAATAAATAGTTTGTTGGAAAGTAATTGGTTTCACAGTTCTTTGTTACGAGTAAATTGAACCTAAAGCGTGGCCAAATCAAAATGGTCAGGACCGGCTCGTAACAAATTGGGAGCTCGCCCGGGAAAGTTTCAAAGGAATTATTATTGATCGTTAATAAAGACAAAACAAAATATGGCCATATAGACAGAGTTTCATCCAAAAGATAAAAGAAAAGAATTTCTAGCAAGTAATACGTTTCAAAAAAAAAAAGAAAAGATAAAAGAATTTCAAACGTGCACGTGAAACCAGTTATTTAATAATGTCTGCGTTTAGTCCTGAAGATTTTATGGTGGAACCAAAGCAAAGTACATTTGAACAATTAAGAAAAGATGACTTAATATTGCTAGGTATGTTATATGATAGTGAATATCATGTATATGACATTATATATAAAATAGCTAGGGAACTTAGATATGGGAAGTTCCTTTAAGTTCCTTTACGCATGGGAAGTTCTTGCATGCATGAGCAAGCAAATACCTTACATTATCGGACATGACAAGTTACCACAAATACGTAACAATTAATCGACACGAAGATTCAAGACTCAAAAACACTCTAAAAACTTCCCAAGGAAATGACTATGCAATTTATGATAAGTTCCCTGTAAACAGCATATAAAGTCGAGCACAACTCTTCCTCAGCAGTGTTAACTTGACACAAAGGTCAAATATTCAAAACTTGAATTTAGAAAATTGGCTGTTGACAAAATAAAATAGGCAATTGCAATTAACACAAAAGTCAAAGTAAAGTAATTGGTTGATATAAAAGAAAACAAAACAAAACAACATTGTAAGGAAAAATTTCAAAGTAAAGTTAAATTTTTCAATCGTTTTCTCCATTCAGTGTGATTTAGTTACATTGGGAATAATGTCTGAATTTAACCCTGAGGCGTTTATGTCGGAACCAAGCGCAGAAACATTTCAGGAAATAGAATTAAAGAAGTTAGAATTACAAAGTAAGGCCGCTCACTTAAACTCAACTCATGCGAGTTCCCATTTCGATTTTACAAAACACATTCGAATGGTTCCGCCTTTCCAGGCACTTTGCAAAAAACTGTGCATGGCCGAAAGAACATTGGACTATGTTGCTCCAAAGTGTCTTGATAGGGAAAGCTCGGGATATTTACTCCGAACTTTCGGTCGAACTGTCTAGTGACTATGACATTGTTAAAGAGCTAATCCTTAAAGAATACGAGTTGGTCCCGGAAGCCTACCGCCAAAAATTTCGCAATCTTGAAAGGAACGGGTCTAAAACTTACGTCCAGTTTGCTCAGGAAAAAGAACAACTTTTTGATCGTTGGTGCTTATCCGAAAACGCAGGCAAAGATTACAAATGCTTACGGGAATTAATGTTGCTTGAGGAGTTTAAAAGATGCCTTAGTAACGATATCCGCACGTTTATAAACGAACAAAAGCCAAAGGATTTGACAACCGCCGCACGTTTGGCAGACGATTTTGCGTTAACGCACAAATTTTCAACGAACCGATCACAATCTCAAACCTTTCGCGGCAACAATGTTTCCAGTTTCGAAAACAAGGCAACATTGAGAAATTTTTCTCGCAACTACCCAGAGAACGTAAACAGTCTAAACAGCGGTAAATTCATGAACCCAAAATTTCGTGAACAAAGTTTGAATAACAATTATAACAATAACAATAACAATAACAGAAGCCGGTACGTACCACCACCGCTTAGACAACCAGACATGAGAACACCTTTTAAATCCTTAACCTGCGGGTACTGCCGAGGTGAGGGTCATACAATGCCGAACTGTTTTAAATTAAAGAATAAGGAACACCAAAAAACCAAACCTACTGGTGCAGTGTCTCATAATTCAAGCTTCGACCAACAGCCAACTGTTTTTGATGAACAATTACTAGTTGACCCTGTTGGCCCTGTCATGAAAGTATTCCAACCATTTATCTTTGATGGCTCAGTTTCATTTCGAAATAATCAATCATCAGTCTGTCCAATTAAAATACTACGAGACACAGGTGCCTCTCAGTCGTTGATTTTGACCAAAACGCTACCATTTTCAACAAATTCCTACTCGGGAAAAAATGTTTTAATACAAGGAATTGACGCACAAAACTATACCTCAGTTCCATTACATGATATAAAATTGGAATCAAAATTGGTCTCGGGAGAAGTTCAGATTGGCATTATAGACTCCCTACCGTTTGAGGGAATTCATTTAATTCTTGGGAATGATCTTGCAGGGAGTAAAGTTAGAGTTGTTCCAGTTTTGAGCGATAAACCAGTTATCCATCAAAAATCTGATCCCATAGAGGATGATATACCAAATCTATACCCATCTTGTGCCGTGACAAGAGCCATGAGCAAACGAAAACAATTTGACGTAGAGGACGCAGATAACAGTAGCGATCTTTCAGATACCTTTTTGCCAAAAACTATTTGAGAGTTCGGAAAGTCGCGAAAAATTTTCAGAATCAAATCTCGTCATAGAACAACAGAATGATCCAGATATTTCAGCACTGATTCAAAACGCTTCCGATGAGACTGACACTTCAAAAAATTCGAATTGTTACTTTATGAAAAACGATATTTTAATGCGTAAATGGAGGCCTTCGGATGTTTCAGTCGATGACAAATGGCAAGCTAGGACTCAGATTGTAATACCCAAAGCATATAGGTCGGAAGTTCTTAGTTTGCCACATGGGACTCCGCTATCTCGTCACTTAGGAGTAAATAAAACATATCAAAAAATCATCAATCACTTTTACTGGCCTGGGATTCGAAAAGACGTGGTCGAATTCTGTAATACTTGCCACACTTGCCAAGTTATAGGGAAGCCAAATCAAACAATTCCAAAAGCACCTCTAAAACCGATACCAGCCTTTGAAGAACCTTTTAGTCGGATTTTAATTGACTGCGTCGGCCCATTGCCAAGTCTAAGAAAGGGAATCAATATTTATTAACCACCATGTGTGCTTCAACAAGGTTTCCTGAGGCTGTACCTTTACGAAACATTACAACTAAAACGGTTGTCCAAGCATTAACAAAATTTTTTACTTCGGTTGGTCTTCCAAAATCTATTCAATCAGATCAAGGATCAAATTTTATGTCGGGAATTTTCCAACAGGTCATGCATGAATTACAGATTAAACAATACAAGTCCACCGCTTATCATCCGGAAAGCCAAGGCGCACTCGAACGGTTTCATCAGACATTAAAAAACATGATGCGGACCTATTGTTTGGAAACTGAAAAGGACTGGGATGACGGAGTACATTTACTTTTGTTTGCAGCTCGAGAATCCGTTCAAGAATCTTTAGGATTTAGTCCTTTCGAACTCGTTTTCGACCACAATGTTCGAGGACCACTTAATCTTTTAAAGGACAAGTTGCTTTCCGACAGTGGAACGTCATTAGACGTTTCTCAGTACGTTGCGGTCTTTCGAACAAAACTGTCTAAAGCATGTGAATTAGCAAAGAAAAATCTTCAGTCAGCCCAAAAATGCATGAAAAATCAATACGACAAAAATTGTGTTAGTCGTAAATTTCAGCCGGGTGATAAGGTTCTTGCGTTACTTCCTGTTACTGGAAACACACTTCAGGCACGGTATTTTGGCCCCTATCTGATAGACAAGAAAGAGAATGATCTTAATTATGTAATAGTCACCCCCGATAGGCGCAAGAGTAAACAGTTGTGTCATGTAAATATGTTAAAACCGTATCTTGAAAGAAAGAGTGGTGTGCAGATAGTTAATACGATAGATAATAATATAGCAAATTTATAGCTTATATAAATTTAAGTTAATGAGGCGACATGTTGAAGGTAAGCTTTTATGTAAAAGGTGCGAAAAGATAGTTCCTTCCGACTACGTTAATGAGATAATCCCGTCTTATCTTATCGAGTTATAATAATGGCTGAAAGCCAAAACTTCGGTCTAGCTGCATGCCTTTCACGTGAAATGCTCGTGTTATTGCGTAGGCATGTAAAACCTCCTGTGGTGTGGACGGGAATTAACCAATGATAAGGCTTATTCCAGCATAGGGTACTTGCGCATATTATGCGGATCACATCATAGGACCACCATTCACAGTTAGCACTCGTGCAGTAAACTTGTTTAAGAAAATTTTTCATCGAAATGCCTCCTGTTCGTCGTAAAAACGTCAAAGGGATTTCTAACCGCTGTAATCGATCTCAATCAACGGCGGCCAATAGTGATACGGAGAGTTTACAACGCCAGTGAACTGAGAGAGGACTACCTAACCATGGAAAAAAAAGAATGCTTCAATATTGCTCTTGGCTACAACAGCACGCAACCACTTCGTCTTCGAGGCAAACGGTAGATGCCACAGGGAACGCAAATTTGCTGTCTACGTCGACATCTCCTGAACGTGAAAACCCACAATCTTCGTTATTTACCGAGGACCACTTGGCGCAAATAAGATATGATCAATTGTTCCTCGTACCAAACCGAACGTCGAGCGTCGCGTCTCAGTCTGTAGAAGAACGAACTTGTATAGTGTCGCCAACATCGTTTCAAGCATGCGTGTACACTTGCTGTTAACGTGGTTTCTTCCCTGCGCTCTGGCGAGTATGGTACAGCAGATATTACAACAACACCAACGTTGATCTGAAGAGGATTGTGGCATCTAGTTGAGTGTCGCACCAGATATACATTTATCATGATGCGCGCTAGCTGTGTATGGTATCGTAAGTATTCCGGGCATTCCAAAATTTGTATTGCAGATTGCGTTTAAAATCTAATCAAAATGCATACAGTGCATTTGTGGTAGGACACAGGCATAAATAAGGCTTGCTAAGAGAGATTATTAATGTGCAATCTCACCTGATCTAATCAGTTGAATATATTTTAACGCGGTTTTAGACATGCGATACAAATATGATTGCTTCCCCACATGAGATATCTTGAGAAATACTGAGCACAAGATCTGTATTTGACACATATCAAGAAATTCTATCCCGGTATTACGACCAGTGAAAAAAAAAATTCTGCTTACACAAGGGACAATCTATTTCTTCAAACTGTACTTAAATTTCAATCTTTGCTTTAAAAAATTTATATTAATTCTAGCGGCATTCGGCATCTTATTAGAGCGGCTAAATTTTGACACAGTTTATTTGTTTCAAATTGGTTTCTGCTTGAGTCGCATAATCAAACACTATACTGACTCGTGAAGCATAGCGGCTTGCACAGTGAGTTAAGCATAGCTAGCTGTCAGGCTGCGTTCGCCGCTCGGAATTGCAAAGTATAAGCTTCAATATACCGATTAAAGCGCAGTCGATTTGTAAAATTAACGACAAAAGTTTCCAAAAATATTGAAAATGAAGACAAGGGCAAAACAATGTTTTTAATATGCCAAGTTATTTTTATTCTTGCCAAAAAACACAACTCACGTGCAGTCGTGTGAACGTGATTAAAACGGAATAAACAAATAAAAAATGTATATATATATAATTTATATATATGCTGAATTGCATGCTGAACGCATGCGGAACTGATTAAATAGCGATGAACAAATATCTCAAAATGGCTAGAGTGGTCAGCTCTGTTTTCCGTATTACCAATGGTTTAATCATTTAGTTGTACTATAGAAGCTTTGTGGGGAAGCTGCTGGATTTGTCTGGCCCCATCCAGGTTTCCTGTGCACGAGGTTTTTCCCGGCCACCCTGATGATCCAGCCGTAATAAAACCAATGGTAATGCCTAAACAGCAAGTCCTGGCAAAAGCTGTCTTCTATATGACTACAGCTGTTGTGGGAGTTGGGTCCATTCGTCTATGGGGAATGCACATTTGTGCATTTGTGGGGATGAAGTCTCTAAAATGTCAACTTCAGCCCCATAGACTCAATACGTCACATATATACAATATCTATCTGAGGACTGTCCATAGGGGCCTAGCGCCCCTTGGTCAGGTTAAGGACTGTTCATTGGAGTTTTTATGCTCCCTGGACAGGTTGGGGCCTAAGGACTGTCCAAGTGTTGTTATCTTGGTCAGGTTTCGTCAGGGATTGGCCACCCATGGCAAGGCTCTATTACAGAGTATTTTCAGTTTAGAATCAGTGCAGCATAGGATGTGACATGAGTAGGGATGAAGCCACGCATTATACAATTGGAGTCTTCTTACCCCAGAACCCCTTCTCCCACATAAACTTTGCATTTTTCAAGTGTTACTTGTTATTCAATAGCTTGGGTCATTAAAGCAAATTTATAGCTTATATAAATTTAAGTTAATGAGGCAACATGTTGAAGGTAAGCTTTTATGTAAAAGGTGCGAAAAGATAGTTCCTTCCGACTACGTTAATGAGATAATCCCGTCTTATCTTATCGAGTTATAATAATGGCTGAAAGCCAAAACTTCGGTCTAGCTGCATGCCTTTCACGTGAAATGCTCGTGTTATTGCGTAGGCATGTAAAACCTCCTGTGGTGTGGACGGGAATTAACCAATGATAAGGCTTATTCCAGCATAGGGTACTTGCGCATATTATGCGGATCACATCATAGGACCACCATTCACAGTTAGCACTCGTGCAGTAAACTTGTTTAAGAAAATTTTCCCACCCACCCACCACTGTTTCTCCAATGCCTTGCGGTTTTTACGTTTACCTTCAGTGCGTTCAAAAGCCTCATATCACTTAAATTAGAAAGCTTTCGATAGTATCATTACTGTAGATATACTTCTTATAACGTTATTACAAAAAATAACTTAAGCCAAAAAAAAAAAGAAGAAAACAAAAGAAAAATATACGGAAATGTAATATCGATACCATCAACGAAAACACTGTTCTAAGAGTTGATAAATATACGAAGGCACGTGCAAGGGAACGGTCGAATGTAGTTAACTCATTGATTAATTTTCTAGTATTCACTGACTAACATTATCATAATTAGATAATACATACTATATAGAATCGTGTAAAAACAAAAGAAAGTTATTTTGTTGGTTTCGTTAATAAATTACGTGGTTCGGGATGAAGTCTCTAAAATGTCAACTTCAGCCCCATAGACTCAATACGTCACATATATACAATATCTATCTGAGGACTGTCCATAGGGGCCTAGCGCCCCTTGGTCAGGTTAAGGACTGTTCATTGGAGTTTTTATGCTCCCTGGACAGGTTGGGGCCTAAGGACTGTCCAAGTGTTGTTATCTTGGTCAGGTTTCGTCAGGGATTGGCCAACCCTGGCAAGGCTCTATTACAGAGCATTTTCAGTTTAGAATCAGTGCAGCATAGGATGTGACATGAGTAGGGATGAAGCCACGCATTATACAATTGGAGTCTTCTTACCCCAGAACCCCTTCTCCCACATAAACTTTGCATTTTTCAAGCGTTACTTTTTATTCAACAGCTTGGGTCATTAAACATCATAATGAGATAGAAGATACCAATGAACTCTTCAATCTGAGTCAACTAAGCTGCACAATTCCGATGTTTTATGCAATATGAATGAGAAACTCAGCCACCTTGATGAACCACAACGTCGAGACGTCGAAGCCCTCATCGAAGAATATCAACACCTGTTTCCAGATGTACCTTCAAGAACCGACCAAATTGCACATGATGTTGACACTGGCAATGCACCACCAATTAAACAACACCCTTATCGTTTGAATCCCATCAAACAACAATACCTGGACGAAGAAATCAAATACCTACTCGAGAATGACTTTATTGAACCAAGTCAAAGTAGTTGGAGTTCCCCGTGTTTGCTAGTTCCCAACCCCGATGGCAGTTATAGGATGTGTACGGATTACAGGAAGCTTAACAATGTTACGAAAGCCGACACCTACCCCATCCCACGAATGGACGACTGTGTCGATAAAATTGGAACTGCTAAATATGTTTCCAAATTCGATTTACTAAAGAGGTTTTGGCAAATCCCACTTACTGATCGTGCGAAAGAAGCTTCAGCATTTGTGACATCAAAACGGCTCTACCACGACAAAGTTATGCCATTTGGTATGCGAAATTCACCAGCGACGTTCCAAAGGCTCATTAACAGTATCATCGCGGATATCGAAGGTTGCGAAGCCTACATTGACGACGTTATCATTTATAGTGCTACCTGGGAGGAACACATCAAGATTATGCGAAAGTTCTTCAAACGATTGAGCGAAGCGAAGTTGACTATTAATTTCGGTTGGGGCTGTGTTACGTACTTAGGACATGTCGTCGGACAAGGCAAAGTCAAACCCGTTAATGCGAAGATCGACGCGATATCACAATTTCCTCGACCGACAACGAAGAAACATGTCATGCGCTTCCTCGGAATGGCTGGCTATTATCGCAAGTTCTGTCCGAATTTTTCTGCCGTGACGGAACCACTAACCCAGCTACTTCGAAAAAACACCCAATTCATTTGGACGGAGCCGTGTCAATTAGCTTTCGAGAAGCTAAAAGCGATGTTACAGAGCGCTCCAGTTTTGTCTGCGCCTGATTTTAACCGACCATTCAAGATTGCCGTCGACGCGAGTGATGTTGCGGCTGGCGCCGTTTTACTTCAGGAAGACCACGACGGAGTCGATCATCCTGTGTGTTATTTCTCCCGTAAGTTCAATCAAAGTCAGCGAAACTACTCTACCGTTGAAAAAGATTGTTTGGCCATCATCCTGGCACTTACACATTTTGAAGTCCACGTATCGTCTACTATGGAACCAATTGTGATATATAGTGATCATAATCCACTCGTGTTCCTGCACAAACTCAAGAATAATAATCAAAGATTACAACGATGGAGCTTGTTATTGTCTGAATACAACCTGGCTATTCGACATATCAAAGGACGAGACAATTTAATCGCGGACTGTCTCTCACGACCTTGAACTATTATGAACAAAAAAGAAAGTTCAGATAAACTTTATTTTCTCCAAGGGGGAGGGTGTTACATGATAGTGAATATCATGTATATGACATATATAAAATAGCCAGGGAACTTAGATATGGGAAGTTCCTTTAAGTTCCTTTACGCATGGGAAGTTCTTGCATGCATGAGCAAGCAAATACTTTACATTATCGGACATGACAAGTTACCACAAATACGTAACAATTAATCAATACGAAGATTCAAGACTCAAAAACACTCTAAAAACTTCCCAAGGAAATGACTATGCAATTTATGATAAGTTCCCCTGTAAACAGCATATAAAGTCGAGCACAACTCTTCCTCAGCAGTGTTAACTTAGGTGCTAAGTGTGTAGTGTAGTGTTGGGAGTTGCATTGAAAGGCCTTAGTGCCTTAACAACTACACACAATTTGTGTAAGGCCGTGAGCCGTGTGAATACTTGCTATAAAGAAGCTAAAGATTCTTACTGAAGAAAATCAAGAAAGAACCATTACCGAAAGAGTTGTGCTCAGACATAGAAGAGAGAGAAGTTGAACTGAATATATATAATTATATAATAATCTGATTACATTATAAAGACGCTAATTATCTGTTAGACAAATTTAAGAAATAGTTTACCCTTTAACGCACAGAAACCCATATATGGGTCGCCCGCTACACTGATGAATACGGTCAGCTGTAGCCCCCCTGAGTTTTGCTATTGTCCCGTATGTTAAATAAACGAATTCACAACGTTCTTGCGAGCATTTTGGTGTATTACACAAGTTTATAGTGATTTTCAAACGGTTTTTATGATAAAATAAAGACTTGTCTCTTTAAATTGTTGTTGTTATGTGAGCAAACAATGTCTGGACGACAAGCTACATATACAACGCTTGAAATTATCGACCTTTTGGATGAAAATTATGGCATTCCTTTCGATGGTGGGCTCTCAGATATTTCGTCCGAGCACTCTGAGCGAGATATTGGGGATGAAGACGCCGATTTTGACATCGAAACAACAGCAAGTGGCGAAAATAGCGAGGTTTTTGACAATCTTCATGCTGCAGAAATTGTTGAAGAAGAGGAAACTGCTCCCACAAGTAAAGAAACTCCAGCAACTCGGGGCAGAATACCATCATTCTATGATTTTAGTAAAACCACATGGAGATTGGAAAAGCAAAACAGTAGTGAAGACTCTGAAGAGGATATTGAAGCTGAGGAAGAGCCACAGATTTGCAGGGGTGAGTTTCAACAACAAGTGGGTGCAGTAAACATTTTACAAGGCTCTGCATCAGCTCTTGACTTTTTTTTGCTAATGTTTAGTATGAACATTGTGATTCACATTGTATGTGAAACAAACAAATATGCATTGCAATGTCTCACAGCTGCTGGTCAAGAGCCAAAATCGTTTGAACGAGTTACTGCCACTGAACTGCTTGCATATTTCGGTTTCTGCGTTGCCATGTCCATGCACCGTCTTTCTAATATTCGTGACTATTGGTCCCGTGACTGGATATTGGGGGTACCATCATTAGCTAAAACCATGACTGTTGCCCGTTTCGAAACAATCACTCGATACTTGCATCTGAATGATAATTCAAAGATGCCAGCTCGGGATAGCCCTGGCTTTGACAAACTTTTCAAACTACGTCCATTCCTCAATTCCATCCGTGCAAACTTCCTATCCCAATATGTACCACATAAACAGGTTGCCATTGATGAGGCAATGATCAAGTCCAAAGGCAGGAGTTCCCTGAAGCAGTACATGCCCATGAAGCCAATCAAGAGAGGGATAAAAATGTGGTGTAGAGCTGATGGCATCAATGGATACCTAAATGATTTTGATATTTACACCGGAAAGAGTGGGGATGGGGTAACCCCTGATTTAGGCTTTTCTGTTGTAACAAAGCTCTGCTCTGCAATATATGGAAAGTGGCATGACGTCTATTTTGACAATTTTTTCACATCATTGGAACTTTTACAGACTTTGTTTTGCAACAAAACACTTGCATGTGGAACGCTGAAATCGGGTCGACGCAACTTTCCAAAAGAAATGTTTGACAAAAAAACAAACAACAAGCTAGAAAGGGGTACCTGTATACTCCGGAAAAAGGGTCCAGTTACAGCTGTTACCTGGAAGGATAACAAAGCTGTGAATGTTGTGTCCACATTAGGGTTTGATTCTCAAAGAGCAACAAAGCCGGTGAAGAGACGAAAAAAGAACGGAGAGCAACAGGATGTTCAATGTCCACTGATGATCTCCTCCTACAACAAATATATGGGAGGTGTGGATAGAAATGACCAAATGAAGTCATATTATGCCATCAAGTTTAGATCAAGGAAATGGTGGCATAGAGTATTTTTTGAACTGCTTGATCGCTGCGTTGTGAATGCCCACATTTTGAAACTTGAATCACCAAATCACCAGCGCCGCAATTTGAAACAATTCCGCCTTCAACTTGCAAAGAAACTGATTGGGAATTTTAGTTCCCGAAAACGACCAGGCCGACCCTCCTTAGAATTAAGTGCAAGGTTCACTGAGAGGCATTTCCCAAGTCATCTACCAACCAATGAAGCAGGCATAGTGAAACGGAGGAAGTGCCAAGTTTGTTCAAAGAAGTCTGGCTACTGGTGTGCTTATTGCGGAGTAGGACTGTGTGCAGCTCCATGTTTTGGCATGCACCACACAAGCCAATGAAGAAATTGTACATTCAAGTAAACTTTTTATAGTAAATCATATAATGGTAAATAAATGCAGCTGAATGATAGGTCAAGTATATATAATTGCCACACATCCTATAATATGCAACTTTTTTGTAGCGCATATTGCACGGTTTATCCTAAAATTTCTGCTACACCAGAAGTGTTTTGTATAAGTGTTCTATATCAAAAGAAAGCTTATAAAATTTACTTTTCACTGAAATAGACAAAATAATTTTAGGTGTCCCATAATTTCACTGTTCTGCATTTGAAAGGTTGGTGTCTTATGTAATAAGTGTGGTTGCCAAGAGACTGGGAGCGCCCAGTTGCCATGGTAACCACTACACATCCAAAAAAGTTGCATATTTGAAATCTGTGGTGTTTCAGGATTATTTTGATGTATAATATGACATGTTTCTGCTAAATACCTCTCACATAATTTACATTCCCTTTGTCATACTATAATAGTCGAAATTTTTTAAAAAAAAACAGCAAAGGGATATGTATCTGGGTCACACTGATATTTGTTGCGAGTGAAACCGGACCGAAACGCAAGAATCTTTACACTCACATTTACTCTCGTAACAGGTAAGCATTTAAAATTGGATGTTAAAAGTCCGATGCGAAAACGAGAAATACAAAAACTTAAAATGGAACATTTAGTGCATGTGACAAAGTCATTCGAACAGTCTGTTTTGAGCACGTATACTCAAGAACCAAATATCACATATGAATTAGGTAGTATTCCTAGTATAGATAAAGAAAAAGAAGGAGTAAGCCAGATAGATAAAAAAAGGCAATGGCAGAAAGAGCAGGAAGAAATAGCGTGGCAAAGAGAACGGGAAAAACGTGAATGGGAACGACAGGACAGAGAGTTTAGATTAAAAGAACAGGAGAGAGAGTTTAGATTAAAAGAACATTTAGAATTTAGAACACATTAGAACACGTTTAGAATTACAATTACAAAGCCAGAACAAGTCTAGCCCTGAGTCTACCCAATATTTTGATGTTACAAAACATATTAGGATGGTTCCACCGTTTCAGGAACGGGAAGTGGATAAGTACTTCCTACATTTTGAAAAAGTTGCCGCAAATTGTCACTGGCCTAAAGAAAGTTGGACTAGGTAAAGCTAGGGAAATTTTTTCTCAACTTTCTATAGAAGATTCGGCAAATTTTGATACGGTAAAAGAACTGATTCTGGGTTGTGAGTTGGTCCCCGAAGCGTATCATCAGAAATTTCGTAACCTGACTAAACAAAGCAGCAAAACCTTCATTGAATTTTCTCAGGAGAAGGCTCAGCTTTTCGATCGTTGGTGCACGTCGGAAAACAGAAATAATAAATACGATAGTTTACGTGAACTGATTTTATTAGAAGAATTTAAAAATTGCGTTAATCATGATGTTAGAACTTTCCTAAACGACAAAAAACCGGAAACATTAAGCGACGCCGCACGTTTATCGGATAACTTCATGCTAACACACAAAACGGCGACCGCAAGCACGAAACAAAATGTATCATTTCCCATTTCTCCTCGTGGCAGCAACAATTATTCATTTGATAGTAAACGTTTACCACCTCCTACGCAATTTTACGGACGATATCCAAACAACAATTTCCATCCTTTAAACAAGCGTTATGAACCACCAGAGTTTAACCAACGACAACTACCAAATAAGCCAGTTGTCTGCGATTATTGTAAATGGAGAGGTCACACAAAATCTGAGTGTTATTCACTTAAACCAAATAAATCGCTACCAAAACCAACCGGTTTCATTTCATCAGAAAACAAACCGATATATACGCAAAATGAACGCTATGATCACTTTATTAAAGGACGACAAACACGAGAAACCTTTATCAATAGGAAACAAAATCAAGATGGAAACGTCCTCGACGCACAAAAGGAATGTCAATCAATCAATCAATCAATCAATCAAAAACTTTATTTAAGCACGGTAAAATCTTCAGTAGGATACCACATTACATTTACAATAACAATTATCTAACATATATGACGTATACTTAATTAAGGACTGAATATAAAAAGAACATTTACATTTACAATATACTGCATGCTACATTTACAAGACTATACTGATTTACAAGATTGCCGTGCAGGAGTCCGTTTCACGTAGAAAAGAAAGCGTCAATTTCTCTTTTGAATTGACTAAGAGAGCGTACTGCTCGTACACTTTGAGGCAACTCATTCCACAACATTGCACCACTGTAACCAAAACTTCGTTTATCGTAGTTAGTTCGAGGTTTTGGCACATACAAAGTGTGTTCGGAGTTTCTCAAATTGTATCCGGTGCTGCGGGATTTAAACAAATCATGCAGATAAGGAGGAGTTAATTCGTTAACTGTTTTAAATATTAGTGTAGCTTTGTGTTTTTTCCGACGTATTGAAAGTTTGTCCCAGCCAAGTTTACTAAAAAGATCGCTGGCACTAGCATCATATCGAGATTCAGTGATGACCCTCGCGGCCCTATTTTGCAATTTTTGCAGTTTGTTATCTAATGTGATATTTAAACCGTCCCAAACTGAACTACAATAATCAAAATATGGTTGAATTAGTGCTCCATAAATTTTTAGGGCAGTATTTGTATCTATAAATTGGCGTACCCGTTTAAGAGCTCCAATAGCTGATGCTATCTTTTTTGAAATATTTTCAACATGCCGTGCCCATGTAAGATGCTCATCGATTTGTAATCCTAAGGATTTTGTTTCGTTAACTTTTTTTATAGCTATTCCGTCTATCTATATGTTTATATGCTCATTGCTGTGTACAAGTAATCGTTGACGAGATCCGATTATCATAAATTCCGTTTTAGCAATGTTTAGACTAAGCCTATTCGTTACTAGCCATTGATGGAGATTTTTCAGTTCGGAGTTTATTAATGGCTCAAGCTCCGTAAGAGAATTTGCTGCGATGCTAATGTTAGTATCATCAGCAAACATTCTTGGAGAAGCTCTATTGAGACAATTGGGCAGATCATTAATATATATTAGAAACAATAAAGGTCCCAGATTACTACCTTGTGGTACCCCACAGGTTATCGGGACAGCTTCTGATAACTCATCATTAACACTACATCTTTGGCTGCGATTGCTTAGGTATGATTCAAACAATTTAATACCGTTTTGATCAACACCATAAACTTGTAACTTCCGTAGAAGAATGGCGTGATCAATAGTATCAAATGCCTTTTTAAGATCGATAAAAATTACTCCGTTAAGAAGACCATTATCTATATTGATTGACCAATTGTCCACGGTTTCTATTAGTGCTGTTAATGTACTATGCAATGTTCGAAAACCAGATTGAGACGCAGATATTAAATTGTTGTTGTTCAGATACTCATATAGCTGCTCAAATATCAACTTTTCAAAAATCTTTGCAACTACTGGGATAACAGATATTGGCCGACAGTTATTCATCTCGTCTTTTTTACCTTTCTTAAAGATTTGAGTAACTTTCGCTAGCTTCCAATCTGTTGGGAATATGCCCGTGCTTATAATCTTATTAAATGTTTGAGTTAGCGATGGAGCAACTATTACAGCTGCAATTTTTAAAAGTTTACAGGGAGTTTTATCAAGACCTGCAGCTTTCCTTTCGTTGATATCTTTTAGTTTTTTATAAACTGCACTCAGGGTGGGCAATTTACTGAAAATGTGGTTTTAGCTGGCACAACATATGCGTCAGGTTCTACTGAAGATGGTGGTATTTCAGATGCTAAATTTTCACCCACACTGGCAAAGTGAGAATTGTGAGCGGCGCATGCTTGCCGATGCAATTAATTAACATATTCTTCCATTTTGCCCACATTTCATTTGGGTCATTGCTTAGGTTCACGTCTGACCATCGTTGTCGTTCTAAGTCTCTTAAAAAATTTTCATCATTAAAATTTTTCATGTTTCTTATTTCAATTAATCGTGAGCCTGTTTGTTTGTAGTGGACTTTGTGCGTCATATAGACTAAAACATGATCACTTATAGAGAGTTCTATTATCCCTGAATTTATGATCTTTGATGGTGCGTTTGTGACACAAAGGTCAATCAGGGTAGATGAATACGGTGTAGTTCTAGTCGGATCTACAATTAGCTGTTTTAAGCCAAATATTTCAAATATATCATTCAACTTAGTTGCATTGACTGATGTTACGCCTGGCATAAGATTTACGTTTATGTCACCTAGTAAAAAGTAATCATGATTTGTCATATCTACTTTTTCAACTTTGTTCTCAAAATAATCAAAGTGGTACATCGGCGAATCTGGGGGCCTATACCAAGTGCTAATTAGCAATGGTTTAGTCCGAGGTTTGGTAATTTCCACAGTTAGATACTCTAATTCATCACAGCTTAAGTCTTCACAAATTTTGTAGTTAAGATTGCATCTTACATAAATGCACACACCACCCCCATGCCGTCCATTTGTTTTTCTGTCTTTCCTTACTATTTCATAGCCGGGAATATAAACCTCGTTATCATTAATTAAGGAATCAAGCTTTGTTTCATTGATTGAAATAATATCAATATCGGCTTCGCTCATAAAAATTCGAAATTCGTCAATATGTGCTAAAAGGCTATTAATATTTCAAGAGACCTGAGGTCAAGAGACCTGATGACCTCACCATGAAAGCCTTTAAGCCATTTATGTTTGACGGCTCTGTCGCGCTCTTAAATAACGAAAAATCAAGTGTTTATAAACCAATTAAAATATTGCGTGACACGGGTGCTTCCCAATCTTTGATACTTACGCAAGCACTGCCATTTAACAAAAGTTCATATTCAGGCGAAAATGTTTTGATACGCGGAGTTAACTGTGAAAAGTTTCGATCGATTCCATTACACAATCTAGGATTGCAATCTGATTTAGTGTCAGGCGAGGTTTCCGTAGGGATAATCGAGTCATTACCTTTCGACGGAATACATTTATTGCTAGGTAACGATTTAGCAGGAGATAAAGTCAAAGTGGACCCAGTTTTAGCGGACAAACCATGTTTTTCGCAACAGTCTGATCCAATAGAAAACCATTTTCCAGATTTATTTCCTTCTTGCGCAGTGACTGGAGCTATGGAAAAACAAGAAATAGCAAACAATAGGCACACGGATCAAGAGCAAGTTGACATTTCGGACACCTTTCTTGCAAAAGCTTTTAAAAATTTAGCCGGTACAAGCCAACGCACAAATAACGATAAGCAAAATGGCGAAAGTAACTTTTCAAAATCAAATCTTATTAAGGAACAACAAAATGATCCAGAAATTTCAGTATTGTACCAAAAAAGCACCAGAGGAAGCAGATACCGCAGGAGATCCTGTGTGTTATTTTATTAAAGACGGAGTATTAATGAGAAAATGGCGACCTTCAGATGTTTCAGCTGATGACGAATGGTCTTTTCGATATCAAATTATTGTTCCTAAACCTCACCGATCCGAAATTCTTAGTTTGGCACACGATACTCCTCTATCCGGTCATTTAGGAATAAACAAAACATTTCAAAAAATCCTTACTCATTTCTACTGGCCAGGAATTCGAGAAGATGTTGTTGAATTTTGCAAAACATGCCACACTTGCCAAATTGTCGGTAAACCGAATCAGGTCGTTCCGAAAGCACCTTTAAAACCAATTCCGGGCTTTGAAGAACCGTTCAGCAGAGTCATGATCGATTGCGTTGGACCGCTTCCTAAGACTAACAGCGGCAATCAGTATTTACTAACTATTATGTGTGTTTCCACTAGGTTTCCGGAAGCTATTCCACTTAAAAATATTAAAGCTAAACTATTGTTCAAGCACTTACGAAATTTTTTACATTGGTAGGTCTACCAAAATCTATCCAGTCGGACCAAGGGTCAAATTTCATGTCTGGTTTGTTTCAGCAGGTCATGTATGAGCTAGGAATCAAACAATTTAGGTCAAGCGCGTATCATCCTGAAAGTCAGGGTGCATTGGAAAGGTTTCACCAAACACTAAAAAACATGATTAGGATGTATTGCCAAGAAACTGAGAAAAATTGGGATGAAGGGATTCACTTGCTTCTCTTTGCTGCTCGAGATTCTGTGCAAGAGTCTCTAGGTTTTAGTCCTTTTGAGCTTGTTTTCGGACATACTGTTAGAGGACCACTTAAACTCCTGAAGGAGAAGTTGTTGGAGGATGACGATTGTGCATTGAACCTCCTCGAATATGTGTCGGACTTTCGTAGAAAACTCACGGAAGCATGTGATTTGGCAAGGAAAAATCTTAAGTCTGCCCAAAATTGCATGAAATCAAAATTTGACAAACACACAGTCAGGCGGAATTTTCAGGTTGGCGACAAGGTACTAGCATTCCTTCCGATTCCTGGAACGCCTTTGCAAGCTAGATATTTTGGTTCTTATGTAGTAAAAAAGAAAGTGAGTGATCTTAATTATGTAATAGCTACACCAGATCGACGTAAGCATGAGCAGTTATGTCATGTAAATATGTTAAAACCATATCATGAAAGAACGAAAGTAGAATAATGTTGTAGCGTAGCTAGTTCAGGTAACGACACAGCTGAAGAGCTGGATAATCTCTTTGAATTATCTGCATCTACCAAATTGAGCAACTCTGATATTCTGCGACAATTTGATGCCAAGTTGACTCACCTTCAACCACGTCAACAAGAAGATATACGAGAACTAATACTCGAATATGGTCATTTATTTCCCGATGTCCCATCTCGGACTACACTGATTGAACACGACGTTAATGTCGGCGATGCACAGCCAGTTAAGCAACACCCGTACCGTTTGAATCCTTCCAAGCAGGCATACCTCAATAACGAAATACAGTACCTCTTGGACAACGACCTGATCGAGCCTAGTCAAAGCAACTGGAGTTCACCATGTATTCTCGTTCCGAAACCTGATGGCAGCTATCGCATGTGCACCGATTACCGAAAGGTCAATAATCTCACAAAAACGGACACATTTCCCATTCCACGGATGGACGACTGTGATGATAAAGTTGGCAATGCAAAGTACGTCTCGAAATTTGATTTGTTAAAAGGATTTTGGCAGATTCCCTTAAGTGAACGAGCGAAAGAAATTTCTGCATTTGCCACGCCGCATGGCTTATACCAGTACAAGGTTATGCCTTTGGCACGAAAAATTCTCCCGCAACGTTCCAGCAACTTATCAACCGCCTCATCGCTGATATTGACGGCTGTGAAGCGTACATTGACGACGTCATCATTTACAGTGACACCTGGTAAACTCATCTTACAATAATGCGTAAGTTGTTTAGACGGTTGAGCGAAGCAAGCCTAACGATCAACCTCGTCAAAAGCGAATTTGGATGTGGGTATGTCACGTATTTGGGACATGTCGTTGGCCAAGGTAAAGTCAAACCTGTCGATGCTAAAATTAGAGCTATATCTGCCTTTCCACAACCTTCCACTAAAAAACAAGTTATGCGTTTTCTCGGCATGGCTGGTTACTATCGAAAGTTTTGCCCCAACTTTTCATACGTGACCGAACCCCTAACTGAGCTCCTCCGAAACAATGTTAAGTTTGTGTGGACCGATCGTTGTCAGTCAGCCTTCGAGCGACTCAAAGCCTTATTACAAAGTGCACCTGTTTTATCAGCTCCGGATTTCAACCACCCCTTTAAGCTAGCAGTGGATGCTAGTGATATGGCTGCTGGAGCAGTATTATTTCAAGAAGATAAAA
The DNA here is from genome assembly GCA_963855995.1 of Muricea muricata. NCBI lineage: Eukaryota > Metazoa > Cnidaria > Anthozoa > Malacalcyonacea > Plexauridae > Muricea > Muricea muricata. The sequence continues at coordinate 621,119 of OY979716.1, forward strand.
ATGGCATCGACCACCCGGTGGGTTATTTTTCCCGCAAGTTCAATAACCATCAGCGCAATTACTCCACCATAGGAAAAGAATGTCTTGCCCTCATCCTTGCGCTGCAGCATTTCGATGTGTATGTGTCTTCCATCAACACACCCCTAGAAGTATTCAGTGATCATAATCCCTTAGTTTTCATTCACAAACTGAAGAACAAGAATCAGCGTTTGCTGCGTTGGAGCCTTATTCTCTCCAAATACAACATGACGATCCAGCATATCAAGGGCAACGACAACGTCATAGCAGATTGTTCGTCAAGAGTATGAACTCTACGGACACGATAATCTTACAAAGAAAGTTTTCTGAACTTTCTTTCTTTCAAGGGGGAGGGTGTTACATGATGATTATAGCATAGGTTCTATTACACAAATATATTTAGTTTATTATTCCTCATAGCTTACATGCATGAGTAAGCAAATAGTTTTTGCGATTAACGTAATTGCCTCAGCGGACATGACTCGGACGGATATGAGATTGCGTTGGTCAACCGCATTGCTGGAACTCGCTTTAACGTACTATATTGCGTAAACAAGTCATAGTTTGTAGTTTCTTCCCCTACAAATCATATAAAAACCGGAGCACGACAAGGCAATTCATGCATTATTCATAAGGCGATAGCCCGGCTCGTAACACCAGTAAGTCTACTAAACAATCCTATTTCGCCCACGTTTTAGAAACCTTAGGAAGCCTGAGAGATAAGTATTTCGAATCAGCTGGCCTGATAAAAAATCGCCACTTGCATGATTTCGTTCTGTTGGCCACATTTGTTCGTGGTATACCGGGCCGTAGCAAAGAACTCCGAACAATGAGACTGTTTTGTGAAAGCGAGAAAAATATGGCTTTCGATTACACAACTGTCGAGTCAGGAAATTTTATCGTCTTTCATGAAGACCAGCGCGTCGTCATTCTGCAATTTGATTTCAAGACAGCAAAAACAGCCGGTCCGACTAAAATTGATTTGTCACACGACACAGATCTCGTTTACTATTTAAAATTGGACTTGAGAATTAGAAGTTCGCTACTCGGTGGCAAAGGCCACGATTTTTTCTTCTGTAATAGACATGGCGGGCCGTTTGACAGCAGTGGCTCTTTTATGAAATATTTAGGAGATATGTTTGAACGTGAAATTTCTATTCGAGCTAGTACGACAGCACTTAGGCATTCCATAATAACCTATTTCAACAGTTTGGATGATGCGAAAGATAGTTCGATCAGGAAAAGCCTAGCCTTGCTAATGAAACACTCAGTCAGGTATCAAGAAAGCGTTTATAATGACCAAAGCAATGATGAAAAAGTTCGCCAAGCTCGTTTAATGATTCGCAACAAAATTGCACAAGATGTTTTCGGCAACGTTTCCGATGTTGAAGGTGCATGAAAATTCGAATACTTCCGTTAGTGGAAACTCGGACGACAGCGATGATTTTGAATTAAAACCTAGACCGGGCGACATAGTAGACTTGTTAGATCCGGTGTCGAGTGAAGAAAACGTCTAATTTTTTCTCGCAAAAATTGCTAGATATAGTGAAAGCCGAAAGGTCCATCTGATTCATTTGGAGATGATGAGCAATTTTCTCAAGAGTTCAATCAAAGACACTAGTCGGGGGGGGGGGGGGGGGGCACGGGTAATTTCGATTTGAATCAATTTTCTTATGAAACTAATATATTGTGAAAAATAGCGAACTTTCAAATTCATTCATTATGCTTCTGTGAATTCAGGAAATTATATCGTGTTTCATGACGACGAGAGGGTTATTATTCTGCAATTTGATTTTAAGACATCAAAAACGACAGGTCCAACAAAAATTGACCTCTCAGATAACAAAGATTTAATTTACTTTCTAAGATTGTATTTACAGAATTTCGTTACTTCTTGGTGAAGATCATGATTTTTTCTTCTGTAATAGGCATGGCTCCCCGATAGCAGTGGTTCTATCGCAAAATATTTAGGTGACATTTTTGAACGCGAAGTTTCTATCCATGCGAGTACCACTGTGCTCAGGCATTCAATAGTCACTTATTTCAACAGGTTAGGTATCAAGAAATCGTTTATAGTGATCAAACTAACGATGAAAAAACTAAGCCTGCTAAAACTACAAAAACTACACATCTCAGGTGCGCGTCATTTATCTTTGGTATTCTACTGATACAAGCACGGCATTCTTTGTTAAAAATGATGCGCTAAAAATCAGTGGCTGTTGGCGTTCTCTTTCATGGTTTATATCAGGCATTGAAAAGCTATCGATTGTCCTGTCAATTGCTAGGTATAATGTGCCGGGCTTATTGGGGGGAAAACTGTCATTGTACATCCACTATAGTACAAACTAAATGTTAAAATGTTATATGTTAATGTATCTTTGTGCTTAACTTCAGGTGAAAGATATGCCACTTTGTATGAGTATGTTACCTACCGACCATCCCAGAAGTTAATTCATCGCTCGCTCACTCGTTGAAACAAAATAGTAAGTATGTGTTGAACGCCTATTTAAGTGCAATTTAAAAAGAGCGCAGAATTTTGCGATTGCTGATCTTTGACATATGACGCGCTGAAATTCGGCGGCTGCGAGCATTTTCTTGCATGGTTTATATTTATAGGCATTGAAACGCTATTTATTGCAGGCAAAACTGTGAATGTACTTTACTTTATTACAAATTAATTGTTAAATATTATGTTAGTGTATATATATATTTGCGCTTAATTTCAGGTGAAAGATAAGCCACCTCAAATCAGTATGTTACCTATGGACCTACGTAGTAGTTAATAATTGATCGCTTGCTCGTTCGCTAGATTGAACTTGTAAGTATATATGATTTTAGTGCAATTTAGCGAGAGCGCGTAATTATACGATCGTTATCGTTCAAGATATGTGATAAGACACATTTTCGCTAAATTCCCGTGAATGAAAATCAGTCTTGAATATGTTTTAGCGCACTTACCGCACTTAATTCCCCTATTGGTTGGGGATCAGAAGGAATATGTCGGGGTTATCTAAGATTTCGCGCAGAAATCTCATTTTATCGTCAGGATTGAAAAAGATCACAGTTTGGTGATAAGAATTATTTCGATTTATTTTTGATAAGCGTAAGGATCGACCACGTGTGCACACTTACGCGTAATTCTCGTTAGTGTCAGATTTTTCTCGCGAACATTGCGCTAAATCGCGCTTGAACATTAAGTGCATGACGTTTAGGGTTAGGTTTTGGGTTAGGATTATGCTTAGGTTAGGGTTAGGGTTAGATATCCTTACTTTAGGAGCTATAAACTAAATTTTTTTCTTGTTCGGCAGGAAACAATGCAAAATTTGACATATGTTGAAAGAGAAACCCGAAAATTCTACTGCTTCATTGAATTATGCCAAAAACTCTTCCCTGAAACTCCAAAGTCTACCGTTAGAGGGTGGTGCTAAAGTATTAAAATTTCGACGGTCATCTGCGAACCCGGGCAGATCAAGAAAGCAAAACGGGGTTATGTAGAATATCTTAGAGAGTTCAGTTACTGTTACATAAGCCCTCAATTATGTAATCATTACTTATACTAATTATATCCAATGATATAATGTAATCTGACTCTTGCATGAATAAGCAAATACTTTAGCGCCCACGGACTTGCGCAAGTATAACTATTCACCCTGGGATTGGCTGGTGTACGAAATTGCTTGCTCATAACGGAATGTGCATGATCACAGCGTATTGCCTAACAATTAGGTAATTCGTATAATAATAGTAAATTAGGTCATCACCGTTAGTATAAAAGCCAGAGCACAACTCTTAAGTCATGTTTTATTCATAAGGCTTAAAGCCTGAATAGCATCACTGTTAAATGCTATTCCAAATATATTAAGTATTAGGAGTAATACTATGAAGTTACGATAGAAGAGTTCAAAGACAAAGAAAAGTATTGTAGAAGAGGAGCTGTTCCAGAGATTTACAGAGTTGCGCTCAGACAGAGAGATAAGTTTGGACTATAGAAATTATATAATATATATATATTAAGTTGCAGTTATTATAAAGACGCTAATTGTTGAGTTATAAAGTAGAATTATATATAAAGGAAATAAATATTTGAAAAGGTAATTGGTTTCACACATTTTTGTTACGATTTATAAATTAAGCGCGGCTAAAATATTAGTTACCCTCGGGACATCGTAACATTACGTATAGAAGAATGTTCTGATCAGTTAAAAGACGAAATAACAAAGCTGCGAACATTTTATGAAGGAGTACTCAATCCTATACACCCTGGTCCTGCATTTGCGACTGCAAACACTTGATAAGTTAAAAGAAAGAGCTTTGTGTCTTCTAGACTATTGCAAGAACATTAAGAACATTGTCGACATAAGCTTAGCTTTGTTTAATAACACGAATTCATATACAGGTTATTTAGAATGTCTTAAAGAGTTCAGTTACGTATAGAAGAATGTTCTAATCAGTTAAAAGACAAAATAACAAAGCTGCGACCATTTTATGAAGGGCGAAAAAAATAAATTAAAGATTACAGTGTTGGATTGAAGAAGAAACAATGTTTCTTTTATTTCCGAAAAAGAAGTTCTTGAACTATATCAAGGAGTAGTTGCAGTTGAAATTCGTGATAACCCAGTAAAGTGTGGCCAACTAGTTTTGTTAAGGATACAAATCAAAAGCAACTGCCGTGAGATGCAATATATACATCCATCATCGGTTGAATACAGTTCGCATACTTCAAGTTGTAGCAAAACCATGGACCTTGGCTATACTCTTCGTGAGCAAGAATGTAGGAGTTGTAACAAGAAAAACGCTTTTGATTCTGCACAAACTGCCTCAAATACAGTATTGGTACCATCAAAGTCAAGCTCGTCAAGCTGATAATAATCAGGCAAAAATGGTCTTAATTGCAACGATTATTCCTATTTTAATACCTCTACTAAGTTTTATAATTTTTGGGGTTTGTACACATAGATGCCGACAAAGAACGAACGTGCAAGACACAGGAATGACCAGACCAGCCCCATGCCATTTAAAACTTGGTTAAAAATTATGTTGTTCGATGTATTTGCTTGACGCAGTTCAAACTATGTACCATCTTTCAGTATATAAAAGATAATTCTCCCCATTTCACCGACCAATACCGCAGTGTCATAAAAAATATTGACTTCCCCACATTACAAACGCTGGTGCGCAATGTAATTAAAATTCAATGTGTCAAACTTAGTGACATATCATCAAAACATAATAACACACTAATTTCCATTACCCAATGCTATCCTTCGCTACATAAATATTGGGCTAAAATCATTACGAATCGAACACATCGAACGTCAATTGAGGAAGAAGCTCTCGCTAGCAAAAAATACTAAAAGATGGAATATATTGGTAAGCACACACTCAGATTTCTACTAGATGGTTAACCCTACATGACAATAACTTCTCCACTTTTTTTTCATTACTTTACAGTTTATAGCAAATGTAAAACTTCCAGCTTGGCCTAACATTTCAGGATGTAGAAGAGTACATTTTGGGCACGGAGAAATTCGCGTGCCCTAGGTGCAAGTATGTAAAATCTTATCATGTTGCTATCATTTAATCCCTAATATTAACAAGCTTTACAATTTGAAAAACTTGAAAGTACAAAACGATTTATTCTAAAGTTTGCGACTGCAAACACTTGAGAAGTTAAAAGAAAGAGCTTTGTGTCTTCTAGACTATTGCAAGAACATTAAGAACATTGTCGACTTAAGCTTAGCTTTGTTTAATCACACGAATTTATATACAGATTATTTCGAATATCTTAAAGAGCAACACAAACTCAAGCCATCGAGCTTTGAGCCATATAATTGTTGTTCTTTGCCTAATTCGAGAGGATGCCTTTACTGAATTTTATAGGAGTTGGGATAATTGGTTCCTTTGCCAGCAACAGAAAAATCTCGAAATCATTTCTGAAGAGAATTTTCCAACTGGTAAACCTGCGCCTGGAAAAGACGACGGAAAATAGGACCCAAAACGAGAATCTTGGTAGGTCAAGAGCGGATTATCCATTCTACGTCATCAGTGTTAATTATTAAATAACTAAAACTAAAGAGTTCTTTCCACTTTCCTGCTGTGGTTTTTTGTGTGCTCTTTAACACGAGTATTGCTAACATTGTCTGCGATTTACTTTTTAGACGATAGTGAAGCAGAACAGTCAGGTGAAATAGATACCAATTTCAATTTTACGGATGCTAGTTACAGCTTCGAGGACGATGAGAACAAGACAGCGAGTACATACGGGAAATGGTATGGTAACGAGGATGCGCCATCTTCTGTATATCGCATAGTCGCCGATGGAAACTGTTTGTTCCGCGCTGTTAGCTACGTCGTATCTGGTAGTCAAGAACACCATCGTATGTTACGAAAATTAGTTGTTGAAAAAATGTACGACATGGGCTGTGAATTTAAGCGGATAACTGGACAAAATGCTTCTGAATACGTCGCACGAACAAAGATGAACGAACCTGGAGTGTGGGGAACAGATGTGGAAATCCTTTGTGCTCTATTGAAAACACCTATCTTTATTTTTTTATTAAATGACAGCGTGATTTCGTTGATTCCACACTATCCAAGTTCCTTTACCGAAGACTTTACCGAAAGTGAATGCATATATTTGCGAAACAAACGCTACCACTTTGGTGTTGTTTTAGAAATGTAATAATACTTTAAATAGTACCCTTTCGCTTTCGTCGGGTGCGAGGACGGTTATATAGAAGCGTGGAGGCCTAGAAAATTTTGCAAAGTTGTCCTTCCGTCGACCATTTCTGTCCTTGTGCACTTACTGTTAGATTTTATCTGACATCCTTACTCCGGGATAAACAATGCAAATACCTACGTATACGACAGGAAGTTAAGTTTACTTTTTCAAAAAATCGAACTACAGACAAACAAATAACACAAATTTTGCTAGGACTTCTCCATGAGCTCTGGAACCGAAACCAACCTGCGCAAGCGAAGGCTAGGGACTAGGCCATGTAAATAGCAATTCAACAAATTTAATAGATATATTAACAGGTTTAACAGACACCCATCTATTTCTTTTTTATTACATTTTCGGCGTTCATTTTTATACTTTTAAATCTTTAAAAAGAATACAGCGTTTTGTATGTATATATGACCCCCAATTTTACAGAGACACTTCTGAACTTATGTCAATAGAGAATAGTATGCTATAAAACATCTGTAGAATGATGACGAACACCAGCTGACTGAGTGACTATTTTTGGATGAGTTTGTCGTGATATGAGAATTATTTAGACTGAGGACTTTTACTTAGAATGTTACTGTACCTTGCAAGGCAAAAGCTGACGAAAGCAAATACGGGGTGAAGCCGGGAATGCCTTTCCCGAGATGAGCTTTTCTATTCTTTTAAACAACACGCAATGAAAAACAATGGAAAATGTGACATATGTTGAAAGAGAAAATAGGAAAATTCTACTGCTTCGTTGAAATATGTCAAAAACTCTTCCCCGAAACTCCAAAATCTACCGTTAGAGGGTGGTGCAAAACTCTTAGAATTTCAACGGCCACCTGTCAAACTTGCTTCAAACAGAGAAATGCCTCCTTGGGTGGTTCGTTTGCACGGATTCAAAAACAAGAACTCGAGAGTCTTATAGAATTTCCAGGAAATAAACGCGCTCGGTACACGCGTTCCTATTCGTATGTTCTAATCAGTTAAAAGACGAAATAACAAAGCTGCGAAGATTTTATGAGAGTACTCATCTATACACCCTGGTCCTGCATTTGCGACTGCAAACACTTGATAAGTTAAAAGAAAGGGCTTTGTATTTTCTCGACTATTGCAAGAACGTTAAGAACATTGTCGACTTAAGCTTAGCTTTGTTTAATAACACGAATTCATAAACAGGTTATTTAAAATATGTTAAAGAGCAAAGCAAACTCAAGCCATCGAGCTTTGAGCGATATAATTGTTATTTGTTTAATTTTGAGGATGCCTTTATTTCAAGATCTGCCGTGCATCAAAGTTAATGCTCGCATTCCAATTTTACTTTTCATAATGTGGACACGATGTGATGCGGTTTTGTTTCTTCTCTGGATCAAAATTGAATGTATAAGCTCATATTCAGTTCAGTCCCAATTAATTAAAAATAAATACAGTTTATTGTGGTACCTGTACGTGACCACAGCTACCAAAACACTATCCAGTATAATATCTTTTCTATCAAAAATCTTGCAAGGTATTCTTGCAAAGAAATGTCACTATGCGTATGGTATAATAATTATAATATATTGCTTTTAAATTTTAGAAGAAATCCGGAGGATAATTGGGAAAGAGCCAAGTGATCCACAATCCAATATGAACGAATGCTCAGAACGATTTAGTGAAGTTAAGTGATGATGACTGTCCAATCAACAAATAGCGCAATACACAAATCTGGCAAGGGAAAGTGCTTTTAATTTTAGTGATCTCGCATAAAGTCAATATTTCCATCATAGTGACGAGAGTGGCGAAGAAGCAAGCAATCTAGTTGTTAAAGGGATTATCAATAGAGTCAGGTTGACTATATTTAATTGTTACACATTACAACGAAAACATAAGAACGTTAAATTCTCTCTTTATCGTTTCAGGTCGTGAAGGAAACTGTATTCCCGTGTGCCTTTGACCGCACAAAACACAGGCAACGCTAGTTAGCAAAACCCGAAAGCGCAGTGGTGATAAAGCCGTATCAACGAATAAGAACGCGAGGACTTAATAAAGTCATTGTAGTATCAATTCTTAGTTTTCCACTAAACAGTTAATATGCCCAAAATGAAAACATTTCTGTGTATCATGATGTGTATCATTTTGACTGAAATCGTAAACAACCGAAGCAAAAGCAGCAATGCTATAACTGGAGTAAAACGTGCTTGCGGAATACAATACAAATTATATGTAAACAATTCAACAAACAGAAAAGAATAAAAATAAAGTCTAAAACAAAGTCGACATAAATACGAATGCAACAGACACAATTACAACAGACAAAGCAAGATTCGCATGCGGCAAATATCTGTAGCATATTGACAAACGGACACCATATTTCGAACATTGCAATGCATGTGAACATCAGAAGAGAAGTAAAAATTCTGTACCTTATTTTTGTTCAAATCTCAATGAAGTATACTCTAGTTGTTGTCATTCTCCTCTTATTTTTCTTATGGGCAGAAGCAAACGTCACTTGTTTATTTCCTGAAAATTAAAGAGAATTTATACGAGATTAATATATCTTTTACTCGCTAACCTACTGTACCGGTACGTTAACTTAAATCAAATATGTCAAGGTCCAACACAATAGCTTAACAGAGGGATTGTAAATATATACTCTGGCTACTAAAGTGGTGGTGGAGGGAAGGGGAAGATAACATGCGCAAGCATAATTCATGTCTAGTCAGGGTTGCAATACCTGGGAATTGGTTGAGAGTACTGTATATCCATTATGATTTTGTGTTCACGTCTTCCTTTGATGTTGAATGAAATTTCTAAAGAGTAATGTCCATCTTAATTCGGCTTGAAATGATGTAAAGGGCACATCAATTGTGATTTTGTGCAAAGCTTTCAAATATTTTTTTTCTAAAAACATAATCTGTACGCATGTCATCCATACATATATTTACCTTTTTATCCCCTTAGACTTAGGTCCTTGAACTTGCACACTCGTTGCAAATTACATATCTAAAATGTACGGAAAATTTTAATTAGTTTTGATCAGTTCAAGCAAAACATTCAAAGCAATAATCACCAGGCGAATTTCCACGAAAATTTATTTCTACCTCGTTAACACTGTATTGTTCCTTCTTTTCATAACACTGTCGGTTATGACACTTTCCTTTTATTTCTTATTTGAAATTCTTTTTACAACCTGGATTGATTCCTGTAGCTACGGGGATGTTGCACTTTACAGTTCATGTTTCTAAAGGTGGTTTAAATAATGAAATGTTAGAAAAAAGCATGTAGGAAAATATTTTCTACAAATTACATCAGCAACATCACAACAATAAGGAAAACAAATCATTGCATGCTCCATCAAGGATGTCAAATGTTTGTAGTTTTCTTTGCAATTTCAATTACACTTGGAATGTGAAGAGATGCACACTATCAGTGATTGAAGTTAAGCTATGCATTTAACTGTGGGCTAAAGTCAAAAAGGCTCATGTGACAGTTGCAAAATGAATGTTATTCACATATGGTATAATGGTATTATGTGTAAAGTTTAACTTTCATGACAGATTGTCTATCAATATTTACTTGGAAAACAAGTCATAGTAACACAGGCACATTACAATTTGCAGCACCACAGCACATTCAGGGGCAGATTAGCATTTTTATTGTTCCTAGGGACCCCCTGTGACATTATTTGACCATACCTACATCCTTGTGCAACTGGAATTATTGAGCATTACTGAGATTAATGGCCACCCATCTGCATAGAATCTGATTCAACAGCCAACATCTCTTGGGCCATACCAGGAGATCAACTGGTAGCCGACTGGGCCTATCCACCCCTGAGCACAGCAACACTACAGCCAAACTAAAGTTAAATAATAAATAAACGATGAAATTTTAAATTTCCTGATCAGGTTTGTACATGTAGTTTGATTTGCATTGCATCCAACTTAACAACAAACAGCAAGAAAAATTTAGGTCCCCCTAACTCTCCATCACGTGAAGCTCTAGAAGCCTTATTTATATGACATTAAATTTCTTTGGCAATTTAAACCTAAAGTCTATACCATTGGAAAGAATGCCATAAGCCCAGCAATGTGTTACATAAAAGTAATCCCTGAATGATACTATTCGATAGTTATTCCCTGTTTTGTCAAATTTTCTAATTGTCAATGTTAATAAAAACACAAAACAAGTTTGCTTCCATAGGCCTACAAGTAGGAAACAGGTAAAATAATTTGTGAAGGAAACTATATCAATAATTTCTGTCATTGTAAAATAAATATCATGAAGTGTGAACAACATCTTTAACAATTATAAAACCTCATGTAACTATTGTTTATACAATAAGGTATCGACCAAATCGTTTTGTGATTTTTCAACTCACTTTACCAGCACAAATCACCAAATACTTCTTACCACAATAAATGTCGAGTTATGATTACATCTCCAAAGTAAGTAATTCTATCTGACAATATGATGTTGCAATATTGAAAAATATCAATACTGAAAAAAGTAACATATGTTATTTACCAGCTGGGAGGTCCAGATAGAAAAATATTTTGTCAATATCTCAAAAATGGCCCAAGGCTGAGAGACATTTTTGAGACCGACAAAAAATATTTTTTCTATCCAGACCAACCTACAAGGCAAATACCATTTTTTATTTTTATTTGTGCATGCCTAGTGAAATTCTTAAAAAATGCAATGTTCCAGTCAGGCTTTGAGATCAGCTAGTTTGTTACTTTACTTCAATGTTTATTGAAGCATGGCTGACAAACAGCTAAAACTATATGAAAAAAGACCCTCATTTTTTTATTTGCAATTTGTTCTAAAAAACAAAATAGTTTAAATAATTATGCGATTTTACATGGCAAACATTATTCTGTGACTTGTGTAGCTATAACTTAGCAAGTTATTGACAACATAATTTCAAGTCCAGAAATCTTGGTGCTTAACATATTGCTAAAAAAGTTATTTGTGAGTAGGAGTAAATTTCATGTTTCACTATTTAGTTCAAGGAGTGCTTTCTTATACCTTTGGTTCAATATAACATGTGTGACTTGTACATCTATGCTGTGCAATTTTTAAACTTTTCAATCTGGGCAGATGATACATACTACAGCCAAGGATAGAAAAAAATGTATGCTTTCACCAAGACATGGCTGCAAGTGGACCCCAGGTTTGAGCCGCAAGCTTGAAGTGAGGCCAGAAAAGCCTGGTTCACACATGCCTGAGGAATGCCTGGCTCACATTCATATGCCTGAGGCAAAAATACTAGACAATAAAAGACATACATGTGTTAGGAGAAGAAGCATGTTCACACATCAAGCGTGGTCACAGGCATACCTCTGGCATATGTGAACCATAGCTGAAGGTGTGAATTGCCCAAAAAATATATATACTGCTCAAAAGTTGAATACAAGTGTGAAATGTAGTTTCATGTACTGGTAAAGTGATACACATAGCTTTTTTTCGGTTAGGCAGTCTTTCGTTGTTAAAAATTCTGACTTGCATCTTCTAAGGTCTTTGCACACTTGCAATTAAAATAGTATTAGTATTTAGTAGAACATGCATATAACTTCAAAATCAAGGAAATGGATTGGCATAGTTGACTAAGCACATCAGCATGTGTATTCAAAGTTTGAGCAGTACAGTGTATGTGCCAGGGTGCATTCCATGTAAACTCCACGCCGAAGATACACCAATATTTATTATACTTACTATTGCGGCTTGCTTAATCCATGCCGAAGATCTTCGGCATCAAGTGCATGGAATGCAGTCTGGTGTATGTGAGGTGCAAAAATTGATGCAAGTTTTTATCAGCTTGTTTCTTGTAACTGTATAATAGCTGCAAGTAAATATTACTTCTTACCAGAGTGGAAAGTTTCTACAGCACAGTTTGTAAAGTACTTGCTTCTATATGCTATCTATATTGCATTTTGTAAATCTCAGATGCACAATTTTCAAACTTAAGAAAATGAATATGTATATGTGACTAGAATGAATATGTATATGTGACTACAAACTGACCAAGTTCTTCACAAAAATGAAATTTTAAAATCGTTTGGCATGTGATCAGCCATACATGACTATCAGTTCACATGTTTGGTATGTAACCTGGGTATAGGGACAGAACTCAGGTTTTAATGACTGTTTAATAGATCTATGATATTACTAACATGGGAAATGTTGTTGGTAAACTATAGCATAATACAATCTAGCATTCTAGTCACATATTCATAAACATTCTCAAAGACACAATAGTTTTATTTTAATGTGCTTATGTCACACATTTGTGTGCCTTAGAATAAAACAGGGGGGGGGGGGTAGATTCAATTGATCCCACAGATATGCCTCGCTTTATATCTTAAGTTATCAGCTTGGTATATAAGGGATACAACTATGTTGACCTCGTATCAAAACAGAAGATATAATATCAAACAAGTACTCGGTATGGCTTCCTACCTTCGGTTACGGTCTTTACGATCCCAAATATGTCTGTCTCGTGTGTTGTCGTTGCGTGATTGTTCATATGACAACAGTTTGTCTTCGTGATATTCCGTAAATATCCGCGTAAATAATTTAATCTATATGTAAGAATTTATGCGCAAGACTCCGTCTTATACTCTTGTCTTTAATTTAGTTTTAGTTTTAAAACGCATGTCCAAACATCGGATTGACTTGGATTCTTTCACATACCACTGAGCTTTACAATATCTGACCAGTGCACCATCTTGAATTTATCCGCGTTAGTTGTCCAGACACTATTGAAATTATAAGTGTAATCCTTTATATTTATATAAGTGTAATCCTTTACACAAGTAGAAAACGATATTACACTAAAAAGCATGGTGTTCCCAAATTTAACATGTGTAACAGTGTCACGTGAACAATAATAAACCATTCATATGTCTTAATGTTTATGAACTATTATGGACTTTGAACCCTAAGTTACCCTAAGTATACTTTGACCCAGTGAACTCAATATAACTGGAAGGCTACCTTTGGCGGGAAATTTGAAGCCACTCGTACCCAGTCGTTTCACGCACTACCAAACAAAAACATTTAATTTGCGTGAAAATCCGATGTCAGTATTATAAACTTGATGAGTTAGACAAGACATTCTATTTTTGATTCAAAGTAAAAATGTACACATAACCCAGAAAATAAACAGTTCCCTTCACTAATCCTTTCTTGCGTCTTGCCTTCTTTCGTTCTTTCAAAAGTCAATTTCAGCGTATGCTTTTGTCGTCCCCTGCAGTATAACGCGTGACTCTCAAGGAAAACGCGTGCAATTCGCGCGACAGCACGCTTAAGTGCGGGACTTTACCTCCAGACACGCGTGTCTGGAGGTAAAATTTGGCTTCAGGAAAGTTCAGGCATGTTTCATAGGAGGTAGCCTTCCAGTTATATTGAGTTCAATGCTTTGACCTAAGATCCTGTGATTAAAGTGCACTGATATATATTACTGGATAACGCATCCGGCGTTTGTGCTGAAGTCAGCGGCGGCCATATTGGACTATCCCACTTTCAGTGCTCTAAGGCACAGATAAGATATATACAGATAACACCGCGGAAAAACGTCTGCGCATGCGCAAGTACTTGAAAATATTGTGGGGAATTTAAATCCCGTTTCCTGAAGCAAAATCATTCCTTTTAATTGCTGAAGATAAGTGAAACAAACAAAACAACATTAGGTCGAGTAGTTTGGCTATTAATAAGTAGTTTTCTAAGGTTAAGAACACAAAATTTAATTTAAAAATTGACGTTTGAGTCCGAGAGGCGTGCGAGTACTTCTTGAAAAATTCTCGAACACCGGATTAAAACACAAGAGTTTTGCAAACTGTGAAAGAGTTTTGCATTTGCATATGCTTAAGTTGTATAGCAGGTCATTACCTTTAAATACAGTCAACGCAAAATTTTTTCATTCAACGCAAAAAAAGTTATTGGCAAAAATGTGGATAAAATTACCCTATGGAAAATTTCCTAGTTCATTCGGTCGAGTAGCTTTCGTAAACAATAAATTTTTCATTACTCACCTTTGGCCTGCATCTAAAATAATGTTATTTTCTAGGCATGTAAACAACAATTATTTCTTGTTTTTAAGTTCATACGTTCGTTGGTTAGCTAATAATTTTACTCCAAAGGCACATATGTGAGGTACTTCTTTTCACCGCCATATTGCGAAATAAACAAGCTCGAACCACCCGATTTATCAAGCCAATCTTAGTAAAATTGACGCATGTGCAGACGTTTTTCCGCGGTGTTTATACAGATAGGGAACTCGCGGGAAATCATGTCCCCACTTTTAATGCGCATGCGCTATGCTCTGGCAAGTGTAACGCACATTTTTTATTAGGAAAAAGATAGGGAAATGCAAAATTTTGGCAATTAAACGGCGATTTTAGACGCAATAACCGATCGATCTTTATTTTCTGGACGAATTTTACTGATAAATGACACACTGCGTGTTCTTAGCAAGAAGGAATTCAACGAATACCCTTTTTAGCGGCGAAAATGAGAAAAGAAATCCCGCAGGAGTGAGAATTCTCAGGCAATCTGAAGATTCGATTCAGTACTCTGAACTCGAGTTGGAATTTGGCTTAAATGTAAGTTTTTTTTGCACCAGCTCGTATATATGAGACAAGAGTTATCCCGAATAACGTGTGCATAGTAATAAGTACACAATTTAATTTAAACTGTATATTTCGAATCGATTTGATTCATCTTCAGCAGAAAAGCTTACAAGAATACGTTAATACAATTACGTGTACAAGAATTTTAAATTTAAATAGCGTGCGCAAGTTACGCGTAAGCAATAAACAACTAAGAATAAAAGCCGTCATTTCTAAAGCTTGTTACTTTATAAAGAAGCACTTCACATAAAACGACGTAAATGTGCCCTAAATAATGGCCTTAAGGCAAGCAAAGAACTGCAATTATTTAACTGATTAGTTAAAATGAACAAAAGAACGCTTTAGAAATGACGGCTTTTATTCTTAGTTGTTTATTGCTTACGCGTAACTTGCGCACGCTATTTAAATTTAAAATTCTTGTACACGTAATTGTATTAACGTATTCTAGTAAGCTTTTCTGCTGAAGATGAATCAAATCGATTCGAAATATACAGTTTAAATTAAATTGTGTACTTATTACTATGCACACGTTATTCGGGATAACTCTTGTCTTATATCTGCTGAAACTATCAGTCGGCCAAGGTTTTCGTATATATGAAATTATCAATATATTTTTGTGAAGTGCAATGTTGTATCAAAGGGTATTTAAACACTTTTATAGACCAAGGACATGCAAAAACAAAATGAACATCAACATGCACAAACGGTGCCATGGAACAAGACATGTAGACTTTATTTAACTTATACGATTCCTCTACGCTTAGAACAGTGCATTGGTCAATGATGATTGGGATGCAGCATGCAGAGTTACTGTAAATATGAGTGTCAAACTAAACTGTTATATTTATTTTTCTAGATTGCCAATCAATCCTGTTAGATTGCATTATTCTTTCAGTTACAGTGAATTAGATACAGGACCATACAACTATGGTTAATTTTTTCACTTGATTGTGGAAAACTATTTGATTTTAGTATAAATTTCCAGGTAACTATTGATTTTCCTGCACTCTGATTTGTCAAGATCCACTGTTTCTGAAGTGACAGTCACTGGTCAGTGACTATATAGCTTTTTGCTTTTTGTCTTTTTTATACAGTAATAAATTTGAAGTGAATTTTTATAGAGTTGTGTTGATTGTTATTTGTAACCGCCTGGAAATTTATACTAAAACAATTAGTTGCCGAAGGCGAGGTGATTACAAGCCAATATTCACTGAGCCGAAAAGCCTATATTCACTTCGCCTTCGACTCAGTGAATATAGGCTTGTAATCACCTCGCCAGTTGTTAATTATTGGAATGCCTACCAATTTTACATAAGTATATATATAATCTCTACTTACATCAATAGAGATGCTGCACCCCTTGAGAGTGGGCCTTACTATGCACCCTACTGAGCAGGGTTACCAGATTTCTTACCATCATTGGTGCTGTCACAAAAACAAAGAAAACAAAAGGCAAATACAATGAAAAACAAAGAGCATTGTTAAAAGTTTGGCTAATTTATGCATGCAATCTGGCAACCCTGTTACTGAGTAAGTTCAAAATTTTTCTGTGTAAACACTTGCCTGGCAGTTGCTACAATAGTATTATGTTTATATAATTTTACCTTGCCAGAGTGGCTCAAGGAGTAAACACAAGATTATATAACATGCCTTCAAACTGTGCTGGTTTAATCAAAGTTTGAAAAAAGTAGCCCAGCCCCCCCCCAAGGAAGAGTTTTGCAATTTAATGGGGCTTCCCTTTAAATAGAAAATTTCTTATCAAAGAAAGGAACAATGCATTTATCCATAGTATTTAAAATTTTATATCCAGATAACTGTAAAAGTAAACATTGGATCATTGGCTGCTTTTTTATTTAGTAATTTTCATGACAGCATGTGGGGTCTATTGCCTGTTTTAGAGTGACAGTATATTATACATTGAGAATGTAATAATTGATAGTTCATTGACATTGAACACATATTTAGTTTTTTTAATAATTTATTAATATCAAGCACTTTTATATAAATGTGGAATAAATTAACATTTATCAAAACAAACTTTGTATTTTTAAACCTTAATTACACTGTACAGTAGCATCTGTAGTATACATTTTTAAATGTAGTAATCTCGCATTGCATGTACAAAATTTGTCTTGACAAGTGCCTTTGCTTGCCTTTGAAGTTTGGGAACCAGGAGCTATGTTCAAAGAAGAAGAAAAGTAGAAAATACATGAAGGTTCAATGTTTATGACTTGGTTCCAATGAGACATCAAATTTTAAATTGATTTCATAAATATTGAGATTGCTTGAGATTAACTAAATTTAAACATATACATTTTATGTCTGATCTTGCATGTATAGTTTGCATACCGAATCATAAATGTTAAACTCAAATAGCATATATTATTCATACAAAGTAGATTTCATGTCAAATCATCAGTGTTTCTCATAGAAAGTTGACAGGGATATGCCGTGGTTCAACATTTGTGGCCAAATTATTATACTATATCACTTGACAAGTAAAATCACCAGTATGACAAAATCAGTAAAATTATTGCAAAATCAGTAAAAATTAGAGTAAAATGCTAAAGTACTGTACCATAGGTCTATGTACAGTAGTGTGTTTAAGGATTTACAGAACATAATGGCAGAAAATCATCTGACGTTGGACAGAGTAAAAACTAAAGTAGGGCGCATGAGGGCACTGTTGCTCTTTAAACAAAGACAAAGTTCACCTTACTATCGGGGTTATCCTTGCTTTTGACTATGACCACACTGATTGATTGATATACAGTAGAAAGTGTATATACTCTAATAACATTAATACATTATTAAATTTCATGTAAATAGTATTATATATACAAAATTATATTTGTATATTTTAAATTCTTAAGTTTCAAAGTAAAAATATGGCTGCTGGAGCAATAAGCAGTCACTGCACTGCCACTGGTATTTTCAAATGTGTATTGTGGGCTATTAATTATTAATGGTTTGACCTGTCTTCCTCAAAACGACGAAAAGAATCAATCAAATTCAATGGCTATTGTTTTAAAATCAACACCTATGCTTTCTTACTAATTTAAAAGACAGGAAAGTAATACTTTTGCCCATTAATTTATCGAAATGGACATGGGATTCTCCTGGGTGATGCGGCAGAACTTCACAAGCACCGAGATTGTAAAATATGGCCATGCGGTGCAAAGTTTACATTATTTTATTCTTCGTATTTAGCCCCTAAATGTACATCTTTTTACATAAAGATAACCACTTACTATTTACCTTTCAAATTTGAATCCCAAAATGAAGATCGGTGGAGCAACTTCGCAAAAATATTTATTTTTGTACTTTCGAACGGGGTTTTCCCTATGCTTTTGACTGAAAACACGACGAACGACACTTGCCAGAGCAATTTGCGTGGCGCGTGGAATGACGTGAGCGTGGGGACACAAAAATTGAGGTAATTGAGTGCGAGTTCCCTTTCTGTATATATCTTATCTGTGTCTAAGGTATGCACTTGTAATACTGAGCCATCCTTTCGCGTTTATTTCGCGTCATATGTGAATGTATTCGGACCGAATAGTTTAATTATAAGGACAGCACTATAAAAGAACGATTTTGAGTGAAAAATCACGGTTACTTTGGCATCGTAACTTCGATAAATTCAAGTTTGTAGGAGTGAACACAGACCACGGTATGCCGCCAATGTAGCCATATTTAAATAAACAAATCATTTTGAATTTACACCATCTTCAAATGGACCCCATGAAGAACTTAAAAGAAGGTTGAAGAATGAGATTCTCTCAACAGGTAATTATAAAGTAAGGTTTTTGACATTGTTCTTGCGTTGATGTGCAGTGACATCTTACCATCTTGCTCGATGTGTGACTTTGAATTGAATCATATTCCTGTTGGTCTCTTTGTCATTGGTGTTTGAAAAGAACCAACTTATTTAATTTTTTTCGGATTTTTTCACCAGATAAATCTGCAGTAGTTTCTTTACCTAAGTGGTACAGCTGGACTTTACAGTAGCATTTTAAAATCTTCTTGATCAGCTTGTAAACATGATTGTCATCCACTGTCTAATCAAACATGTGATCATCTAGTTCTGTGAATAGGGATGATACTTTTAAAGTGCCCCAAACTACTGTAGCAATGGCCTCAGGTATGCCTTTGCCATGGGGAAGCTTTCCAGAATTTTTTGCCAGCATTCTTTCAAAACGCTTTTCGCTTTCATTACAAATGTTGACAACACTGGGGGAAGGCTTGAATAATTTGCCACTATCTTTCAATTTCAGGAACTCAGATGATGGAGCAGTGTTATCTTGTGATCCTACAGCAGTGCGGCAGTCATCACAAAGAATCTTCTGCTGAACTGACTTGGCATATTATTTTGATAAGTTATAAACTTATCTTAGACATTCCTAAAGTATGAAGATATTTAGTAATGCTGTATGTCCTTGTTTTAAAGCCATCAGTTTCATCAAAATAGAAATAATGCACACATACAGAGTATATAGTACACACACCTCTGGCTTTAGCATCCTATTGAAGCAGTGTAAATAGAATAACTATTGTTTATTATGAAAAATTACACATTGTTCCAATTAAAAAAATGTTTATTAATAATAAAAATTTGACAAAATAGTTATTTTCAATTAAGCAACAGTTCTCTTGCTGAATTATGTAGCTGCTCCTGAATTTCGTCTTTTAACTTTGTCCTATCAGCATCTTGAATACACCTGAAATATAAGGTAAAACTATTTCAAATATATGCTTTCAAAAAAATGTAGAAATAGTGCTAAATACAAAATGCCAGCAATTCAAAGTGAGTTAGTGAGACAACCCAAACATGTAGCAATGGATTTAAAGGTTCTGCTACGTAGAGCTCCATAACAGACAAAGATGTCCCTATACAAAGAACTGGAAGTTCTTCCAGAAATTGTAATCAAACAGCACTTTAATCTTTGTTTGTTATACATTAAAAACACTAGCATCAATGCCTAAAATATTGCCTAAATCAATCAAATGTATATATGATATACATTTAGTGTTTCATCTAAATAGGTCATACCTGTTTATCTGTATTACTGCAGCATTCTACATGGAACAATTGAAAATGTCCACCACTTTCAATCAATTGTTTACAAACAACCTTTTATTCTGACATTTCGCAGTGAAATACGTGAAACAGCGAGGCTGTAGTCGAGTAGTCCACTCCTTAACATCCGAAATATGTGATAATTTCCTAAACTACGACGCGAAATTCCTCTAATTTTTATTCCAAACACTTTTTCGTTGCTCCATTGTCGCGATTTAAAAAAACTGGCCCAACGTCGGCAAAAGAAAATAAAAAATGCGCATAAAACGACACAACTTAGTATACTATTCAATTGGAAGTGGGATAGTCCAATATGGCCGCCGCTGGCGAGTTGCTGACTTCAGCATTTTGTAGGCGCCAGTATTAGGTTGCGCTATCCAGGAATATATATCAATGTTAAAGTGTGATCATTACACGCAATAGTGACGCAATACATTTAAATTAACCTTATATGAAGTAATCACTTCTTAAGCCCCCACAGACGAACAAGTTTTCCTTGACAAGTTTCTTGACGAGTTCACTTACGCGTCTGTACGACGAACAATTTTTCCATGACAAGTTTTCCTTGACGGGCTTTGTTTGTTCCTGTATACGCGAGATTTTGACAATATTTTTCAAGTGCATAATAAAATTTGTAGAAACGAGCCAGCCATGCAGTAATTTGTTGATGTCAAACATATAGGGATTATTTTAAAACTGGAAACCTGCAGTCAAAGGCGAACAATGTCGAAACAAAATATTGAACTCTCAAAACAGAATCATACCATTTGTTTCTCCGTTATTTGGCCTATTTAGCCTCCGTGTGACAGGATTTTAAATTGGTTAGAGACTTGTAGTATAGAAAATTTTTTGTTCATTGTACATTCAGTTTCCATCCAAAAACATCCCCCTGGAAATTGGACAATACTTTTTGTGCAACCACTATGCTATAGCTGAAAACTTTCCGTATGTCCAATCTTCGTCAGGCGTCGACTTTGCCGAATCACGCGTTCGTTAATCGTTCGGAAAATTGTCGTACAAACCCAGTTAACTGAAAATAACTGGAACGCTACCTGCTGATAAACTTGTCCTATCTACCTGTCTCTCTTTGTAGTCTCTACTCTTTGTTTATGTTTACAAGGCGCGAGCATTTGCAATCAGGACGATTTGGAAACTTTTTGACAAATATTGTCCTTATTAAACTGAAGGTAAATTTATTCTGTGTTTAATTAAAATAATAAGTTTGTTTTGTTCCAATTGCTGATTGTGTACTCTGGTGGAATATTTTGACCAGAATAATTATACCAGTGTATATTTGATCATTATATAATTGTATAATTGTATACCGTATACAATCTGTACATATTCAGTGCGAATCGTGTTCTGATTTGTCTTTAATGTTTTGTTGTTTTCTATAGGCCAGCTCCTGCCTCGAAAGTTGCCCATCCACCTAAGATTATGTCAGTGTTGTTGCTTGGAGCACTTCGTCAACAGTGCGATATTAAATCGACCAAAAATCTCAACAATAAAATCATCGATATACTCGCCCTCTGCTGATATTTAGTATTTACATGAAGAATTGTAAATTATTGGAACTAGCAAGGCCAAACATGCGAGTACTAAGATTCTATTTTCCTGTAAAAGAAAGCACCATTGCACAGCTTGAATGCTTGACAGTTGACACATTGATACACTGTCAAAGGCAAGTAAATTCTGTAAACAAAATTCTGCTAACTATTGTTTGAGAACATGCATTTACATTGCGAATGATGGTCAATAAAGTTTTGCAAACAAGCTGTGCACCTGTTCTGGATCAATGACCGTTTACTATGATAACCATTAAAATGGCCATAACAGGTATTGTGCATATGGTGTTACAAGTTCATTCATAGCAGCTCTTTGATTTCACTCAAAGTGTTCACCACATCATGCTTCTGCCAATGACAAAATGATAAGCTATGCAATTTTTGCCATATTTTTAGCCATATCTAACCACGTAATTATCAATTTGTTATTCCTGAACAAAAGCCACTATGCTGTACAGCTTGGAACAGATGAACATTTTTGGTATTTTGAAGTGTTTTTGGCACATTTTTCTAGTTTTATAAAAATTAACCCAACAAATCCATTACTGTGCACAGTCAACACCCCTCCTTTAGAAATTACTCAGATTATCTGTCACAAAACTAGGTGATTGTTGGACTGAAATTTTACCTCATTGGAATGTGACCAAAAATGATACATGTTTCTGGAACCTTGCATATCCTCTTGGGTGACTTCATGCCGGACAATATTGACCAAAAATAATTGAAATCATTGACCAAAAATCATTCTTTCAATTTGAATTGTTACCACTACCCCCTGTCACGGTAACTAATATTGAGGTTAAATTATATTTATTTGCAGAATTATTGCAACAAAATAAACCCAAAAACAAAAATTTAATATAAGCAAGAATACAAGCTTTACTATATATACATGGTGTTATATACATATAAATACAACAGAGTCTTACGCATAAAAAACTTTATTATGTTTTCCCTACTTTTCGAGGTATAAGAATTCACTACAGTGAAACAAATATGAATGTGATTTTTGGCCAGACTGCCGCCTTAAATACAATTGTAAAACTCCAACAATACATACCAGTATTGTGGTGTAGCTTAACTAAAAAAACTTTAATTCCTTATACCTTATGCGGAGGTTTTTTGTACCGAATCTAGACTAGCATGTACCTATTTAAAAAAAAATTTCTTTGATATACATCAAACATAGCATTGCAATTAGCCTGGGTTGGAGCATAACCTGCAAAATAGCGATCATGCAGCGTGATTAACGTGGTCACAATACTTAGCAATGTACAATTATAATGTGGAGTGTCTTGGCTTACTTCGCTGAGGCTACCCACATGTACGCTACGCGTACCTATTTTTATATGTGTAGGCTAATCAAGTCTCATTGCATTCCTTATATAAAACAAGTTTTCGAATGACATTATTGTTAAACACTATACTTGAGAATATAATTAAAAAATTATTCAAAACTTACCCTCATTAACTTGTGTTATTTCTAGGTTACACCTATTCTTCTGCATATGCTCTGATAGTTTTTATAAAATAAATAAACCTTGTGTTCAAACGCGTTTTGTACTGAATATACAACCGAAAATTTCTGTACGATCACGCTATTGACCAAATTTGGTTTACACTTGGTGATCCAATAGCCAGAGACACGTGGGTAAAATTGTCCCATATAATCGATTGCCGGTGTGTTTGATTGTTCGTAAAGTTTGGGGCCACAAAACATTTTACCTCTGGTTTTCTTGCTGCAATTGAATGCGAACAATTGATCGATTTCTGTGCGTGTAGTGGTGAAATATAGCTTTCTAAAAAGAGTTTTCTATAGAACTAAACTATAGGAGAACATTTACAAGATTTTACAATATATCAAATTTCACATAGTCTAAACGGCCATAAATCTACTGCATTGCACTTTATGAAAAACGCCAAACGACATTTTAGTAGATCTTTAAATGCTGATTCCAATAGTGATATTTGTTGTAAAATAAGAACTGTACTCGTATAAAAATGATGAATAATGAATAATAAATCGAAAATTTGCATAAAATATACAATATTTGTTTGCTTTTGTGTTGCGTAAAACCCGATCTATGCCACGGCAAATCATCGATCATACGCGATCGAAATACAAGTCTATCAACTGGAAAGAGTAGTAAGCGACGTTTTTGAGGACATAGTAGATGACCGCAGCATTTCTAGATGACGATAGCAGTTCTTGATTAAATCACTAACATGAAACTTCCTTGACTGCTGTTCGTGATTTCACATAAAAGCGACCAACTTTATACACAGTAGTTTCCGGTCGATGTCTCGGTTTTCAAAAACTTCGCTTGTTAGAATTTCTGCTATATCTACTGCGCAGAGACAAAATCTAGTCGCACCTTACCCACACAACAAGAAACGAAATCACCTTTATTGACCAGTCGTGCAGCCTTCTCGAATCTTGAGAGGGGGGAGGCTGATATATTCATGTTTACAAAGCATAAAATAACAGATTTCAAAAGAAATTAACAATGCCGAACACGAATGTATGAATATTGGCCGTCAATAATAGAGCAACGACGGTAAAATTAACACGTCGCAATCACAGCTGTTGTTTAACATCATCCTCGATAGTGGCTGCGACCGAGTCTCGAATATGATAACCAATTTATCACATACTTGTGCCTTTATCTAGGGCAAAAACCAGATTATATTTTCAAATTATTTGTACTTCGAATACATTTCAAAAAGAATTCAAAATTATTGTTTAAAATACGCTAAACAGGTATAAATTACAAGAACAAACCAAAAATAACTTATCTTTTAATGGCTGCAAATTTCTTTGTGTTATTTTCCTTGTATCATTTTATATTTTTATTGTTATCTCTCCATCGATCCCTAAGTCGGACGCCATCTTTGTTTTGAGCGGGACAAAAAACGATATCGCGGGACAAAAAACCATATCACGGGACAAAAAACGATATCACGGGACATATCGTTTTTATATCACCGGGTTGTCGCCCAGATAAAGGCACAAGTATGTGATAAAATGATTTACTTCCCCATATTATATTAGTTACAAGGTTTATTCTGGTATAAAAAACCAATGTTATGGTCAGCAGTGTTCTTTAATTAAGACAAGTAGAACAGCCTTCGTAGCAGGATAAACAATCATAAACGCTCCTTTTCAGATTATAATAATGTCGCACAAATAAAATGAAAAATGTTGTGAATAAAAACGTACGCCCGAAATAAACAAGAAACGTGTGCTAGTCGTGTTCATTCTTTGCATGTTGAATGCATTTAATTAATTGTGTTTTGAATCTTTGAATTGTTTAGTGCACCCAATTTGTGTTGTTTTGTTTCACTAGCACGCACAGCCGAAATTTTTAGAGTTTCTTTCTTTATACACTTTTGCATCTTCCTAGCTTGAATTTCCACATGTTTGCATTTATAGGTTTCCGACTAACATATATTTACGGTATCTCGTCGACAGCAAATATTAATTGTGTAAAGCTGATGGTTTGGGAATTAATTGCCTTATATATCTTTTTATCTTATGCCTTCTCTTTTTATTTTCTGAGACTTTGCCCATTCCTCAAAAACCACTTGCTGAAACATTTAAATCTAACTTTGTGTGTAACGCTGGGTGTTTCTAATATGTGGACGATATTTCATAGCAATTAAAGAACGGAAAGTAATAAAAATTCGCGACTTTCGTTCGACACTTTGACCGACGTCCGAGTTGATTGAACTTAAGTGCTTCTGTAAACTAAATAACTTAATAAACTAGTTAATTGAACTAAAGTACTTCTTCGGGAGCTGCAAATAAATTGACGGTTGTTTGTACTTAATTTGTACAAAAACATCGAATATCAGGAGCTCACCTGTTGAAGTAGGCATGTTATTCACGTGGACAGCAGCACGTAATTTCCATATTTAGCAAGCCAATCACATTCATTTACGCATACATGCTTGACAAGTGTTATGAACTTTGAGACCTTTTGTCCTTGTTAATTCTGAATATGTCATACAAATAAAAAAATAGGTACGCGACGCGTACGTGTGGTAAGCCTTGTGCTTAATCAGTTAACCAGAGAACCAGGCATGAACCTCAAGGAAATGTGGGTTCGCAATCCAAGTCCATAAAATAAAAAATGTAACACCGCGGTCAAACGTTTGCGCATGCGCGAGTTGTCTGGCGAAGAAGTAGAAGAACATGAACTGATGATGATGATAGTACATCGCTACCGATGGTCGTTGATTGCAGTGATACTTCACTTGCTGGAATATTACATAATTTTTATTGTGAGCACTGCTGTTTGTTGTGTTTTCTGGCCCTAGTTCTCGATTGTGACAACAACAGCTGTAAGGATATTTAGCAGGAGTATCGCTGTCGGCACGTTTATGAAGCTCCAGAAAAAATGGTAATTAAAATTACGAGGGGGTAAACTCAGAAAAACTTTCTTTTAACGTAAGGAACATGCTCAAAATTTCGCTACCTTATATTTTCAGCCATTGTCATGTATTCTTCGCTTTTCTTAGCTTTTCACTCTTTTAAATTCAATTTGCCTTTGTTTTTCGCGCATGCATGTAACGTTTGATCGCGGTGTTAAAAAATGTAGGAATGCCTGTTGCTATAGACACGCGGAAAACACGCTATATACGAAATTTTAACCTGTAGATACGGTTTCCGAGTCCTAGGCCTTCGCATGTTTTGACAGGTGAAATGTGATACGTGCGGTCTAAAATTGACTCAAATCAAAATGCGACATTTGTACTATGTTCACGTATACGCTGCAAGTGACTGTAGCATCTTCAATATTGAATATTTTTCGCTCAAAAGTGGCAAATATCTTGGGAAAACAATAGCGATTCATTCCGTAGTAATTTGGAGAAGATACAATGAAGGATGGACTAGATTTATGCAGTAAAAGGTCAAAATAACTACAAAGTAATTAATATTTCGAACATAAAACAAGCCGACGCGCTGTAGTTTAGATTTCGCTGTATTTTTTTAGTTTGTAGTGTTTTCGTATGAAACTTAGCTTAAAATGTAGAAAAAATGCAACGATGCTTTTAATGTTATTTTGAAAAATATATGTACTTATGAGATATCCTGGTATATATTATTTGCATTGCGTGTTAAAAATGCCCACCATCAAACAAAGATGTCGGATTCGAAGGCTATATCGGACTTTGCCACGTGATTGGATGCTGGTCTCTGAGTAGTTGGCTTCAAACGCAACATCCAAATTTTCAGCAACAATGTGGTAAGCTGTTGGCTTACCACAATAAAAACTGTTTGTTTTAAAAAAAACCGTACGCTATTGCGTTTCATTATTAAACTTCTTAACGATTTTGCTTTATTACACAGTAAACGAAAACCTGAAGTGAAGTGCCAGTTAAAATGTTCTCATAGAAATATACTCTAGGTACGCATGTAAACAATCATCTCAAACTTTCATACGCGCTTACATTGTTAAACGATTTTGTTATACCTTGCTTGTTTTCTGTCATTTTCGCATGAAGTTTGGCCAAAATATAGAGAAAACTAACGTGACTCATGTGGTGCATTTTAAAAAAATAAATGATTTAAGATAGCAAAAATATTCTGTATTTATTATTACATATTTATAGTATAGCTCGAATTTATAACTCCTATATATTTTACCATGAAATCAATTCATCTCTTCGAACCGCTTTTCAGGCGAAAGAATCACCTCTTATGCATACGAAACAGCAGCCTAATGAAATAACTTGTATTGCTAGTTAAAATTGTGTTTTAAAGCTTTAGAAATATCGCTCTGCAGGTTTGTAACTCACTCCTAAAGACATACATATTTTAACAACGGAAGCGACCCCAAGGCAAATACATACACGTGCACAGTTAAAAATTGAAATTCTGTTGGTGTTACGTACACGTATACAATACAATTACTAGGCTAATTTGAGCCTCATTAGTTGAGCCTCATTAGTTAGTTTCAAAGAAACTTTGCACTAAAAAAACCAAGCATCATCTGAGGAATTAGCGTCTGGAAAATCAAAATGCAAGTTAAACTAGAGAATTGTGTAAGTAATTGTACTGACTCCATGAATTTTCAATATTCTTATTTTGGCTTCAAAGATAGTTTATCTTAGGAATTTTATTGCGTCATATTGCATTCGAAAGGACTCAAGAAATTAAAACTCGCGTCAATTTTCGTAACTTCTATTTGGATACAACAATAGTTGCCTTGAAAAAATGACCATTCCGCCTGCACTTGAAAACAATCTTTGACCTTGATGAAACAAGAACGCAAGTCATTGCAAGTTTTAACTACCGTTGACTCGTGAGAAAGTTTGCACAGGCTTGCCACAAGTCTTTTCCAACTTTAAGCTCAAGCAAATTTTTCTTGACCTTTGAAATCTGGTTCGATAGTTTCTAATCTTATCTACTCTAATAATCCAACTTTCCAAACAGTCTAGATACGAAAGAAAGGCATCGCAAATCCTTGCTAGAACTTGCGCATCTTTTGATCACTTGCATTGCAAGTCATAAATTTAAACTTGCGTTGACTTGTTTCTCGTTTCATCAGGGATGTTGAAAAACACGAGTGTTTAAAATACGAGGGTTTAAACACTCGTATTTTCCAGGAGTGATTAGAGATTGGAGCCTACTGCTAGGTGATCTGAAGGCTATTGCTGAAATTGGACTGTTTAAAAGGAAATTGTGAAAATATTTTCTTGAGCCGCTAAATGATTATATACCTCCGTAATTTTTTATATTATTTTTTATTGAACTTATAATATTTATATATCTCTGTATTTTTTGTATTTTTTATTACTTCATATCTTCGTGTAAAAGTTAACTTGTGTGTATTGTACTGTATGTCATTCGTTTGTAAAATTATGGCAGGCAGATTCGAATGGCGCTACGCTCTGTTTGCTCACCTATCATCTCTGGAATTTGTTTCGACGATGAAGTAATTAAACTAAACTAAACTAAACTAGGCATGCAAAATGAAATGTAACTCGAAGGTACACCCGTAGTTCAGCAAATAATATATTTGTAATAAAAAAATTATGGTACAATACTTTCTTTTTGTACTAAAATGTCCAAAACAAATATCTGTTGTCAAAATAATAAGCTTTAACGTAGGCTGACACTAATGATAAAGCCTATATTTAATGTAATTGTACGTTGACACACATTTAGAATCTGACGTTGCGCTTCGGAGGAACAGAACCTTACAACTGATCTGAATGATCACATACATATTAGCAATGTTTGGAAACGAAATATGTGTCCGGGGATACATAAGGATACACGAATAGGACATTTACGTGACAAACAATTAATGAAAACGAAATATTTTAAACAAGCATTGACTTTCAACTCTGTAAGAATGTTAATTTTTTGCAGACAAGATGTCTTGTTTGTTGCCCCCAAAGGCCCCAGAACAACGGCTATAGTTTAAGTTTATGCTTAAAGAATTAATGATTAATAGAAATTTTGAGAAAGAAAATTAATGGAAATTTTTCAGAGATAATTTCACGCTGTACATTTGAGGTTTAGGTGAACATAAATATCAACGAATCTCACACACGTAATAAGAAACGACCACAAGCATTACCTCTTTAAGCAAGTGACAGGAACATTGTTCGAAGGTATTCCTCCAGTAACTGTCAGGCGCTGGGTGTGCAAACTTGGCAAATGTTTGTACCGTGCACTCCTCTGGAACGGACGTATTTAACGTACCAAGGATTGTCAAAGTTTGGATATCTCATTTCTGAAGATGATTTGCATGCGCTGATTCACCACTCCAAAATACGCAGGCCCTACAGGAAACGTCATAACTTGCCATCAACATCCAGTCTAAGCTCTCCGAGTGCGACTGAAATTTCAGTCGTCGATTCAAACAGTCTTCCATCGAGTAGTGCTACCAGTGCAAGCGTTAATCAAACAGAAAGTGGAATTTTTTGCGAGACACAACTTTAACGAACGACAGATCATCCTTTGAACACTGATTCAAACAATCTTCCATCGAGGAGTGCTACCAGTGCAAGCGTTAATCAAACAGAAAATGGAATTGCCCGCGAGACACAACTTCAACGGACGACAGATCATCCTTTGAACACTGATTCAAACAGTCTTCCATCGAGGAGGGCTACCATTGCAAGCGTTAATCAAACAGAAAATGGAATTGCTCGCGAGACACAACTTCAACGGACGACAGATCATCCTTTGAACACTGATTCAGCACGGCCTACTGACTTCACACTGATCGGACGTGCACTTTTGAGCTCTGCATATTAGTCTACTTTTATCAAAGTTTATAAGATTTATACATCAAAAGGCTTCAAGATTTATAAAGATAAGTTAGCAATAGTAATTAGATTGCAAAAGTAATTCAACTGCAAACTCGAGAAGTTTTGATCAAAGTTATGTAACCTCGTGCATCAAATTCGATGATAATGGAGAATATGATGAGTCTTGAGCAAGCTAAAAATGGAAGCGTTTTACACGGCATCTCTATAAATGCTGAAGATAAATTATTACCGAATGGATCGTACCAGGAATTGCAAATGTATGTGGAAGAAGTTCTTGATATATCTGACGGTATTTGGGACTGTCCGGGAGGTGATTCGAAGCGATATACGAGTAGCAATTTAGTCATGAGATGGTATCAAGACTCTAAATCCATCACATTAAATGGTGATCGTAAGGATGAAATTAAAGAAAAGCTAATTTCGCTGGCGTTAGTCGCGAAACAAGTTAAAAATCCGGCTCATGATGGCGGGGTTGTTGACGACCAGTACAGCCAAGTAGATGCTAATCAAAATCAAACAAATGCTTATCAGAGACTATTAAGAATCAACTAGAAGCTCTAACTATAAATGTTAATGAAAACAAGAATGCTATTAAAAGTTTTTCCAACAAAATGACTAAAGATCTTGATCAGACGAAAGTACGGAAATTGGAAAAACAGCTTGATTTCCTAAAAGAAGAGAATGATAGATGGAAAACTGAGAATTTATGCCTTAAATCAGAAAACAAAGATCTAACTGAAAGAACAAATAACCTATCTTATATTTTGGCAGATCAGCAAGGAAAAGTTAAAAACACGGAACTTGAGAGAGAGACAGCCTAATTACTGCTGCGCGGCTGCTAGTATTAGAGTCCAGTCAAGATGACAAACGTGTCCCAATAAATATGCAAAATTGTGAAAATCAAATAGAGCTTAATGAAACGGATGATTGCACACAATTAAGAGACGATGCTTTAAATTCGAATATTCAATTAAAAAACAGATTCTTCGCGCTCAAAGACGAAGCAAAACAGCCTGGTCAAACAACAACAGTTAAATCAGCACATGAGGATCATACGCTGGGCAAAAAGAAAAGAAAATCTAAACCAAAGGATGGAAAGAGAACGAATGAATCTATAAAGAGGCTATGTGATGTCCAGATACAAACACAACAAGAAGATCAACAACAGTCAAAGACAAAGACATCAGTCGTTGTAGCAGGTGACTCCATGATAAAATACGTTAAAGGCTGGGAACTGTCAACAGGCCAGCAAAATGTACCAGTCAAGTCTTTTTCTGGCGCTACAGTGGACGATATGAGTGACTTTCTGAAACCAACCTTACGCAAACATCAAGACAAGTTGATCATACACGTTGGTACTAATGACATACGCAAGTCTGATCCTAAAATTGTAGCAGACAAAGCAACCATCCTAGCAAAGCAGTTCAAAAAAGATTCCAGTAATACAGAAGTTGTTATTTCTTCTCTGGTAGTGAAAAATGATGGTCCTGAACTTGCGAAGAAGGTACAGCAAACAAATATTTTATTAAAGTCAAATTGTATATCAAATGATCTAGGATTTTTAGATAACAGCAACATTGATTGTTCACATTTAAACTATAGAGGTTTGCATTTAAATCGAGATGGCAGTGCTCTATTGCAAAATACTATAGCAAATAGCTAAAGGCCGAGGAATAAAGTTTTTGAGTCTGGGTTGAAGATTAAAAAAACAAGGGGACTCATATTGCTTAATATGATATGCTTAATATTGCTAGCCTGTCAAAACATTTCGACGAAATAAGTTTAATGCTACGTAATAAAAAAATCGATATTTTAGCGCTTAATGAAACCTGTTTTGACTCTTCTATTTTTGATGATGTTATTAGCGTTGATGGCTATGACTTAATACGCGCCGATCGAAATAGAAATGGGGGAGGTGTTGGCATATATGCAAGGTACATAAATTACTTAAAACGTCCAGATCTGGTTCCTAATAGCCTTGAAGCTGTCTCATTAGAGATTAAACAAGAAAATAGTCAGTCATTTATCATTTCAACTATTTACAGACCACCAAATTCTAAAACTGAAGACCTTTTAAAAATAGAAAGGCTTATCCAAGTAGCGGATAATGAAAACAAAGAGGTCTATATATATTAGGAGATTTAAATATTAATTTGCTTGTACAGAATGTATGTACTTATAAAAAACTTCAAGAAATAATGGAACTATATCAGTTGACACAAATAATCAATGATCCACCTCGAATTACTGAATCTACTAGGTCGCTACTAGATGCATGTATTACGACATCACCTGAGAAAATTATTTCTTCGGGCGTAATACATCTAGGTATTAGCGATCACAGTCTTATTTATGCAATACAAAACTGAATTATGTTCCTAAAATTGGAGCACGGAGTTTAATAGAGTACGGAAATTTCAAATACTTCAATGCCGAAAGTTTTCTTAATGGTTTGTACATATTGCCTTGGATCGAAATTGATGATAAGGAAAATGTCGATAAAATGTGGGAATGCTGGAAATCCTTATTTGTTCAAGTATTAGATAAACACGCCCCATTGAAAACTAAGAGAGTAAGAAAAAGGGGTAGTGTTCCTTGGATTAATAAGAATGTCAGAACAAAGTTATTTGAAAGAGATTTTTTAAAGCGCAAAGCGATAAAAACAAATGAACAAAGTGACTGGAATAAGTACAAGTCTTCTAGAAACTCAGCTAATATTGACTTGCGTCAAGCAAAAAGAGAATACTATACAACAAAATTTCAAAATCCTAAAACTAATCCAAAACACTCTTGGCAAACAATTAATGATATTTTAGGACGAAACAACTATCAAAGTATTATTCATGAAATTAAATATTCGGGAAAATCTGTCACTTCCAATGAAGAGTTAAAAGAGATCTTTAATGAATATTTCACAAATATAGGTCCGAAGCTTGGCCAAACAATTGAGCATGACAGCGCTTGTAATTTTGAGGACTTTTTTACCAAACGTGAGTTCATTAATGATTTTTTTTTGAAGCTGTAAACGAATTATTGGTTTACACGCTTATTACGAAATTACCTGTTTCAAAATCTGTAGGTCTTGACAAAATCTCTACAAAACTTCTTCAGATTGCAGCTCCCGCTATTACACAACCTTTGACAAAATTTTCAATAAAGCAATTGATTTGGGTCAGTTTCCTTTAGAATGGAAAGCTGCACGAGTAATTCCAATTTTTAAAAAGGGTCAGCGAACCATACTTGATAATTATAGGCCAATTTCAATTTTCCCAGTTGTTAGCAAACTAATGGAACGTATTTTATATAATCAATTATCTAAGTATTTGGAAAAAGAAAGTATTCTATCTGAGTATCAGTTTGGGTTTAGGTTTCGCCATTCAACGACTACTACTTTAATAGACTGTTCAAATGAATGGTATGTCAATATGAACCACGGGCACTATAATTTGGTTGTTTTCCTTGATATTAAAAAAGCGTTTGATACCGTGAACCACGAGATTCTTTTAAAGAAGCTTAAAATGTATGGTCTTGGAGATTTGGCACTTGCACTACTGCGTAGCTATTTAACAGATCGAACTCAAAAGTGCCAGCTCCAAGATATGCTTTCTAAACAAAGGAAAATAACTTCTGGCATCCCCCAAAGAAGTATACTTGGCCCTCTTCTCTTTACTCTGTATATAAACGACTTGCCAAATTGCCTTAAACATACAACACCTGGAATGTTTGCTGACGATACCAGCTTAACAGCTGCGGGAGAGACATTGAGTGAAGCAGAGAAGAGGGCAAATGAAGACCTGAGAAATGTTCATAGCTGGCTGTCTGTAAATAAACTAAATTTGAATATTGCTAAAACTGAGTATGTCTTAATTGGATCACGACATAGGATAAACAGTTTGGATATTCAACCATCAATCAATATTGATAAAAAATCTGTTAAAAGAGTCAAACATTCCAAAATGCTCAGAGTTCAAATTGACGAGCATTTAGCCTGGAGTAAACATATTGAATTTATCGCTGGTAAAATATCATCCGGAATTGGCGCTATAAAAAAGGCAAAGGAATTTGTTGACCGAAACACTCTGGTTTTGATTTATAATGCTCTAGTTCAGCCACACTTTGATTACTGCTGTGAGGTTTGGGACGTATTAGGTAAAACACTTAGTGATCGTCTTCAAAAACTGCAAGACAGGGCGGCTAGAATAATTATGAATTTCAAAAATGAGTCAGGACAATCCTTGATAGCACGTAATTCACTTGGTTGGATTAATCTAGAAGAACGCAGAGCACATATAAAAGCTAAATTTATGTATAAATCGATTAACAACTTAGCTCCTGAAAGATTAAGTAACCTTTTTCAAAATTCAAATACAATTTACGATTATGATTTAAGGGGGTCTTCAACTAGGCTTTGCCTTCCAAGACCCAAAACAGAATTTATGAAAAAACGTTTTAGCTATAATGGGGCCTATGTCGGAATCATATTCCGGAAGACATAAGAACTTCGGCATCATATAAGTCGTTTTGTCAAAAGCTTTCTTCCTCAACCTTTCCGTGTGGTAGTTGATATTAATATATTTTATTTATTTAACATAAGTATTTAGGGGGGGGCGGTGTTAGGGATTAATTTTATGGTAGTGGGATTAGTGCATACCTCTTTTGGAAATAAGCAAACGTTGAAAAGATTGTGTGTTTTTAAATAAAGTTCTGATTGATTGAGTAGTGCTATCAGTGCAAGTGGAATTGCTCGCGAAACACAACTTCAACGGACGAATGATCATCCTTTGAGCACTGATTCAAACAATCTTCCATCGAGTAGTTCTACCAGTGCAAGCGTTAAACGGAAAATGAAATTTCTCGCGAGACAACTTCAACGGACGAAAGATCATCCTTTGACACTGATTCAAACATCTTCCATCGACTAGCGCTACCAGTACAAGCGTTAATCAAACAGAGAGTGGAATTGCTCGCGAAACACAACTTCAACGGACGACAGATCATCTTTTGAACACTGATTCAAACATCTTCCATCGAGTAGTGCCAACAGTGAAACACATTCTGAGCAACTTGAAGATACAATCCCGGCTGTGGAGTGTGTTCCTTGTTCAATGCCTGTTCAATGTAAAATAGATTGCTTAAAGCGGGAGGACACGTCTGCCGAGTTGCAATTAAAGCTTTACCAATTAAGTGAATTTTATATAACAAGAGTTAATCCATTAAGAAATTTCGGTGCTTTCTCTCCTTCGACTTTAAATAAGTTTTTGGAGCGAGTAAAATCCTTCCTTAATTTCTGTCGCATTAAATATCCCCAACGAAAGTTACACTTCAGCATTGTTGACAACGTGGATATTGTACAATCGTAATAACGTACCATCTCGAGGAGCGCCAGCTGAATATTAACAGTTCTTAGAACGAGTACAGCATTGATCAGCCTATGCAAATTTGTTCATCGTCGTAGTGAAATTTGGACTCTTTAGTACATTTGGTGCGTTTGAAAAATGTACAAAACCAGCTGTCCCAACGACAGCATAGAAATCAGCTTATAGGAAAAGCCGGCTTGTGTGCTGATAAAAAGCTTAAAAGAGAAAGTGGACTGTTCGAAAGAGAAGCCTGGTCATACTCGAATGCTTCATGACTTTCTTATAATAGCATTGCACGTTACTAGTATGTGTGGTCGATCGAAGGAATTGCGACCTCTGGAACTGTATCACGAGTCTGGTACTATATATTTATTATATGCCAACTATATAAGCCATACAAATTGATCACTTAGATGCGGAATACTTATTCCTGTATGGAAATGCGTATCCCTACAATACATTAGCGAGCATTCATTCAATAAACGTTTGATGCGCGGCGGATATTGAAGTAAAGACAGCATATCTTCAAAAATGACATCCTCAATTTAGACAATTTACAACTGTAATCTGTACACGAAGTGACGAGTTTTTTTTTTATTTCTAGATTAAAAACGTCAATCCCCTTAATTCACAATAAAGACGACTTATTGTGGTACATGTACATGACCACAGCTACCAAAATACGATCCAGTATCATATTCTATCCAGATTTTGCAAGGTATTCTTGATCAGAAATGTCATTATGCACAAGGTATAATAATTCTAGCACATTGCTTTTTAATTTTAGAAGAAATCCGGAAGATTATTGGAAAGAGCGGAGTGATCTACAATCATTTATCAACGAACGCTCAGAACAATACAATACGAGAAGTTTCGTTACCAAACGGTTGACCTGGGAAACGGGCTTCATGCTCTCAGTTTGCACTATGATACACTAAACAACACACTTGCTCTTCAAACCGTACGGACGATTCAACTCGTGCTTGAACTCTGTAAAATGGCATATTTCTTTAAGCAAGGAACAGTTTACCCAAAACGAATTGACAACAGTTTACACGAAAGAAATTGACAACAGCTTACACGAAACGAATTGACAGTAGCGATAACTTTCGGGTTTCTTGAAAGAAATACAACAGACTGAAAGAAAACCAGAAAGCAAAACGGGGTTATTTAGAATATATTAAAGAGTTCAGTTACGTATAGAAGAATGTTCTAGTCAGTTAAAAGACAAAATGAAAAAGCTGCGACCATTTTATGAACGAGTACTAAATCATATACACCCTGGTCCTGCGCTTGGGACTGAAACACTTCATATAAAGTTAAAAGAAAGAGCTTTGTGTTTTCTCTTCTATTGCAAGAACGTTATTTAGAATATCTTAAAGAGTTCAGTTACGTATAGAAGAATGTTCTAATCAGTTAAAAGAAGAAATAATAAAGCTGTGAACACTTTATCAACTAGTACTCAACCCTATACACCCTGGTCCTGTGTTTGCGACTGCAAGCACTTGATAAGTTAAAAGAAAGAGCTTTATGTTTTATCTATTGTTGCAAGAATGTCAAGAACATTGTCAACTTAAGCTTAGCTTTATTTAATAACACGAATTTCTATATAGATTGTTTAGAATGTCCTAAAGAGCTACGCAAACTTAAGCCGTCAAGTTTCAAGCCATATAATTGTTGTTTCTCGACTCTTCCCGGCGTTTTCCAGAAGTGGTGTGAGACATTAACTAAAAAAACTGAATTACATTACCTCCTGTACGACTGTGGAAGAGAGAATGCACTTTAAAAAATCAAATCCAAACCTGAAATCGTCATTCTTTGGATTGATACAAGAAAACCAGCTTCGTGAACTACTTTGCGAGAGTAGCAAGAAGAAAGGACGAATTAAAACATACCACGCCCCATCCTTGTGATCCGCAGCCAAAAAATGGGGCGTATAATAGTCAGGTACTTGTATAATTATTTAGTGCGTCGAGTTAATCATTGTGTGTGGACTATGAATCACGAAGTTCTAATCGTCCTCAGCTGTCCTTTTGTATAAACAATCAGTCTGTTGCCAATTAGGAAGACATGATTTTATATTCTAAATGAATGCAAATATGTTTTATTGCCTTCTAAGCATTACTTGCACATCTACAGTCGTTTAGATATCGTTTACGTTTTGGCAAATGCTGTTTTGAGCACTGACGCGGGATCTTCATTTTTGAATGGACGTTCTCAACAGTAGTTTTTTGACGTGTATCACACAACGAAAACGTGAGAGATTCAAAGTAACTTACAGCAATATGGTAAATAACAGTGACTTATATTATAGTAAAAAAATGCTACAGTTTATACAGCTAGATGGTATTTCAAACCATGGGAGATTCAGTCTAGAAAATCTTGCAATATTTGTAAGGCAGTGATATTTTTTTAGTTGTGAATACTGATCCCAGATCTTCATTTTCGAACGGCAAGGACATTCTCAACAGTAGTTTTGCGTCCTCTACACACAGCGAAAACGTGAGAAATTCAAGTGACTTCCAGCAAGATGGTAAATACCAGTGATTTATATTATGCCAGAAAAACCCTATAGTTTATACATCTAGATGGTATTTAACGCATTCGAGATTCGGTCAAGAAAATCTTGCAATATTTGTAAGGCACTGATATTTTTTAATTGTGAACACTGAACCAGGATCTTCATTTTCGAATGGCAAGGACGTTCTCATCAGTAGTTTAGTGTCGTTTACACACAGCGAAAACGTGAGAAATTCTAGTAACTTTCAATTCAAGTATCTTAAAAATTCAGTTAGATATAGAAGAAAGTTCCAATCAGTTAAAAGACAAAATAACAAAGCTGCGAACATTTTATGAACGAGTACTCAATCCTATGCACCCTGGTCCTGCGTTTGGGACTGCAAACACTTTGTTATAAAAGTGAACATGCATGCGCAAAATAAAGTATAAGTTTGTGATAAAAATATATGAGAAGCGAGTGTATGTGTAAGTCCAAAGGGGTGAAGAGCAAATCGTATATTATTAGTTGAATTATTTTGAATAGAATTGTGAACATGATCTAATTAGGTAGTGTTGAAATGAGCTAAAAAAAAAGGAATGTTTGAGTAAATACAAAAGTTAGATCATACAATAGAACAATGTACGAATGCAGGTTTTATTGACCTTTGGCTTGAGGAACTTGACAAGCGTAAATTTAATATCACAGTTTAATTATAGAATGCACAAAGGTGTACTATTTTGACATAAGCTATAATGAAGTTTGCATTGTAACAATGAATTACCATTGTTATGTATTTAGGCAGGTCCCTGAGTAAACATACGCCGGCTGCTGTCACATTTCATAATTGCTACTTCCTTCCATCGCCCTGGCCGAAGAAGAAACCTTCGCAATGTTTACTCAGAGGCTTGACCAAATAACAACGTCCTCGAATTCCTCTTTGTTAAGGTAAAATTCCACTGTAAAAATTATATAGAGATGTAGAGCATGACATTTTCTTTAATGTCATATTTATATCTAATTTTACAATCTAATCTATACTATTGATATTTATGTTGAAAAAGAACTATCTAATATTTACAGAGTATGTAATAGTTCAACAGTAGACTGGGACTGAGATATGAGCTCTTAACTCTCACTGGATAAGTCAATGTAAACATACCTGTAATAACGTCAATCACGAAAAGTGGCTTGCATCATTATAAAAGACGGGTTCCTTTCGTGCA
Source organism: Muricea muricata (assembly GCA_963855995.1). Classification (NCBI taxonomy): domain Eukaryota; kingdom Metazoa; phylum Cnidaria; class Anthozoa; order Malacalcyonacea; family Plexauridae; genus Muricea; species Muricea muricata. The sequence goes on from OY979716.1 coordinate 660,475, forward strand.
AAAAGTAGTCGAGAATTAGTCGGAGATAAATTATAAAGTCGAAGGAGAGAGTAAAGAACTCTTATCGAAGTCAATAAAAAGCTAGATTGATCTTGATTTAATAAAGTTATATTACAACGGTCCGCTCCTCGTGCATTGTTTTGCCTTATCGAAATAGAAGAAGAAGGCAAGCTGCTACACTGCACTATAGTATTTTCTGAGTTCTAAACACTAACACAATGAATATCACCAAAACAAATATTAAGTCCAGTAACTCACGAATCTTTAATACAATGCAGGTTATCGGCAGTATTCTGTTGGATCTCGTCCTGTTAGATCTACAAATAGACTCTTCTTGGCGCCAAACTTCTTGCCGCTTATTCTCCGTCACATTAGTGGATCAGCACAACGGGGCGTTGTCTTCTTAAGTGGGCTGTTGTCTTCTTTTTGTCGTCTTCTTTTCGTCGTCCTCTTGTCGTCGTCTTATGATTTCTTTTTCGTTAATTTTTGTTTTTGAATTCTTACTACGGCGCAGATTATCGATGCTTTTCTGCCGGACACGGTTTTCGTAAATCTTTAAAAGGATTCTACAAGAATTGAAAATTGTTCTTCGACGTCTTTTTCTTATATTTGAAACAAAATGAACGGTCGGTCGAAGCCTTTAGAGCAAGCCGATCCTCCACCAACATGTAACAGCTTGCCTTCTTCTATTTCGATAAGGCAAAGCAATGCACGAGGAGCGGACCGTTATAATATAACTTTATTAAATCAAGATCAATCTAGCGCTTTATTGACTTCGATAAGAGTTCTTTACTCTCTCTTTCGACTTTATAATTTATCTCTGACTAATTCTCGATTACTTTTTGCACGAAAGGAACTCGTCTTTTATAATAACGCAAGCCACTTTTCGTGATTGACGTTACTACAGGTATGTTTACATTGACTTATCCAGTGAGAGTTAAGAGCTCATATCTCAGTCCCAGTCTACTGTTCAACTATTACATACTCTGTAAATATTAGATAGTTCTTTTTGAAGATAAATATCAATAGTATAGATTAGATTGTAAAATTAGATATAAATATGACATTAAAGAAAATGTCATGCTCTACATCTCTATATAATTTTTACAGTGGAATTTTACCTTAACAAAGAGGAATTCGAGGACGTTGTTATTTGGTCAAGCCTCTGAGTAAACATTGCGAAGGCTTCTTCTTCGGCCAGGGCGATGCCAAGCCAAGGAAGTAGAAATTATGAAATGTGACAGCAGCCTGCGTATGTTAACTCAGGGACCTGCCTAAATACATAACAATGGTAATTCCTTGTTACAATGCAAACTTCATTATAGCTTATGTCAAAATAGTACCCCTCTGTGCATTCTATAATTAAACTGTGATATTAAATTTACGCTTGTCAAGTTCCACAAGCCAAAGGTCAATAAAACCTGCATTCGTACATTGTTCTATTGTATGGTCAAACTTTTGTATTTACTCAAACATTCCTTTTTTTTAGCTCATTTCAACACTACCTAATTAGATCATGTTCACAATTCTATTCAAAATAATTCAACTAATAATATACGATTTGCTCTTCACCCTTTGGACCTACACATACACTCGCTTCTCATATATTTTTATCACAAAATTATACTTGCTTGTTCACTTTTATAACAACTTGATAAGTTAAAAGAAAGAGCTTTGTGTTTCCTGTACTATTGCTATAGAACGTTATTTAGGAATATCTTAAAGAGTTCAGTTAGGTATAGAAGAATGTTCTAATCATTTAAAAGACGAAATAATAAAGCTGTGAACACTTTGTCAACGAGTACTGTATTCTATACACCCTGGTCCCGCGTTTGCGACTGCAAACACTTGATGTTCCGCCATGTTCCTAGCCAGTGCCCTAAACAGAGGAAGTCACCTCCCGGAAATATTAAAAATGGCTACTAATACCGGGGAGAAATGCTTCTGTTTAGGGCACTGGCTAGGAACATGGCGCCCATGACGCATCATGACGACAGCACCTTACGCTTTTTTGAATGAAGTGGTCCCTCTGTAGTTTCTACTCTTTGACTTAAGCTTAGCTTTGTTTAATAACAAGAATTTATATACAGGTTATTTAGAATATCTTAAATAGTTCAGTTACGTGTAGAAGAATGTTTTAATCAGTTAAAAGACAAAATAACAAAGCTGTGAACATTTTATGGACGAGTACTAAATCCTATACACCCTGGTCCTGCGTTTGCGACTGCAAACACTTGATAAGTTAAAAGAAAGGGCTTTGTGTTTTCTCGACTCTTTCCGGCATTTTCTACAAGTAGTGTGGGACATTGGCTAAAAAAACTCAATTACACTACTTCCTATCCGACTGTGGAAGAGACAATGCGTTTTAAAAAATCAAATCCAAACCTGAAATCGTCATTCTTTGGATTGATACAAGAAAACCAGCTTCGTGAACTACTTTGCGAGAGCAGAAGAAGAAAGGAGAAAAACATACCACGCCCCATCCTTGTGATCTGAAGCCAAAAAATGGTGCGTATAATAGTCGGGTACTTGTATAATTATTTAGTGCGTCGAGTTAATCATTGTGTGTGGACTATGAATCACGAAGTTCTAATCGTCCTCAGCTGTCCTTTTGTATAAACAATCAGTCTGTTGCTAATTAGGAAGACATGATTTTATATTCTAAATGAATGCAAATATGTTTTATTGCCTTCTAAACATTACTTGCACATCTACAGTCGTTTAGATATCGTTTACGTTTTGGCAAATGCTGTTTTGAGCACTGACGTGGGATCTTCATTTTTGAATGGACGTTCTCAACAGAAGTTTTGTGACGTGTACACACAGCAAAAACGTGAGAAATTCAAAGTAACTTTCAGCAATATGGTAAATAACAGTGACTTATATTATAGTAAAAAAATGCTATAGTTTATACAGCTAGATGGTATTTCAAACCATGGGAGATTCAGTCGAGAAAATCTTGCAATATTTGTAAGGCAGTGATATTTTCCTAGTTGTGTACACTGATCCCAGATCTTCATTTTTGAATGGCAAGGACGTTCTCAACAGTAGCTTTATGTCGTCTACACAAAGCGAAAACGTGAGAAATTCAAGTAACTTCCAGCAAGATGGTAAATACCAGTAATTAATAATATGGCGGAAAATGCTATAGTTTACACTGCTAGATGGTATTTCAACACATTGGAGATTCGGTCCAGAAAATCTTGCAGCAGCAGTTTAGTGTCGTTTACAAAGAGCGGAAACATGAGAAATTCAAGTAACTTCCAATTCAAGTATCCTAAAGAATTCACTTACGTACAGAAGAATGTTCTAATCAGTTAAAAGACGAAATAACAAAGCTGCTAACATTTTATGAACGAGTACTAAATTCTATACACCTTGGTCCTGCATTTGCGACTGCAAGCACTTGATAAGTTAAAAGAAAGAGCTTTATGTTTTATCTATGATTGCAAGAATGTTAAGAACATTGTCGACTTAAGCTTAGCTTTATTTAATAACACGAAATTCTATATAGATTTTTTAGAATATCCTAAAGAGCAGCGCAAACTTAAGCCATCAAGTTTCAAGCCATTTAATTGTTGTTATTTGCCTAATTTGAGGATGTCTTTATTTCAAGATCTGCCGTGAATCAATGTTAATGCTCGCATAAAGTATTGTGGAGATACGAATTTCCATATAGGTATTCCGTACTTAAGTGATTAATTGTTAACTAATATATTTATAACCATTTAACCCCACTTTTACTTTCATAATGTGTACACAATGTTATGAGGTTTTGTTTCTTCTCTGGATCAAAATTGAATGTATAAGCTCATATTGAGTTTAGTCCTAATGGACGTTATTCACATTAATTTACAATAAAGACGATTTACTGTGGTACCTGTACGTCACCACAGCCACCAAAATACTATCCAGTATAATATTTTTTTTTATTAAAATTCTTGCAAGGTGTTCTTTCAAAGAAATGTCACTACGCATAAGGCATAATAATTATAATATTTTGCTTTTGGCAGAAATCCGGAGGGCAATTGGAAAAGAGCCTAGTGATCTACAGTCATTTATGAACGAATGCTCAGAACGATTTAGTGAAGTTAAGTGAAGATGACTGTTGTCCAATCAACAAATACAGCAATGCACAAATCTGGCAAGAGGAAGTCCTATTAATTTTAGTGATCTCACATAAAGTGAATATTTCCATCATAGTGACGAGAGTGACGGAGAAGCAAGGAATCTAGTTGTTGAAGGGATTATCAATAGAGTCAGGTTGACTATATTTAATTGTTGCACATTATAGCGAAAATATAAGAACGTTAAATTCTGTCTTCATCGTTTCAGGTATTATCGTATGCCTTTGACCGCACAAAACAAAGGCAAAGCTAGTTGGTAAAACCCGAAACCGCAGTGGTGATAAAGCCGTATCAACGAATAAGAAAGCGAGAGCTAGTTAATAAAGTCATTGTAGTATCAGTTCTTAGTTTTCCACTAAACAGTTAATGTCTAATATGAAAACATTTCTGTGAATCATGATGATGCATCATTAATATTAAATATTTGCAACAACTTTAATGGTTTTGACTGAAATCGTAAACAACTGAAGGAAAAGAAGCAATGCTATAACTAGAGCAAAACGTGCTTGCGGAATACACTACAATTTATATGTAAACAATTCAACAAACAGAAAAGAATAAAAATAAACTCTAAAACAAAGTTGACATAAATACGAATGCAACAGACACAATTACAACAAACAGAGAAAGCAAGATTCACATGCGACAAATATCTGTAGCATATTGACAAACGGACATGATATTTCGAACATTGCAATGCATGCGAACATCAGAAGAGAAGTAAAAATTCTGTACCTTATTTTTGTTCAAATCTCAATGAAGTATACTCTACCTGTTGTCATTCTTGTTTTATTTTTCTTATAGGCAGAAGCAAACGTCACTTGTTTATTTCCTGAAAATTAGAGAGAATTTATACGAGATTAATATACTCTTTTACTCGCTAACCTACTGTACGTTAACTTAAATCAAATATGTCAAGGTCCAACACAATAGCTTAACAGAGGGATTGCAAATATATACTCTGGCTACTAAGGTGGTGGTGGGGGGAAGGGGAAGATAACATGCGCAAGCATAATTCATGCCTATTCAGGGTTCCAATACCTGGGAATTGGTTCAGAGCGCTGTATATCCATTATGATTTTGTGTTCACGTCTTCCTTTGATGTTGAATGAAATTTCTAAAGAGTAATGTCCATCTTAATTCGGGTTGAAATGATGTAAAGGGCAAATCATTTGTAATTTTGTGCAAAGCTGTCAAATATTTTTTTTCTTAAAACATAATCTCCTCTCTGTACGGATCTCTCATTTATACATATATTTACCTTACTATCCCCTTAGTCTTAGCTCCTTGAACTTGCATATTCGTTTTAAATTACATATCTAAAATGTACGGAAAATTTTAATTAGTTTTGATCAGTTCAAGCAAAAGATTCACAGCAATAATCACCAGGCGAATTTCCACAAAAATTTATTTCTACCTTGATAACACTGTATTTTTCCTTCTTTTCATAACACTGTCGTTTGATTCTTTTCTTTTATTTCTTATTTGAAATCCTTTTTACCACCTGGATTGATTCCTGTAGCTACAGGGATGTTGCCCTTTACAGTTTATGTTTCCAAAGGTGGTTTAAATCATGAAAATGAAAATTAGAAAAAATCGTCTAGGACAATATTTTCTGCAAATTACATCACAACAACAAAGAAAGCAAATCGTTGCATGCTCCATCAAGGGTGTCAAATGCTTGTAGTTTTCTTTGCAATTTCAATTACACTTGCATTACAATTTGCAACACCACATCACATCCTGTGGCAGATTAGCATTTTTATTGTTTCTGGGGACCCGGCCACTGTGACATTATTTGACCATACCTACATTCTTGTGCAACTGCAATTATTGAGCATTACTCAGAAAAATGGCCACCTATCTGCATAGAATCTGATTCAATAGCCAACACCTCTTGGGCCATACCAGAGGATCAAAACTGGTAGCCGATTGGGCTAATCTACTCCTAAGCACAGCAACATTACAGCCAAACTGAAGTTAAATAATAAGTAAACGATAAAATTTTAAATTTCCTGATCACAATATGTGATGTCTTCATGATGATATACAAGCTGTAACATTATACATAAAAGTAATCGCTGAATGATACTATTTGATAATTATTCCCTGTTTCATCAAATTTTTCAATTGTCTATGTTAATAAGAACACAAAACAAGTTTGCTTCCATAGGCCTACTAGTAGGAAACAGCTAAAATAATTTGTGAAAAGAACTATATCAATCATTTCTGTCATTGTAAAATGAATATCGTGAAGTGTGAAAAACATCTTAAGCAATTATAAAACCTCATGTAACTATTGTTCATACAATAAGATATCGACCGAATCGTTTTGTGATTTTTCAACTCACTTTGCCAACACAAATCAAAAAATACTTATTAGCAAAATAAATGTTGGGTTATGATTACATAGAAATTTCATTCTACTTCCAAAGCAATTCTATTTGACAATATGATGTTGGAATATTGTAAGATATCAATACTGAAAAAAAGTGACATATGTTATTTACCAGCTGGGAGGTCTAAATAGAAAAATATTTTGTCAAGATCTCAAATATTGCCCAAGTCTGAGAGACGTTTTTGAGCCCGACAAAAAATGTTTTTCTATCCAGACCAACCGACAAGGTGAATAACATTTTTAATTTTTATTTGTGCATGCCTAAAAGTGAAACTCTTAAAAAAAATCTAGTCAGTGTTCTAGTCAAGCTTTGAGATCAGCTAGTTTGTTACTTTACTTCAATATTTATTGAAGCATGGCTGACAAACAGCTAAAACTATATGAAAAAACCCCTCATTTTTTATTATTTTGCGTTTCTACATGGCAAACATTATTCTGTGACTTGTGTAGCTATAATTTAGCAAGTTGTCGACAACATAAATTCAAGCCTAGGACTCTTGGTGCTTAACAGATTGCTAAAAAAGTTATTTGTGAGTTGGAGTAAGTTTCACGTTTCACTATTTAGTTCAAGGAGTGCTTTCTTATGTCCAATATAACACGTGTGACTTGTACATCTACACTGTGCAATTTTTAAACTTTTCAATCTGGCAGATGATACATACTACTTCCCAGGATAGAAAAAAATGTATGTTTTCACCAACACATGGCTGCAAGTGGATCCCAGGTTTGAGCGGCAAGCTTCAAGTGAGGCCAGAAAAGCCTGGTTCACACATACCTGAAGAATGTCTGGCTCACATACATATGCCTGAGGCAAAAATACAAGACAATAAAAGACATACATGTGTTAGGAGAAGAAGCGTGCTCACACACCAAGCGTGGTCACAGGCATACCTCTGGCATATGTGAACCATAGCTAAAGGTGGGAATTGCGCAATAAATATATATACAGGCATCATTCGTACAACTTACAGTTACTGGTCAAAAGTTTGAATGCAAGTGTGAAATGTAGTTTCATGTATTGATAAAGTGATACCCATAGCCTTTTTTTGGTTAATCAGTCTTTCATTGTTAAAAATTCTGACTTGCATCTTCTAAGGTCTTTGCCCACTTGCAAATAAAATAGTACTAGTAGAACGTTCATATAACCTAAAAATCAAGGAAATGGATTGGCATGGTTGACTAAGCACATCAACAGGTGTATTCATGTATGTGCCAGGGTGCATTCCATGTAAACTCCGCGCCAAAGATACACCAATATTTATTATATATACTATTGTGATTTGCTTAATCCATGCACGCAGAAGATCTTCAGTGTCGAGTGCATGGAATGCAGTCTCTGGTGTGTGTGAGGTAAAAAAATTGATGCGAGTTTTTATCTGCTTGTTTCTTGTATTTGTATCATAGCTTCAACTAAGTATAACTTCTTACCAGAGTGGAAAGTCTTTACTGCACAGTTTGTTAACTTTCTACTTGCTTTAATATAGTCTGTATGTATATTGCATTTTGTAAATCTCAGATGCACAATTTTCAAACTTTCCAGTTCCGACTGACTATATGACTACAAACTGACCAAGTTCTTCACAAAAATGAAATTAACCATTTGGCATGTGATCAGCCATACATGACTATCAGTTGACATGTATGGTATGTAACCTGGGTATAGGGACAGAACTCAGGTTTTAATGACTGTTTTATAGATCTATGATATTACTAACAATGGAAATGTTGTTGGTAATAAACTATAGCATAATGACAATCAAGCATTGTAGTCACATATTCATAAACTTTTGAAAAGACACAATAGTTTTATTTCAAAGAGCGTATATCTGTTTACGCATTTGTGTGCCTTAGAATAAAACATTCATATTCTATAGTGGGCAGCGCAAGTCCACAGAGCATCACAGACATGCCTCACTTTATATCCTAAGTTATCAGGTTGGTATATAAGGGATACAACTGATAAGTTGACCTCGTATCAAAACAGAAGATATAATACTATCAAACAAGTACTCGGTATGGCTTCGGCATGGTGGAAAAGACGGAGTGCGGAGTACGGAGTCAAAGACTCATGTTTAAAAACATTATTATTAGACTATTTTGGAGTCTGCGCCGCCCCCCCCCCTCTAAGACAGTCAGAAAATCACGACAATCATTTTTAGAAGAGTAATAGATTAGCAATTCACTCCTTTCCTTTTGAGACATTGACAGATTCGATTATAAACAACATGCGTCTGCATGATTATTGTTAGACACCGTCTTTTCCACTTTATGCGGGCACATTGTGGAAAAGACGGAGTCTCCCCCCCTTAAAATAATCAGAAAATCACGACGCAAATTGTTGATAATCTAATTTTAAAATGTCTCAAAGGGAAAGGGGCAAATTGCTAATCTATTGCTCTTGTTAAAAATGATTGTCGTGATTTTCTAACTATTTTGGAAGGAGACTCCGTCTTTTCCACTTTATGCCCCCATAAAGTGGAAAGACGGAGTCTAATAATAATCGGACGCAAATTGTTTATAATCGAATCTGTCAATGTCAATGACTGTCAAGGATACTGCGATATCTGAGATTTAAAGAAATATCCGACAATGGTCAAGTTTATGTAAAAATCGCAAAAATTTTTTGAATCAGCATACCGGGTTCTTTCACATACTGGACACAGACAGTTATGGGAAGCTTTAAATGTAATAAATATGCAAGCTTACTTTCAGTACAAATTTGCGGCGATATTCTTGGTTTCTCTGCCTAATTTAGGAAACACAACAACATGTTGATTATTAAGTTCTAGAATTTTACTTTTGGGAGATTTTTTTTACTTATTTTTTGCATATATGCAGCTCTATCTTCACTCTTTTATTAGGTTTTTCTATGTGAACACTTTGATGTTTTAAACATGTAGTGAAAAGTGTGTAAAAAGAATCTACTTAATTCTTGGTTTGTAATCAATCTCTCGGGACGCGGCAGACAATAGAGAGGTTAAGATTGATGTTTACGGCAGACCGGTAACCGCAAACGCCAAACTTCAAGTCGGATTTGAAGGTAAGTTCTACAAGTTTTCGAAGGTTTCGTCAAGTTTTTAGTCAATCCATTCTTCAATAACAATGCACAAATTATCCTAATTTCGAACAGCTAACACTTCACCTAAAAATCCGACTTGAAGTTTGGCGTTTGCGGTTACCGGTCTGCCGTAAACATCAATCTTAACCTCTAATGTCAACCACCCGCGTGGGCTGGATCCAACAATGGAAGTAATAACATATTCTCTTGTGTAAAACTCCAACATGGCGGTGACGTTAAATACAAACCATCAATTGTAGTACCCTTTAGAAAATCACTTGCGTGGCGTGGCATTTCCGTCTACACTTTACGGTCTGGCCGTCTTAAAGTATAGGCAAATAAATCTTCCAATGTGTTTATTAGACAGACGTACGTCTAGTGCATGGCAAAGGACCAAGACAAACTAAAAACCCTTGGAATTTCCAACACAAGTTTTGTTTGAATTTCTTGTAAAATATGCATGAATAACACCTACTGTATATTCCACAGTTACTTCAACATAGCTACATTCATGTCGTTGCTGTAGTCTGGACGTAGCTTGCGAAGTGATATTTCATTAACATGGAGACATTATCAAATAATATTGACGAGTTCTTTCTTGTAGTAAAGGGATTCATTATTTTATGTAATCGACATTTGAGCGTTGTGATAAATATAAATGGTCTTAATAAGAGCATAATTGTTAGCCGAGATGCTAGCTTTTAATGGCGCCACTATTTTGCTTCCATGTTAGTAAACATGATAAATAATGCATAATTATAGATCACTTTTCAAAATATTCTTTTGTCGCATAGGCACCAACATGGCGTCCATGCCGTTACATGCAAATCATCAATATGAGCCGCCAATTTGAGCCCAACAATGGGTAGATCAATATTGTAGAGAATTTTTATAAACGCGCGTTTCAAATTAATTGGAATTTGTATCGCTAAAATAACTCATTCTTTGTAATTTTAGCCAAAGCCAAAGGATTTCTAGTTACTTGCAATACATGTATCAAAATTCTCTGCAATAATTTTCTACGCATTCTTGGCCTCATTGGGGAGTTAAAACATTCAAATCCAAACATGCAGACACTGTGTTTGTATAATACTTCGTTGCTTTATTTAGTACTTTGGTTCAGGAGCAACTTGAGAAGTTAATTCCAAATTTGGTTAGGCAGTTAGAAATTATCAAAACAAACTTGGAAGCTGGACTTTGAAAAGTGACGTGAAATCGACTGTATATAAAGACTAATTAATTCACAATATTGATGAAGGCCAAGTATGTTCATGAATATTGGGAATGTTTATATCGTATTATTCAGTCCACAGTGAGACCGTATTATGTTTGTTTATGCCATTATGCCAGAGAAAACAAAACATGGACGAGTTATATAAAATATTCCATGTAATGATAATTTTGGGAGCATAATTATTTAGTATTCTCGAAGGCACGTTTTTTTCCTAATTGATCATAGCTTGAGGCCTTTCTTTAAAGATAATAAGACATCTTTTACACTATCATAAGATATATTCCGAATCGATGTAGCTTCTTTAAGTTCACATATTTGTCATTTGGACATGAACAATCGGCTCTGTTAACTCAATTTACTGCATATCATGCAGTGGATGCAACATATCCAGAGTGGTTGGAGATCTACAGTAGAAACGGAAAGTTGAGAGGCAATTTGTCCAGCAGAATGTACTGCTTCCCACTTCCCGCACGCTATGCCAAAGTTCGCCAATATTTGAGCGCAAGCTAGGATTTGTTATGCTTTTTCTTAAAATTTCATTATGGGTAATGCACTCATGTACTGTACTTAACAAACCCAAGTTATTAGATATAAAATACATCTGGATTATCTTAAAACGTTTATCCGTACGGCAAATTCTATCATTAATGAATACTAATTTCCTTTTTTAAATTTCATCGTGGGTCGAAGCCCACCAAAACGACAAAGGACAAGTTCACAGTATAAATCATATAGGATGCGAGCTTTGCCAGAAAATGTTAGTGGCTGATAACGTTCTTTTTCCATTTTTTTGCTTTTTGCGTGACTCTTCTTTTATTCGCTAAATCTATCATGTATCAAAGTTCATTTTATCACAATATGTGCCACGTGTCGGCCCACGAAGCTCCGTCATCCGGTAGGCATAAGAGAAATCAAGAAACGTTGACATTCTTATAAATATCTATGGTGATTTAGGAAACCTAATGCTAATATTATGACATTACATGTATCAGTCAATACTCACTGTGTTTATGTGGCAACACAGACAGCGCAACAAAAGTGAGGTATATAATTTGGTTATACAAAGCATCTTACACCACAAATTTATATCATTAATTCTTTTGCAAAGTTACAATAGCCTCAGACATTCATAATTGCACCGTAGGTTACACAAAGCCTCTTACAGTACAAATTTACATCATTAATTATTTTGAAAATCATATAGCTTCAGACATAATTAGGACTTCCTAATTGCACGCGTAGGAGGCTGCATGATCACGCTATTATGCTGACGTGTTGACGTGCACGTACATGTCCAAGAGTAATAAAAAGTGATAGATATTCTGTAAATTGACGAACTAGCAGCCATCTGAAAAGCTACTTGACATGAAAAAAGATTTGCGAGGAGAAATGTACGCGATATTGATGCAATATTCACATCAAAGAGACAATTTTTGAGACTATATACATGTCCATAGGTTAGGCTAAAATGAAATACATTGTTTATATTAAAGTTATATATTCATGACTTCAAAGCTGATGTTATTTAAAATGATATAATCCTTATGCAAATAACATTTCCAAGTTTTTGCTTTAAATGAGAATATACCAAAATACAAAATTTCTAAATTTCACTCAGCTCTCTTTCAGAAAAAAGGCATTGTATTTGAGTGTTTGCGTGTTTTTGTTTTTCATTCTTATTAACCTATCTTAAAGGAACACAAATAAGAACGAGAATGAATGTACGGCGGTCAAACATCAGGTTTAGCTCGCGGTACCAGTTTTGTGAAGCAAGCATCCTAAGAAAAGGTAGAGTTGCATGTTAAACTGAAGGCGTTTTATTTTTGAGGATGCTAATTAGACAACGAGAAAGTAGCATGACCGCATGATATTGGAACACTAGAAATAAATATATTTATTGACAATTACTTCTGATCAAAGAATTTTTTGCTCTTCCACATACAATATGCATCAATTTTATTTATGATCTTGTGCCGCAGACCATTCATGTCGTACACCAATTTTGCTCTCCTGATGTACAACATTGTAAATTGAAAGGGTATAATAATCATGGCAACCATTTTTGAAAGTAACCTAGACCAGTTCTTTCTTATGTGAATGGATTCATTATTGTGTGCAAGTGAGATCATTGTCTATTTTTATATTTTGAATAAAGAAAACAGCAGAATTCAATGTTCATATTCGTTGAATTAAATATAATGTTTTCTTGAAATAAATAATTCATTTTTACCTGTGGCTAGAAATTTCCTTAAAAAGTAATAATTCTAAAATCTACACGATTAATTAAATTCTACTCAAAACAAAAACTGAAATAAACACCAATGAAATGCTACATGGTCTCAAGATAACAAATTCTGCGTAGTTTTTAGTATAGAAATCATAAGGCCAGTTCATATGCGGGTGGTTCTGGCTATTGCGATTTCGAATCTTTTCTTATAGTTTTGATTGATGTAAAATAACAATGAATTGCGCTGATGACTGTTAGACTGTAATGTAAAAATCTTTAATAAACTCGCTCTTTAAAGGAAACGGCAACAAAAATTTTTATCGTCTCATTTGAAAGAGACTTTAAAATAATGTATATAGAAGTCCATACCGGAATTTTTATATCTGCGTTATTTCGTGAAATATTTTGATTTGAAATCTAATTAAGTTGTCCGTCATCTTGGATATTTGTGGATATGCATGCATGTCACAACTGGGGTCACGCACAATGATTATTATGCTCTCATATTTATTCACACATATGGTAAGCGTTTCGGATTTCAGCACAAACTCAAAAGATCTCAAACAGCTTTGATTGTTGTTTGGTACTTTGGAGCAGCTTCGACCGGCTTATCCCTGTTGTGACGTCACCAAAACATTGATAATGAAGTTAAAATTAATCTAAGATGGCGGACAGTTCGTTTATTTAGGTGAGAATATCTCACCAAGTAAAAAAGATATAAAAATCTTGTAAAAGACTTCTATATATTGTTTTAGAGTCTCTTTGAAATGACACAAGAAAATGCCATTTCCCCTTAGCAGCTCCCCATATTCTGTAGCTTTAGCTGTTTTTGCAGAACGGCTCAAAGAATTTTTGTCACATATTATCAATCATGCCCACGAATGAACAAATATTAACTGAAATATTAAACATTTTCCGTGTTGATATACAGTTATATCAACACGAGTGGAAACTGGAAAAATGATTTTATGATGACATAAATGTATATCAATTATAATATAGTATAATATAGCACTAAAAAATACAAAAGGTAGGCTTTTTTCTCTCTCCGGTAGATATTTTAATTGTAAAACACAAATAAACCAAGACGGCTTGTTATTCATTGCATGCATGCATTTGCTTGCGAGTTAGTAGTTTTTCTTTGCAAATTTTCTTTGCAAACCTTCTATGAAATAAGCTACGCTGGTTTATATTATGAGTGAAGAAATGTTGTTTTGTAATATTGATAGTTTAGCGTCAGGAAACTCGCACTATATAGGCATGATGATGTAAAATGAAGGCATGATGTTTTCAATTAATGAGTGCGCTTAATTCGTATAAAAGAACGAGGAAAAAAGAAACCTTCATATTTTTACTACTTTTCTCGTTAAGTTGGCGTCAGAAAAGCATTGTCAACAACTGTACGTCCTCCTGACTCGAGTATATAAAAAGCTACAGGTCAGTATCAATCTAAATTCGGTATATATCGCATACGGATTCGTTTTCTCATTTAGTTTGTGTATAACTCGTTCTCACAATATCCCTGTGACTGCTTAAACTATAAAAAAGTTTAACAACTTAAATTATTATTACCGTATAAAATAGCAAACAATATGTATTCGATCAGTTATACCAACTACGAGCTATAAATATATAACTCAATTAAAACATTCTTTAATTGTATGGCATATAATAACGCCATTATTTTAGGCTGGTGACGTGCTACGCATATGTCTGCCAGCGATAAATTTTCTAACTGTTATTAGAAAATATTAATGGCAAAATTAAATCGACCAATTGCTTCTTATGATCAACTAGTTTACCAATTATTGTTATTATACCACCCCTTTAAGCACGAATAGTTAAAAATGTGTCAAGTTGCGTACATATTGTCACGAATTCAATTGGAAGAATATGAGCCAGGAATGAAAGTTCTGAAAAACTATTAGATACGTACAAAATACCTTTGTCACTGTCTGTCGCTATTAGATTAGCAATTTTAAATTGATACTTTCATAAAATGTACAATTTAGATTCTCTCTTTTCTCTGATTGTACTCAAAAGCCGCTAACAAAAAGCGTTAATGATACCACAACAAATGGTTGTGGGCTTTATTTGCTAACCCGTTTTAGGGATAGTAGATGTGCACTGAGAAGGGAAAAAATGAAGACAACATACGGGATGCATGCTGAAATAATTCCTTGCCTCTACAATGACGTGCACGTTGTTGTACCAGTTAAATTAAATAATTTTATTGAGCTATCTTTCAAATCAAAGATTTCTTTGTCTTAATTTCTCATGTAAATTATTCTGACTTACATAACTATACGCGCTGCAGACCTTCAAATCACATTCATTATCCTGTTGTCTGGCGTGAAACTCCGCGAAGTGAAGGTTTATCATGGCAAGCAATATTTCCATTATGGCAAGCAACACTTCCATTGAGGCAAGCAACATTTCAATTTTGGAAAGCAATTTAGATCAGTTCTTTCTTTTTGTGAATGGATTCATTATTGTGTGTAAGTTCATAGCATAAATAGAAATTTGATATTTACTTAATTTTTCCCTCTAACTAAAACTTGTTGAGGATATCAGCTAGAAAAATTTGTTATTTTTTGCTAATCTCTAAGTTACTTACAAAAAATATATTAGAAAAAACTTATATACATGCATAATGACAATATTCAGCTGTAATACATAGAGAAGACGCTGATTTAATTGATCAATCCGTTCACGAATAAATTCCTATTGAAGGAAAATGCAAGGAATTGGGAATAGCATTTAGCTAGTGAGCCAACACCTTATTTTGAGACAATTAAAATTCATAATAATCTCTCAGAAATGATAAGATGAGCCAAGATATTGGGTTTAACTGTTCTCAATGCTCTTAAGTGGACTGGACTTGTTCAGCAAATTACGAAAAACGCTCGTAAATGATTTATATTGTCTAATCCAATTAAAAAGAGCCAATGTTGGCACTAAAAAGCTTCTTCATTTCTACATCATATGTATTTGACCAACTGCAGAATACGCATGACCGCCGTTTCATAACAGCCTAACTAACGACCTATCTAATGATCTAGAAGCAATTCAACAAAGAGCATTGGAAAATATTTTCCAAAGAAGTCCTACGTGGCGATGCTCTGTCTCTTAGTTACCGGTTGGCAAACCCTTTGTGCTATAGACTACATAAAAACTTACAGAAAGTCTGTTTCGAGACATTGAGTCTAATAATAATTATAGGTTTCATCATTTACAAGTACACTCAGGTACCGCTTATTGAAATTGATACTTTAAGAGATAAGACTAAATATCTAAAATCGTAGTTATCATACTCATTAATTAGTTTTATCATCATCCATGTAGGTTACCGGTATTTATGTTGTAATATTTAACTTAATTAAGCCTCTGGCTGCAATATTTATGGCATCTATCTATATACCTCTTTAAACATGATTGCTGGATGGCCAGTGAAAGTAGCTCATTTCGGATCACATTATCTGAAACGAGTAAATGTAAGCAGAAGATGTTATCAACGACCATTAAGTTTTAAAATTATAATTTGCCTCTGGCGTCTCATGACAAATGTATGGTGCATTATCGAAAAGTATGTTTTTTGCGTAACACCTCCCGTGCCAAGACGGATAGGATTCTAACTGAGTAAATGAATTACAGAAATTAAGTATCTATCATAATGTATGGTTTTCAACGACGGGGAAGCAATATTGTGAAGTGGGTTGCTTTAGTGAATAGCGAGTCTACTTTTTTGCATGATTGATCTAATAAAAGGATGGCCAAGGCCCGTACGTGGCTTATACATACATCCATGAGGGAGAGCCTAAGTCATGTGTAGCGGCAAAAATTTTAACTTTTCAATAAACTAATTAATTTATATGAAGTTTACGATAGCAAAATATATGTTGGCCACTAGCCAAACATCTTGAGATAATTAATTCGCAATTAACATTACGTTTAAGTTGGAGAAAGTTTGTTAATGATCCTATCTGAAAACAATGATTTTCTTTCACACTTTGGCGTGGAATGGCTTTCAATTCTATATTTACTGTTGTTTGAATTTACATGACATATACTATGATGTCAATAATTACAGTATAGGAAAGAATCATGACATCATTAATCACCCCTTTCTTCGCTTACATTCTTGTTTATTTATTGTAAACATGCCGCAACGGAAATAGTGTATTAACTCAAGAATAATACTTAAATTGATGCACTATAGGGACGATATTTTTCTGCTAAATCAGAATGCGTAGAAAGGAAGCGATATTAATTAAAATTATAAGTGACCGAAGCATCCAAAGAACACTTCATTTATGCACTAAAAAGATGCTTAGACAATGACCACATTTCTTACTTCCTTTGTTTGATTATAAACATAATTCCGTTGTTAAGTGCATATAAGGATTAATACTAACAATATAAATTCCTCATTTTCTATGCGTGATTGAATTTTTCGATAATTAATCATAATACCTCCCACGCCGGCTGGATCCAACAATTGAGCTAATAACATATTCTTTTGTGTTATACCTCCAACATGACCGCCGAGACGTTAAATGCAAACCATCAATAGCGTTGCTTATTATGCCTTGAACGCAATATTTCGCTTTTATTCTCACCATGCTGCTATGAAAGAAAACTGTGCGAATGAAAGAAAACTCGTGCAATTTTGAAATAACAGCACTGGTGAGTTTGCACTCGTCCGCACTTGTCAACAATATAAAAGGAAATATTTGAAACAAGAATACATGCAATACAACTGTAATTGCATTGCGATCGCACCCCTTCATTGTTTCCTTTAAAAACTTTAGATTTACGCCCATAACGTCGTGATAAATACGTGTAAAGTAGTCGGAACTTTCCAGTAGTGATGTATTTTATTTCAATAAATAGAGTTCGTTAAAAATCCAGCCAGATTCGACCGCAATCGCTCTCAAATTTCACCCGCCTTGTTTGTTTTTTTTTGTTAAGAAAATTTGCACTCCCGTTTTCCTACGACAAGTTTGATTGGTTCTTCTATTGTTGCAGATTTTTGAACTGTTGTTATACATTTACTCCTATTCGGGATTAGCTGCACTGAAATTGACCAATCACAATCCAGATACCATTTTTTTTATAATATCAAAGTACATAACAGATGTATGTTGGCGATACTATTTGCAACATACTCAACATTTTTTAGTATATTCAGTCATTGTTCGTTCTAACTTAATTCACCTAAAATTGAAAAATAAAAAGGTCCAACTAAGTCGGCAGCGATGACAATAATATTGAAATAGCTCGAATTTGTCATTCTGGTGAATTCTGGTGAGCGCAATGAATACATTTTTTTCAATAAACGGAGTCAAAAAGCAGAGCGATTAGAGAAAAATGAACGTGGAGCAATGTCTTGGAGACAGAGCGCATGTGATGTGGCAAAGAAAGGAAGTTTTAACTAAGTACAAATAACCGTGTTAGGATCGTAGGTGTAGTCAACTCAGTTAACTAAACTTGTAGTTGCCAGTTGGCAATAAGTATTATAGCTTTATTGAACAGCAATTAAATAGGACTTTGCCATTTCGGTTTTGGTCCAATTTTCATACCTACAGGCTTGCATACCACTCATGTGTTGGTGGTTCGAAGCTGAAATAATCCCATTTATTTATCTTTTTTTCAATTTCAAAATAATGTGGTCACCATAATCAAATTCTGTAATCGCATTTTATTTTTAAGCAATTTATGGTCGCACAGTACATTGATTTATTAAACTCTTACTCTCACAAGCGATATTTCTATTAAAACAAAGACTCCTTTCTTTTTCGGCACACAAGTGCTAAAGTTCAAAGTTGCTCCGATAGGAAACAGTGAGCAACACACAGTAAGTTGTAAGATCGGCATGCATGTGCCCTCTTTATTGCATTTTGTGAGTGAAATGATCAAAATATCAATAATGATTTTTTTACTTCTGTCGCTTGCTGCAGACCAGATGCACATTAAAAGGACTCAGATCAAGGTTTGCCAAGATGAAGTTCCAACGGTGAACTTCTGACAAGTCGGTAAATGAAATTCCACAGGGGGTGGTTCTATAAGTGCCAAAGTCCAATCATCAGGTGTATAGCATCAAAAAATGGCGTAATTTCACAAGGTCGATAGGAACTAAAACAATAAAAAAAAGAATTAAGTTTGTCTCAAAGATGGCGTTCTCACAGAGAAAATTATTAAAATTATTTTGCTTCTGCGACACAAAATTAATTGGAGGTCGTGGCGTCACTAAAAAGACCTTTATGTATAAAGACCTCACAATTCATAACACGAACGTGGCGATTATTTCAGTAGCACAATACCCAGTCATAAGCAATAATCGAAATACTTTAATCTCAGCATTATATCTATTGCAATAAAATAATGTAAATTCTGCAAGCGGATTGAACCATGCTCATTAATTCTCTAAATGATGGGATGGATCAATAAAATACTTCTACTTCTTATACAATGGCATAAAATATTAAAGTCACAAAGCCGATCTATGACGGCGTCTTATTTTTCTGCAACACTGCACGACATATAGTAGATTCTGGCATCTTGCTTGTAAGTCCAGCATGACTTAATAAAGAAAATATTCAGGGTTGGAGTCGGAATCGATCATAAGCGATTATACAGCACTTGTCTTCTCACCAGCAAATTGTTAAAAACTCATTCTAGTGTTCAGGGGGGTGGGCGTGGTGTTTGTAAATAATTTGTCTCAGATATCACGAGATGGCTGTGTTTAAAAAAGCATAACGCGTATTCCATGTAGAAACAGACAGATAAGACTTTTTGAAGAGTTTGCTTTGAGAGGCATCATCCCCTCACCCTCGAAAGAGAAAAAAGCATTGAGAAGGGTGTCTCTCAATCCAACCGTTGAAAAATGCCCTAAAAACAGAAGCATGTCGTCGGTGATCAACGACAAAAATGGACAAAAGGGATAAACGTTAATAAACCTTTCATTAGGCCGTGGTAGAATTCCTGATTATAATGTCACGAGATTTCTTTGTGCATTCTGCAGGCATATGTATACTTAACTTATTCATAAGGATGACCATCGCGGAAAAGAACCTGGACGAGAAAGTCAATATGCTCCAGTCGATTGGGCCGGCGCGTGAATTTCAAAAATGAAGTCACTCAGCTGGTGACCTACTATTTCCGATCAAAAGAATTTGCTCATTATGAATTAACTACGAACTTTGAAGTTGATTAATTTGTTTAATTAAAAACCATAGGCCAATAGTGTCATTGTGTGACGGTTTCTTTTGACTGATACGCCTGTGGTGCCAGATGGGTGGTCTGCTGTTATCATAATCTCTTTAGGAGAGCATGAGCTATATGCTTGGGGCCAAAGCAACAACAGCAATAAATGTTCTTTCAGAACTAAGATAGGTCACATGCTGGCATGATTGAGTCAATGCCCATAGCGCAGGTTTTCGGATCAAAACATCGTGTACTTTTATTTAGTTATGCAGGCTGGATTTGCATTCCTTGAAGCTGGATCAGTGAGGTCAAAAAATACGACAAACATTCTAATCAAGAACACTCTGGATTTATGTAAGTACAAAAACGGTTTATCACTCAATATTACTTACGCGACTGATATAGGTGCGGATTCCATCCACAAGCATTTGAAGGAGGGAGGTGAATGGGCATAGATATGTCATATACACTACATGGTGCATCCCACACTGTGAGCAGGCGAAAATTGAAATCAGATCGCAGGTGCTGGTCGTTCCCACAGAGTTGATATGGAGCATGATAATTTGTGTATCTTGTGTCATTGAACTATAATAGATCTGAAAGGATAAGTCAGGGGGGGATTGAAACCGACTTTGTGTTCACTTTGCAGGTAGACCAAGTCCTTTTTAAGAATTTCGTGAAAAAAATATCATTTTTGTATCCGTAAAATTCTTTATTCAAATCTACTAACAGATCTCTAAGATTTATAAATATTTAAACAATTACAGTTGAATTTACTTAATATGTTATAAAATTTGACAAAAATCGTACTATCACGGAAAAATGTCGAAGCAAAAACGAAAATTACGAAAAATCCTCCAGATTTTTGTTGCTTTTTCTGAGTTTTTGAAAGTTCAAGTAAAAACTAAGACGTGAAACCAAAAGAAATATTTCACTCTATACAAAATACATTCGTATGCGAAGTTTTAGGAAGATTGAACATTTTAGGGTTGAAAAAAATGCATTTAAAAATATTGTTTACGAAAAACGCATGACAAACGTCAATTTGAAAGGTTTAAAGCAAGGATTAAATGTTCAGGATAAAAAGAATTACCTGGCGTTTACGGCAAAATAAGTTTGGGACTGTCTAAAGGTTTCATGATATATTTTTGATTAGCTCAAGGGCAAAGTTTTCTTTGACACGTACAAACATTTGTAATTTTTTTAAAATATTAAAGTCAAAATGCTCACTTTTTGCTGCAGATAGGCGTAAGACAGTTAGAACTAAAGAAGAAACCGGGTGTGAATCCAAAACAATGATGTCTTTCGACAAAACAGTGTATTTCTTGCCAATTTTTGCTCAAAAACAAAAATTCTCACTCCTCGAAAACCAAATGCGACCTCTCCCCAGTCTTTTTGAATGTTGATTTTCTAGCGAGCCGGCTTCAGCAAATCATAGGTTCAAAACACTGAAGTTATCGTTTCAGATCTATTACAGCTCAATGCTCTGCATAGCGGAAATAGACAAAGTTGACAGTAAATCCTGTTTTATGCAGCGAAAACGTATTTATTACACAAATGCAGAAAAGTATAGTGTTTTCTTCGGCATTTTTTTGATGAGTGGAACGACCAATATGGCTGCCGCCTATTGTTATAGGGGGATACCGCTGAGATTTTTGGCTTCACTTTTGATATGCAGATGCGCTATATAGTGTACATGAGATATATATGCGAATGGGGAAAGCAATTGCTGCGAAGCCGATGAGACAAAATTTAAACATATATAAATTTATTAACCTCCGTAAAATTAAAGTGCTGCTTTGTTTTACCTACCAATGCTTCGATATTCGCGTCACTTACCTTTACCATGAACTATTCCGATCAGATATTGTCACAGCAGACGCCGCCAGACCAGAACAAATAGGAAATGTTTTCGGTATCTGAACATTAATGATTTTAGAATAACACGTTAAATTTCATCAATGTGCCGTCAGATACAACACATTACAACGCCATGCGACTAAAAAAGCTAATGTTCATAGGCAATTATGTGAAATAAAGTTAGCAACAAATCTATGATTTTTAGTTATATACTATTAACTCATTACCGATCCTTTAGATGCCTAGCTAGGAGTTAAGCGCGTCAATTTAGTTTGCAAAGAATGATGCCAGGATGGTGTTAATAAAACGCGCAAAAGCATTCGCGATGAAACTCTTCATACCATCGATAAAGCTCAAGTGAACTCAATTTTTCTTATTGCTCACTATTGTGGGATAATTGTGGAGTACTATTTAAGCAAAAAGATATACAAAAAAGCTGCTATGGTGGTGAGCTTCCAAAACAAAGCTATGGTAGTGACTGAAGCGAATTTGGATGTTAACTCCCTGGATCGTTCTTGAGCTGCTCAACTGAAGAAACCTTGGATCTAGATTTAGATTTAACAGACTTAGATATACAACATAATTTTGATCCAACAACAGTGACAATTTTGGATAACACGTTACAATTGAATTTCTTCCAGTGGCCTTTTAATGAATACATCATATTCATATTCAAATATAATTTTAGTACTAGTTCCGATCATGAAACTTACTCTTTAATAGACCAAAGATGTACCAGTGTTGGCACGAATCCGACTGTTTTAAATCCACAAATTTTTTAGGAACTTTTTTGTATATTCTAAGAAGATTGAAGTGAGTAAGACATAAATTTCTATTTCGTTTTGGTAGTTCCAGTAAAGTTTCTTTACCTAGCATAAAGACATGGAGGAGGGTTACTGCTATCAAAACTAGGGTTGCCACCAACCTATGATAACATGCTTTGTGAGTGGTTTGTTATAACGATAAAAGACAATCAACTAAAGAAATTGGTTTTCTAAAGAATGAATTTTGAAATACAATTTTGTGGTGGTACCACAAATTTATATTCTAATTTACTATTCACCATGTGAACGTACAAGGAACTTAATGATGACTTTTGTTTTAAAACTCCAATCACAAGTCCTGATCATTTTAAGTCGGTATTTGATGCAAAAGACTTATTTGTCAACTGTTTTGATGACAGCATAACTAAGTTTAAAAAGTTGAATTAACATCTAGAAATTATATTACAGTGTGTATATAGATCATAATTCCATAGGGTGTCCCAAAAAGTGGAAGAATTTAAATTATGTATTCTTTACACATTTTGTAATGTAGCATATTAATAATACAGTCGATCCAAAATGACAGAAAGTTTTTAAAGAATACAGAATAATTTTTCCAGTGGTTCCGTTTTTTGGGACACCTTTTGTAAAAGAAATTTCAAAAGTGACGCATGATATATTTTAAATTTAGTTTGTGGGGCAATCATTTATTGGTTAGTTGGATATTCATTTGCCTTTGGTGGTGATGGTGATGACATTAAAGGCAATGGCGATGCTTTTATTGGTCACGATAATTTCGCATTGTCTGATTTTGATGAAAACAAGTATGCATTCTGGTTCTTCCAGTTTGTATTTGCCGCCTCTGCGGCCACCATTGTTAGCGGAGCAATCGCTGAGAGGGCTGAGTTCATTGCTTATCTTGTTTACTCGGCATTAATTACAGGTAAATTAATAAAATAATATTAACTAATTGACGGGCAATACATGCAGTATAATGCCCGAGCGCGCGAACGGCGCGAAGCGCCGTTCCGGGCGTTAGCCCGGGGCGAGGGTACTACTTCCGCACGGCTATTTACACTCGGGCAAAGGAAAGCATAGCAAAGTCTGAAGTTCATCAAATATCGCGGGTGCGTGGCTCAAGGGTGGCGGTGAGTGGGTGATCATCACTGATCTTAAAAATATGACGGACTATATTGCACTACAATATTTCGTATTTTTGCAAAAAGATTTGGCAACTTTTACAACCAACGAAGGGTGGTCATTTCTGATCTCAGGAATATGGCGGACTATCAGGAGTAGCAAACACTTAAGGCATCCCAAAAGGCGAGGAATAAGACGAAAACGACTGCCACAAGACTCTTGAAGAGAGATTAATTCAGGGAAAATACATAGAAAAACCAATAATTGACTGTGGCGTGAAACACAAGGCATGTTTGTTGATAATGCGTATTTATACTTGTGTTTTGATGCTTTATAAAGGCCGGCGTAGCCGTGCTCATCCAGTCTATTCACTGTTTAAATTCCAGAGTAAGTTTATGTTTCGTAAATGCAAGACTTTACATTAGGCGTAATAGCATACTGATGACAAATGTTGTGCCATTTAAAAAAATTGTCAATAAAACAAGGATTAAAAACTGATATTTTGTCATTTTAAAAAAATATACAGAAAGAATAACAATTGCCGTGTTGCTATGACAACAACCTATTGAAGTACTTCATGTAATTCCGAAAATATAGTTGCATGCTTTTAGTGGCGAGGGGTTGCTGCATGCAATGTGTTTCTAGTAAAGCATTAAAACACAAGTATAAATACGCGTTATCAACAAACTTGCCTTAATTGTGTTTCACGCCATGCCCATAGTCAATTCTTGGAGCTTCTCTGTATTTTCCCCGAATTAATCTCTCTTCAAGAGTCTTGTGGCAGTCGTTTTTGTCTTATTTCTCGCCTTTTTGGATGCCTTAAGTGTTTGCTACTCCTGATAGTCCGTCAAGTATATTCCTGAGATCAGAAATGACCACCCTTCGTTGGTTGTGAAAGTTGCCAAATCTTCTTGCAAAAATACGAAAGATTGTAGTGCAATATAGTCCGCCTTATTTTTGAGATCAGTGATGACCACCCACTCACCGCCACCCTTGAGCCACGCGCCCACGCCGTTGGCTCGGGGATTAATAGGTCGCATTTTATACAAAATTTAAGCTTACATTTGGCGTAATAACATACTAATGACAAACGTTGTGCAATTTAAAAAAATTGTCAATAAAACAAGGATTAAAAACTGATATTTTGTCACTTTGAAAAATATACAGAAAGACTAACAATTGCCGTGTTGTCATGACAACAACCTATACGAATACTTCATGTAATTCAGAAAATATAGTTGCATGCTCTTAGTTAGTGGCGAGGGGCTGCTGCTTGCATGTATTTCTAGTTACAGTAGTAATTACAACCTGCAGTTCCATTAAGTTTTGGTTGGAATATATCATATTAATTGCTCTCTCTTGTATACATAACATGATATGCTTATAATTTGGAACCCAATGTATTCAGCAACATTTTTATCAACCAGCTACAATTTTTATATAAGCGTG
Source organism: Muricea muricata (assembly GCA_963855995.1). Classification (NCBI taxonomy): domain Eukaryota; kingdom Metazoa; phylum Cnidaria; class Anthozoa; order Malacalcyonacea; family Plexauridae; genus Muricea; species Muricea muricata. The sequence continues at coordinate 685,938 of OY979716.1, forward strand.
TAAGTTATGAATATCTCACCATACGTTACTAGTCTCTTTTCTTTGTCATTTCCTTCAAAACAGGTTTCGTATATCCTGTTGTTACTCACTGGGCCTGGTCAGATCATGGATGGCTCACGAATGCATTAGCAGATGATGGCATTACTTATCAAGACTTTGCAGGGAGTGGTGTTGTTCACATGGTTGGCGGAATGCTGGCTTTAACTGGAGCTATAGCAGTAGGACCACGGATAGGGCGATTTGATGACAGTGACGAAACTTTGCGTGGTCACACTGTACCTGTACGTAATTTTTAGCGTTTCTTATGCAATTGATATTTTTTAAGTTATCTAATTGCAACGATATTTTTTTGCAATTATATGTGTTTTTTCTTGAATGTTCGACATGCTAAAATCGCGAGTGAAAAATGAGAGAAATGTTCTGACGCTTTAATGATGCTATTCACAAAATATCACTGAGGACAGCTTTTAACTACGAGACAGAAATATATCTTTTATTGCAGTATTTAACAGAGTTGGTAGATTGCCTGCATAAATAAGCCAAATTTTTAACAATCCTCGTTGTTTTCCTTTGTATTCGCCTTTAATTTGTTCTCTTTGCTATTTTGATGGTTATAATGACGGTTTGGCTTATTTATTCATAAAATCTACCAACCCTGGTATTCAAAAGAAATACCTTTCTCGCCATTGTGAGATTATATCGAATTACTTTTCATACCGGAGTGGTTTTTGCCAGGTGCACTACGCCGTTGCTCTTTCTGTAACTTGCCCTTGTTGTAATTTCTATCGTAAAAATAGGTACGCTAAAGAGTACATTTGCCTACTGTGTATGAACTTTAAACACATAATTGCTTTCACTACATTCAAATTGAAGTGGAGGAATATTGCAATCACTTTGGAAAGTTGCTGTTCAAACTAGCTTTACTCAAATTTTTAATACATTTTACAAAAAATCAAGTTGATAATCTTGTACATTGCAGTAAGTATACTGAAGTATTACAAATTAATTCTACACCCTATCTCGTCTGTGCGCATTGTATCTCAGAGCGTTCATGTTTGTAATTATAACATCAAATGTGTACTTTTTTATCCTCTCAAATATTCTCAAAATTTTGATTATATTTGTTATTTTTCCGTAAGTTGTTCGGTAAAAAGTGCCCAGACAAATACACTTTGCTCAACTTAAATACACTATGCAATAAACAAAATAACATGCCAATATCGCCAGCAAAAGAAGTTTTGCGATTTTGTAAATTTATAATTTAAAATTTTTTTATACAAATTTGATGTGTCGTTCTAACTATGCTTGTGTTCCAAAAAAGTACCGACCAGATAGCGCTTAGAGTTTACTTCAAATTCGGAAATATACGACTATTGAAGACTTGAGGAAAAAAATTAATTCACCTTTCATTTCGTAATAAACTTTAAATCTATGGCAGTATCAGGGAAAATAACCCAGCAAAATGATTGCAGTTTTTCTCAGAGCTCCTTGGGCATGCATATTGCAAAATGGTATCCCAATAGTACTGTTTCAAAAAAACATCTAGTTTGAATGCAATAGCAAACAACGTTTTTATATAAAAACAAATGCTACAAAGAATAGGACATAATCCGAATATTCGACTCTTAAACCAATTACAATGTTTTAATGCCGACGGTTTTCATTGAATGAATCCGATCAAAACAAACAAAGAATAGTTGCGAGTTTTTGACCAGAACTGATTGGCTGAGAAGATTTTTTCTACTTGAATCCAAAAATGTATTTTTTGAATTATAGCTATTATTGTATACGACGTATTATGATTGATCTAATATTTACACTAATAAGACTTAGGTAGTGCTCAAATTAAATCTACCTTCATACTGAAGAAAATAGACCCAAAGACTTTGATCCCTCTATTTAAATTGATTTCATTTGTGCATGCTGCGCTATAAATTTAACAATGCAAAATGAAGCACGTAGGTTACCGGCAGCGAAAATTGCAAGTAGCCGGCCTTGGCTAAATTGCATGCTCAAGCCACTTATGTGAATAAACGTAGCCCTGCGGGATACGGAAATTTCCCATAATTATTGGAATCCTCCTATACATATATCAAAATTGGTTTACATGATGACAATTGTGTCTACTGTAGACAGTAGACACCAAATCTTTTTTTGCCTCAAAACTATTCCAAAGCCTTGCAACGGGGTGTACCGGATTTGTTGATTACTCTTGACTTTCCCGGTACGACACTTACCGGATTACAGTGACGTAATGTAAACAATAGCCTAATTAGGTATGAAAATTGCGATGCTTCGATGTAATCCGGTGTAGTGCAAAAGGGCCTTAGTAGCGTAAACATGCGTTTACTAAAGCCTGGTTTTCATTACGACGTAAGCGTAAGCGTAAGCGTAAGCGTAAGCGTAAGCAAGCGGAACCTGTGATGTGGCATAAGAAATATAAAAACGTTGCGTTCTTTACGCTTACGCTTATGTCACATCAAAGGTTTCGCTTGCTTATGCTTACGCTTACGTCGTAATGAAAACCAGGCTTAATAGAACTAACAAGTTGGATAGAACTGTTGTGCAATCCTTGCCATTCCGCAGGTATATATGCTTCCTCAGATGTTCTAATATTGGTATAATACAGCCGTGTTTTAATTTGGCCAATGTTGTCATGGATTATCGAGATTTTCCTATAATTTTTAATATGTTTAAGACATTTACTTGCAAAAAAACATATTAAGTTCCCATTACATTGTTTAGATGGTTTCTCTAGGTGGATTTATCCTTTTCTTTGGCTTCTTGTCATTTAATGGTGGTTCTCAAGCGTCCATCTCTAAAGAAGGTGATGCAGCCGTTGTCGCCTTGGCTATTGTTAATACTATCTTGTCAGGTACGTACATACGTTTCATAGCAATTCATGAAAAATATTACACCACAGCTTCTTTGTAATCTCGTGTGTTGGTTTGAGAATGTCTTTGCAATAGAGAAAAATATCCCCTACTTCCATGTTTTATCCCTCCTCCTACCCCCATGAATATGGAAAACACAAGATGTCTATTTTTGGCATTTTGAAAATCTATCAAAATTAAGATCCACTCTATCTTTATTATTTCTCTTGTACACAACTCGATATTTTACTTCCAAACAAATGAAATCCTTAATCTCTTTTAATTTAAATTTCTGTAATAAAAATTTAAATGTTACACATCATTGACAGGTGCCGGAGGCGCCATTATGGCGATGATTATCAGAAGAATAGCAACTGGAGTATTCCATGGACATTGGAGTTTGTTGACTACCATTAATGGCGGCCTTGCAGGCATGGTATGAGCCTTTCACTTTGAGCTTTGCCCTGTATTTTCATTTATCATGGTATTTCAAAGACGTAATCTCGCTGTAACTAGTTTCCGTTAAAATTTCCTTTTAAAGTGTAATCTTCTCGGAACCAATAGGAGTTACGATCTTGATGTTTTTTAACATTAATCAGTTCTCAACGCTATAGAAATTAGTTTCTCTTTCATTAGAAATTTTGAGCAAAGCTACGTTCATGCTTTCAAAACCCCTCTCCAATCCATTCAATGGTGAATTAACATCATGGTCAATTGCAAAAAGTTGCCTGGTGCTTCCTTGCAACATTGAAACGGAGGAGAGAGGCTGATGAAGTCAGTGTCCCGAATAAGAATTGTCCTCGGTATATTAGGCTTAACTGTGTAAATAGTTTGTCCAAGATTGTATCAGAGGTTTTAAATCAGGGCATTGTCTTTCCTGAAAAAATTTCTTAACCTTTACAAAGTTAAAATTTACCGGAAGCCACCTACCTTCTCTGCAGGTGTTTTGTTTATGGAGGCCAGTTGCCGGGCTGTGCAGGTCAGCACATGCAGGCATTCAGGTCAACACATGCTTGAAATCTGCTCTGAAATGTCGAGAAGAAACCCCTGCGGATCATGGGGGAGAACGGGCAGATAGTTTCAGTAATCCTAAAATATCTGTTCAAATATGTCCCATCGGAACTTAAAACAGTTTTAGCACTCGTGTTGTCCTTTTAGACTTTGTTTAATCAATATTTTTGACAGATGTTAAGAGAATCTCCCAAAATATTAAGCATTTTGTTTACAGTATACTGTGCCACATTAATTTGTCCGTCGCTAAGGTGCATCTGCATGGGTATGTTCTCGACTTATATATGACACATATGAAAGAAAAGTTAAATTCTGTAATTATTTATGATTTATAATATAACTGAATTCAAATGGTTTGTTAAAAGTCGAGGTAGTTGACGTTTTAAAAATGCCTCATTTTTCAGGTCTCTATTTTAAAAGAAGTACTGATGGGGGCGGTCTTAAACGTATCCACACTGTAGCACAAAAACATTTTCCCTACGAAAATGCTAAAAGATTTTTACTAGCAAACCTAACATGATTTGGTATTGTTATAAAGTTTTGTAATTTCTTAAAGGTTATTTTTTTATTAAGGTGGCTATTTGTGCTGGTTGCAACGTGGTCCTACCCTGGGCTGGATTTGTCATCGGTCTTATTGCTGGTCTTGTCTTTATGGTATGGAGTTTCCTGATGGTTAAATTTAAAATTGATGATCCTCTTGATGCCGTTGCAGGTATGACTATTTTTTAAAAGTTTTTAAGTTTATAGCATCAAGTTAACACTGCGGTTGAGGTTGAAGTGCAGTGCGATTGCGGTTAAATTGCGCTGCGGCTTAAGTTAGAATGAGCGCAAAAGAAAACCGCAGTTGAATAAACTATTATTTAGCATTCATTTCCAACTTATAAAATAGTTTTTGATAGTTTAGTCTCTGAGTAGCGTAAAACATGCTCAATCTATTGTTCTTTATTAAGTACATATGAATAAATGTTGGAATGTAAAACCTGTATCAACATGATTGTGTCGAATTATTCACAATAACACCGTCACATACATGTAATACTACACCTGTTTAAAGAAAGTTGTAGCTATTCCTGGCTGACACTATACTTGAGAAAGATGTGAATTTTATCATCTATGGTAACAAGGGTTTTTTAAAATCAAAATCTTATGCAAATAGCCATGTTATGCCGACTTGTCGTGTGCGAAATAAAAGTATACGGGAAGTTAACTTATTTTAGTTGCAATAGGATCCAGTCTCTCACATCACACATGGCGATCATTGATATTCTGGCCTAAGGCAAGAATCATACGACAATGTTATTAACGTGAGGATTACAACACATTAAAAGGCGTGAAGATGGGCAGGATTATTCATCTTATACATCTTAGGGTACTGAAACCTTCGGATATTAGCAGGATCCCATCTTCATAAAGACAATGTAGCCACATTTAATGCTGTACTGCTGAACCTAAGTTAAACCACAATTCACCACCACCTCAATCATGGTCCAGCTGAGGCGGTTCCCCAGCATTCTTCCCAGCATTCTTTTATTTGTACAGTTTGGACTGTTTATCGTTAAGCGAAAAAAACTGCCCTATTCCTGGGAAGGAATGACGTCGCTAAGATGCACTTGTTGTCCATTGACTGAATCCAGCTCGTGGTTAAACTAGTTGTGTCTTTATATGACATCATTTTTGTGCAAATTCGTTCTCATGCATAGGTAGATATTTAGACGATCAAATACTCTCTATAGCATTATGTTTTTCAAAAACGAAATACTCTGCCTTGTGAAGTAAAACTTCAATAACACTTGTCCTGGTTTTCTCTTGCCATCACTATTAGGCATCGCATAGACGCAATATGTTCTCCTGAAATCAAAATCATGCGTAAAGAGGAAAAATCTTGGATGTATAAGTGCTGTATTAGAGCTACTTAAGTTATATAGTGCAATACCGGCAATAGTGTGCATATACTGCAATAGTGTGCAATAGTGGACATATAATATATTCTGCCTGGAATTGTGAATCTAGTATACGAATAATTGTACGTATGGAAACATGTTAAGATGGTGCGTTTCTGAAACGTACATACCGTTCTAAATTTTGTTTCATTTTAAAGTTCATTACGGATCAGGGTTCTGGGGAGTGATTGCTGTTACCTTGTTCAACAAAGATCACGGAGTGCTTTATGATTGGGACGAACTGGCTTTCAAGAAACTTGGTTGGAATTTACTTGGCGCAATAGTTATCTCAGCTTGGTCTCTGTTCTGGGGATTAGTTATTTTCATGGGTCTTAAACTATTCAAGATCTTACGGGTACCTCGTGATATCGAAATAAAAGGTAAGTTTATAATATATGTGGATCCAATCCTAAACTACAATCAATAGCTCCTTCTTGTAAATATTCATATTTCAGTTTGAGAGGATACAAAAGCTGTGCGATTTCTTTAGGCTTCGTATGAAATTTAGCATTTAAACCGTTTCTTTCCCATGCAATTCCCAGCTAGCCAAAATAAGAACTTAGAAATATATTTAGGAGTAACGATATTTTCAAACTTGCCAGGACTTGATGTTCCCAAGCATGGTGAGCCTGCTTATCCTTACTCGAGTTATGGTGATGGTTGGGGTGAGTCACCACCTACCATAAATGGTAAACACAATGGCATCGGCCTGACCAACCGCGGGGCTTATGACGTCACTGTACCTCCACAGTAAAACAAAACACGAGTCATGGCAATAAAGTTTTCTGTGGAACCATATAATGCACCATCTTTCTTACCTATCATTTTTATGTTTGGAATAATTTTATACAATAATAGTTTCGCTCAATTTTCCATGACGATGTTGAAGCCTTTGTACACGACTTTGTACAAGACACATACAATATTTACGATGGTGTATATAATCGAGTAGACATAATAGAAATCTTAAGTTTTCGATGAATTTAGTTAACATCATGTTTCATCTCAATGATGACCAATGCTTTAGTTAAATTATAAACGAACTTAGTGTCATAGTTAAAGAATTTTTCAAATATTACGTGGAACGATGGAAAAGAGGTTCTGAATTTCTAAAATGGATAAGAATTGGAGGTATTAGGCGTTTGAAGGAGAACTGTTGGTAATTTATCATTATCAACGTCTATCAACATTTTGGAAAAGTTTGCTTTGCCATATATATGTTCAACACTAGTAATGATGGATTCCTGGTAAGCAGTAATAATTCTAAAAGTACCTACACAGGTGTCGTGGAATAAACGTTGAAACTGGATTGAGGCAAAAAAATGCTTGAGGGCACAACAGAAGATTGTCCTTCTGACGGGCAGGAGTCAACAAAAAAGGGTAAAGTACTCGAGTTCTGCTGGTAACAACGGAAATAAAGATTAGAGGTCTCTTTTGCACATTCAGGCATATATGAAGGCATGTTGTTTGCTAATGATACGGATCTAAATGATCGTTCTATCACTTCTTTGGCAGGTACGTAAAACCTTTCATCCGAAGTTCCTTTTCCCAGCATTAAGGCATTATCATGTTGATCTCGACTTGTCTGTCTTGTCTGTCTCGACTTGTTGTGCTTTCATGCACTTTTAATTTACGAACAGTTCTCCTTCAAACGCCTAATACCTCCCATTCTCATCCATTCTAGAAATCCAGAATCCCTCTTTTCTACCGTTCCACGTAGTCTTTGAAAAATTCTTCAACTATGACACCAAGTTCGTTTATTTTCTAACTAAAACATTGTCTTGTTGTTGCAAACATTCTCTATGCTGTTTTTGGTTAAAGAATGTCGTTTCCATTTCCAATTAAGTTAAAAACGACGTTCTATCGTGTTATCATATTTTTGAAGCTAATAGCGTGGTCCACCTCAAATATGGAATAGCGCCATATTTTTTCAGTCATGTGACTAACATCAAATATCAACAACGCCAGGATCTTCTCACAACTTTGTTTCGTAAGTTTTAATGAGTAGCAATGCTCATTTGAATACGTACGGCATAAATATCTTATAAAACTAGTACCATGGTTCACACTGTAGATGGCAAATAGCGAGACAATTATCTTCTTAAAGATTTCTGTTTAAAAAAATACTTAAAAATCATTTTTGCTGTTTAATATTTCATGCTAGATCTTTGATTCTATTGAACAATTAGATTACTTACCCTCGATTCCGCAGGCTTTGCTATCATTGCCTATAGTTTATTTAGGCTTTGCCATCATCGCCTATCACCTCATAGAAATCTCGACCTCATAATTCAATCGTTATTTGACATACTTTAAACCTTGCTTCAGTTGGAAATATTCGCTTTGGAAATCAATCTTACTAGGCCGAATAAGATGATTAAAGCATCGGTAATTGTAACATGATTAATAATAACCCAACTTTAATTTAGCTATAATCCCCGAGCCAACGGCGCGAAGCGCTGTTCCGGGCGTAAGCCCGGGGCGAGGGTTACTAATTTCGTATTAGCGGAGTTCAAAGTCGTTGCTCGTGGTAGTTAGGTAGAAAAAATGGTATGTCATTACGTCATCCTCACTGATCTCAACAATATGGCGGACTATCATGAATGGCTAACACTGATTGGCCAGATTTAAAATTTATTGTTGATTGATTAATCACGAATTCAAGTTATTCAACCGTCAGCAAATATTTAACTTTGGTTAGCTTTTTGCACGATAATATTTTGTATTTTTGCAAAAAATTTTGGGAACTTTAACAACAATTTATTGTTGCAAAAATTAAGTAAAAAGCATTTATCAGGTCAACAAATATGGAGTCAAGCAAGCAGCAATAGGAAAACGAGGAAGCAGAGCGTTTAGCAAGGCGAAACGAGCGTAGACGACGACAAAGGCTCGAGGAGACTGGCGAAGAAGATTGAAGAGAGATTAATTCGGGGAAAATACAAAGAACCGCCAAGATTTGACAATGGCGTGAAACACAATGCAAGTTTGTTGATTATGCGTATTTATACTTGTGTTTTAATGCTTTATAAAGGCCGGCGTTGCCGTACTCATCCAGTTTATTCACTGTTTAAATTCCAGAGTAAGTTTATGTTTTGTAAATGCAAGACTGTCTTCTTATTATTAATGTAATTATTAGGTCGTATTTTATACCAAATTTAAGCTTACATTAGGCATAATAACATACCGATGACAAATGTTGTGCCATTTAAAAAAATTGTCAATAAAACAAGCATTAAAAACTCAATATTTTGTCATTTTGAAAAAATATACAGAAAGAATAACAATTGCCGTGTTGCCATGACAACAACCTATACCAGTGCTTCATGTAATTCCGAAAATTTAGTGGTATGCTCTTAGTTGAAGGCGAGGGGTTGCTGCATGCATGTATTTCTAGTTATAATAATTACTACCTTGCATCAAAAACTTTGTTCAAGCAAGTAGAGTAGGTTTTCGTGAGGTTGTGTTTGATTTGTGTTGTCTTGTCAGAGCAGGTTATCACAAGATTATTAATCGTATTATATCGTCTGTTTGTCTATCTGTTAGTCTTCTTTGGGTATAGATTTTATCCACTGCATGTGCAGCAGCTAAATTACTGCCTTCATTTATTTGGCATTTCTGAACTCGCCCACTAGCTTGTTTGCACTATATTTGCTTAAAGTGTTGTCGCACATTTCTAGTGGGTAACACGCCCCGTCAATATGATTTTAAAGAAAATGATAACTTTAAACTACTTCTTAAACAAAGCACAATGTTTTTATGCGGTTACAAGCAAAAATTCAATGTTTGATTGTTCAGGGATGAATTGTCAAAGCAAAGCAAAGGACGAATTGTCACAAGCAAAAATTCAATGTTTGATTGTTCAGGGAAGAATTCAGTTCAGGGACGAATTGTTTAAAGCTGGGTTAGTACTAACTATGCGGTGAAAATTTAACCTACTGTTCTAGTTTCATCTCTTCTACATGTCAATTGTCAAAGCTCTGTCTTAAAATCTCAAATATGAATGAATATCAAAGTTTACTGCACAGTTTAAGTTTGAACAACAAAGAAAAGCTAATCTGGACAGCATCGTATGATTCTCTTCAACGATTCGTAAAAGAATATTTGAATCTACGCGAAGGAAGCTGGAGCAGCCCAGGCGGCGATGGCAAATTGTATGAAGCAGGGACCGCGGAGAGGGTGGGGCTGGGGGGCTTCAACCCCCTCACTTTTTATCGCAGATGAAGGTTTATACGCTGCTACTGGGCAATGGTGTTAACAAATCCTGCAAAGATACTACTAAAACTGTAGATGAATCCAAATTTCCCGGAGAACAAACGCCCTAAAAACCGTGGATGGATTACGTATATTCTGAGTTTGACCTTAGCCTCCCCACTTCAAATTACGCTCCGTGGGCCTTGTGAAGCCGGAGATGTTTCGATAAAATGGTATGCAAACTCACAGACAATTACAGTGTACGGGAAAAATAAAGCTGAAGTCGTAGAAAAATTGAAATCAGCTGCTTTTATATAGAAAGATTTATCGTCAAACATTGTTGTAAGCACCGAAGTCTCTGAAGTACATGGTCATCCGCCCGAAGCAAGTTTGGCTTTTTCTTCCACAGTTAATGATCCTCTGAAGGAGTTTAAAGAATTTATTAATGGCATGTTATTAGCCTTGACAAAAGAATTTCATGCTAATTTGTCAATTGTAAGTAAAACATTGTTAGAACACTCAATTAAGCTGAATTATTTCATATCTCAAGATTCTGAAAGGGAGCTGAATGCGTTAAGAAAGGAAAATTCGGAACTAAAAAAGGATAATAGCTGTGTAAAGGAACGAATTAATAATCTATCTTATGTCTTGGTGGATCTCCAGGATAAAGTAAAGTATGCAGAAGAAGAAAAAAACGGTTTAGTTACGACTATACGATTATTGCACAATGACGCTAAAATCAATCATCCGTCAAATAATATCAGTGAGAATGTTATCCAGCCGTCTAATGAGATTACCCAACCGTTAAATGAGACTGGACAAATAGTAAATGTTGACATTAATCAGACAATTCCAAATCAAAGCAATGCCAGTCATGCTAAGCTAGTTGGCCAAAGAAATTAAAGCAAAATTGCGGCAGTTCAGAATCAAGTTACCCCATTGTCAAAGCAAATCCAACGTAATTCAAGTAGAACTGCGAAAGCCAATGATCAAGTTATCCAATTGCCAAATCAAATGGCCAAAAAAGTTCAGTAATTAATAATTAGATTACGAGCTCGAGATTTCAACTATCACGAACTATCACCGCATAGAAATCTCGAGCTCGTAATCTAATTAATCAATCAAAGGGTAAATTATCTGATGACACAATTACAGCATGCCATCTTAACAGCTCGATTGGAACATCTACAGATGGATTGTTACTTCAACAAGATGTACGCAGTTGACATCTTGTAAGCAGATGACATCATTTCTCAAGTGTATAAGAAGTCAGAGTTTGACTTTTGATCACTCCTAGACAAGACACTAGACTAGAGTGTCAAAACATTTGGTTGTGCATGCAGTTGAACTGGGCATTGTATTCATTTTAATTACATGATAAAGTAAACTATCGAGATGAAACATACAGTAGCCAAGCCAGCCCGACAATTTGGTCATGCTATGCAAATTTAAATCATTATCATTATTAGAAATTGATTCCTTATACGGTCTATAAACACAGAAAAACTTGCATTTGCGTGACCAAATGTCGGGCTGGCTTCGCCACTGGAAACATATAAATATATAAATACTGTCATTCGTCAGCAAACTTAAATCCATCAAATTGAAAATCTTCTTCCAATCCTGGGGGTGGAAAATGTGCTCAAATACAAGATACAGCACAGGAAGGCAAAGGTACTCGTATATCTTTGCCCAGTACACCCCAACACCATCTAACCAATTGTCTATAGGCTACATGCCTTTTGTTTTTGTGCTCAGGCCCTTCATATGCTCTTGTGCCATATTCTTGACGGTACTGATTCCACGCAGCCTGTAATACCCTTTGATTTAGACACACAGCTTGAAATCCTGGATTGTCAGTGATACAGCCTGGAATTTTTATCTGCTCAACTTGGGCTACTCTTCATTTTTCCATTTAACCTCTGTTATTTCCTGACAACAAACACTTTCTTCAACCCTATCCATAATTTGGCAATGTGAACACAAACACCTAGAAAACAAGTATGAAATGTGGGATTATGATAGACAAAATGCAAATGGAGGAAAACTTAATGTCTTGATAATGATATCTCGGGTCTCCGTAGCTTGATTGAGGTGCTCTAAAAAAGCTTGACCACACAGTATATTCTGTGATGAAGTTGACTTGAATCATAGAACATTTGGACTACTTATAGAGTACCTGGCCAAACAGTATGTGGCCAGGTACTCTATAATTGTACTTTACTTTCAACACTAAACGTCAAAATGACATATTATTTCAAGAAAAACTTGGTTTTAGCATTTAAACTAACCAGTCTTTGTTTTGAAGTCGATTTTCGGCGTCGGAATCTTCTGATGATTCTTCAGCCTCCATATCTATTTTCCCATCAGTGTCAGTATCAGAAATCGTATCGTCAACGGGTTCGAAAGCATACGGCTGAATTTCTCCGTCGAAAAATTTCAAACATGCTTCATCGCTATCTTCGGAGTCTGAATTTGTATAGCTAGATGACCGTTCACTTGACGAATCGCCATTGACGCTCATTGTACTTTCTTTACAATTTTATGGAACATTTTCACCAGCCTTGCACAATTTGAACTCTATTTCACATGCATGTGATGCATTGCAAAGCGCGCAGTGACGTCACGGTGCATTACCGCTGCATGATCGCGGGTTCGCTACGACGTCCAAAATGGCAATTGTAAATTGTGCTTGTTTTCGTATGTTTCTTGTTGAATATCTCTACTTCTATGTAACTTTGAATTTTCAAACTTTGGGAGAGAGGTAAGAATGTTATTACTGAGGAGCGAGCGAGCGAGCCTGAAGTGAGCGAGCGAAGCAGCAGACCTAATTTGTGTATGTAGGGGAGAATTTATCTCAAACCATGTTTACCGCAGTGCATTGTGGTCATGCGCGTCCGGAAATGCGCAGAACACCTTTCCTCACCTGTGTTTCGTCACCAATTATGTCTTGTGTTCAGAAGTTATCATGTTTCAGGCTGGCTTTTTAAATCGTAGTTAGTCAAAAGCATAAAGCTCGATAGCGCATCGATTGTTGGATTGCTGGGTTTTGAAGCCAGAAGTACGTCACATTTTTAGACCCACTTGAGCATCGAATGCTATAGATTTCTACTACCGGACATATAGCTTACGTTTTGAAACAAAAAATTTCACAGTTTTCTAAAAGAAACTACGTTGATTTAATTCTTGAGTGAGGCCCTTATACATGGCCACCGCTCTCAAAATATGACGTGTATCCGGCTTCAATTTTATTTGTATTTTGTATTACGATGCACTATCACTGCCACTATCCAGTGGTCAAAACTCAAAAGCAAATGCCTTATCAAGGTTAAATTATATATGCGAGAGGAAGACAATTTGTTTTTCTGAATATATTCATTTTTGAAGTCTGCTGTTTGCGTTAATAGTCAAGTACTACAATTTAAAACCAGTTTGTTATTCGCACGACAATGCTAAATCTCGTATTAAATTGCAGTGGAATTTTAATATACATTCTATTTGATAGTATCGCATCTGTGAAATTGTATTAAAGCGCGTTGTTTTGTCGATAATAATTTTTCAATATTACCACTTGTGCTAATAGTCAACAATAATCAAAGTTAACAAACCACAGTTAAACAGAGACGCTGCATAATATTTTCATGTTATGTTCTAAAACGCATCTGCTGTTCACGCAACATTATTTGCGGTGGAACTATGACAGTTTTAAATTTCGTGTGTTTATGATCTACCAAATATTTCCAACAAACATAATTATACAACAACTGAGTATTTCAGAGTTTACTGCAGCTGTAAAAAATTATTCCTTATTGATAAGGCATTTGCTTTTCGACTTCGTTCAACGTTGACCCCTTTTGACCCCTTATGCTTAAGCCAGTCTGAAACATGACATCTTCTGGCAGAAAAACTGAGTCAAGCCGAGCAATGTACTGGCAGGCTAGTTATGCAAACTATCCCACTGAATATATTTTGGGTTGCATAAATGTCATTTTCCAATAACCTATAAAATAATTAAAGCTCTGCAGCATTGCCTACCTTTCAGGTAACCTAGTTTAGTTTGATATAAGTGTAAGTTGTGATGAGCCTTGACTACTCCTTTAACAAGTTGTTGACAACATAATTTCAAGTCCAGAAATCTTGGTTCTTAACATATTGCTAAAAAAGTTATTTGTGAGTGGGAGTAAATTTCATGTTTCACTATTTAGTTCAAGGAGTGCTTTCTTATACCTTTGGTTCAATATAACATGTGTGACTTGTACATCTATTCTGTGCAATTTTTAAATTTTTCAATCTGGGAAGATGATACATACTACAGCCCAGGATAGAAAAAAATGTATGTTTTCACCAACACATGGCTGCAAGTGGATCCCGGGTTTGAGCCGCAAGCTTGAAGTGAGGCCAGAAAAGCCAGGTTCACACATGCGTGAGGAATGCCTGGCTTACATACATATGCCTGAGGCAAAAATACAAGACAATAAAAGACATACATGTGTTAGAAAAAGAAGCGTGTTCACACATCAAGCGTAGTCACAGGCATACCTCTGGCATATGTGGACCATAGCTAAAGGTGTGAATTGTCCAATAAATATATATACAGGCATCACTAATTATCATTATTATTATTATTATTATTATTATTACGATATTTAAACACGGTACTATTTCACAATATATAAAATATTTACAAAAAAGGAAAAAAAAGAGTGATCTTCCAATAGGCCGTGTGCTAAACTATTATATAAATATTAAAAAAATTTATTGCTTATCAATCTGTAATTGTTTTATCTTACTCTTAAAAGTTGATAAACCTTTTTGCGACTTCAATTCAATTGGAAGATTATTCCAAGTTTCCGCACCTCTGTAGCCAAATGATTTTTTCATAGCATTAGTGTTTGGCATTGGCAATGCGTAATTATATTCTCTTTGTCTCGTGTTATGATAATGGACTTGCTGAGTGTTAACAAAAATATCTTGTAAGTAATTTGGTAGCATTTTATGTTTGATCTTGTACATCACTACAGCAAGTTGTTGTTCTCTTCTAGTTTGTAGGTCGAAAAATCCTGCCTTATTTAGAATATCTTTTGATCGCGTTTCATATCCTTTACGGGAAATTATGCGAAACGCTCGGTTTTGAAGACGCTGAAGTTTATCTGATAAAACCTTTCCTAGGCAACCCCAAACTTGTGAGCAATAATCAAAGTGTGGTTGGATGATAGATTTGTAAATAATTATTAGAGTATTATAGTCAACTATATCACGCAATTTTCTTATAATGCTTGGACCCGAGTTAACTTTTTTCGTAATTTTGTCAACCTGGGCCGACCAAGATAAAGTGTCATCGATCATTAGACCTAGAGACTTGGCCACATTGACTTTTTTTATCTCAACACCTGCAACACAGATTGAGGGTTCTTGTTCAACTTGGCCAAGTCTTCTATTACTGCCTATGACCATGAATTCAGTTTTATTATTGTTCAAAGTTAATTTATTGGCCGACATCCAAGTGGAAACATTTAGTAAATCTGCGTTAAGATTCTCCAAAATTACGCTAATGTCACTATTAGATGTTGTAATTTGTGTGTCATCGGCGAACATATCTGGTTTTGTATGTCTTAAACATTTTGGGAAATCATTAATGTAGATCAAGAACAATAATGGACCTAATCCCGAGCCTTGTGGTATTCCAGTTGTAACAGTTAAAGGATTTGACAAGTGACCATTGACTTGGCAATATTGAATTCGATCTGATAAATAAGACTTAATCCAATTAAGTGCCAAGCCATTTATGCCATAAATTTGTAATTTTTGAAGTAAAATATCGTGGTCAACAGTATCAAACGCCTTTTTTAAGTCTAGGAATACAACTCCGTTTAGTTGTCCTACGTCTATACTTTGATACCATCTGTTGGTGATATCTAATAGCGCTGTGGTTGTTGAATGACATGGTCTAAAGCCATGTTGGGAGTTTGATAGCATATTTGAATTTATAAGGTAGTCATATAATTGATTATATATCAGTTTCTCCATAATTTTGGAAACAATCGATATAACAGATAATGGTCTGTAGTTTTCCATGTCATGTTTGGTTCCCGTTTTAAATATTGGAGTTACCCTCGCGATTTTCCAGTCAGATGGAAATATACCGGTAGAGATTGATTGATTAAAAATTAATGCAAGTGATGGAGCTATTACTGGAGCTGCAATTTTCAAAACTTTTGCTGAGATTCCATCCATCCCGGATGCTTTTGAGGCAACTAATCCGTGAAGTAGATTTAAAATTTCTGTTTGAGTGATATTTCTAAAACAGGTAAGCTTATTTACTGGATTTTGGAGGTCATTAAGGTAGCTTTCAGGAGCTACATGGGAATGAGGTATATTAGTCGAAAGTCTATCACCCATTTCCACAAAGTGCTTATTAAATGCATTTGTGATGGTGATCGGATCAGTAATTTCAACTGAGTCAATTTTTATTTCTGGAATCATACTCTGTTTTTTTGAATTGTTGATTAATTCGTTAATTGTTTTCCACGTTTTTCTAAGATCACCTTGGGTATTATGTAATTTGGTTTGATAATAACTGCGGATTGTATCTTTCACAAGTTTATTATAGCGATTCCTTGCATTACGATACGCCGACCAGTCGGTCATAGACTTTGATAATACAGCTTTACGCTTTAAATATATTTTTTCCCGTCTTTTTAAGGATAGATCATTCGTTAACCATGGTATTTGCTTATTAGATACTCTACGTCTTTTAAGAGGAGCATGCATATTTACAGTCTCTAAAAATTTGCTTTTCCAGCTAATCCACGACTAATACAACTTAAAGTTACTCCTCAAAAGTTTGAATACAAGTAGGAAATGTAGCTTCATGTATTGGTAAAGTGATACCCATAGCTTTTTTTTATTGTTAAAAATTCTGACTTGCATCTTCTAAGGTCTTTGCACTGCAATTACAATTAAAATAGTATTAGTAAAGCATGCATATGAATTCAAAATCAAGGAAATGGATTGGCATGGTTGACTAAGCACATATCCGCATGTGTATTCAAATGCTTGAGCAGTAACTGCATGTGCCAGGGTGCATTCCATGTAAACTCCACGACGAAGATACACCAATATTTATTATACTTACTATTGTGATTTGCTTAATCCATGCCGAAGATCTTCGGCATAAAGTGCATGGAATGCAGTCCGGTGTATGTGAGGTGAAAAAAGTGATGTGAGTTTTTATCAGCTTGTTTCTTGTAATTGTATCATAGCTGCAAGTAAATATTACTTCTTACCAGAGTAGAAAGTTTCTACTACACAGTTTGTAAAGTTTCTACGCGGTTCTATATACTCTCTATATTGCATTTTGTAAATCTCAGATGCACAATTTTCAAACTTTCTAGTTCCGACTGACTATATTACTACAAACTGACCAAGTTCGTCACAAAAATGAAATTACCCATTTGCCATGTGATCAGCCATACAAGACTATCAGTTCACATGTTTGGTATGTAACCTGGGTATAGGGACAGAACTTAAGTTTTAATGACTGTTTAATAGATCCATGGTATTACAGTCGAATCTCCATCAAGCGGCCCTCCATTAAGCGGCCACACTTTATTGAACGGCCAGATGTTAAAGTCCCAAAATTATTTGGTATATATTATTAAAGATAAGACCTCCATTGAACGGCCACCTCTATTAAGCGGCCGCGGCCACCTTCGAGTGGTCCCAAGCAGTGTTTTTTCAACAATTAGAACCTCCTTTAAACGGTCAGCCAGTTTTTTCATACACAATTTTCACCACAGTATTATACGGCTAAAAATGTGTTTGTTGAGATTTTACGTGTCCCCTAACAAATATTTAGCAGTAATCTAATTTTAAGATAATGTCCAACTAATATTTACGTTCTCGTGCTCTAATTTAGTTTACTTTAGCATCAAATCCCTCTTTCTATAGCTTTTCTTTCCGCCAACTTATTGAAAATGCATCTCCCATAAATTGATATTCACAAAGAATTTCCAAACCATAGCCACTGCCTCTGTTTACTCGTTTGCCTTTGATAACTGTTTTTCCAATGTTTGTCGCTCGTTTTAAAACTTTGTGAGCCAGATTGCCATTAGATTAGGAATATGTCCAGCTACTTCGAAATCGTCGCTCATTTCATTCGGACATCTCATTTTGGAGGATATATCACGAAGTGGCTTTAAATTTTCACTTGTTTTGACATTCTATCACATTTAAGCGAGCTATCACAAACAACTGCAACAACATTTGCATCCTCCTTATTGCTAAGGTCTCGCTTAAGACAAAGTTCGTCGTCCATAACTGGCAGGCAAATATCCATATATGTATGATAACCTCCGAAAAACGAAACTATTTGAAGTTTATGCGCCATTTATTACTGATCGGAATTTTTCTTCGACTTGCTAGACCACTAATACAAATCTTGTTTGTGACAAAATGTGGCCTGTTCTCAAAGCGACAAATGCAGATTAATGACTATTTTAAGCCAAAGTAGACGTCAGTATACAACAGATTATACTGTGTTAATTCGGTTTTTTTTTAAATTTAAAGGGAAATGGCAACAAAAATTTTTATCATCTTATTTGAAAGAGACTTCAAAATAATATATAGAAGTCTATTACAGAATTTTTATATTTGCCTTATTTGTTGAGATATTTTGACTTGAAATCTTTAGTTGTCCGCCATCTTGGATATTTGTAGATATGCATGATACGTCACAACTGGGGTCACGCAATTTTTTTTTTCTTACGACACAATGATTAATCTTCTAAATTAACCACACACATGGTAAGTGTTTCGGATTTCAGCACGGACTGAAAAGGTTTCACAAATATTTTATTGGTGGTAAGTATCTAGAAGCTTTGAATGGCTTATCCCTGTTGTGACGTCACCAAAACATTGTTAATGAGGTTAAAAATTAATCCAAGATGGCGGACAGTTCGATTATTCAGGTGGCAATATCTCCCAAAGTAAAACAGATATAAAAATTTTGTAAAAGACTTCTATATATTATTTTTAGAGTCTCTTTCAAATGAGACAATAAAATTTTTTGTTGCCAATTCCCTTTAACAGATTTTTTTTTGTTAGGTATAGTTTTAAGTTAAGATTGTTTTATCGAAGTTGAGATTTTACTTTTGTAACGAACGATGACTTAAAAGTACATAAAAGGAACATTTGACTATATTTTTGTCCATATTTGGCATACCTCTATTAAGCGGCCACCTCTATTTAGCGGCCACCTGGCCATTGCCTGAGGGTGGCCGCTTATAGAGGTTCGACTGTACTAACAATGGAAATGTTGTCGGTAAACTATAGCAATAATGACAATCTGGCATTCTAGTCACATATTCATAAACATTTCCAACGACACAATAGTTTTATTTCAATGTGCTTATATCACACATGCATTTGTGTGCCTTAAATAAAACATGGGGGGGGGGATAGATTCAATTGATCCCACAGATATGCCTCGCTTTATATCTTAAGTTATCAGCTTGGTATATAAGGGATACAACTATGTTAACCTCGTATAAAAACAGAAGATATAATATCAAACAAGCACTCGGTATGGCTGCCGGTACTCGGTATGGCCTACCTTCGGTTACGGTCTTTACGATCCAAATATGTCTGTCTCGTGTGTTGTCGTTGCGTGGATTGTTCACATGACAACAGTTTGTCTTGGTGATATTCCGTAAATATCCGCGTAAATAATTTTATCTATATGTAAGAATTTATGCGCAAGACTCCGTATTATACTCTTGTCTTTAATTAACTTTTAAAACGCATCTCCAAACATTGGATTGACTTGGATTTTTTCACATACCACTGAGCTTTACAAGATCTGACCGGTGCACAATCTTCAATTTATCCGCGTTAGTTGTCCGGACACTATTGAAATTATTGAAGTAAATCGAAAACTAATATAAGTGTAATCCTTTATATCTATATAAGTGTTATCCTTTATATTTATATAAGTGTGATCCTTTACACAAGTAGAAAACGATATTACACTAAAAAGCATGGTGTTCCCAAATTTAACATGTGTATACAGTGTCACGTGAACAATAATAAACCAATCATATATCTATGAACTATTATGGACTTTGAACCCTAAATATGCTTTGACCTAAGATCCTGTGATTAAAGTGTGAACATTACACGCAATAGTAAAGCAATACATTTAAATTAACCTAATATGAAGTAATCGCGTCTTAAGCCCCGCACAGACGAGCAAGTCTTCCTTGACAAGCTTCTTGACGAGTTCATCTACGGGTCTTACGCGTCTATACGACGAACAATTTTTCCTTGACAAGTTTTCCTTGACGGGCTTTGTTTGTTCCTGTGTACACGAAATTTGACAATATTTTTCAAGTGCACAATAAAAATTGTAGAAACGAGCCAGCCATGCAGTAATTTGTTTATGTCAAACATATAGGGATTATTTTAAAACTGGAAACCTGTCAAAGGCGAACAATGTCGAAGCAAAATATTGAACTCTCAAAACAGAATCATACCATTTGTTTTTTCCGTTATTTGGCCTATTTAGCCTCCGTGTGACAGGATTTTAAATTGGTTAGAGACTTGCAGTATAGAAAATTTTTAGTTCATTGTACATTCAGTTTTCATCCAAAAAAACATCTCCCTGGAAATTGGACAATACTCACCGTCAGTACTATATGTGTAGACTAATCAAGTCTCATTGTATTCGTTATATAAAAGTTAAGTTTTCGAATGATATTATTGTTAAACACTATACTTGAGAATATAATTAAAAAATAGGTACGCGCTGCGTACATGTGGGTAGCCTGCAGTGTTCTATAATGGCTATTTCAAAAGCTAAAGTTATTGAAATTAAGTAAATTGGCACAGTTTACGGGAAATAAACATTTAATCACATACAAACATAACATTTTAAGTAAACAAGTATTACATACATTTTTTTTTCAATAAGCATAAACATATCCAAGAAGTTGTGAGGTATTTTAATGTATCAAATCATAATTAATAGAAACAAGGACATGGTTAGGAAGGCCGGCAAACTGGTGCACAATTTTTAAGGAGTGATATTTTAAACGCAATCAGTACAAGTCTTAGTATTTTTCATTTTTTTTCAAAACATGTCAGAAAATAGCTCAGACAGCGATTCTGTCATCGATGTAGATGACAACGAACTGTTATTTGAAGATGAGGGGATTTCTAACGCGTTTCTAGAGACTCTGGAAGCGCTCGAAGAGAACACTTTGGAATTTGATCTTGAGCTGACAGACGCAATAACTGAGGTAAACTTAAGTATTTTGAAACGAATTTTAGTCGGGAGCGATTAACTAACTTTTCTTTTGAATGTTTAAAATAGGTTGAGGGCACCAAATGTTTTCCCTGTGATAAGTACGCAAAAATATGCAAATCTAAAGGCGGACTTACTCGACATAAGCCGATAAGCGAAGTAAACACGAAGAACAGGTGGGAGCATCAGTAGGTGCGTCAAAGAATCCCCCAAAAGGACAATTGACATGGCCGTAATTCAAAAACTTTGTAAAGAAATTTATGACAAAATTCGAGAGGAGAAACTTTATTCTGAGGAGTTTGCTCCCGGGAGCAATCTTTTACGAGTAGCATCTGTAAATTAATACGAACAACATTATTATTGTGTACGTAAACATGACGATTCATGACTTCGTACTGCGCGACTGAAGAGACCCAAAGAGACCCACAGTTGACGCATAAAGATGCAAATATCATTACAATTCATGTAAATTTTACAATAATGACAATACTTACGCTTTTCAATGATTTCTCCTCAAAATGCTTTTCGCACACATGCAGTTTGGCGTCTTATTAGGTCCACAACTCCACATCAATTACGCGATTTTTAGTGATTTGGTTCACCCACTCCTCCTGCGTTTTCTTTGACAAATCTTCTTCTCCGCTTGGCAGCTTAAAGATACTTATTCCAAATTTCCTTCGCGATGTAGAGCATCCGAAAATGCTACAAGTTAGCGCCGGGCATGACCGTAAATGCCCATACGGAGCAAAAAAGTTTTGAAATACAATACGACCCCATACTGTGTTATAGCATGAATGCGTTCATTGTGCACCTTCGTCGTGACGTCACAGGACATAAATCAGAACAATAACATATCCAGTCACGTGACCCAGCCTTCCTAACCATGTCCTTGTTTCTATCAACTATGGTCAAATACAATTTCGCATACAGTGTACAAAACCTTGACCTGTATGTATACGAAAGACAAGAATTCACAGAACAAAATATAGACAATAAGAACAACCCTTAACACAAGAAGCGTTCTTGTTCCAGGGCGGTACACATCAAGGTCTCAGGTCGAAGTCTCGGTAGACAATTTTCGTGAAGTTTTAATTTGAAAGATAGTCCAAAGATATAAGTTCGGCGAAGTTAAGAAAAGTCAAGATATGGGCACTTTCACATTATCAGACATGTTGACAAAAACATAGTTGCCAAATGTATAGATGTTTTTCTTCACTTTTGTTTTTTCAATTGATGAGTATATAAAAAGCCCATGACTTTCTCAAAGTTCTCAATGCGTAGGATGGGTACAACGAAGATAAGCTTTGATCGGCTTTTCTGATCCTCTCCAATGGAAGTGAAAAAAGTATTAACGTAACATTTTTTAGACACCAGTTTAGCGATCAGCTTGGTATATTATCGTAAAGTATCTCAAATTCGGCAAAATTCACCTTCGTTCACGTTCGCCATGCATTCTATCGCTCCCTGGCGGCCGGAAGTGATTTTCGCATATATAATTTGCTCCACTTTTGACTATCCAGTCTAGTACTGAATCAGTACTGCGGACACGAACCCGCAGGGTCATGGCTTTATAGGATACCCTAAAGGTCAAAATGTCGAGAGAGCACTGGGTTTCTCACTCACTGGGACTGTATCTCACTGGGACTGTACAAATTCCCAGCTGCTTTGTTTCACTTGTACGCACAGCCGCAATTTTTAGAGTTTCTTTCTTTATACACTTTTGTATCTTCCTAGCTTGAATTTCCACATGTTTACATTTATAGGTTTCCGACAAACATATATTTACGGTATCTCGTCGACAGCAAATATTAATTGTGTAAAGCTGATGGTTTGGGAATTAATTGCCTTATATATCTTTTTATCTCATGCCTGCTCTTTTCATTTTCTGAGACTTTGCCCATTTCTCAAAAACCACTTGCTGAAACATTTAAATCTAACTTTGCGTGTAACGCTGGGTTGTTTCTGATATGTGGACGATATTTCATAGTAATTAAAGAACGGAAAGTAATAAAAATTCGCGACTTTCGTTGGACACCTTGATCGACATCGGAGTTGATTGAACCGAAGTGCTTCTGTAAACCAAACAACTTAATAAACTAGTTAATTGAACTAAAGTGCTTCTTTGGGGGTTGCAAATATATTAACGGTTCTTTGTACTTAATTTGTACAAAAACATAGGTACGCGACGCGTACATGTGGTAAGCCTTGTGCTTAATCAGTTAACCAGAAAACCAGGCTTGAACTTCAAGGAAATGTGTGGGTTCACAATCCAAGTCCGTAAAATAAAAAATTTAGCACTGCGGTCAAACGTTTGCGCATGCGCGAGTTGTCCGGCAAAGAAGTAGAAGAACATCAACTGATGATGATGATAGTACACCGCTACCGATGGCCGTTGACTGCAGTGATACTTCACTTGTTGGCATATTACATAATTTTTATTGTGAGCACTGCTGTTTGTTGTGTTTTCTGGCCCTAGTTCTCGATTGTGACAACAACAGCTGTAAGAATATTTAGCAGGAGTATCGCTGTCGGCACTTTTATGAAGGTCCAGAAAAAAGGGTAAATAAAATTACGAGGGGGGTAAACTCAGAAAAACTTTCTTTTAACATAAGGAACACGCTCAAAATTTCGCTACTTTATATTTTTAACCATTGTCTTGTATTCTTCGCTTTTCTTAGCTTTTCACTTCTTTGTATTCAATTTGCCTTTGTTTTTTGCGCATACATATAACGTTTGACCGCGTTGTTAAAAAATGTGGGAATGTCTGTTGCTATAAACACGCTGAAAACACGCTATATACGAAATTTTAACCTGTAGATACGGTTTCCGAGTCCTAGGGAACCGTAGGGCACTTTCTTCGCATGTTTTGACAGGTGAAATGTGATACGTACGGGCTAAAATTGACTCAAATCAAAATGCGACATTTGTACTATGTTCACGTATACGCTGCAAGTCGCTGTAGCATCTCCAATATTGAATATTTTTCGTTCTAAAGCGGGAAATATCTTGGGAAAACAATAGCAATTCATTCCGTGGTATGTTGGGGAAGATACAATGAAGGATGGGCTAGATTTTTGCAGCAAAAGGTCAAAATAACTACAAATTATTAATATTTCGGACGTAAAAAAAGCCGACGCGCTATAGTTTAGATTTCGCTGTATTGTTTTGTAGTTTGTAGTATTTTCGTATGAAACTTAGCTTGAAATGTAGAAAAAATGCAACGATGCTTTTAATGTTATTTTGAAAAATATATATACTTATGAGATATCCTAGTATATATTATTTGCATTGCGTGTTAAAAATGCCCACCATCAAACAAACATATGGCTGTCGGATTCGAAAGCTATATCGGACATTTGCCACGTGATTGGATGCTGGTCTCTGAGTGGTTGGCTTCAAACGCGATATCCAAATTTTCAGTAACAATGTGGTAAGCTGTTGGCTTACCACAATAAAAACTGTTCGTCTTAAAAAGACCCGTATGCTATTGCGTTTCATTATAAACTTCTTAACAATTGTGTTTTATTACACAGTAAACGAAAGCCTGAAGTGAAGTGAAGTAAAATGTTCTCATAGATATATATCCTAGGTACGCATGCAAACAATCATTTCAAATAGTCCGGTGGCTTAGCGTCAAAAATAGGCAAGATCGTGACAAAGCTGACAAAGTCAGTATTCTCTTCCCCCACGACTCCTCATGACAATTGAAATGTTTTTGGGTGTGATGAAGAAGTTCAAAATTTTATCACTCCGGGGGGGGGGTGAAAATAGGTTGCAAACGTTTGTTCATGTCACACTTAATTATCGTATTTAATGTGTTTGGTTTTTTCCTGAAAGACATGGACCGATAGGGCATATAAAATTTTCTGTTTGATATTTTCAAATTAAAAATTAGTGACTGGCAGAGAAAAATTGCCAACCGTTAACGTGCCACCTCATCGAGGTAACAACCCCCTGACTTGAAAATTTTTGGCACCCCTTCTTAAACTCATTAGGATGCATAGTTAATCAATTATGTAAGGCCGGTGCCCAAGTTTTTCACTGCCAGCAACGATTTTTACCATGAGCCACCAGACTAAAACTTTCATACGCGCTTACATTGTTAAACGATTTTGCTATACCTTGCTTGTTTTCTGTTTTCGCATGAAGCTTTGCCAAAATATAGAGAAAACTAACGTCACTCATGTGGTGCATTTTAAAAAAATAGATGATGTAAGATAGCAAAAATATTCTGTATTTATTATTATATATTTATAGTATAGCTCGAATTTATAACTCCTATATATTTTACCATGAAATCAATTCATTTCTTCGAGCCGCTTTTCAGGCGAAAGAATCACCTCTCATGCATACGAAACAGCAGCCTAATGAAATAACTTGTATTGCTAGTTAAAATTGTGTTTTAAAGCTTTAGAAATATCGCTCTGCAGGTTTAGAACTCACTCCTACAGACCTACATATTTCAACAACGGAAGCGACCCCAAAGCAAATACATACACGTGCGCGCACAGTTGAAAATTGAAATTCCGTGGGTGTTTAATGTACACGTATGCAATACAATTACTAGGCTAATTTTGAGCCTCATTAGTTGAGCCTCATTAGTTAGTTTCAAAGAAACTTTGCACTGAAAAAACCAAGCATCATCTGAGGAATTAGCGTCTTGAAAATCAAAATGCAAGTTAAACTAGAGAATTGGGTAAGTAATTGTACTGACTCCATGAATTTTCAATATTCTTATCTTGGTTTCAAAGTTTATATGGTACTTGGCTTCAAATAGTTTATCATAGGAGTTTTATTGCGTTATATTGCATTCGAAAGGACTCAAGAAATGAAAACTCGCCTCAATTTTCGTATCTCCTATTTGGACACAACAATAGTTGTCTTGAAAAAATGACCATTCCGCCTGCACTTGAAAACAATCTTTGACCTTGATGAAACAAGAACGCAAGTCATTGCAAGTTTTAACTACCGCTGACTCGTGAGAAAGTTTGCACAGGCTTGCCACAAGTCTTTTCGAACTTGCGATCACTGACGAGACATCTGGACAAGCTCAGGCAAATTTTTCTTGACCATTGAAATTATTACTATTATTATTACTATTACTATTATTATTACTATTATCATTACTATTATCATTACTATTATTATTACTATTATTATTATTATTATTATTATTATTATTATTATTATTATTATTATTATTATTATTATTATTATTATTATTATTATTATTATTATTATTATTATTATTATTATCACTATTATTTTGAAAACTCGATAAGATATGTACATATTTTTAAAAAGGTATCTTTAGTTAGTCCATACTATTAAAATTGTCTGATTCATTGTCAACTTTATCATTTTGTCATTTATGTTAAAAATATTTAAAAAAAAACACACACACACATCCTTAGAAATTCTTAGAATCAAAGAATAGCATCTAAAGTATTCTTGCCACTTCTGTCTCTATCTCAATGTCAATTTCCTTCATATTACATTTCTTATTTTTCAGTCGTCTTGTGCCTCTAAGGCATAAAAGAGCAGATCTAATTATGGAGAACGAAATTTTCGCTCTTATCCATGCTATTGTCTTTGAATACTTTTCTCCTTGTTTCATGGCAATCAATTCTGCTAGTCGACTGTGGTACTTTTTACATTCTTCTCCCATTCCACCAGTGGTTGTGAAAACTAGCGGAGTAAATGTTCCTTGTTCTATATCTGTTACACGTTGATTGTACATTCGTTTCTTCTCATTTTCGTGCATACGGTAAATTTGCTTTGGGGTTAACTCTTGGTACGATTCCGCATTTGGGTGACATACCCGGATATCAAAGAATGCAGATCTTTGTCTTTCCCAAAAGCCTCGTGCATGGACATCTAGTCTGGCTTCTTGTGATGTATTTGAGCCAGAGTTTAAAATTTCACCCCTTACGTCCTGCAGTGCTGGCTCGATCTCAACATCGTTGCAGACAACATTCAAGAGGTCTGCCTCCAGATCGCGTAATTCATTGTGGCGTTGAATAATAAAACCACCTTGCTTACATATCATCGCATGGTCAATGTTAAAAAAATCTCCACAAGCACATCTTGTTGGGTTATCTTTGATAGGCCAATTATATCTCAGCTTTAAAGCATCTCTAAATTCCCGTTTATTTAAAGTGAAGTCCATTTCAGACATTGGGATGACTGTCAACCAAGAGGAGGCTCCTTTCTCTGATGCAAGTTCTATCATTCGCTTCATCTTTGGTGATGCATTTTCAACGACAGATTCTACTCTCTCACTTAAAACACCGCTCTTTTCTTTCCGTACATCTTGCTTTAAAACTTGTATTTCTGAATCATCAGGAATTTCATGCATTTGTAATTCAATCCGTTTTACCAATGGCGCTGTTATCTTTCTCGACGCTTGATACTCCAACTGTGCTTCGTTGCATGGATTTGCTACTCCAATACCACCTTTTCTAACTGGTAGGGCTAGAATTTCTCTTTCGATTGGGGAACAATTGTGTTCGAGTAGAGCTGGCAGAAAAACATTTGCAATTGCATCTTCTAATGGTTTCAATAGATCTTGGATATCAGGTAGTGTTCGATAATAATACGTCCATCGATGTTTCAGCCCAAAGGTATAGACTGCATAACTTGCTTGAGGCTGTGTCGTTGCAAATTCAGCTAGCTTAATTATCTCGCTTACCCATCCATCCACTTTTTCATTGACATATTCCGACAAGTAAGATCTTGATCCAACTACTGCTCCAAGGTGTTTCTTCCCCTCCTTTGTGATATTTATATCTGTATCCTTAAACTTTTCCCTTACAATTTCTTCTTTCTCCGGTTTTGTTATCAACCAACACTTGTCATCTTTAGGGCTATAACCATAGTCAGGACCATCTGCTCTCAATGTATCCCACCATTTCCTTAGTTCGGTAGCCATTCCTGCACCACTTGCATCATCAGCAAACCAGCATTGTTTCGTGGAGGATGTAAGATGCAAGCGTGTAATGAGTGGTTGCAAACTGATCGCATAAATAGCCATTGATAATGGGTCGCCCTGCGTTGTACCTTCGGATGACTTTAACTCCTGCCCACCAACTATGAACAATCTTGTTGGTAGTCTATATGTGTTTATCGCATAGGTTGCAATAATCGGGCATTATCACTATTATTACTATTATTATTACTATTATTATTACAATTATTATTATTATGATATTTAGCCAGGATACCAACATCACCGAAGTGTTTTTCAGTTGGGTCCTGCAATTATAAATATTACATGAACATTGATAATTAGATATATACAAAGGCATGACATACAATATGTTACTATCATTTACAATATTATATAAACTTAGTACATTAATTATTACATTAAAATAAACATGGTACACTAAAATTCACGAACAACAAGTACACAACACATAACATCACAAAATGATACGATACAATACGACACAAAGTGTAACACTAAATATAATAGAATTCAATTAGTAATATATTTAATAACCAGATCCGCACACAGTGTTCACCAAACACAAAAAAGGAGGAAAAAACTTGAGATCGAGGTGCAAAAATAGAAAAAGCCTACAGAAAATATCTCCATTTAGTGAGCAGAAATAAGGGATTTGGATATTATCTCTCAATTGTACTACTTCTCAGACAAGCTTTGAAGCTATGGAGTGCACTAGCGTTTTTAGTTCCTTCATCTAAATTGTTAAAGTCAATAGAAGCTTGGTCGGTTGGTGTTCGTTTCCATTTGTTGCTTTTCACTCTAGGTAGATGTAGGTCGTTACTTCTTCTTGTGTTGTGGTTGTGTATACTGACATTTTTGGTCAGGTCAAAGTCAAAGTCTACTAGCCCATTGACACATTTGTAAATGAAGATGCATCGGTGGTTATGTCTTCTTGTCTTGAGGGTTGTCCATTTAAAGTCGATTTAAGGCGGCAGTTGAGGAATATCGTGGATTTTCATCAAGAATAAACTTCGCAGCTTCGTTCTCCAGAGTTTGCAGATATTCCATTAACACAGCATTGTTCTTATCACCCCAGATGGTGTCAGCATAGTCAAACAGTGGGAGGATCAGTGATGTATAAAGGACACAACGTGTACCCAGATCTAAACAATCCCTTATACGTCGTAAAACTCCGATTCTTTGAATCTGGTTCGATAGTTTCTAATCTTATCTACTCCAATAATCCAACTTTCCAAACAATCTAGATACGAAAGAAAGGCATCGCAAATCCTTGCTAGAACTTGCGCGTCTTTTGATCACTTGCATTGCGAGTCATAAGTTTAAACTTACGTTGACTTGTGTCTCGTTTCGTCAAGGATGTTTAAAAATACGAGTGTTTAAAATACGAGTGTTTAAAATACGTGTGCTTTAAACACTCGTATTTTCAAAGAGTGATTAGAGATTGGAACCCACTGCCAGGTGATCTGAAGGCTATTGCTGAAATTAGACTGTTTAAAAGGTAATTCAGAAAACATTTTCTTGAACCGCTAAACGATTATAAACCTCCGTAATTTTTTATATTATTTGTTATTGAAATTTAAATATTTATATATCTCTGTATTTTTTTGTATTTTTTATTACTTCATATCTTAGTGTAAAAGTTAACTAGTGTGTATTGCACTGTATTCGTTTGTAAAATTATGGCAGGCAGATTCAATTGGGGCTACGCTCTGTCTGCTCACCTATCATCTCTGTAATTTGTTTCGATGATGAAGTAATTAAACTAAACTAAACTAAACTAAACTAAACTAAACTAAACTAAACTAAACTAGGGATGGAAAATGAAATGTAACTCGAAGGTACACCTGTAGTTCAGCAAATAATATATTTGTAATAAATAAAACATAGTACAATACTTTCTTTTTGTATTAAAATGTCCAAAACAAATAACTGTTGTCAAAATAATAAGCATTAACGTAGACTGACACTAATGATAAAGCCTATATTTAATGTAGCTAGTTAAGGAACAGAACTTTACAACTGATCTGAATGATCACATACATATTAGCAATGTTTGGAAACGAAATATGTGTCCGGGAATACATAAGGATACACGAATAGGACATTTACGTGACAAACAATTAATGAAAACAAAATATTTTAAACAAGAAACAACGATATATATATTAAACATACAAACACGAGAAGTCCACAAATATATACATTCAGTAAACCTTTTGATATGTATTCAAAACAAAGCTGAATTTCATATCGGACCAAAAGTTACGAAAAATCTCAACATAAACATATATAGACATACAACACACAAAAAATCAGAGAAAAAGACAAAGGAAGACATACATACGCCACAGGATTAAAATAGGTAAGACAACTGAACAAGACCTTTGAATTGATTTTCCAGTCATAGTTGAACCTGCACGCACGTTTTCGTAGCATTATAGCATTGCTGTTTTTACGCTCAGATTGTTATGTCGAAACATCACCGGCGATCACTAATAGGCACTATTTTATCACCAATACACAAAAAAGCGTGAATTTTTGACTACCTGAAACGATGAAGTGAAAATAGACGTTCTAAGGAAAAGCCCTTCGTCGCCGTCGGTCTACAGTAATTATGCATGTTTAAAGTTAAATGGGAAGATAATTAAAAAAAAATCATACATGGATACTTCTTTGTCTAGCCTACTGTGGACGGAGACAATATTTATGCAAAACCGGTGAATATTCACTGCACGAAAAAAGAAACCAGCTTCACGTGATGAAAAGTGGACGGTAAGTAGGACGTCATGCAATTTTAACTTTACACAAATTTTCACATGGTTCTGCATATTTGTGTGCGGTTCTTGCACTATAAAACAACCCAGACATAACACCATACATCAGTGGGGGGGGGGGGGTTCAAAAGCAGGTTAGATTAACCCTGGGTTAATGCACTTCATTAATAATAATAATAAAGTATTCCAGGCTCGAAAATCAATGAACTTTATGTTATTGTAAGCTTGCTAGAAAGAACATTTAAAAAAATATTGTTTATTGTGTTTTAGCTTTGTTGGGTATAACATTGACATTGATTCTAAATATTGTAGTTTATACATGACAGGGAGAATGTTGTCCTCAGAGAAACTGCTGTAGACTTCATATTCATAATATCTAGCCAGAGGTTTTGATGTTGTGACATTATATTTATATTAAATATACACAATTTGTATTTATTTAGTGTTGGTTAGTATCGCTTTTCAACTCTATAAGAATGTTAATTTTTTGCAGACAAGATGTCTTGTTTGTTGCCCCAAAGGCCCCAGAACAAGGGCTATAGTTTAAGTTTATGCTTAAAGAATTAATAATTAATAGAAATTTTTAGAAAGAAAATGAATGGGAAGTTTGCAGAGATAATTTCACGCTGTACATTTGCGGTTATAGGTGAACTTAAATATTAACGAATGTCACGCACGTAATAAGAAACGACCACAAGGTATATCAACGGACGTATTTAACGAACCAAAGATTGTCAAAGTTTGGATATCTCATTTCTGAAGATGATTCACTACCCAAAAATACGCAGGCCCTACAGGAAACGTCATAACTTGCAAACAACATCCAGTCTAAGCTCTCCGAGTGCGACTGAAATTGCAGTCGTTGATTCAAACAATCTTCCATCGAGTAGTGCTACCAGTGCAAGCGTTAATCAAACAGAAAATGAAATTTCTCGCGGTACAAAACTTCAACGAACGACAGATCATCCTTTGAACACTGATTCAAACATCTTCCATCGTGTAGTGCTACCGGTGCAAGCGTTAATCATACAGAAAATAAAATTTCTTGCCAAACACAACTTCAACGAAAGACAGATCATCCTTGAACACTGATTCAAATATTCTTCCATCGGTTATTGCCACCAGTGCAGGCGTCAATCAAACAGAAACTGGAATTTTTTGTGAGACACAATTTGAACGAACGACAAATCATCCTTTGAACACTTATTCAAACATTCTTCCATCGAGTAGTGTTACCAGTGCAAGCGTTAATGAAACAGAAAATGGAATTTGATATACAATGTATTTAAAAAGCATGGAGAAAGCAAAAATCGAGGCAGTATGTAACCGTTGGAATTGTAGTGATTTCGCTTTTACAGTATTTACCAGCTTAAGTTTGTTGACAGAATTGTATACATGCAATTAACTCAAACACAGACATACCTTTTATGCAAGTGAATATTGCTGACGTTGCATTTATTTGCTCGGAAACGTGCTTTTGGAATGTTTTGAAAAAACGTAGATCCGCTCATTATTTTCCAAATGTGAATTACTTACTGCTATCGAAAGCAAAAACGTTGGTTTTGCAAGAGCTGCGGTCACTAGATGTGGGAATCAACCAACAGCACATTAACAGTTTTTCAATTCATAACAATGACAGTATATGCCAAATCTAATTTAGTACCGTAAAAAAGACACCATCTCGTTTCAGAAATATTAAACACACAAAAGAGATCAATATTACGATGTAAAACAAACATATTTTAAAAATTTTCTCAACAAGGTATAATTAAAATACAGTTTGCTTAAATATAAAACCATCGGATCTTATCTAATATTTAGCAATTTGAACAGTGTTTGGCACAATTAAATGTTTAGTGGAATGTATGTGCTCATGTCCTATATCTGTTCATTTATTATGTTTAGAATGGGTTGATTACAAATACCCATATGTTAATAAATTCGCTTCCGATGTATTTTTGAATTAGCAGCTCAAACGTTTTTTGATTTTTCCGGTATTAAATTAGATTTAGCACTCCTTAACAGTGTGTCTGTTATGAATTGAAAGACCTGGTAAGGTGTTGTTGGTTCGTTGGCGTGCTGAATATATTTGATACATTGTACTGAAATTTGGGTTGATCTTGCCCGAAACTTAGACGAACAGGTCTTTTTCAATTTATAGCAGTCACATTGTTTTAGGATGCCAAATCTAATTTGGTACCCCTTCCCTCCCCCCCCCCCCCCCCCCGACACGTATCAGAAATATTAAACACAATACTTTTCAATATCGTGGTGTAAGACAAAAATTTTAGAAATTTTCTCGGCAAAGTATAATTAGTATACAGTCTGCTAAAGAGTAAAAAACCCACGGATCTTATCCAATATTTAACGATTTGAACGGTGATTGGAACAATTAATTCAATGCTTAATTCGGCACGTGATGTCTTATGTTCAGTGCAATGTGTTAGCTGCTTTCCTATAACTGTTAATTCATTGCATTCAGAATGGATGATTACTCCGCCTGCCGTAGGCGAGGCGGAGTTTTAATTCGCCCCGTTTCTGTTTTTTTATATTTTTTTAGGTGTCAGAAGTCGGTGCAGCGCTCATGGGTGAATTGAAATTAAATACGGAAAAAATATTTTATATTTCTTTTATAATATAGCACAAAGAACTTTAACAGAAGAGTGGCGGGAAATTTACCGTGTTGACATAGAGTTATATCAACACGGCTCTTAGCTAATCAGCGTTCAGAATTTACAAATGCTATATCATAAATATATATAACAAATTCAAACGTAAAATTTACCTCAAAACCAACAAAAAACTTCCAAAAAAATTAGGACAAAGGAAACTTTGACAACCAATGAACATCCTCCCACGAAATATTTCAGCAATTTGTCGAAAGTTTTTCACATTTTTTCCGCTTCATTATTTGTTTTTCAGAATGTTTTTAAGTGAATATTGTTCATTGGTTGACAAAGTTTCCTTTGTCTAATTTTTTTGGAAGTTCTGTGTTGGTTTTGAAGTAAATTTTACGTTTAAATTTGTTATTTATATCGACATGGTTGAAAGAATTTCCTCCCTTCCCAAATATTATGTATGTATACGTCGTGCATGCACTGTGTGCATGTCACTGCAAAAGCAAGGCGGATCTTTCCCTATATATTTCTATTAAACAATTCTACAATTCTAGAAGTGTTACTTATTGCCCTTCAAGATTTATTCGACAATAAAGCTCTTTTCATGTAAAACAATCAAATCAAAGTTCTAAAGACGCATATTCTTTCTTTCACCAGGTTGACAGTTCAAATATGGAAACCCTCAATCACGTAAAACGGGGAGAACAAAAGCTGTATTGTTTCATCGAAGTTTGCGATTCCTTGTTCCCGTCTGTTTCAAGAAGCACAGTGAGACTTTCGCTTAAAAACGTCCAAATACAAACAATTTATCCTACCCTAGATGAAAAGCGAGTCTTCAAGGACCGAAATCCAAAAATTAAGTGCTCCGTGTTTGGCCTGATCAGCGAAGGTGACCTCGAGCGGTTGTTGGCTCAGAAAAATGACAAGCGACGCCCTGCAAACCTGGTGAATTACAGCGACGACAGCGCAGATGAGATTGACGGACCGCAGTTGGCAGTGGCAACCCCTGAAAAATTGTGTTTGCCACCCTCAACGCCTGCTGGCCAGGCGACACCATCTACACCCGCTTCAACCTCGAGTTGTCAAACGCCTACCGACGGCGTGTCTGAATCACTCTCACCTGCAGACCAGACATCCGAAGAAGCAGTCACGCCGCCTCTCACGCCCGGAAAAAGAAAAGGCTGTAGAACTCCTTATGCCTTGTCAATACAAGAGGCTGGCGACTACGTGAATTGCGAAGTCAATGCTTTACGTAAGTTCTATAAAATTGAGTTGAATGCAAAACGAAATGGCCCTCCTTTTGCGCAAGCAACTATCGACAAACTGGTCGAACGGATTTATTGTTTCTTGCATTTCTGCAGTCGCACTAAAAGCATACCTGTAGTGCATCTAGGCCTGTTTAATGACGACACTTTGATATGCGAATACGTCGAATTTCTTTCGAAAGTTAGAAAACTTATGCCAAACACAATAACAGCTCACTTAACCGCCATAATCAATGTCATTAAATATAATTTGCGCGAAGATTGGAGTGCGTACGACCAATGCACAGCGATCCTTTCATGTAGGTCTTTTCAGCGTCAATTTTCCCGGCAAGCTAAATTGATTTCACGACGCAGCAAAGAAGGTATATGCATGAAAAAGTCATCACAGCAATTCTTTTTTAATCCCATATTAGACACAATAAGAAATCTTGAGGCAAAGATTTATGAAACTTCGGACGTACAAAAGGCCAGACATCTCCATGATTTCGTAATGCTAGCGATGTACTTGAGGGTTAATCCAGGTAGGTCAAAGGAAATAAGCACACTGCAAGATTTCGTCGAATCAGACGATAATTCATTCGACCCAACTTCGTTTATCCACACAAACGTCATCGTGTTTAGGAAAGACAAAATAGTTTCTTTGGTTGAAAACGACTTTAAAACAGTTCAGTCTGCCTGTCCACGCAACATTAACTTATCGGATGACCAGGATTTAGTTTACTATTTGAATATTTGAATGAATACAATACAGTTAGGGCCAGTCTCCTGCAGGCAAAATCGCACGCCCACTTTTTCCTCAATTGTTCGGGGGAGCCCTTTAATCTCAATTGTTCGGGGGAGCCCTTTAAACACAGTGCCAGTTTATGCAAGTATTTGGGCGATTTGTTTGGGCGAGAAGTTTCGATACGAGTTTCCACAAACGCACTAAAGGAAGATTATAAGAACTATACTGCTTGGAAAAACTATACTGCTTTATCCAGGTTTGCCAACAACTCTTTCCCAAAACACCAAAATCTACGGTTAAAAGCTGGTGCCGTTCACTTAAAATTCCAACAGTAACATGCGAGCCTGAAGAAAGATCCCGTTTCAAAACGAATAATGCTTCCCTATGCGACGACCATTAACTCTACAATTGCTGGTGAACGTGAAATGTCCCGTGACATTGTTGTTTATAGTGACAGTTCGGAAAGCGAAAACGAAACGCTACGAGTAAAGTCCCCAGTAATGGCAGGTACACCTGAGGTTCAATGCACGCCGGAAACAAAACCCGTTACAGCTCGTAAAAGATATCAGTTACCTATCGAAGAATGCTCTGAGCAACTAAAAACCGAACTTAAAGACCTGCGAAAATTCTACGAACGTCCGCTCAACCTATTGCGATCCACCGCTCCATTTGCCACAGCCACCCTAGAAAAATCAAGAGAGCGGACTCTGTGTTTCCTGCATTACTGCAAAAACGTTAAGAATATTTCAGAATTACGGTATCTCTTTTTAGTAATAGTAGTTTATACACGGACTATTTAGAACATCTGAGAGACAGTCGAAATACACATAACCGTAGCTATAAATGTTGTTAAATTTAACATAGCAGTAATTCTTCCCTAAATCCGTCTTTTTCCTCTGTGATCCAGGCATATAAATCTTTTCAGCACCAGTTTCAAAGAGAAAGTTCAGTGCTTGCGAAACGCTCGAAAGAAGGCCTGACCAGTAAGTCCACTAAACAATTCTATTTCGCCCACGTTTTAGAAACCTTAAGAAGCCCGAGAGATTATTATTTCGAATCAGCTGGCCTGATAAAAGAGAGGGTTATTATTTTGCAATTTGATTTTATGACATCAAAAACGACAGGTCCAACAAAAATTGACCTCTCAGATGACAAAGATTTAATTTACTTTCTAAGATTGTATTTACAAGTCAGAATTTCGTTACTTCTTGGTAAAGATCATGATTTTTGCTCGCGAGACACAACTTCAACGGACGACAGATCATCCTTTCAACACTGATTCAAACATCTTCCATCGAGTAGTGCTACCAGTGCAAGCGTTAATCAAACAGAAAATAAAATTTCTTGCCAAACACAACTTCAACGAAAGACAGATCATCCTTGAACACTGATTCAAACAATCTTCCATCCATTATTGGCACCAGTGCAGGCGTAAATCAAACAGAACATGGATTTTTTGCGAGACACAACTTCAACGAACAACAAATAATTCTTTTAACACTGATTCAAACAATCTTCCATCGAGTAGAGCTACCAGTGGAAGCGTTAATCAAATAGAAAATGGAATATCTCGCCAAACACCACTTCAACGAACGACAGATCATCCTTTGAACACTGACTCAGACAATCTTTCATGGAGTAGTGCTACCAGTGCAAGCGTTGATCAAACAGAAAATGGAATTTCTCGCGAGACACAATTTCAACAGACGACAGATCATCCTTTGAACACTGATTCAAACAATCTTTCATGGAGTAGTACTACCAGTACAAGCGTTAATCAAACAGAAAAAAAGAATTTCTCGCCAAACACAACTTTAACGAAAGACAGATCATCCTTTGAACACTGACTCAGACAATCTTTCATGGAGTAGTGCTACCAGTGAATTCGTTAATCAAACAGAAAATGGAATTTCTCGCGAGACACAACTTCAACAGACGACAGATCATCCTTTGAACACTGATTCAAACAATCTTCCATCGAGTAGAGCTACCAGTGGAAGCGTTAATCAAATAGAAAATGGAATTTCTCGCAAAGCACAACTTCAACGAACGACAGATCATCCTTTGAACACTGATTCACACGATCTTCCACCAAGTAGTGCTACCAGTGCAAGCGTTGTTCAAACAGAAAATGGAATTTCTCGCGAGACACAACTTCAAAAGACGACAGGTCATCCTTTGAACACTGATTCAAACAATCTTTCATGGAGTAGTGCTACAAGTACAAGCGTTAATCAAACAGGAAAAAAGAATTTCTCGCCAAACACAACTTCAACGAAAGACAGATCATCCTTTGAACACTGACTCAGACAATCTCTCATGGAGTAGTGCTACCAGTGCAAGCGTTAATCAAACAGAAAATGGAATTTCTCGCGAGACACAACTTCAACGGACGACAGATCATCCTTCGAGCACTGATTCAAACAATCTTTCATGGAGTAGTGCTACCTGTCCGCGCTGAGGTGTGTGTTTTTTGTTCAATGCCTATTCAATTTAAAATAGGTTGCTTAAGCGGGAGGACACGTCTTCCGAGTTGCAATTGAAGCTTGACCAAATAAGTTAATTCTATACATCAAGCCTCAATCCATTAAGAAATTTTGGTGCTTCCTCTCTTTCCACTTTAAATAATTTTTAGAGCGAGTAAAATTTTTCCTTAATTCACAATAAAGATGATTTATTGTGGTACATGCACGTGACCACAGCTTAAATATTAGAAGAAATCCGGAGGATTATTGGGAAGGGCAGAGTGATCTACATTCGTTTATCAACGAACGCTCACAACAATACAATACGAGAAGTTTCGCTACGAAACGGTTGAACTGTGAAACGGGCTTCATGCTCTCATTTTGCATTATGATACACTAAACAACACACTTGCTCTTCAAACCGTACGGACAATTCAACTCTTGCTTGAACTCTGTAAAACGGCATATTTCTTTAAGCAAGAAACAGTTTACACGAAACGAATTGACGACAGTTTACACGAAACGAATTTACAGTAGCGATATAACTGTCGGGGTTTTTAAAAGAAATACAACAGACTGAAAGAAAACAAAAAAGCATGCAAAACGGGGTTATTTAGAATATATTAAAGAGTTCAGTTACGTATAGAAGAATGTTCTAGTCAGTTAAAACAAAATAACAAAGCTGCGAACATTTTATCAACGAGTACTAAATCATATACACCCTGGTCCTGCGTTTGGGACTGAAACACTTGATAAGTTAAAAGAAACAGCTTTGTGTTTTCTCCACTATTGCAAGAACGTTATTTAGAATACCTTAAAGAGTTCAGGTAAGTACAGAAGAATGTTCTAATCAGTTAAAAGACGAAACAATAAAGCTGTGAACAATTTATCAACGAGTACTCAATCCTATACACCCTGGTCCTGTGTTTGCGACTGCAAGCACTTGATAAGTTAAAAGAAAGAGCTTTATGTTTTATCTATTGTTGCAAGAACGTTAAGAACATTGTCGACTCATGCTTAGCTTTATTTAATAGCGCGAATTTCTATATAGATTGTTTAGAATATCCGAAAGAGCAACGCAAACTTAAGCCATCAAGTTCCAAGTCATATAATTGTTGTTTCTCGACTCTTTACGGCGCTTTCCAAAAGTGGTGTGAGACATTCGCTAAAAAAACTCAATTACATTACCTTCTGTCCGACTGTGGAAGAGAGAATGCATCTTAAAAAATCAAATCCAAACCTGAAATCGTCATTCTTTGGATTGATACAAGAAAACCAGCTACGTGAGCTACTTTGCGAGTGCAGCAAGAAGAAAGAACGAAAACATACCACGCCCCATCCTTGTGATCCGCAGCCAAAAAATGGTGCGTATAATAGTCGGGTACTTAAAAAATTATTTAGTGCGTCGAGTTAATCATTGTGTGTTGACTATGAATCAGCAAGTTCTAATCGTCATCGGCTGTCCTTTTGTATAAACAGTCAGTCTGTATGCAAATTGGAAAGACTTCATTTTATATTCTACATAAATCCAAATATGTTTTAGTGCCTTCTAAAGATTGCTTGTTCATCTAAAGTCGTTTAGGCATCATTTACGTTTTGGCAAGTGCTGTTTTGAGCACTGACGCGGGACCTTCATTTTCGAATGGACGTTTTCAACAGTAGTTTTGTGGCATGTACACAGAGCAAAAACGTGAGAAATTTAAGTAACTACCAGCAATATGGTAAGTAGAAGTGACTTATATCATGGCAGAAAAATGCTATAGTTTATACTGCATGGTATTTCAAAGCATTGGAGATTCGGTCGAGAAAATCTTGCAATATTTGTAAGGCAGTGATATTTTTTTAGTTGTGAATACTGATCCCAGATCTTCATTTTTGAATGGCAACGACGTTCTCAACAGTAGTTTTGCGTCCTCTACACACAGCGAAAACGTAAGAAATTCAAGTAACTTGCAGCAAGATGGTAAATACCAGTGATTTATATTATGTCAGAAAAATCCAGTAGTTTATACTGCTAGATGTTATTTTAACGCATTGGTGATTCGGTCAAGAAAATTTTGCAATATTTGTCAGGCAGTGATATTTTTAAATTGTGAATACTGATGCCAGATCTTCATTTTCGAATGGCAACGACGTTCTCAACAGTAGCTTTATGTCGTCTACACAGAGCGACAACGTGAGAAATTCAAGTAATTTCCAATTCAAATATCTTAAAGAATTCAGTTACGTATAGAAGAATGTTCTAATCAGTTATAAGACGAAATAACAAAGTTGTGAACATTTTATGAACGAGTACTCAATCCTATACACCCTGGTCCTGCGTTTGCGATTGTAAACACTTGATAAGTTAAAAGAAGAGCTTTGTGCTTTCTCGACTATTGCAACTTCTCGACTCTTTCCGGCATTTTCCACAAGTGGTGTGAGACATTGGCTAAAAAACTCAATTACCTTACCTCCTATCCGACTGTGGAAGAGAGAATGCATTTTAAAAAAGCAAATCCAAACCTGAAATCGTCATTCTTTGGATTGATACAAGAAAACCACCTTCGTGAACTACTTCGCGAGACCAGCAAGAAAAACGACAACATGCCACGCCTCAACCTTGTGATCCGCAGCCAAAAAAATGTTGCGTATAATAGTCGGGTACTTATATAATTATTTAGTGCGTCGAGTTAATCATTGTTTGTTGACTATGAATCACGAAGTTCTAATCGTCCTCAGCTGTACTTTTGTATAAACAGACATTCTGTGTGCAAATTTGGAAGAACTGATTTTATATTCTACGTAAATGCAACTATATTTTAGCGCCTTCTAAACATTACTTGTACATCTACAATCGTTTAGGTATCGTTTACTTTTTTCAAATGTTGTTTTGAGCACTGACCCAGGATCTTTATTTTGGGATGGCAAGGACGTTCTCAACAGTATTGTTGTGGCATCTACACAGAGCGAAAACGCGAGAAATTCAAGTAACTTCCAATCCAAGTATCTTAAAGAATTCAGCTACGTGTAGAAGAATGTTCTCATGAGTTAAAAGACGAAATAACAAACCTACGAACATTTTAGGAACGAGTACTCAATCCTATACGCCCTGGTCCTGCGTTTGCGACTGCAAGCACTTGATAAGTTAAAAGAAAGAGCTTTGTGTTTTATCTATTATTGCAAGAATGTTAAGAACATTGTCAACTTAAGCTTAGCTTTATTTAATAACACGAATTTCCATATAGATTTTTTAGAATATCCTAAAGAGCAACGCAAACTTAAGCCATCAAGTTTCAAGCCAAATAATTGTTATTTGCCTAATTTGAGGATGTCTTTATTTCAAGATCTGCCGTGTATCAATGTTAATGCTCGCATAAAGTATTGTGGAGTTACGAATTTCCATATAGGTATTCCGTACTTAAGTGATTAATTTGTTAACTAATATATTTATAACCATTTAACCCCACTTTTACTTTCATAATGTGTACACGATGTGATGCGGGTTTGTTTCCTCTCTTGATCAAAATTGAATGTATAAGCTCATATTGAGTTCAGTCCTAATAGACGTTATTCACATTAATTCATAATAAAGACGATTTACTGTGGTAATGGAAGGTCACAGCTACCAAAATACTATCCAGTATAATATTTTTTTCTATCAAAATTCTTGCAAGGTATTCTTGCAAAAAAATGTCACTCTGCACAAGGCATAATTATAATATATTGCTTTTAGACAAAATCCGGAGATAATTGGGAAAGAGCCGAGTGATCTACAGTCATTTATGAACGAATGCTCTGAGCGATTTAGTGAAGATGACTGTTGTCCAATCAACAAATACAGCAATGCACAAATCTGGCAAGGGAAAGTCATATTAATTTTAGTGATCTCACATAAAGTGAATATTTCTATCACAGTGACGAGAGTGACGAAGAAGCAAGCAATCTAGCTGTTGAAGGGACTATCAATAGAGTCAGGTTGACTATATTTAATTGCTGCACATTACAACGAAAATATAAGTATGCCTATGACCGCACAAAACACAGGAAACGCTAGTCAGCAAAACCAGAACCGTAGTGGTGATAAAGCTGTATCAACGAATAAGAAAGCGACAACTTAATAAAGTCATTGTAGTATCAGTTCTTAATTTTCCACTGAACAGTTAATGCCAAATATGAAAACATTTTTGTGTATCATGATGATACATCGTTAATATTAAATATTTGCAACAACTTTAATGGTTTTGACTGAAATCGTAAACAACTGAAGGAAAAGCAGCAATACTATAACTAGAGCAAAACGTGCTTGCGGAATACAATACAATTTATTTGTGAACAATTCAACACACATAAAAGAATAAAAATAAAGTCTAAAACAAAGTCGACATAAATACGAATGCAACAGACACAATTACAACAAACAGAGAAAGCAAGATTCGCATGCAGCAAATATCTGTAGGACATTGACAAACGGACACGATATTTCGAACATTGCAAAGCATGCGAACATCAGAAGAGAAGTAAAAATTCTGTACCTTATTTTTGTTCAAAT
The DNA here is from genome assembly GCA_963855995.1 of Muricea muricata. Taxonomy (NCBI): domain Eukaryota; kingdom Metazoa; phylum Cnidaria; class Anthozoa; order Malacalcyonacea; family Plexauridae; genus Muricea; species Muricea muricata. The sequence continues at coordinate 728,602 of OY979716.1, forward strand.
CTCAATGAAGTATACTCTAGTTGGTGTCATTCTCGTCTTATTTTTCTTATAGGCAGAAGTAAACGTCGCTTGTTTGTTTCCTGAAAATTAAAGAGAATTTATACGAGATTAATATAATCTTTTACTCGCTAACCTACTGTAAGTTAACTTAAATCAAACATGTCAAGGTCCAACACAATAGCTTAACAGAGGCATTACAAATATATTCTCTCGCTACTAAGGTGGTGGGTGGGTGGGTGGGAAGGGGAAGATAACATGCGCAAGCATAATTCATGCCTATTCAGGCTTGCAATACCTGGGAATTGGATGAGAGTATTGGATACCATTATGATTTTGTGTTCATGTCTTCCTTTGATGTTGAATGAAATTTCTAAAGAGTAATGTCCATCTCAATTCGGGTTGAAATGATAAAAAGGGTAAATCAATTGTGATTTTGTGCGAAGCTGTCAAATATTTTTTTCTTAAAACATAATCTCCTCTCTGTACGCATTTCTCATCCATACATATATTTACCTTTTTATCCCCTTAGTCTTAGGTCCTTGAACTTGCATATTCGTTGTAAATTACATATCTAAAACGTACGGAAAATCTTAATTAGTTTTGATCAGTTCAAGCAAAAGATTCACAGCGATAATCACCAGCCGAATTTCCACAAAAATTTATTTCTACCTTGACAACACTGTATTTTTCCTTCTTTTCATAACACTGCCGTTTATGATATTTTTCTTTTATTTCTTATTTGAAATTCTTTTTACAACCCGGATTGATTCCTCTAGCTACAGAGATTTTTTTTTTCTTTTTTTATGTTTTTAAAGGTGGTTTAAAACAATGAAAATGGAAATTAGAAAAAAGCATCCAGGGCATAATTTTCTGCAAATTACATCACAACAATAAAAACAAATCGTTGCATGCTTCATCAAGGATGTCAAATGTTTGTAGTTTTCTTTGCAATATCAATTATACTTGCAATGTGATGAGATACACTATAAGTGATTGAAATTAATCTCTGCATTTAACTGTGGGCTAAAGTCAAAAAGGCTCATGTGACAGTTGCAAAACGAATGTTATTTACATATGGTATAATGGTATTATGTGTTAAGTTTAACTTTCATGACAAATTGTCTATCAATATTTACTACGAAAACAAGTCATAAACATACTATATTACCACAGATACATTACAATTTGCAACACCACATCACATCCTGGGGCAGATTAGCATTTTTTTATTTCTATGGACCCACTGTGACATCATTTGGCCATACCTACATTCTTGTGCAGCTGGAATAATTTAGCATTACTCAGATTAATGGCCACCATCTGCATAGAATCTGATTCAACAGCCAATATCTCTTGGGCCATACCAGGGAATCAACTGGTAGCCGATAGGGCTAATCCACCCCTGAGCACAGCAACATTACAGCCAAACTAAAGTTAAATAATAAATAAACGATGAAATTTTAAATTTCCTGATCACATTATTTGAAGTTTTGATGATGATATAAGAGCTGCAACATAATACTCACTTTATAACAAATGCAAGTAATCATACATCTGTATACCAAATGAGCATCCAGTATGTTTCAGCTTGAAAACGTCACAGGTCTAGTAACCAAGACAAGTATTTATTATTTAAAAGTATTTATTTATTTATAATTATAAGTATTTCTCTATACCAGCAATTTTCCATAAGAACAACTGAATCTCTTTGGGTTTTACAACTACAAAACAGACAGTACATTTCCTAAGAAAACTTGCATGTGCGTAAACATGTTTGTACATATAGTTTGGTTTGCACTGCCAACTTAACAATAAACAGTAAGAACATTTTGGGTCCCCTAACTCTCCATCACGTGAAGCTCTAGAAGCCTTATTTATGTGACATTAAATTTGTATGCTAATTTAAAACTAAAGTCTATACCATGGGGAAAAATGCCATAAGCCCAGCAATGTGTTACCGAAAAGTAATCCCTTAATGATACTATTTCATTACTATTCCCTGTTTTATCAAATTTTTAAATTGTCTATGTTAATAAAAACACAAAACAAGTTTGCTTCCATAGGCCTAGAAGTAGGAAACAGGTAAAATAATTTGTGAAGGAAACTATATCAATCATTTCTGTCATTGTAAAATAAATCCATCAAAACTTTAGAGAATATCATGAAGCGTGAACAACATCTTTAACAATTAAAAAACCTCATCTAATTATTGTTTATAAAGAAAGGTATCGACAAATCCTTTTGTGATTTTTCAACTCACTTTACCAGCACAAATCACAAAATACTTATTAGCAAAATAAATGTCAGGTTATGATTACATGGGAATTCCATTCTACTTCTTAAGCAAGTAATTCTATCTGACAATATGATGTTGCAATATTGAAAAATATCAATACTGAAAAAAGTAACATATGTTATTTACCAGCTAGGAGGTCAAGATAGAAAAATATTTTGTCAACATCTCAAAAATGGCCCAAGGCTGAGAGACATTTTTGAGACCGAGAAAAATATTTTTCTATCCAGACCAACCTACAAGTTTAAATAATTACATATGCATTTTTACGTGGCAAACATTATTCTGTGACTTGTGTAGCTATAATTTAGCAAGTTGTTGACAACATAATTTCAAGTCCAGAAATCTTGGTGCTTAACATATTACTAAAAAGTTATTTGTGAGTAGGAGTAAATTTCATGTTTCACTATTTAGTTCAAGGAGTGCTTTCTTATACCTTTGGTTAAATATAACATGTGTGACTTGTACATCTACGCTGTGCAATTTTTAAACTTTTCAGTCTGGGCAGATGATACATACTACAACCCAAGATAGAAAAAAATGTATGTTTTCACCAACATGGGTGCAAGTGGATCCCAGGTTTGAGCGACAAGCTTCAAGTGAGGCCAGAAAAGCCTGGTTCACACATACCTGAGGAATGCCTGGCTCACATACATATGCCTGAGGCAAAAATACAAGACAGTACAAGACATACATGTGTTAGGAGAAGAAGCGTGTTTACACATCGAGCGTGGTCACAGGCATACCTCTGGCATATGTGAACCATAGCTAAAGGTGTGAATTGCCCAGTAAATATATATACAGGCATCACTAGTACAACTTACAGTTACGGTACTGCTCAAAAGTTTGAATACAAGTCTGAAATGTAGTTTCATGTATTGGTAAAGTGATATCCATAGCTTTTTTTTGGTTAGCCAGTCTTTCACTGTTAAAAATTCTGACTTGCATCTTCTAAGGTCTTTGCACACTTCCAATTAAAATAGTAGTTGTAAAGGATGCATATAACTTCAAAATCAAGGAAATGGATTGGCATAGTTGACTAAGCACATCAGCATGTGTATTCAAAAGTTTGAGGAGTAACTGTATGTGCCAGGGTGCATTCCATGTAAACTCCACGCCGAAGATACACCAATATTTATTATACTTACTATTGTGATTTGCTCAATCCATGCCGAAGATCTTTGGCATCAAGTGCATGGAATGCAGTCTGGTGTATGTGAGGTGCAAAAATTGATCCTAGTTTTTATCTGCTTGTTTCTTGTAATTGTATCATAGCTGCAAGTAATTATTACTTCTTACCAGAGTGGAAAGTTTCTACTACACAGTTGGTAAAGTTTCTACTTGCTTCTATATACTCTCTATATTGCATTTTGTAAATCTCAGATGCACAATTTTCAAACTTTCCAGTTCCGACTGACTATATGACTACAAACTGACCAAGTTCTTCACAAAAATGAAATTAACCATTTGGCATGTGATCAGCCATACATGACTATCAGTTCACATGTTTGGTATGTAACCTGGGTATAGGGACAGAACTCAGGTTTTAATGACTGTTCATTAAATAGATCCATGGTATTACTAACAATGGAAATGTTGTCGGTAAACTATAGCATAATGACAATCTAACATTCTAGTCACATATTCATAAACATTTTCAAAGACACAATAGTTTTATTTCAGTGTGCTTATATCACACATGCATTTGTGTGCCTTAAATAAAACATGGGGGGGGATAGATTCAATTGATCCCACAGATATGCCTCGCTTTATATCTTAAGTTATCAGCTTGGTATATAAGGGATACAACTATGCTGACCTCGTATCAAAACAGAAGATATAATATTATCAAACAAGTACTCGGTATGGCTTCCTACCTTCGGTTACTTTACGATCCCAAATATGTCTGTCTCGTGTGCTGTCGTTGCGTGGATTGTTCATATGACAACAGTTTGTCTTGGTGATATTCCGTAAATATCCGCGTAAATCATTTAATCTATGTGTAAGAATTTATGCGCAAGACTCCGTATTATACTCTTGTCTTTAATTAACTTTTAAAACGCATCTCCAAACATCGGATTGACTTGGATTCTTTCACATACCACTGAGCTTTACAATGTCTGACCGGTGCACCATCTTGAATTTATCCGCGTTAGATGTCCGGACACTATTGAAATTATTGCAGTAAATCGAATACTAATATAAGTGTAATCCTTTATATTTATATAAGTGTAATTTCTACACAAGTAGAAAACGATATTACACTAAAAGCATGGTGTATCGGTGTTCCCAAATTTAACATGTGTATAACAGTGTCAGTGAGTGTCACGTGAACAATAATAAACCAATCATATGTCTATGAACTATTATGGACTTTGAACCCTAAATATACTTTGACCTAAGATCCTGTGATTAAAGTGTGATCATTGCAGAGGCCCTGTTAGGGATTTTAGGTATAAGGTATATTTACCCAAAGTATTTTAGTTATAAAGTATAAATAACGATAGACTTTTGGGTATAAAGTATAAATGATCACTGGCGTTATACTTTTAGGTATAACAAAAACTGACCACAAGACATTTTGTGTCAGCTATTCGAGGCATTTGGGAGCATTTATTTGTCAATAGTTACCAAAATACCACGGAATGAATCACTATTGTTTTCTCTAGACATTTACCGTTTTAGAATGAAAAATATTCAATATTGGAGATGCTACAGCGACTTGCAGCGTATACGTGAACATAGTACAAATGTCGCATTTTGATTTGAGTCAATTTTAGCCCGCACGTATCACATTTCACCTGTCAAAACATGCGAAGAAAGCCCTACGGTCCCCTGGGACTCGGAAACCGTATCTACAGGTTAAAATTTCGTATATAGCGTGTTTCCGCGCGCGTGTCTATAGCAACACGCATTCCTACATTTTTTAACAACGCGGTCAAACGTTACAAGTATGCGCGAAAAACAAAGGGAAATTTAATACAAAGAAGTGAAAAGCTAAGAAAAGCGAAGGATACAAGACATCGGTTTAAAATATAAGGTAGCGAAATTTTGAGCATGTTCCTTATGTTAAAAGAAAGTTTTTCTGAGTTTACCCCCCTCGTAATTTTATTTACCCTTTTTTCTGGACCTTCATAAACGTGCTGACAGCGATACTTCTGCTAAATATCCTTACAGCTGTTGTTGTCACAATCGAGAACTAGGGCCAGAGAACACAACAAACAGCAGTGCTCACAATAAAAATTATGTAATATGCCAACAATTGAAGTATCACTGCAATCAACGACCACCTAACTATACTTTTTGACCTAAGATCCTGTGATTAAAGTGTGATCATTACAGAGGCCCTGTTAGGGTTTTTAGGTATAAGGTACATTTACCCAAAGTATTTGTTAAGATTTTTTTAGTTTGTAGTATTTTCGTATGAAACTTAGCTTAAAATGTAGAAAAAATTCAACGAGGCTTTTAATGTTATTTTGAAAAATATATGTACTTATGAGATATCCTGGTATATATTATTTGCATTGCATGTTAAAAATGCCCACCATCAAACAAACATATGGCTGTCGGATTCGAAGGCTATATCGGACATTTGCCACGTGATTAGATGCTGGTCTCTGAGTGGTTGGCTTCAAACGCGATATCCAAATTTTCAGTAACGATGCGGTAAGCTGTTGGCTTACCACAATAAAAACTGTTCGTTTTAAAAAGACCCGTATGCTATTGCGTTTCATTATAAACTTCTTAACGATTGTGTTTTATTACACAGTAAACGAAAGCCTGAAGTGAAGTGCCAGTTAAAATGTTCTCATAGATATATATCTTAGGTACGCATGCAAACAATCATCTCAAATAGTCCGGTGGCTTAGCGTCAAAAATTGGAAAGATCGTGACAAAGCTGACAAAGTCAGTATTCTCTTCCCCCGCGACTCCTCATGACAATTGAAATGTTATTGGGTGTGATGAAGAGGTTCAAAATTTTATCACTCCGGGGGGGGGAGGTGAAAATAGGTTGCAAACGTTTGTTCATGTTACACTTAATTATCGTATTTAATGTGTTTTTTCCTGAAAGACATGGACCTATAGGGCATATAAAATTTTCTGTTTGATATTTTCAAATTAAAAATTATTGACTGGCAGAGAAAAATTGCCAACCATTAACGTGCCACCTCATCGAGGTAACAACCCCCTGACTTGAAAATTTTTGGCACCCCTTCTTAAACTCATTAGGATGCATAGTTAATCAATTATGTAAGGCCGGTGCCCAAGTTTTTCACTGCCAGCAACGATTTTTACCATGAGCCACCAGACTAAAACTTTCATACGCGCTTACATTGTTAAACGATTTCGCTATACCTTGCTTGTTTTCTGTTATTTTCGCATGAAGCTTTGCCAAAATATAGAGAAAACTAACGTCACTCATGTGGTGCATTTTAAAAAAATAGATGATGTAAGATAGCAAAAATATTCTGTATTTATTATTATATATTTATAGTATAGCTCGAATTTATAACTCCTATATATTTTACCATGAAATCAATTCATTTCTTCGAGCCGCTTTTCAGGCGAAAGAATCACCTCTCATGCATACGAAACAGCAGCCTAATGAAATAACTTGTATTGCTAGTTAAAATTGTGTTTTAAAGCTTTAGAAATATCGCTCTGCAGGTTATGAACACACTCCTACAGACCTACATATTTCAACAACGGAAGCGACCCCAAAGCAAATACATACACGTGCGCGCACAGTTGAAAATTGAAATTCCGTGGGTGTTTAATGTACACGTATGCAATGCAATTACTAGGCTAATTTTGAGCCTCATTAGTTGAGCCTCATTAGTTAGTTTCAAAGAAACTTTGCACTGAAAAAACCAAGCATCATCTGAGGAACTAGCGTCTTGAAAATCAAAATGCAAGTTAAACTAGAGAATTGGGTAAGTAATTGTACTGACTCCATGAATTTTCAATATTCTTATCTTGGTTTCAAAGTTTATATGGTACTTGGCTTCAAATAGTTTATCATAGGAGTTTTATTGTGTTATATTGCATTCGAAAGGACTCAAGAAATGAAAACTCGCGTCAATTTTCGTAACTCCTATTTGGACACAACAAAGTTGTCTTGAAAAAATGACCATTCCGCCTGCACTTGAAAACAATCTTTGACCTTGATGAAACAAGAACGCAAGTCATTGCAAGTTTTAACTACCGCTAACTCGTGAGAAAGTTTGCCCAGGCTTGCCACAAGTCTTTTCCAACTTGCGATCACTGACGCGACATCTGGACAAGCTCAGGCAATTTTTCTTGACCTATTATTATTATTATTACTATTACTATTACTATTACTATTACTATTATTATTACTATTATTATTATTACTATTATTATTATTATTATTATTATTATTATTATTATTATTATTATTATTGTTATTATTATTATTATTATTATTATTATTATTATTATTATTATTATTATTATTATTATTATTATTATTATTATTATTATTATTATTACTATTATCATTACTATTATTATTATTATGATATTTAGCCAGGATACCAACATCACCGAAGTGTTTTTCAGGTTGGTCCTGCAATTATAAATATTACATGAACATTGATAATTAGATATATACAAAGGTATGACATACAATATGTTACTACATTTACAATATTATATAAACTTAGCACATTAATTATTACATTAAAATAAACATGGTACACTAAAATTCACGAACAACAAGTACACAACACATTACATCACAAAATGATACGATACAATACGACACAAAGTGTAACACTAAATATAATAGAATTCAATTACTAATATATTCAATAACCAGATCCGCGCACAGTGTTCACCAAACACAAAAAAGGAGGAAAAAACTTGAGATCGAGGTGCAAAAATAGAAAAAGCCTACAGAAAATATCTCCATTTAGTGAGCAGAAATAAGGGATTTGGATATTATCTCTCAATTGTACTACTTCTCAGACAAGCTTTGAAGCTATGGAGTGTACTAGCGTTTTTAGTTCTTTCATCTAAATTGTTAAAGTCAATAGAAGCTTGGTAGGTTGGTGCTTGTTTCCCTTTGTTGCTGTTCACTCTTGGTAGATGTAGGTCGTTACTTCTTCCTGTGTTGTGGTTGTGTATACTGACATTTTTGGTCACGTCAAAGTCAAAGTCTACTAGCCCATTGACACATTTGTACATGAAGATGCATCGGTGGTTATGTCTTCTTGTCTTGAGAATTGTCCATTTAAGTCGATTTAAGGCGGCAGTTGAGGAATATCGTCGATTTTCATCAAGAATCAACTTCGCAGCTTCGTTCTCCAGAGTTTGCAGATATTCCATTAACACAGTATTGTTCTTATCACCCCAGATGGTGTCAGCATAGTCAAACAGTGGGAGGATCAGTGATGTATAAAGGACACAACGTGTACCCAGATCTAAACAATCCCTTATACGTCGTAAAACTCCGATTCTTTGAGTCTGGTTCGATAGTTTCTAATCTTATCTACTCTAATAATCCAACTTTCCAAACAGTCTAGATACGAAAGAAAGGCATCGAAAATCCTTGCTAGAACTTGCGCGTCTTTTGATCACTTGCATTGCAAGTCATAAGTTTAAACTTACGTTGACTTGTGTCTCGTTTCGTCAAGGATGTTGAAAAATACGAGTGTTTAAAATACGTGTGCTTTAAACACTCGTATTTTCCAATAGTGATTAGAGATTGGAACCTACTGCCAGGTGATCTGAAGGCTATTGCTGAAATTAGACCGTTTAAAAGGTAATTCAGAAAACATTTTCTTGAACCGCTAAACGATTATATACCTCCGTAATTTTTCATATTATTTGTTATTGAAATTTAAATATTTATATATCTCTGTATTTTTTTGTATTTTTTATTACTTCATATCTTAGTGTAAAAGTTAACTTGTGTGTATTGCACTGTATTCGTTTGTAAAATTATGGCAGGCAGATTCAATTGGGGCTACGCTCGGTCTGCTCACCTATCATCTGTGTAATTTGTTTCGATGATGAAGTAATTAAACTAAACTAAACTAAAATATACTAAACTAAACTAAACTAGGGATGCAAAATGAAATGTAACTCGAAGGTACACCTGTAGTTCAGCAAATAATATATTTGTAATAAATAAAATATAGTAAAATACTTTCTTTTTGTACTAAAATGTCCAAAACAAATAACTGTTGTCAAAATAATAAGCATTAACGTAGACTGACACTAATGATAAAGCCTATATTTAATGTAGCTAGTTAAGGAACAGAACTTTACAACTGATCTGAATGATCACATACATATTAGCAATGTTTGGAAAAAAAATATGTGTCCGGGAATACATAAGGATACACGAATAGGACATTTACGTGACAAACAATTAATGAAAACAAAATATTTTAAACAAGAAACAACGATACATATATCACACATACAAACACGAGAAGTCCACAAATATATACATTCAGTAAACCTTTTGATATGTATTCAAAACAAAGCTGAATTTCATATCGGACCAAAAGTTACAAAAAATCTCAACATAAAACTATATAGACATACAACACACAAAAAATCAGAGAAAAAAACAAAGGAAGACATACATACGCCACAGGATTAAAATAGGGAAGAAAACTGAACAAGACCTTTGAATTGATTTTCCAGTCATATTTGAGCCTGCACGCACGTTTTCATAGCATTATAGCATTGCTGTTTTTACACTCAGATTGTTATGTCGAAACATCACCGGCGATCACTAATAAACACTATTTTATCACCAATACACAAAAAAGCGTGAATTTTTGACTACCTGAAACGATGAAGTGAAAATAGACGTTCTAAGGAAAAACCCTTCGTCGCCGTCGGTGTACAGTAATCATGCATGCTTAAAGTTAAATGGGAAGATAATAAAAAAAAATCATACATGGATACTTCTTTGTCTAGCCTACTGTGGACGGAGACAATGTTTATGCAAAACCGGTGCATATTTACTGCACGAAAAAAGAAACCAGCTTCACGTGATGAAAAGTGGACAGTAAGTAGGACGTCATGCAATTTTAACTTTACACAAATTTTCACATGGTTCTGCATATTTGAGTGCGCTTCTTGCAATATAAAACAACCCAGACATAACACCATACATCAGTGGGGGGGAGGGGGAGGGGTGTTCAAAAGCAGGTTAGATTAACCCTGGGTTAATACACTTCATTAATAATAATAATAAAGTATTCCAGGCTCGAAAATCAATGAACTTTAATGTTATTGTAAGCTTGCTAAAAAGAACATTTAAAAAAATATTGTTTATTGTGTTTTAGCTTTGTTGGGTATAACATTGACATTGATTCTAAATATTGTAGTTTATACATGACAGTGAGAATGTTGTCCTCAGAGAAACTGCTGTAGACTTCATATTCATAATATCTAGCAAGAGGTTTTGATGTTGTGACATTATATTTATATTAAAAAGATAGCTTCAATATACACAATTTGTATTTATTTAGTATTGGTTAGTATCGCTTTTCAACTCTATAAGAATGTTAATTTTTTGCATACAAGATGTCTTGTTTGTTGCCCCCAAAGGCCCAAGAACAAGGGCTATAGTTTAAGTTTATGCTTAAAGAATTAATAATTAATAGAAATTTTGAGAAAGAAAATGAATGGGAAGTTTGCAAAGATAATTTCACGCTGTACATTTGCGGTTATAGGTGAACTTAAATATTAACGAATCTCACGCACGTAATAAGAAACGACCACAAGGTATATCAACGGACGTATTTAACGAACCAAGGATTGTCAAAGTTTGGATATCTCATTTCTGAAGATGATTCACTACCCAAAAATACGCAGGCCCTACAGGAAACGTCATAACTTGCAAACAACATCCAATCTAAGCTCTCCGAGTGCGACTGAAATTGCAGTCGTTGATTCAAACAATCTTCCATCGAGTAGTGCTACCAGCGCAAGCGTTAATCAAACAGAAAATGAAATTTCTCGCGGTACAAAACTTCAACGAACGACAGATCATCCTTTGAACACTGATTCAAACATCTTCCATCGTGTAGTGCTACCGGTGCAAGCGTTAGTCATACAGAAAATAAAATTTCTCGCCAAACACAACTTCAACGAAAGACAGATCATCCTTGAACACTGATTCAAATATTCTTCCATCGATTATTGCCACCAGTGCAGGCGTCAATCAAACAGAAAATGGGATTTTTTGTGAGACACAACTTGAACGAACGACAAATCATCCTTTGAACACTTATTCAAACATTCTTCCATCGAGTAGTGTTACCAGTGCAAGCGTTAATGAAACAGAAAATGGAATTTGATATACAATGTATTTAAAGCATGGAGAAAGCAAAAATCGAGGCAGTATGTAACCGTTGGAATTGTAGTGATTTCGCTTTTACAGTATTAACCAGCTTAAGTTTGTTGAGAGAATTGTATACATGCAATTAACTCAAACACAGACATACCTTTTATGCAAGTGAATATTGCTGACGTTGCATTTATTTGCTCGGAAACGTGCTTTTGGAATGTTTTGAAAAAACGCTCATTATTTTCCAAATGTGAATTACTTACTGCTATCGAAAGCAAAAACATTGGTTTTGCAAGAGCTGGCGGTCACTAGATGTGGGAATCAACCAACAGCACATTAACAGTTTTTCAATTCATAACAATGATAGTATATGCCCAATCTAATTTAGTACCGTAAAAAAAACACCATCTCGTTTCAGAAATATTAAACACACAAAAGAGATCAATATTACGATGTAAGATAAACATATTTTAAAAATTTTCTCAACAAGGTATAATTAAAATACAGTTTGCTTAAATATAAAACCATCGGATCTTATCTAATATTTAGCAATTTGAACAGTGTTTGGCACAATTAAATGTTTAGTGGAATGTATGTGCTCCTGTCCTATATCTGTTCATTTATTATGTTTAGAATGGGTTGATTACAAATACCCATATACTTATTAAGCTTTGTGGAAACACCACGTAAATTTATACAAAAAAACACATTTATATATAAATACCCATATGTTAATAAATTCGCTCCCGATGTATTTTTGAATTAGCAGCTCAAACGTTTTTTGATTTTTCCGGTATTAAATTAGATTTGGCACTCGTTAACAGTGTGTCTGTTATGAATTGAAAGACCTGGTAAGGTGCTGTTGGTTCGTTGGCGCGCTGAATATATTTGATACATTGTACTGACATTTGGGTTGATCTTGCCCGAAACTTAGAAGAACAGGTCTTTTTGAATTTATAGCAGTCACATTGTTTTAGGATGCCAAATCTAATTTGGTACCCCTTCCCCCACCCCCCCCCCCGACACGTATCAGAAATATTAAACACAATACTTTTCAATATCGTGATGTAAGACAAAAATTTTAGAAATTTTCTCGGCAAAGTATAATTAGTATACAGTCTGCTAAAGAGTAAAAAACCGACGGATCTTATCCAATATTTAACGATTTGAACGGTGATTGGCACAATTAATTCAATACTTAATTCGGCACGTGATGTCTTATGTTCAGTGCAATGTGTTAGCTGCTTTCCTATAACTGTTAATTCATTGCATTCAGAATGGTTGATTACTCCATCTTCCGTAGGCGAGGCGGAGTTTTAATTCGCCCCGTTTCTGTTTTTTGATATTTTTTTAGGTGTCAGAAGTCGGTGCAGCGCTCATGGGTGAATTGAATTTAAATTCGGAAAAAAATATTTTATATTTCTTTTATAATATAGCACAAAGAACTTTAACAGAAGAGTGGCGGGAAATTTACCGTGTTGACATAGAGTTATACCAACACGGCTCTTAGCCAATCAGCGTTCAGAATTTACAAATGCTATATCATAAATATATATAACAAATTCAAACGTAAAATTTACCTCAAAACCAACAAAAAACTTCCAAAAAAATTAGGACAAAGGAAACTTTGACAACCAATGACCATCCTCCCACGAAATATTTAAGCAATTTGTCGAAAGTTTTTCACATTTTTTCCGCTTCATTATTTGTTTTTCAGAATGTTTTTAAGTGAATATTGTTCATTGGTTGACAAAGTTTCCTTTGTCCTAATTTTTTTGGAAGTTCTGTGTTGGTTTTGAAGTAAATTTAACGTTTAAATTTGTTATTTATATCGACATGGTTGAAAGAGTTTCCTCCCTTCCCAAATATTATGTATGTATACGTCGTGCATGCACTGTGTGCATGTCACTGCAAAAGCAAGGCGGATCTTTCCCTATATATTTCTATTAAACAATTCTACAACTCTAGAAATGTTACTTATTGCCCCTTCAAGATTTATTCGACAATAAAGCTCCTTTCATGTAAAACAATCAAATCAAAGTTCTAAAGACGCATATTCTTTCTTTTACCAGGTTGACAGTTCAAATATGGAAACCCTCAATCACGTAAAACGGGGAGAACAAAAGCTGTATTGTTTCATCGAAGTTTGCGATTTCTTGTTCCCGTCTGTTTCAAGAAGCACAGTGAGACTTTGGCTTAAAAACCTCCAAATACAAACAATTTATCCTACCCTAGATGAAAAGCGAGTCTTCAAGGACCGAAATCCAAAAATTAAGTGCTCCGTGTTTGACCTGATCAGCGAAGGTGGCCTCGAACGGTTGTTGGCACGGGAAAATGACAAGCGACGCCCTGAAAAACTAGTGAATTACAGCGACGACAGCGCAGATGAGATTGACGGACCGCAGTTGGCAGTAGCAACCCCTGAAAAATTGTGTTTGCCACCCTCAACGCCTGCTGGCCAGGCGACACCATCTACGCCCGCTTCAACCTCGAGTTGTCAAACGCCTACCGACGGCGTGTCTGAATCACTCTCACCTGCAGACCAGGCATCCGAAGAAGCAGCCACGCCCGGAAAAAGAAAAGGCTGTAGAACTTTTTATTCCTTGTCAATACAAGAGGCTGGCGACTACGTGAATTGCGAAGTCGATGCTTTACGTAAGTTCTATAAAATTGAGTCGAATGCAAAACGAAATGGCCTTGCTTTTGCGCAAGCAACTATCGACAAACTGGTCGAACGGATTTATTGTTTCTTGCATTTCTGCAGCCGCACTAAAAGCATACCTGTAGTGCATCTAGGCCTGTTTAATGACGACACTTCGATATGCGAATACGTCGAATTTCTTCCGAAAGTTAGAAAACTTATGCCAAACACAATAACAGCTCACTTAACCGCCATAATCAATGTCATTAAATATAATTTGCGCGAAGATTGGAGTGCGCACGACCAATGCACAGCGACCCTTTCAAGTAGGTCTTTTCAGCGTCAATTTTCCCGGCAAGCTAAATTGATTTCACGACGCAGCAAAGAAGGTATATGCATGAAAAAGTCATCACAGCAATTCTTTTTTAATCCCATATTAGACACAATAAGAAATCTTGAGGCAAAGATTTATGAAACTTCGGGCGTACAAAAGGCCAGACATCTCCATGATTTCGTAATGCTAGCGATGTATTTGAGGGTTAATCCAGGTAAGTCAAAGGAAATAAGCACACTGCAAGTTTTCGTCGAATCAGACGATAATTCATTCAACCCAACTTCGTTTATACACACAAACGTCATCGTGTTTAGGAAAGACAAAACAGTTTCTTTGGTTGAAAACGACTTTAAAACAGTTCAGTCTGCCTGTCAACGAAACATTAACTTATCGGATGACCAGGATTTAGTGTACTATTTGAATCAATACAATACAGCTAGGGCCAGTCTCCTGCAGGCCAAATCGCACGCCCACTTTTTTCTCAATTGTTCGGGGGAGCCCTTTAATCTCAATTGTTCGGGGGAGCTCTTTAAAGACAGTGCCAGTTTATGCAAGTATTTGGGCGATTTGATTGAGCGAGAAGTTTCGATACGAGTTTCCACAAATGCACTAAAGCATTCAATCGTGACATATTTCAACACCTTGGAAGATTATAAGAACTATACTGCTTGGAAGAACTATACTGCTTTATCGAGGTTTGCCAACAACTCTTTCCCCAAACACCAAAATCTACGGTTAAGAGCTGGTGTCGTTCACTTAAAATTCCAACAGTAACATGCGAACCTGAAGAAAGATCCCGTTTCAAAACGAATAATGCTTCCCTATGCGACGACCATTAACTCTACAATTGCTGGTGAACGTGAAATGTCCCGTGACATTGTTGTTTATAGTGACAGATCGGAAAGCGAAAACGAAACGCCACGAGTAAAGTCCCCAGTAATGGCATGTACACCTGAGGTTCAATGCACGCCGGAAACAAAACCCGTTACAGCTCGTAAAAGATATCAGTTAAACTTAAAGACCTGCCAAAATTCTACGAACGTCCGTTCAACCTATTGCGATCCACCGCTCCATTTGCCACAGCCACCCTAGAAAAATCAAGAGAGCGGACTCTGTATTTCCTGCATTACTGCAAAAACGTTAAGAATATTTCAGAATTACGGTATCTCTTTTTAGTAATAGTAGTTTATACACGGACTAATAAGAACATCTGAGAGACAGTTGAAATACACATAACCGTAGCTATAAATGTTGTTAAATTTAACATAGCAGTAATTCTTCCCTAAATCCGTCTTTTTCCTCTGTGATCCAAGCATATCAATCTTTTCAGCACCAGTTTCAAAGAGAAAGTTCAGTGCTTGCGAAACGCTCGAAAGAAGGCCTGACCAGTAAGTCCACTAAACAATTCTATTTCGCCCACGTTTTAGAAACCTTAAGAAGCCTGAGAAATTATTATTTCGAATCAGCTGGCCTGATAAAAGAGAGGGTTATTATTTTGCAGTTTGATTTTAAGACATCAAAAACGACAGGTCCAACAAAAATTGACCTCTCAGATGACAAAGATTTAATTTACTTTCTAAGATTGTATTTACAAATTAGAATTTCGTTACTTCTTGGTAAAGATCATGATTTTTGCTCGCGAGACACAACTTCAACGGACGACAGATCATCCTTTCAACACTGATTCAAACATCTTCCATCGAGTAGTGCTACCAGTGCAAGCGTTAATCAAACAGAAAATAAAATTTCTTGCCAAACACAACTTCAACGAAAGACAGATCATTCTTGAACACTGATTCAAACAATCTTCCATCCATTATTGGCGCCAGTGCAGGCGTAAATCAAACAGAAAATGGATTTTTTGCGAGACACAACTTGAACGAACAACAAATAATTCTTTTAACACTGATTCAAACAATCTTCCATCAAATAGAGCTATCAGTGGAAGCGTTAATCAAATAGAAAATGGAATTTCTCGCGAGACACAACTTCAACAGACGACAGATCATCCTTTGAACACTGATTCAAACAATCTTTCATGGAGTAGTGCTACCAGTACAAGCGTTAATCAAACAGAAAAAAAGAATTTCTCGCCAAACACAACTTTAACGAAAGACAGATCATCCTTTGAACACTGACTCAGACAATCTTTCATGGAGTAGTGCTACCAGTGAAAGCGTTAATTAAACAGAAAATGGAATTTCTCGCGAGACACAACTTCAACAGACGACAGATCATCCTTTGAACACTGATTCAAACAATCTTCCATCGAGTAGAGCTACCAGTGGAAGCGTTAATCAAATAGAAAACGGAATTTCTCGCAAAGCACAACTTCAACGAACGACATATCATCCTTTGAACACTGATTCAAACAATCTTTCATGGAGTAGTGCTACCAGTACAAGCGTTAATCAAACAGAAAAAAAGAATTTCTCGCCAAACACAACTTTAACGAAAGACAGATCATCGTTTGAACACTGACTCAGACAATCTTTCATGGAGTAGCGCTACAAGTGAAAGCGTTAATCAAATAGAAAATGGAATTTATCGCGAGACACAACTTCAACAGACGACAGATCATCCTTTGAACACTGATTCAAACAATCTTCCATCGAGTAGAGCTACCAGTGGAAGCGTTAATCAAATAGAAAATGGAATTTCTCGCAAAGCACAACTTCAACGAACGACATATCATCCTTTGAACACTGATTCAAACAATCTTTCATGGAGTAGTGCTACCAGTACAAGCGTTAATCAAACAGAAAAAAAGAATTTCTCGCCAAACACAACTTTAACGAAAGACAGATCATCGTTTGAACACTGACTCAGACAATCTTTCATGGAGTAGCGCTACAAGTGAAAGCGTTAATCAAATAGAAAATGGAATTTATCGCGAGACACAACTTCAACAGACGACAGATCATCCTTTGAACACTGATTCAAACAATCTTCCATCGAGTAGAGCTACCAGTGGAAGCGTTAATCAAATAGAAAATGGAATTTCTCGCAAAGCACAACTTCAACGAACGACATATCATCCTTTGAACACTGATTCAAACAATCTTTCATGGAGTAGTGCTACCAGTACAAGCGTTAATCAAACAGAAAAAAAGAATTTCTCGCCAAACACAACTTTAACGAAAGACAGATCATCCTTTGAACACTGACTCAGACAATCTTTCATGGAGTAGTGCTACCAGTGAAAGCGTTAATTAAACAGAAAATGGAATTTCTCGCGAGACACAACTTCAACAGACGACAGATCATCCTTTGAACACTGATTCAAACAATCTTCCATCGAGTAGAGCTACCAGTGGAAGCGTTAATCAAATAGAAAACGGAATTTCTCGCAAAGCACAACTTCAACGAACGACATATCATCCTTTGAACACTGATTCAAACAATCTTTCATGGAGTAGTGCTACCAGTACAAGCGTTAATCAAACAGAAAAAAAGAATTTCTCGCCAAACACAACTTTAACGAAAGACAGATCATCGTTTGAACACTGACTCAGACAATCTTTCATGGAGTAGCGCTACAAGTGAAAGCGTTAATCAAATAGAAAATGGAATTTATCGCGAGACACAACTTCAACAGACGACAGATCATCCTTTGAACACTGATTCAAACAATCTTCCATCGAGTAGAGCTACCAGTGGAAGCGTTAATCAAATAGAAAATGGAATTTCTCGCAAAGCACAACTTCAACGAACGACATATCATCCTTTGAACACTGATTCAAACAATCTTTCATGGAGTAGTGCTACCAGTACAAGCGTTAATCAAACAGAAAAAAAGAATTTCTCGCCAAACACAACTTTAACGAAAGACAGATCATCGTTTGAACACTGACTCAGACAATCTTTCATGGAGTAGCGCTACAAGTGAAAGCGTTAATCAAATAGAAAATGGAATTTATCGCGAGACACAACTTCAACAGACGACAGATCATCCTTTGAACACTGATTCAAACAATCTTCCATCGAGTAGAGCTACCAGTGGAAGCGTTAATCAAATAGAAAATGGAATTTCTCGCAAAGCACAACTTCAACGAACGACATATCATCCTTTGAACACTGATTCAAACAATCTTTCATGGAGTAGTGCTACCAGTACAAGCGTTAATCAAACAGAAAAAAAGAATTTCTCGCCAAACACAACTTTAACGAAAGACAGATCATCGTTTGAACACTGACTCAGACAATCTTTCATGGAGTAGCGCTACAAGTGAAAGCGTTAATCAAATAGAAAATGGAATTTATCGCGAGACACAACTTCAACAGACGACAGATCATCCTTTGAACACTGATTCAAACAATCTTCCATCGAGTAGAGCTACCAGTGGAAGCGTTAATCAAATAGAAAATGGAATTTCTCGCAAAGCACAACTTCAACGAACGACATATCATCCTTTGAACACTGATTCAAACAATCTTTCATGGAGTAGTGCTACCAGTACAAGCGTTAATCAAACAGAAAAAAAGAATTTCTCGCCAAACACAACTTTAACGAAAGACAGATCATCGTTTGAACACTGACTCAGACAATCTTTCATGGAGTAGCGCTACAAGTGAAAGCGTTAATCAAATAGAAAATGGAATTTATCGCGAGACACAACTTCAACAGACGACAGATCATCCTTTGAACACTGATTCAAACAATCTTCCATCGAGTAGAGCTACCAGTGGAAGCGTTAATCAAATAGAAAATGGAATTTCTCGCGAGACACAACTTCAACGAACGACAGATCATCCTTTGAGCACTGATTCAAACAATCTTCCATGGAGTAGTGCTACAAGTACAAGCGTTAATCAAACAGGAAAAAAGAATTTCTCGCCAAACACAACTTCAACGAAAGACAGATCATCCTTTGAACACTGACTCAGACAATCTCTCATAGAGTAGTGCTACCAGTGCAAGCGTTAATCAAACAGAAAATGGAATTTCTCGCGAGACACAACTTCAACGGACGACAGATCATCCTTCGAGCACTGATTCAAACAATCTTTCATGGAGTAGTGCTGCCTGTCCGCGCTGAGCTGTGTGTTGTTTGTTCAATGCCTATTCAATTTAAAATAGTTTGCTTAAGCGGGAGGACACGTCTTCCGAGTTGCAATTGAAGCTTGACCAAATAAGTTAATGCTATACATCAAGCCCCCATCCATTAAGAAATTTAGGTGCTTTCTCTCTTTCCACTTTAAATTATTTTTAGAGCGAGTAAAATTTTTCCTTACTTTCTGTCGCATTAAATATCCCCACGAAAGTTAGACTTCAGCATTCTTGACAACGTGGATGTTGTACATTCGTACATCACGTACCTACTCGAGTATATTAACAGTTCTTAGAACGATTACAGCATTGATCAGCCTATGCAAATTTGTTCATCGTCGTAGTGAAAAAATGGACTCTTGTGTAAAATTGGTGCGTTTGAAAAATATACAAAACAGCTGTCGCAACGACAGCATGTAAATCAGCTTGCAGCGAAAGCCGGCTTGTGTGCTGATAAAACTCTGTCATTTATGTTCCGTCACATTTTGGACACCATCAAAAGCTTAAAAGAGAAAGTGGACTGTTCGAAAGAGAAGCCTGGTCATACTCGAATGCTTCATGACTTTCTTATAACAGCCTTGCACGTTACTAGTATGTGTGGTCGATCGAAGAAAGTGCGACCTCTGGAACTGTTCACGAGTTTGGTATTATATATTTATTATATGCCAACTGTATAAGCCATATAATTGCTGTTATTTGTCTAATTTGAGGAAGTCATTTTTGAGATATCCTGTCTTTACTGCAATATCCGCCGCGTATCAAACGTTTATTGAATGCATGCTCGCATGTATTGTAGAGATACGCATTTCCATACAGGAATAAGTATTCCGTATTTAAGTGATCAATTTGTCAACTATTACTATCAATATTGTGTTTATTCCTAATAAACGTTATTCACCTTAATTCACAATAAAGATGATTTATTGTGGTACATGCACGTGACCACAGCTTAAATATTAGAAGAAATCCGGAGGATTATTGGGAAGGGCAGAGTGATCTACATTCGTTTATCAACGAACGCTCACAACAATACAATACGAGAAGTTTCGCTACGAAACGGTTGAACTGTGAAACGGGCTTCATGCTCTCATTTTGCATTATGATACACTAAACAACACACTTGCTCTTCAAACCGTACGGACTATTCAACTCTTGCTTGAACTCTGTAAAACGGCATATTTCTTTAAGCAAGAAACAGTTTACACGAAACGAATTGACGACAGTTTACACGAAACGAATTTACAGTAGCGATATAACTGTCGGGGTTTTTAAAAGAAATACAACAGACTGAAAGAAAACAAGAAAGCATGCAAAACGGGGTTATTTAGAATATATTAAAGAGTTCAGTTACGTATAGAAGAATGTTCTAGTCAGTTAAAACAAAATAACAAAGCTGCGAACATTTTATCAACGAGTACTAAATCATATACACCCTGGTCCTGCGTTTGGGACTGAAACACTTGATAAGTTAAAAGAAACAGCTTTGTGTTTTCTCCACTATTGCAAGAACGTTATTTAGAATACCTTAAAGAGTTCAGGTAAGTACAGAAGAATGTTCTAATCAGTTAAAAGACGAAACAATAAAGCTGTGAACAATTTATCAACGAGTACTCAATCCTATACACCCTGGTCCTGTGTTTGCGACTGCAAGCACTTGATAAGTTAAAAGAAAGAGCTTTATGTTTTATCTATTGTTGCAAGAACGTTAAGAACATTGTCGACTCATGCTTAGCTTTATTTAATAGCGCGAATTTCTATATAGATTGTTTAGAATATCCGAAAGAGCAACGCAAACTTAAGCCATCAAGTTCCAAGTCATATAATTGTTGTTTCTCGACTCTTTACGGCGCTTTCCAAAAGTGGTGTGAGACATTCGCTAAAAAAACTCAATTACATTACCTTCTGTCCGACTGTGGAAGAGAGAATGCATCTTAAAAAATCAAATCCAAACCTGAAATCGTCATTCTTTGGATTGATACAAGAAAACCAGCTACGTGAGCTACTTTGCGAGTGCAGCAAGAAGAAAGAACGAAAACATACCACGCCCCATCCTTGTGATCCGCAGCCAAAAAATGGTGCGTATAATAGTCGGGTACTTAAAAAATTATTTAGTGCGTCGAGTTAATCATTGTGTGTTGACTATGAATCAGCAAGTTCTAATCGTCATCGGCTGTCCTTTTGTATAAACAGTCAGTCTGTATGCAAATTGGAAAGACTTCATTTTATATTCTACATAAATCCAAATATGTTTTAGTGCCTTCTAAAGATTGCTTGTTCATCTAAAGTCGTTTAGGCATCATTTACGTTTTGGCAAGTGCTGTTTTGAGCACTGACGCGGGACCTTCATTTTCGAATGGACGTTTTCAACAGTAGTTTTGTGGCATGTACACAGAGCAAAAACGTGAGAAATTTAAGTAACTACCAGCAATATGGTAAGTAGAAGTGACTTATATCATGGCAGAAAAATGCTATAGTTTATACTGCATGGTATTTCAAAGCATTGGAGATTCGGTCGAGAAAATCTTGCAATATTTGTAAGGCAGTGATATTTTTTTAGTTGTGAATACTGATCCCAGATCTTCATTTTTGAATGGCAACGACGTTCTCAACAGTAGTTTTGCGTCCTCTACACACAGCGAAAACGTAAGAAATTCAAGTAACTTGCAGCAAGATGGTAAATACCAGTGATTTATATTATGTCAGAAAAATCCAGTAGTTTATACTGCTAGATGTTATTTTAACGCATTGGTGATTCGGTCAAGAAAATTTTGCAATATTTGTCAGGCAGTGATATTTTTAAATTGTGAATACTGATGCCAGATCTTCATTTTCGAATGGCAACGACGTTCTCAACAGTAGCTTTATGTCGTCTACACAGAGCGACAACGTGAGAAATTCAAGTAATTTCCAATTCAAATATCTTAAAGAATTCAGTTACGTATAGAAGAATGTTCTAATCAGTTATAAGACGAAATAACAAAGTTGTGAACATTTTATGAACGAGTACTCAATCCTATACACCCTGGTCCTGCGTTTGCGATTGTAAACACTTGATAAGTTAAAAGAAGAGCTTTGTGCTTTCTCGACTATTGCAACTTCTCGACTCTTTCCGGCATTTTCCACAAGTGGTGTGAGACATTGGCTAAAAAACTCAATTACCTTACCTCCTATCCGACTGTGGAAGAGAGAATGCATTTTAAAAAAGCAAATCCAAACCTGAAATCGTCATTCTTTGGATTGATACAAGAAAACCACCTTCGTGAACTACTTCGCGAGACCAGCAAGAAAAACGACAACATGCCACGCCTCAACCTTGTGATCCGCAGCCAAAAAAATGTTGCGTATAATAGTCGGGTACTTACATAATTATTTAGTGCGTCGAGTTAATCATTGTTTGTTGACTATGAATCACGAAGTTCTAATCGTCCTCAGCTGTACTTTTGTATAAACAGACATTCTGTGTGCAAATTTGGAAGAACTGATTTTATATTCTACGTAAATGCAACTATATTTTAGCGCCTTCTAAACATTACTTGTACATCTACAATCGTTTAGGTATCGTTTACTTTTTTCAAATGTTGTTTTGAGCACTGACCCAGGATCTTTATTTTGGGATGGCAAGGACGTTCTCAACAGTATTGTTGTGGCATCTACACAGA
This sequence comes from Muricea muricata, assembly GCA_963855995.1. Lineage (NCBI taxonomy): Eukaryota > Metazoa > Cnidaria > Anthozoa > Malacalcyonacea > Plexauridae > Muricea > Muricea muricata. Next base: position 751,916 of record OY979716.1, read on the forward strand.
GCGAAAACGCGAGAAATTCAAGTAACTTCCAATCCAAGTATCTTAAAGAATTCAGCTACGTGTAGAAGAATGTTCTCATGAGTTAAAAGACGAAATAACAAACCTACGAACATTTTAGGAACGAGTACTCAATCCTATACGCCCTGGTCCTGCGTTTGCGACTGCAAGCACTTGATAAGTTAAAAGAAAGAGCTTTGTGTTTTATCTATTATTGCAAGAATGTTAAGAACATTGTCAACTTAAGCTTAGCTTTATTTAATAACACGAATTTCCATATAGATTTTTTAGAATATCCTAAAGAGCAACGCAAACTTAAGCCATCAAGTTTCAAGCCAAATAATTGTTATTTGCCTAATTTGAGGATGTCTTTATTTCAAGATCTGCCGTGTATCAATGTTAATGCTCGCATAAAGTATTGTGGAGTCACGAATTTCCACATAGGTATTCCGTACTTAAGTGATTAATTTGTTAACTAATATATTTATAACCATTTAACCCCACTTTTACTTTCATAATGTGTACACGATGTGATGCGGGTTTGTTTCCTCTCTTGATCAAAATTGAATGTATAAGCTCATATTGAGTTCAGTCCTAATAGACGTTATTCACATTAATTCATAATAAAGACGATTTACTGTGGTAATGGAAGGTCACAGCTACCAAAATACTATCCAGTATAATATTTTTTTCTATCAAAATTCTTGCAAGGTATTCTTGCAAAAAAATGTCACTCTGCACAAGGCATAATTATAATATATTGCTTTTAGACAAAATCCGGAGATAATTGGGAAAGAGCCGAGTGATCTACAGTCATTTATGAACGAATGCTCTGAGCGATTTAGTGAAGATGACTGTTGTCCAATCAACAAATACAGCAATGCACAAATCTGGCAAGGGAAAGTCATATTAATTTTAGTGATCTCACATAAAGTGAATATTTCTATCACAGTGACGAGAGTGACGAAGAAGCAAGCAATCTAGCTGTTGAAGGGACTATCAATAGAGTCAGGTTGACTATATTTAATTGCTGCACATTACAACGAAAATATAAGTATGCCTATGACCGCACAAAACACAGGAAACGCTAGTCAGCAAAACCAGAACCGTAGTGGTGATAAAGCTGTATCAACGAATAAGAAAGCGACAACTTAATAAAGTCATTGTAGTATCAGTTCTTAATTTTCCACTGAACAGTTAATGCCAAATATGAAAACATTTTTGTGTATCATGATGATACATCGTTAATATTAAATATTTGCAACAACTTTAATGGTTTTGACTGAAATCGTAAACAACTGAAGGAAAAGCAGCAATACTATAACTAGAGCAAAACGTGCTTGCGGAATACAATACAATTTATTTGTGAACAATTCAACACACATAAAAGAATAAAAATAAAGTCTAAAACAAAGTCGACATAAATACGAATGCAACAGACACAATTACAACAAACAGAGAAAGCAAGATTCGCATGCAGCAAATATCTGTACGACATTGACAAACGGACACGATATTTCGAACATTGCAAAGCATGCGAACATCAGAAGAGAAGTAAAAATTCTGTACCTTATTTTTGTTCAAATCTCAATGAAGTATACTCTAGTTGGTGTCATTCTCGTCTTATTTTTCTTATAGGCAGAAGTAAACGTCGCTTGTTTGTTTCCTGAAAATTAAAGAGAATTTATACGAGATTAATATAATCTTTTACTCGCTAACCTACTGTAAGTTAACTTAAATCAAACATGTCAAGGTCCAACACAATAGCTTAACAGAGGCATTACAAATATATTCTCTCGCTACTAAGGTGGTGGGTGGGTGGGTGGGAAGGGGAAGATAACATGCGCAAGCATAATTCATGCCTATTCAGGCTTGCAATACCTGGGAATTGGATGAGAGTATTGGATACCATTATGATTTTGTGTTCATGTCTTCCTTTGATGTTGAATGAAATTTCTAAAGAGTAATGTCCATCTCAATTCGGGTTGAAATGATAAAAAGGGTAAATCAATTGTGATTTTGTGCGAAGCTGTCAAATATTTTTTTCTTAAAACATAATCTCCTCTCTGTACGCATTTCTCATCCATACATATATTTACCTTTTTATCCCCTTAGTCTTAGGTCCTTGAACTTGCATATTCGTTGTAAATTACATATCTAAAACGTACGGAAAATCTTAATTAGTTTTGATCAGTTCAAGCAAAAGATTCACAGCGATAATCACCAGCCGAATTTCCACAAAAATTTATTTCTACCTTGACAACACTGTATTTTTCCTTCTTTTCATAACACTGCCGTTTATGATATTTTTCTTTTATTTCTTATTTGAAATTCTTTTTACAACCCGGATTGATTCCTCTAGCTACAGAGATTTTTTTTTTCTTTTTTTATGTTTTTAAAGGTGGTTTAAAACAATGAAAACGGAAATTAGAAAAAAGCATCCAGGGCATAATTTTCTGCAAATTACATCACAACAATAAAAACAAATCGTTGCATGCTTCATCAAGGATGTCAAATGTTTGTAGTTTTCTTTAAAATATCAATTATACTTGCAATGTGATGAGATACACTATAAGTGATTGAAATTAATCTCTGCATTTAACTGTGGGCTAAAGTCAAAAAGGCTCATGTGACAGTTGCAAAACGAATGTTATTTACATATGGTATAATGGTATTATGTGTTAAGTTTAACTTTCATGACAAATTGTCTATCAATATTTACTACGAAAACAAGTCATAAACATACTATATTACCACAGATACATTACAATTTGCAACACCACATCACATCCTGGGGCAGATTAGCATTTTTTTATTTCTATGGACCCACTGTGACATCATTTGGCCATACCTACATTCTTGTGCAGCTGGAATAATTTAGCATTACTCAGATTAATGGCCACCATCTGCATAGAATCTGATTCAACAGCCAATATCTCTTGGGCCATACCAGGGAATCAACTGGTAGCCGATAGGGCTAATCCACCCCTGAGCACAGCAACATTACAGCCAAACTAAAGTTAAATAATAAATAAACGATGAAATTTTAAATTTCCTGATCACATTATTTGAAGTTTTGATGATGATATAAGAGCTGCAACATAATACTTACTTTATAACAAATGCAAGTAATCATACATCTGTATACCAAATGAGCATCCAGTATGTTTCAGCTTGAAAACTTCACAGGTCTAGTAACCAAGACAAGTATTTATTATTTAAAAGTATTTATTATGTAAAAGTATTTATTTATTTATAATTATAAGTATTTCTCTATACCAGCAATTTTCCATAAGAACAACTGAATCTCTTTGGGTTTTACAACTACAAAACAGACAGTACATTTCCTAAGAAAACTTGCATGTGCGTAAACATGTTTGTACATATAGTTTGGTTTGCACTGCCAACTTAACAATAAACAGTAAGAACATTTTGGGTCCCCTAACTCTCCATCACGTGAAGCTCTAGAAGCCTTATTTATGTGACATTAAATTTGTATGCTAATTTAAAACTAAAGTCTATACCATGGGGAAAAATGCCATAAGCCCAGCAATGTGTTACCGAAAAGTAATCCCTTAATGATACTATTTCATTACTATTCCCTGTTTTATCAAATTTTTAAATTGTCTATGTTAATAAAAACACAAAACAAGTTTGCTTCCATAGGCCTAGAAGTAGGAAACAGGTAAAATAATTTGTGAAGGAAACTATATCAATCATTTCTGTCATTGTAAAATAAATCCATCAAAACTTTAGAGAATATCATGAAGCGTGAACAACATCTTTAACAATTAAAAAACCTCATCTAATTATTGTTTATAAAGAAAGGTATCGACAAATCCTTTTGTGATTTTTCAACTCACTTTACCAGCACAAATCACAAAATACTTATTAGCAAAATAAATGTCAGGTTATGATTACATGGGAATTCCATTCTACTTCTTAAGCAAGTAATTCTATCTGACAATATGATGTTGCAATATTGAAAAATATCAATACTGAAAAAAGTAACATATGTTATTTACCAGCTAGGAGGTCAAGATAGAAAAATATTTTGTCAACATCTCAAAAATGGCCCAAGGCTGAGAGACATTTTTGAGACCGAGAAAAATATTTTTCTATCCAGACCAACCTACAAGTTTAAATAATTACATATGCATTTTTACGTGGCAAACATTATTCTGTGACTTGTGTAGCTATAATTTAGCAAGTTGTTGACAACATAATTTCAAGTCCAGAAATCTTGGTGCTTAACATATTACTAAAAAGTTATTTGTGAGTAGGAGTAAATTTCATGTTTCACTATTTAGTTCAAGGAGTGCTTTCTTATACCTTTGGTTAAATATAACATGTGTGACTTGTACATCTACGCTGTGCAATTTTTAAACTTTTCAGTCTGGGCAGATGATACATACTACAACCCAAGATAGAAAAAAATGTATGTTTTCACCAACATGGGTGCAAGTGGATCCCAGGTTTGAGCGACAAGCTTCAAGTGAGGCCAGAAAAGCCTGGTTCACACATACCTGAGGAATGCCTGGCTCACATACATATGCCTGAGGCAAAAATACAAGACAGTACAAGACATACATGTGTTAGGAGAAGAAGCGTGTTTACACATCGAGCGTGGTCACAGGCATACCTCTGGCATATGTGAACCATAGCTAAAGGTGTGAATTGCCCAGTAAATATATATACAGGCATCACTAGTACAACTTACAGTTACGGTACTGCTCAAAAGTTTGAATACAAGTCTGAAATGTAGTTTCATGTATTGGTAAAGTGATATCCATAGCTTTTTTTTGGTTAGCCAGTCTTTCACTGTTAAAAATTCTGACTTGCATCTTCTAAGGTCTTTGCACACTTCCAATTAAAATAGTAGTTGTAAAGGATGCATATAACTTCAAAATCAAGGAAATGGATTGGCATAGTTGACTAAGCACATCAGCGTGTGTATTCAAAAGTTTGAGGAGTAACTGTATGTGCCAGGGTGCATTCCAATTATACTCCACGCCGAAGATACACCAATATTTATTGTACTTGCTATTGTGATTTTCTCAATCCATGCCGAAGATCTTTGGCATCAAGGACATGGAATGCAGTCTGGTGTATGTGAGGTGCAAAAATTGATGAGTTTTAATCTGCTTGTTTCTTGTAATTGTATCATAGCTGCAAGTAATTATTACTTCTTACCAGAGTGGAAAGTTTCTACTACACTGTTGGTAAAGTTTCTACTTGCTTCTATATACTCTCTATATTGCATTTGTAAATCTCAGATGCACAATTTTCAAACTTTCCAGTTGCGACTGCCTATATTACTACAAACTGACCAAGTTCTTCACAAAAATGAAATTAACCATTTGGCATGTGATCAGCCATACATGACTATCAGTTCACATGTTTGGTATGTAACCTGGGTATAGGGACAGAACTCAGGTTTTAATGACTGTTTATTAAATAGATCCATGGTATTACTAACAATGGAAATGTTGTCGGTAAACTATAGCATAATGACAATCTAACATTCTAGTCACATATTCATAAACATTTTCAAAGACACAATAGTTTTATTTCAGTGTGCTTATATCACACATGCATTTGTGTGCCTTAAATAAAACATTGGGGGGGGGGGGGGGGTAAATTCAATTGATCCCACAGATATGCCTCGCTTTATATCTTAAGTTATCAGCTTGGTATATAAGGGATACAACTATGCTGACCTCGTATCAAAACAGAAGATATAATATTATCAAACAAGTACTCGGTATGGCCTACCTTCGGTTACGGTCTTTACGATCCCAAATATGTTTGTCTCGTGTGTTGTCGTTGCGTGGATTGTTCATATGACAACAGTTTGTCTTGGTGATATTCCGTAAATATCCGCGTAAATAATTTAATCTATATGTAAGCATTTATGCGCAAGACTCTGTGTTATACACTTGTCTTTAATTAACTTTTAAAACGCATCTCCAAACATCGGATTGACTTGGATTCTTTCACATACCACTGAGCTTTACAATACCTGACCGGTGCACCATCTTGAATTTATCCGCGTTAGTTGTCCGGACGCTATTGAAATTATTGCAGTAAATCGAATACTAATACAAGTGTAATCCTTTATATTTATATAAGTATAATCCTTTACACAAGTAGAAAACGATATTACGCTAAAAAGCATGGTGTTCCTAAATTTAACATGTGTATAACAATGTCACGTGAACAACAATAAACCAATCATATCTCTATGAACTATTATGGACTTTGAACCCTAAATGTACTTCAAGATCCTGGGATTAAAGTGTGATCATTAAATTAACCTAATATGAAGTAATCTCTTCTTAAGCCCCGCACAGACGAGCAAGTTTTCCTTGACAAGTTTCTTGACGAGTTCACCTACGGGTCTTACGCGTCTATACGACGAACAATTTTTCCTTGTCAAGTTTTCCTTGACGGGCTTTGTTTGTTCCTGTGCACGCGAAATTTGACAATATTTTTCAAGTGCATAATAAAAATTATAAACGAGCCAGCCATGCAGTAATTTGTTTATGTCAAACATATATAGATTATTTTAAAACTTGAAACCTGTACAAAATATTGAACTCTCAAAACAGAATCATACCATTTGTTTCTCCGTTATTTGGCCTATTTAGCCTCCGTGTGACATGATTTTAAATTGGTTAGAGACTTGCAGTATAGAAAATTTTTTGTTCATTGTACATTCAGTTTCCATCCAAAAACATCTCCCTGGAAATTGGACAATTCTCACCGTCAGTACTTTTTATGTGTGTAGACTAATCAAGTCTCTTTGTATTCCTTATATAAAACATTTTCGAATGATATTATTGTTTAACAGTATACTTAAGAAAAAAATTAAAAAATGATTCAAAACTTACCCTCATTAACTTGTGTTATTTCTATTCCTCTGCATATTATGGTCTGATAGTTATTATAAAATAAATAAACCTTGTGTTCAAACGTTTTGTACTGAAAATACAACCGAAGATTTCTGTACGAAAACGCTATTGACCAAATTTGACTTACACGTAGTGATGCAATAGCCAGAGACACGTGGGGTAAATTGTCCCGTATAATCGATTGCCGGTGTGTTTGCTTGTTCGTAAAGTTTGGGCCTTTGGGGGCCACAAAACATTTTACTTCCAGTTTTCTTACTTCAATTGAATGCGATCAGTTGTAAATGTTCTCCTATAGTTTAGTTCTATACAAAACTCTTTTTAGAAAGCTATATTTCACCACTACACGCACAGAAATCGATCAAGATTTTACAATATATCAAATTTCACATAGTCTAAAAGACATTTTAATAGATCTTTAAATGCTGATTCCAATACTGGTATTTGTTTTCTTTTGTGTTGCGTAAAACCCGAGCTATGCCACAGCAAATCATCGATCATACCCGATCGAAATACAAGTCTATCAACTGGAAAGAGTAGTAAGCGACGTTTTTGAGGACATAGTAGATGACCGCAGCAATTCTAGATGACGATAGCAGTTCTTGATTAAATCATTAACATGAAACTTCCTTGACTGCTGTTCATGATTTCACATAAAAACGACCAGCTTTATACACAGTAGTTTGATTCACTTCCGGTCGATGTCGCGGTTTTCAAAAACTTCGCTTGTTAGAATTTCTGCCATATCTACTGCACAGAGACAAAATCTTGTCGCACCTTACCCACACAACAAAAAACGAAATCACCTATGCTGACCAGTCGTGTAGCCGGCTCGAATCTTGGGGGGGGGGGGCTCATATATTCATGTTTACAAAGCATAAAATAACAGATTTCAAAAGAAACCAACAACGCCGAACACGAATGCATGAATATTGGCCGTCAATAATAAAGCAACGACGATAAAATTATTAAATTAACACGTCGCAATCACAGTTGTTGTTTAACATCATCCTCGATAGTGGCTGCAAAAGATCGAGAGGGGGTGGGGTAATATTCGGATTGATCAAGAACGAACCTAGCGTAATTTATGCAGTCATTTTCTCAGTACAGGTCACGTGATTCCTTGGTGCAAGTCGCCTATTTTCACATTGCTTGACCGTGTTTGTATGATTTGTGTGAAATGTATGCGTAGAGATAACTAGGGATCCAAGGACAGTGCAACGTTTCCGACGTGCATTACGACATCCAATTTTTCAACAGAAAAACTAAAGCAAATTTGTTGATATAGCTTTACATGTTAACTGTTAATGTGATGTGGTAAAAACGTAGCACAGTTCAAAACTGAATAACTTATAGCGTTTCACAATAAAAGAAAGAGATATCATAAAACGAGTATATATAAAATGATTTACTTCCCCATATTATATTAGTTACAAGGTTTATTCTGGTATAAAAAACCAATGTTATGCTCAGCAGTGTTCTTTAACAAGTAGAACAGCCTTCGTAGCAGGATAAACAATCGTAAACGCTCCTTTTAGATTATAATAATGTCGCACAAATAAAATGAAAAATGTTGTGAATAAAAACGTACGCCCGAAATAAACAAGAAACGTGTGGTAGCCATGTTCATTCTTTGCATGTTGCATTTAATTGTGTTTTGAATCATTGAATTGTTTAATGTGCCCAATTTGTGTTGTTTTGTTTCACTAGTACGCACAGCCGCAATTTTTAGAGTTTCTTTCTTTACACACTTTTGCATTTTCCTAGCTTGAATTTCCACATGTTTACATTTATAGGTTTCAGACTAACATATATTTACGGTATCTCGTCGAGAGCAAAAATTAATTGTGTAAAGCTGATGGTTTGGAAATTGATTGCTTATATATCTTTTTATCTTATGCCTTCTCTTTTTATTTTCTGAGACTTTGCCCATTTCTCAAAAACCACTTGCTGAAACATTTAAATCTAACTTTGTGTGTAACGCTGGGTTGTTTCTAATATGTGGACGATATTTCATAGTAATTAAAGAACGGGAAGTAATAAAAATTCGCGACTTTCGTTGAACACCTTGATCGACGTCCGAGTTGATTGAACTTAAGTGCTTCTGTAAACTGAACAACTTAATAAACTAGTTAATTGAACTAAAGCGCTTCTTTGGGGGTTGCAAATAAATTAACGGTTGTTTGTACTTAATTTGTACAAAAACATCGAATATCAGCAGCTCACCTGTTGAAGTAGGCATGTTATTCACGTGGACAGCAGCACGTAATTTCCATATTTAGCAAGCCAATCACATTCATTTACGCATACATGCTTGACACGTGTTATGAACTTTGAGATCTTTTGTCCTTGTTAATTCTGAATATGTCGTACAAATAAAAAAATAGGTACCCCACGGGTACATGTGGTAAGCCTTGTGCTTAATCAGTTAACCAGAAAACCAGGCTTGAACCTCAAGGAAATGTGGGTTCACAATCCAAGTCCGTAAAATAAAAAATGTAACACCGCGGTCAAACGTTTGCGCATGCGCGAGTTGTCCGGTGAAGAAGTAGAAGAACTGATGATGATAGTACATCGCTACCGATGGTTGTTGATTGCAGTGATACTTCACTTGTTGGCATATTACATAATTTTTATTGTGAGCACTGCTGTTTGTTGTGTTTTCTGGCCCTAGTTCTCAGGTCCTAAGAGTATCATTGTCGGCACGTTCATGAAGCTCCAGAAAAAATGGTAAATAAAATTACGAGGGGGTAAACTCAGAGAAACTTTCTTTTAACATAAGGAACCTTATGCTTTCTTTTAACATAAGGAACCTTATATTAACATAAGAATACCTTATATTTTCAGCCGTTGTCTTGTATTCTTCGCTTTTCTTAGCTTTTCAATCCTTTGTACTCAATTTGCCTTTGTTTTTCGCGCATGCGTGTAACGTTTGACCGTGGTGTTAAAAAATGTAGGAGTGCCTGTTGCTATAGACACACGGAAAACACGCTATATACGAAATTTTAACCTGTAGATACGGTTTCCGAGTCCTAGGGAACCGTAGGGCACTTTCTTTGCAAGTCACTGAAGCATCTTCAATATCGAGTATTTTTCGTTCAAAAGCGGCAAATATCTTAAAGTGCCCATGACACCAAAATTTTTATTACATGATGTGAAGGAGTATTTAAAACTGTGATACAAGTTCTTTTAAACTTTTGCACTGCAACGTTTTGTTGGTGAGATATTTCAGTTTGAATTTTTTTTGTCGGCTAATTTACGTCACACTTTGCATAATGAGTTGCTGTTGAATACCAGTTATCTATGTCTTCAATGAGCAAAATTCTCGTAATATTGAGGATATGTAGATTAAGGACAAATATAAGCATCCCAATAATGTTGCACGTCGTCTCTTTATAGGAAAACAACTTTATAATCTACCTTCTGATGCCTCATGCTCAACAACATGAATTTACTGTATTAAAATACATTTATGTACAATACTGAATAATAGTGGATTCTGCTTATATACAGTTTAACATTTAAAATGAATATTATACAATTAATTAGAATATATGTACAAATAAATAAACAAATTCCACCCTTCAAGAGTTGCTCATAATAGCTGCACAAAATAAAAAAATAGACACATCTAAGCACATTGCCAATGAATGAGTTGACAGGTTTCTTAAAAATATATCTTACATGTGGAAAACACTGCCATTTTTAATTAGGGAGAGGTTTATCAGCACTTTATCATAATTGACCTTTCTCGAATATGACATGGTTGATTCTTCATATCATGTGGGAACACAGTTATTTCTTTCTGTTCCAGGCACTGCAGTAGATGTTGACACATCTGGTTTTGCCTAAAGATGACTGCTCCTGGATATATTCCTTTAGCAAGAGCTACTGCATTTGCTATGGCAAAAAGACCACAGTCAACAAAATTGTCTTGCTTCTGGCAGCACCTTAGTTTCACTTGCAGCAGACATCCTTTTGCTAGATTCTTGTATACATACACTAACTGCTGACTTAAAGGTTGTGTCATTCCAGGAAAAAGAGAATCATAGACAATCACCAAGTGTCCATTTGACTGTGATTCAACCCAATCTCCAGGAAAATTATGAATCTGAATGGCATTGGTCATTGAAATGGTTGCATTCTCCCTGGTGAGTTTGTTTGATACTATTAAAGTATCTATTAAGCCACCTATTTGGCTGAATTGGTTTTTCAGCAGAAATTGGGCTGCATTGATGTGGTTGTCACTTAATAGAAGGTTTCCAGAAGTGAGTTCTTTTTTATCAGCTTGATACAAAGTCAAATTAGACAAACATACCCATGGCTTCCTTGGTGGATGATTACAGGGCTTTTTATTTGGTGAACATAGATCAACTATGTCAGGCTTTGTGGAGCATCTCTTCTTTGGCATATCTTCAGCAAGTGGCACATGTACTTTGAAGTTTTTCGTCATTATTTCTGCATGCTTCCCAACTCGGCTAATGTATGGGTGTTTGGGGCGGCCATATGCTCTTGTTCTTAAGGTTTTCAAGTTTGCTTTGTGTTCACCATTTTTTTATGTTTTTTCTTTCTTATAGTTTTTGAATTTTTCTTCAACTGAGGATTTTGAATAATTACACCTGCTTCTAGGGTGCCCGACGTCCTGCCTTTTTTAGTATTCCCTCTAAATCATTGGCAAGAGAGGAAAGTTGCTCTTTTTCTTCCATTAGGAATGGGAGGCCTGAAATTTCTTTCATTAAATTCCGGCACTTGAGGCGAAGGGCATTCTTGCCGCTTGTCCTTTTAGGTGGAAGTGGTGTGAAATCCTCATCACTTATTTTCTCTGCTGGTGGTTGATCTTTAATGATGGGTTTGGTTTGTAGTTTACATGTATCTGTGTTTATATTTTTAGGATTTCTGTCAGTGTGGTCTGTTAGAACAATTGTCTCAACTAATGAAAACAGCGTATTTCCTATATATTTGGCACTTAGGTTTTTCCATCCCCACTCTGGAAAAGCTTTCATGCAAGCACAGAAGTGTTTGCAAAGAAGCTTGTTGTGTCTCCAGTCCAAACATGTGCAGTTGGGCAAAGTTTGTTCATTGCCAAAGATTACTGTATACTGGTATCCTCCGGTTGAACTATCCCCTGAGAACCCCTGAGGGACACCATTTTTACCATGTCATCTGCCACGTCAGTCTCCCAGCGTTTCATTATATGCGATACCATTTTTGCTGGTCTATTGTGCCGAAATTTGGGGAGATCCTTATTGTATGCACGATATCCATCATGACAATTGACATTTAGCTCAACTTACCTGAGGTAAAAAAATAAACAAATGCTGAATACTCTGCATTTATATTTTTTTAACTAGATTACAGATGAATAATATTTTGAAGAACCTTTCCACTATCAGTATATCATAATAAATGCTCAGTCATCAATTCAGTTTTCAAATTCAACTGTTCTTCACAAGAATTTTTTTATAGCAAACCTTAAAAGTATACTGTACTGTACTGTACCAAATTAAGTGGACTACTGGTAGTATGTTTGAAAATTATCCTGGTAAAACGAAAATTAGGGGTTACTGAAGGACTATTTTTTACAATTAGGTACTTCTTACTTTCTATAGGTTTTTGGAAGAAATTGATCCGCAAGAACTTTTAGCATGATTCCTTTATTTCCAAGTAAATATTCATACTTAAATGCCTTATTTTGTCTCTCAACCCCATTATTTGTGTTCACTGCACAAATGAAGTCTTCAGCCCGATATGCTTGGCACCATCTTTAAAAATTAACAAATATATATTTTTTAGGTTTGAACAAGTTTAAAAAGTGTTATCAGTGATTCCAGTTCAGGTGATAATCCGGTCATTCATTATTGCTTGCTACAATGCCTGACAGTGAATTATTAATTGCTGATTCCCAAACTGGATTGTGTTCAGTACCTTTATGTTTTGCAGCCACTTGTTACCAAACTAATTCCTCAGCTTTGGATTTTTCTGACAAAGTTCGCTTTCAGTAAGGTTTGTAGTTGATTTTCGACACTCTTCAGAAGTAGCCGCACGTGCAATAGTTCGTTACAGACTTAACAAATGTAGTTTGTCTTGAGCAACACCATTATCTACTTTAGCTGTCCACTCTTGCCATGACTTGTCTCGATGAAAGTCACAAAGAAGTACTTCTGCATCTAATTATTGTAAACAACATAGCGATGTTAAAATCACCACAGGTACAGCGTGGGGGCGTCGGATATGCATATTACATGTGCGTTACCTTTATTATTATTATCATTATTATCATTATATTTTACGAGGATACCCACATCACCGAAGTGTTTTTCAGTGGGGTCCTCCAATAATAAATTTTACAAAAATATATACTATACAGTATGATACAATACAAAACGACACGGTACGATACAATTACAGTATGATATATATGAGATTATACGATATAATAAATATAATAATATATATTAATATATTAATGGTCTAGTGTCCAGATCCCCTCGCTGCTATAACCCAAAAAGAAACGAGAAGAAAAAGAAAGATAGAAATCTTTCAATAATGCACAAACCATAGGAAACCATGCACAAAGAGAATTGGATATTATCTCTTATTTCTATTTTGAGTTTCTTTTTAAACAAGCCTTAAAGTTTTTCAATGTAACAGCGTTTTTAGTTCTCTGATCCAGATTGTTAAAATCACTATACACCTGTCTCTGTACACATAGTATATTATATAGTATACTGCATGTATAGAGTATACATACCGGTATGTATGTGTGTACAGTATACACCTGTTTTTTTTTCCTGTACGTGTACGTACCTTGAAAGACTATCTCTAGAGCTTGAATTTCTTCCTCTGCAAAATCTACCATAAAACGTGACGGACTCCATGTTTCTTTATTCCATTCCTTGAAGACCATCAACGCTTCTGTGATGCACTGAGTGTTCTCGTACTGTATGACAAATGACCCCACCACTTGAAAACAAACATTTGTTCTGACACAGAGGAAGTATAACGGAAGATCATATTTTGTTGTTCTGTAGGTTGCATCCAGCACGCACATTTGGTTGATTCAATTTCGTGAAGATGTCTGAAAAAGTTGACTATATATGTGTTTAAGATACACTCACTCCGTGGTCGACAGTTTAAATCAGTTTAATTTAAGATCAATTTAAGTTTACCGTTTGATCCAAAGCTCTTGTCGCTGTAGTAAACTATGAACTTGCTGCTGGTCTCCATCTCGTATTTCTGAATGAGCGCTTTTACATCGGACTCATTATGCATAACAGCCACGTTTTCACCGTTCGTAATGCCTGAATTTTGATTGGGTTCTAACATGCTTCGTATGACAAAAAAAGTTAAGATACGAGCAACAATGAATAGTGTATTTTGTATTTATGAACTTTCCCGCAAAATTCAAATATCTCGCAAAAGTTTAGAATAAAAAAGATCCGCCGGAAGTATACTGCACGTTCGTAAAGCGCTCGCCGCATATTTCCGAAGAACTCGTTTCCAGACCACCGCGCGGAAACCTTATATTGAAGCATAGATATAGGAGACCTAGATTGCTGACGTATACCTAGCGGAGGTGGGGCCAACAAGAGAAAGCCAACATGGCGGAACAAGAGGGCAAAAAGACTATAGACTCTATTACAAAATCGACGATTTTTGCCGCAAATTTTGCCGTCCCTTTATTTGGAAACTCATCTGATCAAGTTCTATGGGAAGGAGAAACATAATGCAATGATTTTAAGCATATATTTGAGTAAATTTAATGAAAAGGCGCAAAATTATTCATCGATAAAAGTTCATGTGAAATGGTCTTTTGGGGAGCTCGAGCGTTTCATTGCCTGAGCCTGAAGTCCTCGCTATGTCGACACACAGCCTCTTGAATGGTTTCCCACATTGCAACAAGCATTCTGAGAACAATAGAGGAATAGTATGAGAAAAATTGTCGTAATCGTATTCGTTCAAAACGTTCAAGACTATTACTGTATTAGACATTTAGACTTGAAGTCACATGTCGTGTCCACCAGAGATTGCTTGTAGTGTTTGTTTAATCGGTTTCAAACACCTGCTGGGTGCTTCTACAGACTGTCCGTGGACGAATAAATTTTCAGTTTTAATTGCCGGGGAACTTGAGTGTCATTTCTGGCTTTCAACTCAAGTGGTATTATTTATGATTCAGTTAACTGCTATTAAATTTAAGTAATTTTAACACTACAATTATACAGGTGCTTATTATACTGAGGCAACTTACCAAAATTGAAAAGAGCATAAGATCAAAGGCTTGTGCTCATTAGCTTTCATCACACGTAGTTTTCAACTTGTTTAGCAAGGTAACTCACATCCATTAATAGGTGCCTGATAGTGACATGGGAGAGTACACTTACCAACACAAAGTTGGAACATTGTAATAACTAATATCAATTTACTTTCATTTCAGAAGTTACTAAAACTGCAAGATCAGCACCAATTTATTTAAAAATTAGCAAGAACATTTTTAGTTTGCAGACACTATGATTGACTGCTATGGTGTCTTCATAATTTACAGATATGCATTTGAGATGTTAGAATCAAAAAAGTTATTGTACAGGCAATTTTTCTCTTTAATATAATATTATTTTACATTGTTTAATTATACTTTATGCAACTGTGGATAGTAATTTCTTAAACAAAATTTTGGTGATATATTTTCTGAGCTGCATTATTGTATATTATTATAGGACATAACTATGTTTCACAATATCTTCTCATTAAATTCTCACTATTATGCTTGGATGTACAAAATTAGGTATCACATTAAAGTAATGATAAAATTAACTGCATTCATGTGGTAATTTTTTAAGTAAATTTTTTATTGAATTTGCTTTTTAGGGCTATTTCAAATGTGCTAGAGCATCTTTGTCTCAAATACATATATGTAAATTATGAAGACATGACCATAACAGTCAATCATAGTGTCTCCAAACTAAAAATGTTCTTGCTAATTTTTAAACTAAATTGGTGCTGACCTTGAAGTTTTTAATAACTGCTGAAACGAAAGTAAATTGATATTAGTCATCACAATGTTCCAACTTTGTGATGGTAAGTGTTCTCTCCCATGTCACTATCAGGCACCTATTAATCAGTGACGGATCTAGCGTAAGTCAAAATAAATTACCACAGCTCATTCTAGGATATATTTACATTTTAAAATAGCTTCAAAGCAACTTCATTGGTTAGATTTTATTCTTTTGAAATTCATAACCTATGACATTGTTATAAAGTTATTTTGAGTTTAAAATTGAGCTGCTATAATTTATTTTGACTTACCCTGGATCCGCCACTGCCTATTAATGGAGGTGAGTTACCTTCATATGTAGTTACCGTACGTATTCCATATATGGACTAATATATACTTAATATGCAAGAGCATATACACGACGCTGAACAGCATATACACGACGCTGAAGAGCATATACACGACGTTTCAAATACAATAGGTTACATAAGCAGTATAAATTTAGTTTTTAAGGGGAAACTTTCGATTGGCCGCATTAGCTCAGTGGTCTAGGTCGTGCGCTTTAGCCCTGTTTGTTTCGGGTTCGAGCCCGGTAACGTGCTTTTCCTTTTATGCTATTTTTTTCTTCTTAACACACGAATACTTTTTTTTCTTATATTCTTATATTTTTTCTCAATTTTAAAAGGGTTATTCTCCCTCACTGGGACTGTATCTACTTCACCAAATTTAGCTAAAGCGCGAGCCCGAAGGGCGAGTAAGGCTGAGCCTCTCTCTGTATGCGCCATATTGTTATTTTCGAGCGTTATGTATATGCTCTTCAGCGTCGTGTATATGCTCTTCAGCGTCGTGTATATGCTCTTGCATATTGTGCAATCACTTACCTTATATGGAATACGTACTATAAGTGCCTATCGTTACCTTGCTACACAAGTTGAAAACTGCATATGATGAAAGTTAATGAGCACAAGCCTTTGATCTTATGCGCTTTTCAACTCAGGTAAGTCACCTCAATATGATAAGCACTTAATTGTAGTGTTAAAATTACTAATAGCATTAAACTGAGTACGATATAATATCACTTGAGTTGAAAGCCTGAAATGACACTCAAGGAAACAATTAAAACTGAAAATTTATTTGTCCACGGACATTCTGTAGAAGCAGATGTATGAAATCGATTAAATAAACACTGCAAGCAATCTCGGATGGACACAACATGTGATTCCAAGTTTAATAGTCTTGAACGTTTTGAACGAATACGATTACGAAAATTATTTCTCAAACTATTCCTCTATTGTTTTAACAATGCTTGTTACGATATAGGAAACCATTCAAGAGGCTATATGCCAACATAGCGAAGATTTCAGGCAATGAAACGCTCGAACTCACCAAGAGACCATTTCACATGAACTTTTATCGATGAATAATTTTGTGCCTTTTTATTAAATTTACTCAAATATATGCTTAAAATCTTTGCGTTATGTTTCTCCTTCCCATAAAACTTGATCAGATGAGTTTCGAAATAAAAGGACGGAAAAATTTGCAAAAATCGTCGATTTTGTAATGTTGGATTTCTCTTGTTGACCCCACCTATGCTAGGTATACGTCAGCAATCTAGGTCTCCTATATCTATGTTTTGAAGTATATTATCTAGCGATTTCCTGTAATGTACACGTATACAATACAATTACTAGGCTAATTACTCCGCCTGCCGTAGGCGAGGCGGAGTTTTAAATTCGCCCCGTTTCTGTTTTTTTTTTTTTTTTTTTATTTTTTTTCGGTGTCAGAAGTCGGTGCAGCGCTCATGGGTGATACCGCTGGCACAAACCGCGTGAGCCGACCTAAACACGGCGTTTAAACTCAATTTCTAGCGAAATGTGTCAACAAAACACGCATTTTAACATGTATGCTAGAACATCTAAACCCCAAGAAGGTTTTACGTGCAAAGATTCTCATGCAAAATGTTTTAAAACGACAAATTCCAGCGATGTGTCGCGGTGAAGTTTTGAGAGCGTGTTTCCGTCATTTTCTGGTTTATTCCCACTTTTAAGGAAATTTAGAAATTTCTACACAAGAATCAAACGCAAATTCTACTGAAATATCTATATACAAAGCACTTTTTTAACATGTAATAGTTAACAAAAAGGGACAGGAGAGTTCTTTATCAAAACATTGCTCCAGAAATGTTTTAAAACGGCAAATTCTGATAGACTCCATCATTCCATGATTAAGGAATGAGTCTAGGAAAAGGGGAATGTGTTCCTAATTCTAAACACGTTGTGATTGCTTTCCTTGGTTTTCTATTTCTATCTATGTTGAGATGCTAATATTTCGTGCAAAATGATTTATTTGCTTGTGGGATCTCATGTAATTATAAAAGGTAAGAGACATTTTACATTCCAATTCCAGAAATACATAATATTATGTTAGTCTAAAGTTCCCAACAAATTATATCGTGGATACTTCAGACTTCAAACTTAATAGCTTAAGAATAGCTTAGTAATTTTTTTAATTTTTGTTGTTTTTATGAGCGATTTTAATGCTTGCTTTGTTAGAACGTCAACAGTCATAGCTGAGTGCGGCATTTTAGTCTTTATCTATAGTATTTATTATAACTTTCTTTATAAAAAAATTGACATGTTTATTGTTGAATAGTTGACTCAGAGAAAGGATTTCAAATTGGATATCACAGAAAATACAGATCACAGAAATACTTTTAAGTCGATTACTGCAAAGATTGTTGCTATAATTATTAATATAGCAAGAAAAAAACTCAAAAATGCAAAATAAAAAAAGGAACAAAATTTAACTTAAATTCTAACTTAAATTTAGTAAAATTTCAACTGGCACTTTCTCAATTTGCCAAAACTTTATCAGACACCCTGCCCATATACCAATGTTTTAACTGACACCTGAAGCTTTCTGGAAGTAAATACTTTGTCAGCATGTCGAAAGTCTAACTGACAACTTGTGGGCATGTACAGGTCAAAGTCTAACCGACATCTTGTCAACAAGCCAAAAGCCTTACCGACATCTTGTCAACAAGCCAAAAGCCTAACCGACATCTTGTCACCAAGCCAAAAGCCTAACCGACATCTTGTCAACAAGCAAAAAGCCTAACTGACATCTTGTCAACATGCCAAAAGTCTAACTAGGAGCATATCAACATGTCAAAAGTCCATTTCAAAGCTTGTCCACATATCAAAAGACTAACTCAGATCTTATCAACATGTCAAAAGTCTGGTCGAAAACTTGTCAACTAGTCAAAATCCTTACCAACATTTCATAAACATGCCAAACATTTACCTGACACCTTATCAACACATCAAATATCTAATTCAAAGCTTGTCAATATATCAAAAGGCTAGCCAACATTTTCCCAACAAGTTATATCATGGAGACTTCAGGCAGTGTGCTACAAAATAGATTTAATTAATTGATGGATTTAATAGATTGATGTATTGTATACACTTATAGTAAAATTTTCTTTACTTGCAAAATAAAACAGCTATATGTTGGTGGTAAAAGAATCTTGTTTAACATATGTACTATGAAAGTCTTTAATTTAAATTAAATTCTAAAAACTGTAATCCTACTAGGACTCTGGACAGAGTGCCTGGCAGGTCACTCAGACATTGATTTTTGGTTATCTTAGTGATTACATAAGATGTGCTAGCAATGTCTTAAAATGCCTTGGAAGGTACCCTAATAATAATTGATTTAAAAAGGAATTAGTTGGGCAGAACAGAAATAAGTGAATATACCCCACCCCCAATGAACGCTCTAGTTACAGCCCTGCCTGGCCTTGTGCCCATTTTCGTTTGGCAGGCGGAGTGAACGCCTTAGCAGGCGTCTTGTTTGAGCCTCATTAGCTGTCATCACCCCCCCGGAGTTTACACTATGAATGACTTACTGACTGACGAGCTGTCTGATGTAAAATTTCGCCACTCATCACAAAACTGCAAAGTTTCAAAGAATCTTTGCACTAAAAAAACCAAGCGTCATTTGAGGAATTAGCGTCTTGAAAATCAAAATGCAAGTTAAACAAGAGAATTGGGTAAGTAATTGCTAGTACTCAATGAATTTTCAATATTCTTATTTTGGTTTCAAAGATGGTTTATCTTAGGAATTTTATTACGTTGTATTGTATTCGAAAGAACTCAAGAAATGAAAACTCGCGTCAATTTTCGTAACTTCTATTTGGACACAACAATAGTTGTCTTGAAAAAATGACCATTCCGCCTGCACTTGAAAACAATCTTTGACCTTGATGAAACAAGAACGCAAGTCATTGCAAGTTTTAACTACCGCTGACTCGTGAGAAAGCATGCACAGGCTTGCCACAAGTCTTTACCAACTTGCGATCACTGACGAGACATCTGGACAATAATACAAGCTTAAGCAAATTTTTCTTGACCTTTGAAATCTGGTTCGATAGTTTCTAATCTTATCTACTCTAATAATCCAACTTTCCACACAGTCTAGATACGAAAGAAAGGCATCGCAAATCCTTGCTAGAACTTGCGCATCTTTTGATCACTTGCATTGCAAGTCATAAGTTTAAACTTGCGTTGACTTGTGTCGCGTTTCATCAGGGATGTTGAAAAATAGGAGTGTTTAAAATAGGAGTGTTTAAAATACGTGTGCTTTAAACACTCTTATTTTCCAAGAGTGATTAGGGATTGGAACCTACTGCCAGGTGATCTGAAGGCTATAG
Organism: Muricea muricata; assembly: GCA_963855995.1. Taxonomy (NCBI): domain Eukaryota; kingdom Metazoa; phylum Cnidaria; class Anthozoa; order Malacalcyonacea; family Plexauridae; genus Muricea; species Muricea muricata. Next base: position 772,530 of record OY979716.1, read on the forward strand.
CTGAAATTGGACTGTTTAAAAGGAAATTGAGAAAATATTTTCTTGAACCGCTAAGTGATTATATACCTCCGTAATTTTTTATATTATTTGTTATTGAAATTTAAATATTTATATATCTCTGTATTTTTTTGTATTTTTTATTACTTCATATCTTAGTGTAAAAGTTAACTTGTGTGTATTGCACTGTATTCGTTTGTAAAATTATGGCAGGCAGATTCAATTGGGGCTACGCTCTGTCTGCTCACCTATCATCTCTGTAATTTGTTTCGATGATATGATGAAGTAATTAAACTGAACTAAACCAAACAAGGGATGCAAAATGAAATGTAACTCGAAGGTACACCCGTAGTTCAGCAAATAATATATTTGTAATAAATAAAATATAGTACAATACTTTCTTTTTGTATTAAAATGTCCAAAACAAATATCTGTTGTCAAAATAATAAGCTTTAACGTAGACTGACACTAATGATAAAGCCTATATTTAATATAATTGGACGTTGACACGTATTTAGCATCTGACGTTGCGCTTTGGAGCTAGTTAAGGAACAGAACTTTACAACTGATCTGAATGATCACATACATATTAGCAATGTTTGGAAACGAAATATGCGTCCGGGAATACATAAGGATACACGAATAGGACATTTACGTGACAAACAATTAATGAAAACAAAATATTTTAAACAAGAAACAAAGATATATATATATTAAACATACAAACACGAGAAGTCCACAAATATATACATTCAGTAAACCTTTTGATATGTATTCAAAACAAAGCTGAATTTCATATCGGACGAAAAGTTACAAAAAAACTCAACATAAACATGTATTGACATACAACACACAAAAAATCAGAGAAAAAGACAAAGCAAGACAAATATACGCCACAGATTTAGACCTTTAAGACAACAGAAAAAGACCTTTGAATTGATTTTCCAGTCATAGTTGAACCTGCACGCTCGTTTTCATAGCATTATAGCATTGCTGTTTTTACGCTCAGATTGTTATGTCGAAACATCACCGGCGATCACTAATAGCATAGACAATCAAAAGAAGGGACTGGAAACGCAACCTAAAGTGTCAATGTTGCTGACGCGACATCCGTGATACGGCCTGATATGCTATACAAATATACTTCAGGACTTTCTATTTACATATTTTAAACAACAACGGCAATCTCTATGAACTATCGACTTTTAAAATTCTTTATGGATATAACAAAGCTAAAACCCGACGCTGAATGTTTACATTCTTTTTGACTACAGAATTGTCGCCATTGTTGTTGTTGAAAAAGGTTTACGGAAACATTAAATGGTGATTTTCCGCCTCGTTTATCTCTCTGAAAAGTTTTAAAAGTCAACAGTTGCATTCACATTTCTGTTCTTGTTTAAAATATGTAAATACGAAGTCCTGAAATGTATTTAAAGTGAAGTTACAGGGTTCCAAAGTAAAGCGTATCACGGATGTCGCGTAAACTTTGGCTTGCGTTTCCAGTCCATTCCTTAGATTGTCTATGCTAATAGGCACCATTTTATCACCAGTACACAAAAAAGCGTGAATTTTTGACTACCTGAAACGATGAAGTGAAAATAGACGTTCTAAGGAAAAGCCCTTCGTCGCCGTCGGTCTACAGTAATTATGCATGTTTAAAGTTAAATGGGAAGATAATTAAAAAAAATCATACATGGGTATTTCTTTGTCTAGCCTACTGTGGACGGAGACAATATTTCTGCGAAACCGGAGCATATTCACTGCATGAAAAAAGAAACCAGCTTCACGTGATGAAAAGTGGACGGCAAGTAGGACGTCATGCAATTTTAATTTCACACAAATTTTCATATGGTTCTGTATATTTGTGTGCGGCTCTTGAAATATAAAATAACCCAGAAATAACACCACACATCAGGGGGGTATATTGTTTTATTCTGTTTTAGTTTTGTTGGGTATAAAATTGACATTGATTCTAAATATTGTAGTTTATATATGACAGTGAGAATGTTGTCCTCAAAGAAACTGCTGTAGACTTTATATTCATAATATCTAGCAAGAGGTTTTGATGTTGTGACATTACATTTATATTAAAAAGATACCTTCAATGTACACAATTTGTATTTATTTAGTGTTGGTTAGCATCGCTTTTCAACTCTATAAGAATGTTAATTTTTTGCAGACAAGATGTCTTGTTTGTTGCCCCCCAAAGGCCGCAGAACAAGGGCTATAGTTAAAGTCTATGCTTAAAGAATTAATAATTAATAGAAATTTTGAGAAAGAAAATGAATGGGAAGTTTGCAGAGATAACTTCATGCTGTACATTTGTGGTTATAGGTGAACTTAAATATGAACGAATCTCAGGCACGTAATAAGAAACGACCACAAGCATTGCCACTTTAAGGAAGTGACAGGAACAGTGTTCAAAGGTATTCATCCTGTAACTGTCAGGCGCTGGGTGCCCAAACGTGCCAAATGTTTGTACCGTGCACTCCTCTGGAACGGACGTATTTAACGAAATAAGGATTGTCAAAGTTTGGACATCTCATTTCTGAAGATGATTTGTATGCACTGATTCACTACCCCAAAATACGCAGGCCCTACAAGAAACGTCATAACTTGCCATCAACGTCCAGTCTAAGCTCTCCGAGTGCGACTGAAATTTCAGTCGTTGATTCAAACAATCTCCCATCGAGTAGTGCTACCAGTGCAAGCATTAAACAGAAAATGGTCGCCAGAGATTCAAGAACAAGTTCTTGCTGAGTGGAATGACTGCCAAGATGAACCTAAGAAGTCCGGCTACTTGTGTGACCAATGTGATAAAGTGTTTTCGCGTTCTAGCGCCTTAAGGCGCCATGTTCAGTCACTTCACTTTGAGAGAGGGCGACATACTTGTGATCTGTGTGAGAAGTCTTTTGCTTCCAGAGATAACTTGCGAAGGCATACAAAAACCCACCAAGAAAAAACCTTCGAGTGTCATAAATGTCACAAGAAATTTGATCGGAAGGTATGTTTTGTTCGCTTTTTTAAGTTTGAATTATTGATGCTTTATAAGCTATGATGTTTATTTCCTGTTGCTAGGATAATCTCAATAGACATTTGAAAATGCACGAGAAAAGGGGTGCTGAGCGTGAATATTCATGTAACATCTGTGGCGAGGTGTTTAGAAATATATTTCCACTACAAGCTCATCAGCGGAATGTGCATCGAGTCGGTGGTGGGAAGCGGAAGAGAACAGACCCTACAACAACAACCCGAACAAAACGAGCAAGAGTAAGCGAAGGTAAGTTGTGTCAGCTATAATTAAACAAATGATCGAGACTTCAAATGTAAAACTTTTGCCTCTGTAGAGACATCGAACGATCAAGTTAGTGGTCGTAAGCGCAAGACGACTGAAACTACATCGACCCAAGCGAAACGAGCGAGAGTAAATGATGGTGAGCATAAAAATTGATATTATTCAAATATTTCTCTTCCTAGGAGCTTCAACATCGGGTACAGTTTATGTCAATTTTGCGAATCGCAGATGTTTAAAAAACAATGTTCTTTTTTTTCTAGAGGCCTCGACAACGACCACCAACCCGTTTGCTCAAGATCCCGTCTACCCACCAGCTGACCTTCCTTCCACACTACATCGAGATAATTGGCGCACCATCCGGACAAGACAAAGTCGTGGCAATCGAGTTCAGGATTGGTACAATTATCGTCTGAACTCGTTGAATATGGGCGAACTTGTTGGTGATGTCGAACGTATATTTCAAGACCAAACGACCGCATTTAAACTTAACCTTTCTTTTGGCTTTGTACTGTTTAATAACGATACGGAGCAGATGCAGTACCACCACTCCTCGGCTAATAACAACCAGGTATTTCGAAACACCGTTCCTTGTTCGGAATCGTGAAGTTTTGCAGCAAGTTCGCTCCGTGTTGGAGAACTTGGATGTGTTTGAATGGGCTCGCCGGCAACGCCCCAACTCTAAATGGGTTGTGGTGGATATCACGAATGCTACATTTTACGTGATAAAACTTCGCGATCACCCTATTGGTCGTAGTACCCGTTTGCCGAAATACGTGTTGGAAAATTCCGCTGTTGTTTCACTAGATTGTGACAAGAATACTGGCTTACCATATGAGGACAAATTGTGTTTTTTCCGTTGTTTGGCTTTGCATCGTGGATGTCACGCACACAATTTAGAACGCGACACGCAGCATTATTTTGAACGCTACGCTGACTATTTTGAGGGATTTTGATGGTGTTACACTCGAAGAACTTCCAGACTTGGAGAAATTATTTGAACTAAACATTTATGTATACCGACTTGTGGCATATGAGGACGAAGACACGGAGAAAATAGAGATTGTTGCACAACTTATACAGAGATCTCACCGTACGTACACCAACAGCATGTATCTCAATCTATACGGAAGTCATTTCAGTTATATCAAAAACCTGAACATGTACTCGAAGTCTTACTGTTGTTCAAAGTGCGACAAACTATGGAAAACAGCGAAAGCCTTGAATAAGCACGAGAAAACCTGCGAAGCGACAATACGACACGTGTTCCCTGGTGGTGTTTATAAAGTGCCACAAACCGTATTCAATTTACTTGAAGATGAAGGAATCGTGATCGCTGAAGAATTAAAATATTTTCCATATCGCGCGACATTTGACTTTGAGTGGTATTTTAAGAAAGAAGACCAACACCCGAGAAACACAGCAAAGCTGACACGGGAAGCCGAACAGTCCCATTGAGTGTCTCTGTTTGTTCCAATGTCCCCGGCTATCATAAACCAAAGTGTTTTGTGTCCTCTGGTAATACAAGAGAAATGCTCAAACAATTTATTGACTATTTGGTGGAAATTAGCCAGAAAAGCTATGCGTTATTGTTGAACCGTTTCTCCGACATGTTTGAGCAAATCAGTCAATGAATAGCAACAGTGAGGTATGTTGTACGTCTCACCACCTAAATATATGGTTGAGACTTGTACTTATTATATCTGTGTTTAGGTGTGTGCTGAAAGTGGCGATGACGTTGAAGAGATGGCGCAATGTCTTCTTACATTGAACGAGGTATAGACTATATTGTTGGTTATCTACATCTGCGTAGTTCTTGTTCTTATTACTCTTTATTATTTTTGCAGGAGACCACAGATGAAGCGGACGCTAGTCAAGCAAGCGAGGACGAAGTGCATGAGGTAAATAATTTTAGAGGTTTAAAATTCTAGTCATGGTTTACTTATATATATCTTTCCGGCCTTGTGATATATGTGCAGTATTTATTCTTATTATTTTTTTCTCCATTTTTTCAGACGAGTGAGGATGAGGAAAGTGGGGAAGAAAATACAAAGGTTCACCCATTAGAAAAATTGCAAGAAAAACTGGAACTTTATCTCATGGAACTACCTGTTCTTGGCTTCAACTCAGGCAAGTACGACATAAACGCGGCCAAAAACCCTTTCTTCGCCCACCTCGTGAAACATGAACAAGTTCAGTTTGTGATAAAAAGAAACAACAACCACAAGTGTCTCAAGACAATACACTTGAAGTTTCTCGATATCACAAACTACTTGGCTCCTGGGTTCTCCTACGACCAGTTCCTCAAAGCCTACGAGTGTACGCAGACGAAGGGATACTTTCCATACGAAATGGTCGACTCCCTTGAGAAGTTAAACTTACCCACCTTAGCGCTCCCTGAAGCCTTCCATTCAACGCTTTCCAACACCGACACTTCCGAGGAACAATACGAGTACTGCCAGCGCGTGTGGAACGATAACAATATGGAGACGTTTCGTGACTTTTTGGTTTGGTATAATAATCTTGACGTCGTTCCCTTCCTCGAGGCTATTGACAAGATGAACGAGTTTTGGAATGAGCGAGATATAGACATGTTTAAGGAAAGTGTGAGTGTGCCAGGTTTGACGATGAAATATCTATTCTCGAATGTTCCAAACGTGTATTTATCGCTATTTACCGAAAAAGACAAAGACTTATACTATACCATGAAAGACAATAACGTTGGTGGTCCAAGTATAATATTTAACCGATACCACGAAACAGACAAAAACTTTTATACGCAACGCAGAAATGACACGAAAGAATCTAGAGCCTAAACCATGCAAGAGAGTGGTCGGTTACGACGCCAATGCGCTATACCTCTGGGCGATCATGCAAGATATGCCGACGGAGCAGTATACAAAACGACTGGAAATCGACGGATTCAAGAAGCAATGGAGCGGTAAAATGGCGATTGAGTGGTTGGAATGGCAAGCCTACTAACAACAGATAATTAAGATCCGACATCAGTACAACACAGAGAAAAGAATTGGGCCTCGTCGCCTTCCAGTTGACGGATTCTGTTCCGAAACACAGACTGTGTATCAATTTCACGGTAAGCTCATGTTTTAGTATTAATAGCTGTATTGCGTGGGAGTGATTTAATGCGTTTGCGTGGGATACAATACTTGTAGACACCTCAATTAATTACATAAAGATACCATAGGACCACCCGCAAATTTAATAGTTAGTGTAATACATGTTTGTCGCAAATTGTTAATTTTCAGTTTTCTCTTATTAGGTTGTTATTGGCATGGACATGATTGCCACTTAAACCAAGGCAAAGAAATCAACACGACGCGGGACAAACCCATGAAAGAATTGCTCGAGGAGACGCGGAGAAACAGCTCGTATATCCACAAGCAGGGTTTCAACCTCGTCGAGTGTTGGGAATGCGAATGGCAGGAACTGAAAAAGACGAACAAAGAATTACAACGGTTCATTGCTACTCGATTTCCGAGACCCTTGGATAAAGCAAAAACAATACCACTTCAAACTATTCTAGGCGCTGTGCATCGCAAACTATTCCGGTCTTGTGTCAAGCATTTTGCACAGCGGAAACTCCCGTGGATTTACACAGGGTACCCAAGAAGTGTTCATTCATATTCATTCTAAGTCACTCTAAGTCATTCTATTCATTGCTCGTTCGTATGCGTTTTCAACATGGCGAAGAGAAATGTTCCCGGTGTTGACTACGCTCAACATAACAATTTTACGTCTGTTGTTTTGTACAATACGGCACCAAAAAGGACTAGGAAGACTTTACCTGGTGTTTATAATGTTGAGAGGATTATATCACGGCGAAATTTCAACAATGTAAGTGAGAAAATGTACTTATAGTCATATTTTGATAATGAGAGCATTGAAAGCTGACAATTATTTAGTTTTCATTTGAGATTGTTTGGTTATCGCAAACTTTATTTTTAAGGATCACGAATATCTAATCAAGTGGAAAGGTTGGCCACTTGAATGTTGCACATGGGAACCCTCAAGTCACCTTAATGATGACCTCCTAAGGTAAAAGTATATATGTTTATTAATAAAATTGTATCCTATAGTAATAACTATGTAATACTGAGCATTATACAGAAGAATAGAGCCAGAGCTGTTAGTGTTATATGTGATCTCTTCATTATTGTGACAATATGCTCATCTATATATTTTCGAGGCTATGAAAACCCACCAACACCAAGTGTCCAGAAGTTACATGAAGCTGGACGACAATTTTACCAAGGGGTTCTCTCAGGGCTTAAATCAAAGTCAACAACCCCGGTGTATGTATCAATGGATCTGGACATTTGGCGCTATGTTTCCCGTGGTAGAGGTGAACTATCCAACCATAAAGGTTTCATGCTGTACACGATACAGGAAATGTCTCGCTTACCCTTGCCAGATAAATGGTGGTATTGGCTAACACTCATGGCGAGGGTTATGCTATTGACCCTCCCATAAAATTAAAACCAATTTTGAGTTGGACGCCAAAGAAACATGTGGCAGAAAATGGCAAACTGTCCCAAGCACCTCAATTACCAATTGAGAAACTGTGTTTGGACATGTTAAAACGTCCCTGTAACATAGAAAACTTGTAGATACTGTATATATACATATATTTTATAAAATTTAAGTACTCCTTAATCTCATATATTCAATCAGCTAGTTTAATCATTCAATTAAGTGGCAGTGCGCCTTAATGCTGTCCTACTTTATTTTACTCTGGCTCACCCCAAATGATTAATAACTTGTAAAGGGAAGTTGAAGTATAGGTAGCCCAGCAATAAGATGTACTGTAGCTTCTCTATTCATATTTTACTAATTTGTGGAGGTGCTGGCTTGATTTAAAGCATCCTGGTACATTTCTTGAAGCCGTTTTATGTTTCTTATTCTGGTTGAAACTCCCAAACATTTCAACTCCTTTCTGAGCTCTGTTGGTGACATTTGTTGGATATCATCTATCCTGTTATCAGTAGCTCTTTCAGAGGAGATTGGCAATCTTCGCCGCTTGTGCTTCTCTCGCCTTTCCTGCAAGTCATTTTCCCAGTATTGCATGCTCCTTTTTGTGTATTCCCCTTGGAGTTCGTTGATGCTCTAAGGTCGCTTCAACTCTTTTCATGGCAAGTAAAACGCATCCCACTTATTTGATTTGCTCTATATTATGTTTGTTCCCAGACTGTGTTTTTTAACTCATACCAAGCTTCTAGATTGTAAAAATCTCTTTTTACTAGCAAGATATTTATTAGAATTCCCCAGTGCGTGCTCTTTTGTGTCCTACTAATAATTTAACAGATGAACATACCTGTTACTCTTAACATCAGGTGTAGCTCATCAAGGACTATATTTTCTAAAGGTATATCCAACAGTGGTTGATGAACACAAGAAAGATTCTGTTTCCAGGCAGAATTTTGAATACTTTCTAATGTTCGGCTCATGGGTGGCTGGCAATAGTGATCATGTGACTTTGACATATCAAATCTAAATATACAGATGACAGACAAGTATATAACTACATGTAGTTCCAGACTGTATCTTGGTTCATAATATCAATAAATGGGTATTGATATTAGTCAACATGATATCAATCACTAATATTTATTACACTATAGACATATACAGTACACACTAATGAAGATAGAAATAACCTGTTGTTCTTGTGAATAGTACACCAGATGAAAGGATGATCAGATGTTGCACCCTTCATACCAAGAAGTAACAAAAGAAACTGAAAATATATGTAAAGGTATTCTAATAGCTGTTTTGAATAAAATGAATAGAATCCTGCAACACTATATATCTCTACACTGTGATGAGAAACAAATACCTTGTAATCACCACCAAGTAAAAATTCAACTGGGACATCATATTCATTTACAGAAATTTTCCCATCTTTAATTATCTGGTTGATTGTTTTAAAAACGTCTGCAAATGAATTCCTCAAAAGATCATAACTTTCCTCCCCTTTTACTACTGCAATTGTGTGACTTCCTGTTAAAGCATATTAAATGTTATGGTATGGTATGCATAGTAACATCAAATAATTACAAACAAATAAACAGTATAGTTCATTTTTCCTGTCATGCCTGTTGGTAACTTATGCTTCTTGTGACCAAAAATGCTCATACCTTTGGATGACATGACATCATCAGAGTCAAGGAAAGAGAAAGACATTATCACAAAGCTAGTCACCCTGGTCATTCTTGCCCCATCACCACTGATCTTGATTCTCAGCTTGTGATTAGGATTTTCTTCAAACTGTGCTAGGTCAATCTGCAATTGAACAATACATATGATATCAATTAAGATGGTAACTGCTTTTTTTCAGCATAATTATAGTTTGTAGTTAAGTCATAACTCCCAATGACAGTTGCATGATTATCAGCTCAACTGTATACATCTCTGAACAATTCAATTCCCTAGCATAAAACTATTCCTAGAAACACAGTTAAATGTATACTCAATATTCACTATACACAAAATTAAGTAAGAGCAGGGTAACTTACCTGTTTTGCAATTGTACTTTTTAGTTCAGATAGAAGATCCAATTGGGCACCCTCATTTTCCCCTGGTGTTCTTTCAATATGGCAAAGATCATTCAAGTTCTTTTTGCATTGCTTCACCAAATATGAGCGTGGTAGACCTTCCCCACCATCAGTCATTGTTAGCTCGTAGTATGTTGCTTCCCCAATACAAAATTTTTCTGTTATAAAGAGCACTTGTTGGACTTTAATCTTTTCCTCCTCAGATAAATCCCCGTAACATTTCTTGCCCTCCAATTCTGTCTCGTACTCAGTTTTGTAGGATTTTCCATCCCCGTCTGTAAATTTCACAGAGCTCAACTTGACACCAAACGTATCAGCAAACCAAAGTGCCTTTTCGACATATGTCTTTAGCTCCAGTACTTTTCTGCGCTGTTGTCTTTCCTTTACTTTTGAGATAATCTTACCGCAATTGATGAACCCTTCTTGCTCAGAAATTTTGTCGATATATTCCCACAAATGAGAGTTTTCCTTCTTAAGCCCTTCAATATTAACATGTGCTTGTGATAGCTTATCACTGCTGTTTTTTCTTTGTTCTTCGGCTTGCAATAGGCCCTGAGATAGCACATCACAACGTTGATGTAGTTCATCATTTTCTTGCTTTAAACATTCACTTTCTCTTTCAAATTACCCAAATCTTTCTCTAAATCTCCTACTTTCAAAACTTCACCATTGCGAATTGCTATACTTTTTCTTTGTTTAACAAACTCGTCATAGTTTCGCCCTCTTTTCCTCGAGAAACTTTTCGTAGCATTTGAAGCCAATCTCCTTAGGTGCTCATTGATTCTGGTACAGTCTTTTCTTATTAAAGCTGCGTGGTTTTGAGCCAGAAAAAGATTCAGAATTTCAACATAACTTAAGTAGTTTGTCATTTTTTTGACCTTCAAATCGTGCCTCTGCTTCAAAACCTTGTTATATGCAGTGTAAAAACAACTTCTTCTGTATTAATGCATTGACGATTCACATAGTTAAGATTATGGCTCGTATCAATAACAATATCCCTTTTAAACTTTTCAAAATTACAATATTTATGAATTACGTCTGACATTTGTTATTGGAATTTCGCGCCGGCAAGCGAAATACCCGCGGAAGAGCCGGAAGTAGAGGTTTAACCACTGATAATAATGATTGTATTTCACGTATCCCAGAGGCGTTTGCAGGTTTGAAATCTACACATCAAACTACCTAGAGTGGGTTTTTGCCTACAAATTGGTTTTTTATCCCACAAGAAATTGGCGGCGCGACCAAATATGCGTATATTATAAGTGCGCAGTAAAATTCATGATATTTAATGGCATTTTGGAAACATTTCTCCCATGTTTCATCAGCCGAGTTTTTGTCAGCAGCTAGCGAGGATAATCAAGTTTGGTGTTCCAATTTGGCAAATTACAATCCAGTGACAGAAATTTTAAAATTGACCCATGAAATTTGGTAATCGAGTGGATTTTCGCCACGTTTGTGTACAAGTCTATAAAAGCAAAGCGTTCACTGAGTGAATCTCGAAAGGAAACACAAGATGAGGTTTTAGCTATTAATTTTTTAAACAGTGCTGTTCGTATACGATATAGGAATTCTATTCCAATTTGGCAAACACTAAAATCGAAATAATATTTTCTCAATTCGATGTTTTTATTTCGAGCCCTATGTATTTTATAGATTTCTTTGCAAAAATGTATTGAGTTTCATGGGGGTATTCGCTTGCGCACTGCAGACTCAATGTCCGAAATAGTTGGCGATGAAAAATGAAACATTATTTGGTTGCAACGAGTGTGACATTCACGTTCCCGAAATTTACGTGAACATTTTTCTGAAATGTGTCCTATCTTCAAAAACACTGAGATATCTCGAGACGACATCGGTGAATTCATGAAAGCGTACGCCGAGGAGAATGACATCATGAAGCGACCAAGGCGGAGTTTGATTGGAAGTATGATGGGTGAAAAAATTTTGTTGGCTACTCCTCTCTTAAAGTGGTATTTGGAGCATGGTTTAGAGGTAACGCGTGTCTATCAAGTGATAGAGTATACCCCTAAACCATGTTTTAAACCATTCGGTGATGCTGTGTCTAATGCTCGCCGCGCTGGGGACGCCGACCCTTCAAAAGCTATTATTGCGGGCACAATGAAACTCGTGGGCAATTCATCCTATGGAAAAACCATTACTAACAAAGAACAACATCGACAAGTTAAATTCTGCGACGACGACGAAGTACCTAACCTAATAAACTCCCCATTCTTCCGCGAACTGAACCCCATTGATGATGATACCTACGAAGTGCAAAGCAGCAAGAAAAAAATTAAACTGGACTTGCCTCTTCAAGTTGGCTTCTTTGTGTACCAATACGCCAAATTACGTATGTTACAATTTTACTATGACTTTTTAGATAAATATATAGATAGACGTGATTTTGAGTATTGTGAGATGGATACGGACAGCGCCTATATTGCTATAAGTGGTGAGAGTCTGGAAGATTTAGTTAAACTTGAAATGATGCATGAATTTGAAAACGATAAATGTAATTGGTTTCCTCGAACAGACACGGTAGAGCATGCTAAGTATGATAAGAGAACGCCGGGATTATTTAAAGTAGAGTGGGAAGGGGATGGGATAATTAGTCTATGTAGTAAAACGTATTATTGTTTTGGGGATGGGAAAGACAAATTTAGTTGTAAGGGTGAACAAAAAGAATAGTGTTATTAATAAAGATAAATATTTAGATGTAATTTTAAGTAAACGTAGTGGGTCGGGTGTAAATAGGGGATTTAGAGTTATGAACAATAAGGTGTGTACATATGTTCAAGTTAAAAACGCTTTTAGTTACTTTTATCCAAAACGTAAACTTTTGGAGGACGGTGTTTCAACCATTCATTAGATATTTGATCTGTAAATAGCTATTTTGTGAATATATCTTTTCAACAACTAACATGCGTGCGTGTTATTACCATCTGTGTCTTATTTACTTTGCCCCTAGGCGATTAAACCTATTAATAATGTTGACAACACGGGGGATCATATAACACGATATATGTGGTTTTGGGCTAGTACTAAAAAGCGATACAACGATACAGCGATACAGGAACCGGAACCTGGAACTGGAACCGAAATCGCGCATAATTTATGCAAATTATCGCACTTCATAACTGCAGGAGACATTAACGATAATATTTTTCAGGGGGGGGATCTTCTCTTCGAGAGAATTCGTCAAACAAGAAAGAACGGCATTCGTGATGCATTAAATTCCTTGCTTACATATTGTCTTACCCAAATGTCTAACTAACAATTACGTCGAGCGTTCCACTTTAAATACATCCATTGCATCAAATCTTATGTAAATCTTGTTTCTAGCTATAGATTTCCACAGTTCATTCGAATTGCGCTACTCTGTTTTATGTCTCATATAAGTCTAAAAAACGCGTGAAATGATGAATATCAACATGCTTGTGCCGGTATTTTACTAGTGCATGGATAATCATGTGAAATATACATGGTGAAATATGATCTGAAATCTGAATGCAGCTGTGTGAGTAGGTGTTTGTCACAGATGTCCAGCCAAATATCACGTCGAGCGTCTTACAATTATTCTTCGATATATTGTAGTATTTATTCTGCTAGCATTATATTATAAGCTAAATAAATCACTTTTGCCTCCGAGTGAGGCGGCATATATCTCGTCTATAGCAACACATTTCATTTACTGTTTTACACACGTTCGCAGGACAAGTTTTATCGCTATGCTCGCAGGTTTCCTTAGCCCCGATGGGGTCAGGGTAAAACGCGGAACCGGAATTGCAGAATCTGGAATGCGGAATCCGGAACCGGAATGCGGAATCTGAAATGCGGAACCGGAATGCAGAACCGGAATGCGGAATCCGGAATGCGGAACCGGAATCCGGAATGCGGAATCCGGAATTGGGGGTAAAACGCGGAATTTGGGAAAAAACGCGAAATTGAAGGAAATATGGACGAGAAAACTTTACCATTCTACTTTACTACTCGAAGACTGAGCTGCTATTGATAAAATCGTTGATAGTTAAGTACCACAGTTTGGGCAGCGACGAGGAATAAGAATTGTAATCATCAATATGTCCATCTGCTTAAAAAATACAAACTAGGCTTTGAGGTTTAGTAAAGTTTATACATTCCAGCGATGTTACATGCGTCTACTGCCACTAATTGGAAAGTATATTGAAAGTCGATTACAGTATAGAAACTTTGAATGCAGATATTTTGAGTGAATTACATAGCGCGAGGTAAGCCAAAGCGGGTACTGCAGCTTGTTCAATTTTATCAAGGATGACATATTTTAAATAAAAACTCATCGTAAAACGTCAAATTGTAACCTAAAAAAATTGTCTAATAAGATGGTAATTAAGATGGTAAGATGGTTAAGGTTGGATCACCTTTTTTATACACCCTGTATACCCTTGCCAAAATTACGTTTTGCGTGGAATAGCAATCAATATATGCAATTCTCAATCAAAACATTCATAACAATGGCAACCAACTCACGCCATTGATACAAACTAAACTGTTTGTCATTGGTTTTAATCTCTTCAGAAAGAAATGATAGTTCAGTCTATGCTCAAAGCAGCTCGTGAACACGCAGGCCTTGGAAGACCCCCCACCGCATACTATAACAACATCCCTGAGTGCATAAATGCTGTTATTAAACGTGGCGTTCAGTTCAAGGAGAGCGAGATGAGCAAGTTCTGTCAAGAAATGAGTGCTTTGCTAATGCGTCAAAAGGAGGATGTCGAGTCTGCCATTATGAACCATGGTCCGTACCGTTTAGCGCCGACGTTTTTATATTTAGAAGTGTCTCAAGATGACTGGTTTCGAAAAAATTCGACTCAGAAGGAAGCCTGCGTGAAAAAATTTCGAAGTGCAAGATTCTCGAACAGCCACTATTCCAACACCGCATCGACCTCGAGCACATCTACTCCAACGCAGAATCCGTGTCAAAAATCGTTTGATTTACTGAATGCAGGCATAACATCCGTTGATCCGACCATATTGCAACGCATGTCAGAGAAAGTCGAGAGACTATTAAACAAAGAAAATGCAATTGTGCAAGCCCCTGGCTCAGTAGACAACTCCGCCTTCATGGTCGAAAGCGATACCTCAATTAGAACACATTATGTCACCATTGCGAAAAATGGAAAAGTGTGTTGTAGTGACTGCCCGAGCTGGAAAGCACAAAACCTCTGTGCGCACTCCTTAGCAGCCGCGAAAAGCTTGGCATGACAGCAAAACTTATAAAGTGGTTCAAGACAAATGGCCTTAAGCAAATAAACTTAACCGCTTTAGTAACTTGCGATAGTGCTAACGGTGTTGGCAAAAAAGGGAAAAAGGCCACTGCTGTACGCAAAGGAGGAAGAAATGCTGGTAAAACCCCGCCGACAGTAGTGGTAGATCGGACCAACTTCAGAGCAGAGCCTCATCCACATAATGCTTTGGCTTCTCGGTCAATGCCAGCGATGTTCGAAGCTCAACATTCTAGTAACCAAGTACCTGTGCCAAGGTATCATTGTCAGTTACCCAATTCGGCACAGCCACGTTTATCGCATCCTTCGCAAGTTTCGACCTACCCACCACCAATTCCACCTGCAACCGAGTTTTATGCGACACCACCACCAGGAGCGATCGGCGACCTACCAGGAACAATTCCTTTTTATCAACCATCTGTTTCCATCAACCCTGCATCATCAGATCCAGAAGGTTTCACCATCAGTCTCCTACAGTTCTGCCACTCGTCGGTTCGTGTGTGCTTTGGTTGCTCCCAGTCGTTAAAACCAGGCGGTAACATACCCGATCCCCCGCACGACCTTACGATTACGTCAAAAATGGAGCAAACCTTTTGCGATCCCTCAACAGGAGAGGTTAGGAGCAGACGAGGAAACGTGTATTTTCATTTAAATTTGGAGTGTGTCAGGAGGAAACAGCCTTATTTTATAGCGCAAATGGCAAAAGTACCAAGCAATGTTTTTCAACACCTTAGGCCAGAGCACTTGCACCTTCTTCGAAGTTTGGGATATTGCACATAGAAATAATTAAACATGAACTTTTATGCGTGATTTGCTGTTAGTACAAGCTAGCTTGTGCCAACGCATTAACAATGTTAAACCTTTTAATACTTTAAGACTTTTTTAGTGTAAACCATATCGTTATTTGTAAAGTGGGAAAGTACAAAAGAATATTTTGATGCACTCGGAAAACTCTAACTTAGTAAAGTAGAATGGTAAAGTTTTCTCGTCCATATTTCCTTCCATTTCGCGTTTTATCCCAAATTCCGCGTTTTACCCCCAATTCCGGATTCCGCATGCCGGATTCCGCATTCCAGATTCCGCATTCCGGATTCTGCAATTCCGGTTCCGCGTTTTACCCTAACCCAGCCCCGATGTTCACACTTATAATTTAAGTGCGGCTTCCTCTTGCTAGTGATGTTGTGAAAATCTAAGATCCGGCATACTAGTTCTTGCTGAGTAAATACAGTAAACGCGTCTATGTTCATACGTCAGAAAGTGATCATCAGGAATGAAAGTCATCAGGAATGAAATTATGATCCTATTACATACTACAGATCATCATTTCATTCCTGATGATGACTAAAAAATAGTCGAAACGTAGAAATAAAAGTTTATCATGTTGTCAATTTTCGGAGTTTCCGTTGTATTGTACTTTATCAAAATACTCAGTGGTTCCCGTAATATTTCACATGATTATCCACTAATAAAATACCGGCACAAGCATGTTGATATTCATTATTTCACGCGTTTTTTAGACTTATATGAGACATAAAACAGTAGCGCAATTCGAATGAACTGTGGGAGTCTATAGCTAGAAACAAGATTTACATAAGATTTGATGCAATGGATGTATTTAAAGTGGAACGCTCGACGTAATAGTTAGTTAGACATTTGGGTAAGACAATATATAAGCAAGGAATTTAATGCATCACGAATGCCGTTCTTTCTTGTTTGACGAATTCTCATATGTTTCTCAGGATTCTCTCGAGAAGATCCCCCCTGAAAAATATTATCGTTAATGTCTTCTGCAGTTATGAAGTGCGATAATTTGCATAAATTATGCGCGATTTCGGTTCCAGTTCCAGGTTCCGGTTCCTGTATCGCTGTATCGTTGTATCGCTTTATAGTACTAGCCGTGGTTTTGGACAATAATAGAATCGAGTTCGCTGGCAAAACAACGTTTTTCAAGAAATTGCTAAGCAACGCTCAAGTGATGATTGACCCGCCGCCTGAGAACATTAAATATTTTTATTCCGAGTATCAGCATACATTTGCTGAAATAAAATCATTAGTTCCGAACATTGAGTTTATTGAAGGTGTGCCAGATGTAATATTCGACAGTATCAACCCTAAGACGCGAAATCTTTATATATTTGATGATATGATGGGGGAGCGAGACTCGGTGATCGCGAAATTATTTACAAAAAAGTCTCATCACGGGAATCTCAACGTGATTTACATAGTTCAAAATCTATTTCATTGAACTTGTAAGTAAATATGATTTTAGTGCAATTTAATAGCGAGAGCGCGGAATTATGCGATCGGTCAAATGCGATTTTAGCTTTTATCGCCAGGATTGAAAAAGATCACAGTTTGGTGATAAGAATTATTTCGATTTATTTTTGATAAGCGTAAGGATCGACAACGTGTGCACATTTACGCCTAATTCTCGTTAGGGTCAGATTTTTCTCGCGAACATTGGACTAAATTGCGCATGAACATTAGGTCGACGTTTAGGGTTACGTTTTGGGTTATAGGATTATGCTTAGGGCCAGGGTTAGGTTTTGGGTTAGGGTTTTCTGTTCAAAAAGGCTATGCAAATGCCGTGCTTATATTCTTTTTCGTTCTATTTTTACAATTTATAGTTAACCATGGACAGACTAACTTTTGTTGAAAGAGGAAAAGACAAACTATACTGCTTTATCGAGGTTTGCCAACAACTCTTTCCACAAACACCAAAATCTACTGGGTTAGGTGCTGGTGTCGTTCACTTAAAATTCCAACAGTAACATGCGAACCTCCAGAAAGATCCCGTTTCAAAAGAATAATGCTTGCCTAGGCGGAACATGGTCCAATTTTGTCAGATCAAATTACAGATCCAAATGGTCAGGAGTTTGAACAATTCATGTGTGAAGTCTCTAAAACATTTACATTTAGCGCCATTGATAGCACTACTGTTCTCAATGAGTTGGAAAATTTGAGCTCATCTAAATAATATCCATATTATCTAAATAATATCCATATTAAACTTTTGAAAGATTCTAAAGAAGTAGTTGCTCCATTGTTGGCACATATTTTTAATGTCTCCATAAACAATGGAATATTCCCCAACAAACTTAAGGTTGCAAGAGTCTCGCCAATCTACAAAGAAGGTGATAAAAAAGAAAGAGGTAACTATAGGCCGATATCTGTTCTCTCAAACGTCGCTAAGCTATTTGAAAAACTCGTATATATTCAGTTAATAAATTATCTAAATGCAAACAAAATTTTAAATCCATGCCAGTCAGGTTTCCGTCAAAACCACACAACAATGTCATCTCTAATTTCAAACACTGATTCATGGCTAGTCAATATGGACGCTGGACTAATAAATGGGGTCATATTTCTTGATCTTCGTAAAGCATTTGATACTGTTGATCACGAAATTCTCCTCAAGAAATTAAAATTTTATGGAGTTAGAGATACTGCTCTTAAATGGTTTACATCATATCTGTTTAATCGGGAACAGTACTGCAAGGTAGGGTGTGCAACATCATCCACTCGCATCATTCGCTGTGGAGTTCCTCAGGGCTCAAATCTTGGCCCACTTTTATTCTTACTGTATGTCAATGATCTTCCAAATTGTTTAAAGCAATCTAGTGCTGAAATGTACGCGGATGATTCAAATTTGACTGCGTCCTCTAATGACTTGTATAGTTTACAAACTATTTTAAACTCTGAACTAAACAATATTAATCAGTGGTTAGTAGCAAATAAACTAACTTTGAATGTAGACAAAACAGAGTATATGATTACAGGAACACGGCAAAAATTGAATCACCTCTCACACGACATAGAAGTCCATATCGGTGAAAAAAAATTAAAACAAGTTACCTCCAAAAAAGTTTTGGGTGTAACAATTGACGACCAATTGAGTTGGGAAGAGCAAGTTGACAACATAAGTAAAAAGGTATCTCAGGGCATTGCCGTGCTACGACGAGCGAAATTGTTTGTTAAATATGATACACTCCAAATTCTTTACAATTCTTTGGTTCAACCATATTTTGAGTATTGCTCCCTTGTCTGGGGAAATTGTTGTGACTCCTTAAAGGAAAAACTGCAAAAACTCCAGAACAGGGCAGCAAGAGTTATTACGGGTGATAACTATGACACACGCTCAAAAGATATTTTACAGAAACTGAACTGGAAAAATCTCTCTGAAAGAAGACAACAAAAGGCAATAGCATATGTCTCTAAGGCTATTGCGGGAAATTGCCCGGAAAATATTTCTAAAAAATTTGAGAAGTCGTATTCTGAGAGATATGATCTAAGAAACAATAATAAATTTTTATCTCTACCAAAACCCAGAACAAATTCTATGGTTCGTACCTTTGGGTATGCTGCTGCTAAGATTTGGAACGAAAATAACAAACTTGAGTGACTATGGTTTAAATTTTCTATTTTTAATTTTTATAATTCTTGATATTTTTGATAATACACGGCCTAATGAAAAGCAACCATTTTAATTTAACTTTGTATATATGTAAATAATAAGCTAGGTAAGGTAAAGGTTGATTAGTTACCGTGTCAAAATATGTTTGATAATAATAATAATAATAATAATAATAATAATAATAATTCGGGCTGATTTCCCAGGATGAAGTAGAGCGCCTTATGGAATTTCGTGGGAGTAAACGGGCTAGGCCAACCGTAGCAACGACTGAGTCGTGTTCGTGGGCTGAAACAATTACCACCGCTGAATTGTCCACCGATCAAGTTTCGACGACCATTAACTCTACAATTGCTGGTGAACGTGAAATGTCCCGTGACATTGTTGTTTATAGTGACAGATCAGAAAGCGAAAACGAAACGCTACGAGTAAAGTCGCCAGTAATGGCAGGTACACCTGAGGTTCAATGCACGCCGGAAACAAAACCCGTTACAGCTCGTAAAAGATATCAGTTACCTATCCAAGAATGCTCTGAGGAACTAAAAACCGAACTTAAAGACCTGCGAAGATTCTACGAACGTCCGCTCAACCCATTGCGATCTACCGCTCCATTTGCCACAGCCACCTTAGAAAAATTAAGAGAGCGGACTCTGTGTTTCATTCATTACTGCAAAAACGTTAAGAATATTACAGAATTACGATTGTCTCTTTTTAGTAATAGTAGTTTATACACGGACTATTTAGAACATCTGAGAGACAGTCGAAAATTGAAGCCTTCCACGTTGGTAGCAAACATAACCGTAGCTATAAATGTTGTTAAATTTAACATAGCAGTAAGTAATTCTTCCCTAAATCTGTCTTTTTCCTCTGTGATCAAGGCATATCAATCTTTTCAGCGCCAGTTTCAAAGGGAAAGTTCAGTGCTTGCGAAACGCTCGAAAGAAGGCCTGACCAGTAAGCCTACTAAACAATTCTAATTCGCCCACGTTCTAGAAACCTTAAGAAGCCTGAGGGATTAGTATTTCGAATAAGCTGGCCTGATAAAAAATCGCCACCTGCATGATTTCGTTCTGTTGGCCACATTTGTTCGTGGTATACCGGGCCGTAGCAAAGAACTCCGAACAATGAGATTGTTTTGTGAAAGCGAGAAAAATATAGCTTTCGATTACACAACCGTCGATTCGGGAAATTTTGTCGTTTTTCATGAAGGCGAGCGCGTCGTCATTCTGCAATTTGATTTCAAGACAGCAAAAACAGCGGGTCCGACTAAAATTGATTTGTCAGACGACAGAGATCTCGCTTACTATTTAAAATTGTAGTTGAGAATTAGAAGTTCGCTACTCGGTGGCAAAGACCACGATTTTTTCTTCTATAATAGACATAGCGGGCCGTTTGACAGCAGTGGGTGTTTTGCGAAATATTTAGGAGATATATTTGAACGTGAAATTTCTATTTGAGCTAGTACGACAGCACTTAGGCATTCCATAATAACCTATTTCAACAGTTTGGATGATGCAAAAGATAGCTCGATCAGGAAAAGCCTAGCCTTGCTAATGAAACACTCAGTCAGGTATCAAGAAAGCGTTTACAATGAGCAAAGAAAAGACGAAAAAGTTCGCCCAGCTCGTCCAAAGATTCGCAACAAAATTGCACAAGATGTTTTCGGCAACGTTTCCGATGTTGAAGGTGAAAATTCGAATACTTTCGTTAGTGAAAACTCGGATGACAGCTATGATTTTGAATTAAAACCTAAACTGGGCGACATTGTAGCATTGCTAGTTTCGGCATCGAGTGAAGAAAACGTCGAATTTTTTCTCGCAATAATTGCTAGACATAGTGAAAACCGGTGTGGTAGCCTGAGATTGTTCCGTGCTGAAATTGTATTGCACATGCGCAGTTGATGCATGCGCCCGCGATTGAGTATGTTGTTTCCGCGCCGTGCTGAGATTGTCACATTGCAAGAAGTGACTGGCTTTGCTTGTATACAAACGACAAACGTTTCGGAGTTTTTTCGAAGCTATTTACAGAGTAAAGTGTTTTTGTAGCCGTCAACAAGACGAGGTTGTTCTTGTGAAAGGTAAGAGTCTTAACTTCAGCACATTTAAACCGAATAAATATAACACACGGCACAATTGTTACAAATCTATCTGCACATGTCTTCCATAATAAAATCGTATGCTGTTATTCATTGCTGGTGTAGATGTTTAGTGCAGAATAGTTAACTTAGACCTTTATGACAACTGCTGATTGCTAACATGAATTGATTCAGAGTTGAAAAAGTGATGCTCGAAATATTTGCGTGAATGTTGAAAATCTTATATATATTTCAAAATTCTTGTATAAATAATCAATAAAGAATTAAACATTTTTTCAGAAAAAATCTCCTTATATCCATCTGGGTTTTAATATATGGCAAACAAAGTTTGATGGTACAAAGTTTAAAGCTTAACCCATATATAAATTAACATCACTTGATCTGCTTTTTGCAAAGCTGTCTGTGAAGACTGTAAATGAATAGATCAATCTTTTTTACCTGAGAGTTTCATTGTTGCAATGTGTGTTGCCGTGCTACTAACATACAGTTTGCATGTATATCATTGGTACATCAGCAAATTTTCTAAATGGTTTATGTTTGTAAGTTATTGGAAAATGGTCACTTCATCACCTGAAAAGTGTCCACTCAGTAAAGAAGAAAGACTGGCCAAAAACAAAACGATCAGTGACAATCTGATTTTATATTTGACAGCCAGAACACTCCCAAATGGTTTGACCAGGAATGATGTGAGAAATATTAAAAATCAAGCTAAGACTCATCAGTGGGATGTCAGCAGTGAGTTTACAGTTTTAATTCTCTTTATTAGGAAACCCACAGGCATTTGTTACTGCATTTTTTGATCAAGCTGCCTCTTTTAGGAAACGAATTGATATATGTTGGGAAAAAGAATGATGTAAGGCGCAAAGTGGTTACTGAATTAACAAAAAATCCAGGAGATCTTGCATCAGTACCATTCGAATCCAATGGGAGGACATAGTGGAATCAATAACACATTGTCAAAAATTTCACAATTCTACGTGTGAAAATGGTATGAAAGAGGATGTGGTAGACTATCTAAGTATTTTTTTCAATGTCAGTCATGCCAATATTTTGACAAATACTCAGCAACGCTATTTGCTTGTATTAAATTTTGTAAATCAACTATCAACTGTTCCATCAATTTTTAGTGTAAATCGTGTGATCGGTGTCAACGATATGACAAATTAAAGACTCAGGCTCCCGAATTAAAGTCAATTAAAGTTGACAAAGCTATGGAATTAGTTGGGATGGATCTCATTGGTTAGTATATTATATATATTATATATATATTATATATATTATATATATATTATATATATATATTATATATATATATATATTATATATATATATTATATATATATATATTATATATATATATATTATATCTATATATATATTATATATATATATATATATTATATGTACTATTTAAAACACAAGTAGGAGTGTTTTATGCGATATAAAACGCGAGGCGCAGCCGAGCGTTTTATAGCGCATAAAACACGAACTACGAGTGTTTTAAATGGCTTAAAAAACTCATTAATATTCAACAATCATTGTGTCCAATACCGATGGGATATTGAATTTACAGCAGTGTAATTAGTGGATTGAGGTGAACAAATAATCGGGGAAAATCAAGTTTGTTTGCTATAGGGAATTAGCAACAAAAGGAATCAAACACACAATAAATGCAAATGAGCCGAACTAGGTGAGTAGAATTTGCGATAAGTGATTTAGTTTGGTTAAGCATGTCAGGAACGCAATTTCGAAAAGCTCTAAGTAAGGAAGAAGAAAAAAATGCCTTACAAGAATCTATTCCGAAGTCAACGCGTTATGCGACGAAATGGGCGGTTAAAATATTTGGTGAGTGGCAAAGTGGGCGAGATAATAAAGATCCTGGCAAGGAGCAGTGCAGCTTTAAATTTGATTTGGGGAATGTTGAAGCCTCAGGTATTCCAATTTTCGCGTCGAAGGTGATTGTATAATATATGATGAAAGTGTGTCAAAGACGTATCACGGGGGTTTAAATGACTTGAAGTATAAGCCTAGGGTCGTAAAACATGTTTGTTGTTCTGGAAAAGAT
Organism: Muricea muricata; assembly: GCA_963855995.1. Classification (NCBI taxonomy): domain Eukaryota; kingdom Metazoa; phylum Cnidaria; class Anthozoa; order Malacalcyonacea; family Plexauridae; genus Muricea; species Muricea muricata. The sequence goes on from OY979716.1 coordinate 796,223, forward strand.
GCAAATCATTATCCATGCATTGTTAATATCTATGCTACATATTTGGAAAAAATCGAAGAGCTAAGTAAGGGAATCAATGCATTTTACTTTAAGCCTAATCCAAAGGCAGATGAATTGACATATTGTCGCTGTGCCGTGGGAATTAATTCTTTAAACAAGGTTTTGCCCGACTTGTGTGCAGAAGCTGGCTTGAAGCGAAAAACATCGCACTGCCTTAGAATAACATGTGCAAATAGATTGTTTCAGAATCATTTAGAGGATAAAGCAATTCGTGAGAGAACTGGCCATCGCTCAAATGCTTTACTACAGTGTGAAAAAATGAGCAAGGAACAGGAAGCCGTGAGCAGTAGAGCTGTATGTCCTCCAGATTTAAATATAAATGTAAACGAGAGTTCAAGTGTTGATAACAGCAATCCTTTTGATCTTGATATGTTTGATTTTGGTATATCAGATGATATTTTTGCAAATATACCTGAAACGAGCAACTCTAGCACAAGTAGCAGTGCGTCTACGTCGTTTATTTCCGCATCAGGCGGAACGTTCAATAATTGTGTATTTAACTTTGGAAAATGATGATTAGAAGTACATTAGTGTGTCATTAGTGTATTTTTTGTGTAACGAAAGTGTGTTGTAAATTGAACCTATTTCTACCATTGTTTTACGATTGTTTGCAAAGATTCGGTTCATTTATAGATACTTGTAGTTTACGTAGGCGTGTGTTTATATAAAGACACGTGTGTCTTTATATAAAGACACATGTGTCTTTATATAAAGGTTTACGTTCGTTCAATTTTGTACATATTCTACCCCATGATTTCCCTGGCCCGAATTCAAAAACCCTCCCCGGGCTTTTATAATCTATCGTACTTTATGTGGTATAAAATGCTTTCCTCGTGACGAAACCAGAACATCGGATTGGACACAATTATTGTTGAATATTAATGAGTTTTTTAAATATATATATTATATATATATATATATATTATATACTTATATATATATATATATTATATATTTATATATGCAAAGCCCACTTTCCTTGAGGTCGTTTGAGCACTCTGGCCCTATGACGTTCTACGCATGTCCGCATACGTTGGTTGTGTTGCCTTGTACCGCGTGCGCTTGGTGAGAGCAAGTTCACGTGTATAGGTGTAATGCAGCTACATGTGTAGATGTGTACCAAGCTGCACTGATGAGGCGTGGAACGCCGAAACATGCATGTCTGCAGATTGTACTATAATGCCCCTTCACTTCGGTGTTGTTGAGCACTCTTGTAGAGCGGAGTAGGTATCTATATATATATTATATACAGCTAATTCAAAAAAGGTTGTCCGTCAAAAATTTAAAATCTAAATTACAAAATCCAAAATACAAGAGCAAAATGTATCATGGGTTCGCTTTATGACTTCTGGTTAACGTTATATGGCTTACGAAGAGCAAAGTTTTGAATAATAATGTAGTCGTGATAGTTCTCTCTTTGCCATTTAACCTTGTGTTGTTAGTAGAACGTATGTTGTGTCTCCTATTTTGGATTTTGTAATTTAGATTTTAGATTTTTGAAGGACAACCTTTTTTGAATTAGCTATATATATATTGCATATATACATATTAGGTAGGTATATATATATATTATATATATACATATTATATATATATATTATATATATATATATTATATATATATATTTATTATATAGTTGACAGTAAGATCAGTGGCGGATCCAGCGTAGGTCAAAATAAATTATAGCAGCCCAATTTTAAATTCAAAATAACTTTATAACAATGTCATTGGTTATGAATTTCCAAAGAATAAAATCTTACCAATGAAATTGCTTTGAAGGTGTTTTAAAATGTAAATATATCCAAGAATGAGCTGTAGTAATTTATTTTGACCTACGCTAGATCCGCCACTGAGTAAGATACTGAAAATACACCGTAAGATATTTTCCATATCTTCACTAGTGAAGATATCGATCACGTGATCATTTTTGTATTTTCAAAATGGCGATGTTTGTAAGAGCAGCGAACCAATTTTCTCCTTTGTTTAAAGAAAAAAACTACATGTTTGTGCCGAAAAAATGGAAATAATACAAGAAAACACTAAAATGATGAACAGGTATTGTTTTAGTTTAAATAATATTGAAATAAAGCCATGTTTTTAGCATTATTGATCGAAAATTGATATTACTGACATGGGTATTAAATTGTTTACAACTATATAATAAACAGAACATTACACGGCGGTTTGAAGATATGAATTTTATCTTCTCGTGGTGAAAACAATATTTTACTCACTCGCTGTGCTCGTTCGTAAAATATTGTTTTAACCACTCGAAGATAAAATTCATATCTTCGCACCGCCGTGTAATATCCTCTATATATTATATATATATATATATATATATATATATATATATATATATATATATTATATATATATATATTGTATATACATATATATATATATATATATATATATATATATATATATATATATATATATATATATATATATATATATATATATATATATATATATATATATATATACTGTCAATCCCGAAAAGGTTGTCCAGGCGAAATATACTATAATACATATATATCGATCACGTGGTTACTGTAATATATGCGTCAACACGAAGATTTTATCATGCGTGTTAATTGCGCGTTCGATTAGCGTGGAAATTAAAACCTGTTTGCAGTATATATTGTACACATTGCCGAGACCATATTCGGCGCATGATTTGCGTTGGAGAATGGTTATCAAAGACTATTTTATCAAAGGAGGTATAAAGAAATAGCATCACAGTTATTTGTTTCCCCAAAAACTGTGTACCGGACGATTACGTTTTTGAATAGCGGTGATGTGAAGCCGTATCGTCTTGGTCGGCCTACTGGAAGCGCGAGTTTATTCGATCATGAAGAGTCTATCCATAATGGATTGTATTCTTCGAATAACTCGGATACGGCTACATGAAATAGCTAACTACATTAACAGTGCTACTGGCTCTTCATTTCGATCCACAGACATTGTGTCAGGCTGTTCATATGCTTGGGATGACGCGAAAAAATGTAGGTCATTGAACCGATTGAAGTATTGACATTGGTTGGCTATTGACTAACATTGCAAGTTGTTTTATCGTCAGTGTAGCTAAAATATTAAAATACTACAGATACAACGTATTGCTCTTGAAAGAAATGATGACCTCAGACAGCAATTTAAAGCCGAAATCACCAACTCGTATTAATCACCAACTCGTATTCCTCGATGAAACGATCTATAAGGTCTAGATCTACGATCTATACCGCTGTCATAATATATTTTGATGGTCAACATTTTTGTTTATTGAGTTATACTTTTTTGTTGAAGGATAAACGAATTACTCGTTAGTATGGATAAAGTAATCGTGGGTTGTGCAAAATATTAAATTGTGTTATTATGCCTCTGGGAATTTAAACGAATTGTCTACATGAATGGCAGAAGTATTTTCATTGTTATAATTTGACGTAATTATTGTGTTGCTGTTCGTTTTACATGTACAAGCTAATTTAAATTCACAGAGGCATAGCAACGCACATTTAACAAGTCAATAGTATCATTTCTAAAGGGACACACTTTACAGTACAATCTCTCACAACCCACGAGTAATTCGTTTATCCTTCAACAAAAAGTATAACTCAATGTACAAAAATGTTGACCATCAAAATATATTATGACAGCGGTATACATCGTTCCTTAAATCGTACAATGCCTGTTTCATCGAGGATACGAGTTGGTTTGGATTGAATACGCTTACTTCGGCTTTAAATTGCTGTCTGAAGTCATCATTTCTTTGAAGAGCAATACGTTGTATCTGTAGTATTTTAATATTTTAGTTACACTGACGATAAAACAACTTGCAATGTTAGTCAGCAGCCAACCAATGTTAAATACTTCAATCGGTTCAATGACCTACATTTTTACGGGTCTTTCCAAGCATGTGAACAGCCTGACACAATGTCTCTGGACGAAATGAAGAGCCAGCAGCACTGGTGATGTAGTTGGCTATTTCATGTAGCCGTATCTGAGGGGTTCGAAGAATACAATCCATTATGGATAGACCCTTCATGATCGAATAAACTCGCGCTTCCAGTAGGCCGACCAAGACGATACGGCTTCACATCACCGCTATTCAAAAACGTAATTCGTCCGGTACACAGTTTTTGGGCAAACAAATAACTGTGATGCTATTTCTTTATAACTCCTTTGATAAAATAGTCTTTGATAAACCATTCTCCAACGCAAATCATGCGCCGAATATGGTCTCGACATTGTGTACAGTATATACTGCAAACAGGTTTTAATTTCCACGCTAATCGAACGCGCAATTAACACGCATGATAAAATCTTCGTATTGACGCATATATTACAGTAACCACGTGACGATATATATGTATTATAGTATATTTCATCTGGACAACCTTTTCGGGATTGACAGTATATATATATATATATATATATATATATATATATATATATATATATATATATATAAATATATATATATATATGTATATATATATATATATATATATATATATATATATATATATATATATATATATATATATATATATATATTATATATATCATCATCATCCAGGAGATCTTGCATCAGTACCGCTAAAAGTCCTTAAAAGTCACTAAATCATGAGCCAATAGAATTTAGTACATGTTGATCACGTGAGAAATTATGAACCTGCCCACCTTGTTTTAACTGCTTGACTAGACTGCTTTCATTCACTTAAACTTACAACACTTCAAGCAGTGAAGTCCTCAACACTTATTCTTGTACGACTGCGAGATATAACAGAATATTCTACACTATGTCTGCTAAAAGTAAAAGCACGAAAGGAAGACAAAGTCGAGACCCAGTTATTGACGCATCTGTGGTTTCAGCAACTGAAAGACGAAATGCCGTATCGTGTTCGAGCAAAGAAGTAGCGAATTCTTCCCCACTCCAGGTATCTTTTGGCGCTGGCACAACGACAGGCACAACCAGCAAAGACAGCGCGTTGATTGCGTACGTGCAGAGACTATCACCTTTATAGAAAAACCGCAAAAGTACACTCAAATTAATCTACGCTGGTCCTTTAGACAGAAGAGAGCAATTTAGAAGCCCTTCTTTACCCCAAAAATAAAAGGCAGCTTCTTATGGATAGTGAAAAGAGCCACACCCAATTGAAAATTTACAAGTATACGAGGTCGGCTGGTGGCCAGAAAGTTATTATCAACGATATGACAAAAATTTCTACGCCGGATCAAACGGAATATGCATTCCAATTCAAAGAAATCGAAGATACTCGCACAAAGATTTCATCTGCCGAAGAAATTTTAGCACCAAATTTCAAGGAATGGGATATTTTAGCAGTTCGAGGCAAAGTACTCCATGATGATGAAACCAGAGTCGTTGGTACCAAAAAATTAAAATTGGCTTGCGCACGTATTGCTGATACTACAGGGAAAATTTGGCTCGAACTATGGGAAAAATTGATTCCTCAGGTCGTACCAGAACGCGTGTATCTGTTCACTTCCGTGCAAGTCCGAATTTGGTCAGATGAAAAAATTGGCAACAACCGTTGGCACGGCAATAACTCGGATCGATGACGAAGATCTTTCCCAAATTACTCTGGCAAAAGAAGAGATCTGTACTCTTCCCAAAGTAATCACTGTTGGATGCATTGATATGGTCAACTTGGTGGGCGCCTCATTGTTAAGACGCTTAACACTGATGAAGAAAATCTTCCATCCAGTAGTGCTACCAGTGAAACAGATTTTGGGCCACTACAAGATACAATCCCGGCTGTGGCGTGTGTTTTTTGTTCAACGCCTGTTCAATGTAAAACAGTTTGCTAAAAGCGGGAGGACACGTATCCCAAGTTGCAATTGAAGCTTGACCAATTAAGTGAATTTTATACATTAAGCGTTAATCCATTAAGAAATTGCAGTGCTTTCTCTCCTTCGACTTTAAATAAGTTTTTAGAACGAGTAAAATCCTGTCGCATTAAATATCCCCAACGAAAGTTACACTTCAGCATTGTTGACAACGTGGATATTGTACAGTCGTACATCACGCACAAACACCAGGAGCGCCAGCTGAATATATTAACAGTTCCCAGAACGATTACAGCATTGATCAGCCTATGGAAATTTGTTCATCGTCGTAGTGAAAAGTTGGACTCTTGTGTACAATTGGTGCGTTTCAAAAATATACAAAACAGCTGTCGCAACGACAGCATGTAAATCAGCTTGCAGAAAAAGCCGGCTTGTGTGCTGATAAAACTCGGTCATTTATGTTTCGTCACATTTTGGACACCATCAAAAGCTTAAAAGAGAAAAAAAGACTGTTCCAAAGAAAAGCCTCGTCATACTCGAATGCTTCATGACTTTCTTATAATAGCACTGCACGTTACTAGTATGTGTGGTCGATCGAAGGAAGTGCGACCTCTGGAACTGTTTCACGAGTCTGGTACTATATATTTATTATATGCGAACTATATAAGCCATATAATTGCTGTTATTTGTCTAATTTGAGGATGTCATTTTTGAAGATATGCTGTCTTTACTTCAATATCCGCCGAGCATCAAACGTTTATTGAATGCATGCTCGCTAATGTATTGTAGAGATACGCATTTCCATACAGGAATAAGTATTCCCCATTTAAGTGATCGATTTGTCAACTAATATATTTATTACCATTTAACACCATTTTTACCAGCTGTAATCTGCACACGAAGTGACGAGTTTATTTTTTTATTTTTAGATTAAAATTTAATGTAGAACCTCATATTGTGTTTATTCCTAATAAACGTCATTCACCTTAATTCACAATAAAGACGATTCATTGTGGTACATGTACGTGACCACAGCTACCAAAATACTATCCAGTATCATATTTTTTCTATCCAGAATTTTGCAAGATATTCTTGATAAGAAATGTCATTATGCACAAGGTATAATAATTCTAACATATTGCTTTTAAATTTTAGAAGAAATCCGGAGGATTATTGGGAAGAGAAGAGTGATCTACAATCATTTATCAACGAACGCTCAGAACAATACAATACGAGAAGTTTCGCTACGAAACGGTTGAATTGGGAAACGGGCTTCATGCTCTCATTTTGCATTATGATACACTACACAACACACTTGCTCTTCAAACCGTACGGACTATTCAACTCTTGCTTGAACTCTGTAAAATGGCATATTTCTTTAAGCAAGGAACAGTTTACACGAAACGAATTGACAACAGTTTACACGAAACGAATTGACAGTAGCGATAACTGTCGGGTTTTTTGAAAGAAATACAACAGACTTAAAGAAAACGAGAAAACAAAATGGGGTTATTTAGAATATAGTAGAGAGCTTAAGCAAGCGACGTTTTTGTCAACACGGACGGCAGCCGGAAGTAAGTTGCGTCGTTATAGATGGCAATGATGGCGTCAGCCGTTCTCGTTCGAAATCATGAACGTGAAAGTTCACTGACTGCCGTTGTTGACTTCAAACAAGAACGGCTGACGCCATCATTCGCTATCTATAACGACGCAACTTACTTCCGGCTGCCGTCCGTGTTGACAAATACGTCGCTTGCTTAAGCTCTCTATTAAAGAGTTCAGTTACGTATAGAAGAATGTTCTAGTCAGTTAAAAGACAAAACGAAAAAGCTGCGATCATTTTATGAACGAGTACTAAATCATATACACCCTGGTCCTGCGTTTGGGACTGAAACACTTCATATAAAGTATAAAGTTAAAAGAAAGAGCTTTGTGTGTTCTCTACTATTGTAAGAACGTTATTTAGAATATCTTAAAGAGTTCAGTTACGTATAGAAGAATATTCTAATCAGATAAAAGACGAAATAATAAAGCTGTGAACACTTTATCAACGAGCACTCAATCCTATACACCCTGGTCCTGCGTTTGCGACTGCTAACACTTGATAAGTTAAAAGAAAGACCTTTATGTTTTATCTATTGTTGCAAGAATGTTAAGAACATTGTCGACTTAAGCTTAGCTTTATTTAATAACACGAATTTCTATATAGATTGTTTAGAATATCTTAAAGAGCAACGCAAACTTAAGCCATCAAGTTTCAAGTCATATAATTGTTGTTTCTCGACTCTTTACGGCGTTTTCCAGAAGTGGTGTGAGACATTGGCTAAAAAAACTCAATGACATTACCTCAAATCCGACTGTGGAAGAAAGAATGCATTTTAAAAAATCAAATCCAAACCTGAAATCGTCATTTTTTGGATTGATACAAGAAAACCAGCTTCGTGAACTACTTCGCGAGAGCAGCAAGAAGAAAGGACGAAAACATACCACGCCCGATCCTTGTGATCCGCAGCGAAAAAATGTTGCGTATAGTAGTCGGGTACTTGTAAAATTATTTAGTGCGTCGAGTTAATCATTGTGTGTTGACTATGAATCACGAAGTTCTAATCGTCCTCAGCTGTCCCTTCGTATAAACAGTCAGTCTGCGTGCAAATTGGGAAGACCTGATTTTATATTCTACATAAATGCAAATATGTTTTAGTGCCTTCTAAACATTACTTGTACATCTACAGTCGTTTAGATATCGTTTACTGTTTGGCAAATGCTGTTTTGAGCACTGACCCAGGATCTTCATTTTCGAATGGACGTTCTCAGCAATAGTTTGTGACGTGTACACACAGCGAAAACGTGAGAAATTCAAGTAACTTTCAGCAATATGGTAAATAACAGTGATTTATATTATGGCAGAAAAATGCTGTAGTTTATACTGCTAGGTACTTCAACGCATTTGAGATTCGGTCGAAAAAATCTTGCAATATTTGTAAAGCAGTGATATTTTTTAGTTGTGAACACTGATCCCAGATCTTCATTTTTGAATGGCAACGACGGTTCTCAACAGTAGTTTTATCTCGTCTACACACAGTGAAAACGTGAGAAATTCAAGTAACTTATCCAGCAAGATGGCAACTAACAGTGATTTATATTATGTGGTATTTGAAAGCATGGGAAATTCAGTCGAGAAAATTTTGCAATATTTTTAAGGAAGTGACATTTCTTTAGTTGTGAATACTGATAGTCAGGGAGGCAGAGGTAATTTTACCTACCTTCACTAGGGACAAATCAATTTTACTCTTAAATTGTCTGTTGGATGCCTAATATCACAATTCTGAATGTTGTTTGGCCCGATTTACCTTGTGGGCTTCGGTCAACACGTTTTTCTTCAGTTTTATTATAAAACTATTATGTGGTCAAAAATAGTAAACTTTCAAATTCGCTCATTTGAAAAATAACTTGCATCATAAGAAAGCTTATAAAAAACAACATATAAGACATCGTTACGGTTACCTTTGTTTTTCGAGCCGTTTTTGAGTTATTGCTGCTTCAAAATGGGAAACTGTCCTAAAATGGCGCTAATTTCCTGGGTACTAGTCGGAAAATAGGTTTTCAAACGCTCATAACTCAACAAAAATGTGAAAAATAAAAGTAACCATAATAATGTGTTATATGTAATTTTTTATTACTTTTTTGATAACGTAAGTGGTTTTTCCTAGAAATAAATCTGAAATTTCACCTTTCTTGACAATAATGTAGTTTTATAGAAGATTTCGGGAAAAACGTGTTGGCTGGAGCCCACAAGAAATTTTATCGCGTTCAACATGCAGAAATATATTTATTAGACCTAAAGGTACAATATAAACATAAAATGAAATTGTCCCTCGGTATGGTAAGTAAACATATATTTTTGTACCTCTGCCTCCCCGACTATGATCCCAGATCTTCATTTTCGAATGGCAAGGATGTTCTGAAAGTAGTTTTGCGTCCTCTACACACTACGAAAACGTGAGAAATTCGAGTAACTTTCAGCAAGATGGTAAATACCAGTGATTTATATTATGTCAGAAAAATCCTGTAGTTTATACTGCTATATAGATGCTATTTCAACGCATTGGTGATTCGGTCATGAAAATTTGCAATATTTGTAAGGCAGTGATATTTTTTAGTTGTGGATACTCATCCAAGATGTTCATTTTTGAATGGCAACGACGTTCTCAACAGTAGTTTAGTGTCGCCTACACCGAGCGAAAACGTGAGAAGTTGAAATAACTTTCAATTCAAGTATCTTAAAGAATTCAGTATTTCAGTTACGAATAGAAGAATGTTCTAATCAGTTAAAAGACGAAATAACAAAGCTGCGAACATTTTATGAACGAGTACCCAATCCTATACGCCCTTCTCCTGCGTTTGGGACAGCAAACACTTGATAAGTTAAAAGAAAGAGCTTTGTGTTTTCTGGACTATTGCAAGAACGTTAAGAACATTGTAAGTTAAGCTTAGCTTTGTTTAATAACACGAATTTATATACAGGTTATTTACAATATCTTAAAGAGCAACGCAAACTCAAGCCATCGAGTTTCAAGCCATATAATTGTTGTTATTTGCCAGCTGATTTGACGATGTCTTTATTTCAAGATCTACCGTGCATCAATGTCAATGCTCCCATAAAGTATTGTGGAGATACGAATTTCCATATAGGTATTCCGTACTCAAGTGATCAATTTGTTACTAATATATTTATAACCATTTAACCCCACTTTTACTTTCATAATGTGTACACGACGTGATGCGGTTTTGTTTCTTCTCTAGATAAAAATTGAATGTATAAGCTCATATTGAGTTCAGTCCTAATAGACGTTATTCACATTAATTTATAATGAAGACGATTTACTGTTGTACCTGTACGTCACCACAGCCACCAAAATACTATCCAGTATAATATTTTTTTTATCAAAATGCTTGCCAGGTATTCTTGCAAACAAATGTCACTATGCATAAGGCATAATAATTATAATATTTTGCTTTTTGAAGAAATCCGGAGGATAATTGCGAAAGAGCCTAGTGATCTACAGTAATTTATGAACGAATGCTCAAAACGATTTAGTGAAGTTAATTAAGCGAAGATGATTGTTGTCCAATCAACAAATACAGCAATGCACAAATCTGGCAAAGGGAAACTCCTATTAATTTTAGTGATCTCACATAAAGTGAATATTTCCATCATAGTGACGAGAGTGACAAAGAAACAAGCAATCTAGTTGTTGAAGGGATTATCAATAGAGTCAGGTTGACTATATTTAGTTGTTGCACATTACAACGAAAATATAAGAACGTTAAATTCTGTCTTTATCGTTTCAGGTATTATCGTATGCCTTTGACCGTACAAAACACAGGGAACGCTAGTTAGCAAAGCCCGAAGCCGCAGTGGTGATAAAACCGTATCCACAAATCAGTTCTTAGTTTTCCACTAAACAGTTAATGTCTAATATGAAAACATTTCCGTGTATCATGATGATTCATCGTTAATATTTTATATTTGCAACAACTTTAATGGTTTTGACTGAAATCGTAAACAACTGAAGGAAAAGCAGCAATGCTATAACTAGAGCAAAACGTGCTTTCGGAATACAATACAATTTATATGTGAACAATTCGACAAACAGAAAAGAATAAAAATAAAGTCTAAAACAAAGTCGACATAAACACGAATGCAACAGACACAATTACAACAAACAGACAAAGAAAGATTCGCATGCGGCAAATGTCTGTAGCACATTGACAAACGGACACGATATTTCGAACATTGCAATGCATGCGAACATCAGAACAGAAGTAAAAATTCTGTACCTTATTTTTGTTCAAATCTCAATGAAGTATACTCTAGTTGTTGTCATTCTCGTCTTATTTTTCTTATAGGCAGAAGCAAACGTCACTTGTTTATTTACTGAAAATTAAACAGAATTTATACGAGATTAATATAATCTTTTACTCGCTAACCTACTGTACGTTAACTTAAATCAAATATGTCAAGGTCCAACACAATAGTTTAACAGAGGGATTGTAAATATATACTCTGGCTACTAAGGTGGTAGTGGGGGGAAGGGGACGCTAACATGCGCCAGCATAATTCATGCCTATTCAGGGTTGCAATACCTGGTAATTGGTGGAGAGTACTGTATATCCATTATGATTTTGTGTTCACGTCTTCCTTTGATGTTGAATGAAATTTCTAAAGAGTAATGTCCATCTCAATTCGCGTTGAAATGATGTAAAGGGTAAATCAATAGTGATTTTGTGCTAAGCAGTCAAATATTTTTTTCTTAAAACATAATCTCCTCTCTGTACGCATCTCTCATCCATACATATATTTACCTTTTTATCCCCTTAGTCTTAGGTCCTTGAACTTGCATATTCGTTGCAAATTACATATCTAAAATGTACGGAAAATCTTAATTAGTTTTGACCAGTTCAAGCAAAAGATTCACTGCGATAATCACCAGGCGAATTTCCACAAAAATTCATTTGTACCTTGATAACACTGCATTTTTCTTTCTTTTCATAACACTGTCGTTTATGATACTTTTCTTTTATTCCTTTTTGAAATTTTTTTTACAACCAGGATTGATTCCTCTAGCTACGGGGATGTTGCCCTTTACAGTTTATGCTTCTAAAGGTGGTTTGAAACAATGAAAATAAAAATTAGAAAAAAGCATCTAGGACCATATTTTCTGCAAATTACATCACAACAATAAAGAAATCAAATCTTGGCATGCTCCATCAAGAATGTCAAATGTTTGTAGTTTTCTTTGCAATTTCAATCATACTTGCAATGTGATGAGATACACTATCAGTGGTTGAAATTAAGCTATGCATTTAACTGTGGGCTAAAGTCAAAAAAGCTCATGTGCAAAACGAATGTATTTACATATGGTATAATGGTATTATGTGTTAAGTTTAACTTTCGTGACAAATTGTCTATCAATATTTACTAGGAAAACAAGTCACAAACAGACTATATTATCACAGGCACATTACAATTTGCAACACCACATCACATCCTGGGGCAGATTCACATTTCATTTTATTTCTAGGGACACACTGTGACATCATTTGGCCATACCTACATTCTTGTGCAGCTGGAATTATTAAGCATTACTCAGATTAATGGCCACCCATCTGCATAGAATCTGATTCAACAATCAACACCTCTTGGGCCATACCAGGGAATCAACTGGTAGCTGATAGGGCTAATCCACACCTGAGCACAGCAACATTACAGCCAAACTAAAGTTAAATAATAAATAAACGATAAAATTTTAAATTTCCTGATCACATTATTTGAGGTTTTGATGATGATATACAAGCTGCAACATAATACTTACTTTACAACAAATGCAAGTAATCATACTTCTGTATACCAAATGAGCATCCAGTATATTTCAGCTTGAAAACTTCACAGGTCTACTAACCAAGACAAGTATTTATTATTTAAAAGTATTTATTATGTAAAAGTATTTATTTATTTATAATTATAAGTATTTCTCTATACCTGGAATTTTCCATAAGAACAACTGAATCTCTTTGGGTTTTACAACTACAAAACAGACAGTACATTTCCTAAGAAAACTTGCATGTGCGTAAACATGTTTGTACATATAGTTTGGTTTGCACTGCCAACTTAACAATAAACAGTAAGAAAATTTTGGGTAACTCTCCATCACGTGAAGCTCTAGAAGCTTTTATGTGACATTAAATTTGTATGGTAATTTAAACCTAAAGTCTATACCATGGGAAAAAAATGCCATTAGCCCAGCAATGTGTTACGTAAAAGTAATCCCTGAATGATACTATTTCATTACTATTCCCTGTTTTATCAAATTTTTAAATTGTCTATGTTAATAAAAACACAAAACAAGTTTGCTTCCATAGGCCTACAAGTAGGAAACAGGTAAAATAATTTGTGAAAAGAACTATATCAATAATTTCTGTCATTGTAAAATAAATATTATGAAGTGTGAACAACATCTTTAACAATTATAAAACCTCATGTAACTATTGTTTATACAACAAGGTATCGACCGAATTGTTTTGTGATTTTTCAACTCACTTTACCAGCACAAATCACAAAGTACTTATTAGCAAAATAAATGTCAGGTTATGATTACATGGGAATTCCATTCAATTTCCAAAGCAAGTAATTCTATCTGACAATATGATGTTGCAATATTGAAAAATATCAATACTGAAAAAAGTAACATATGTTATTTACCAGCTAGGAGGTCAAGATAGAAAAATATTTTGTCAACATCTCAAAAATGGCCCAAGGCTGAGAGACATTTTTGAGACCGAGAAAAAATATTTTTCTATCCAGACCAACCTACAAGTTTAAATAATTACATATGCATTTTTACATGGCAAACATCATTCTGTGACTTGTGTAGCTATAATTTAACAACATAATTTCAAGTCCAGAAATCTTGGTGCTTAACATATTGCTAAAAAAGTTATTTGTGAGCACGAGTAAATTTCATGTTTCACTATTTAGTTCAAGGAGTGCTTTCTTATACCTTTGGTTCAATATAACATGTGTGACTTATCAATTTTTAAACTTTCAATCTGGGCAGATGATACATACTACAGCCAAGGATAGAAAAAAATGCATGTTTTCACAAACACATGGCTGCGAGTGGATCCCAGGTTTGAGCAGCAAGCTTCATGTGAGGCCAGAAAAGCCTGGTTCACACATACCTGGGGAATGCCTGGCTCACATACATATGCCTGAGGCAAAAATACAAGACAATACAAGACATACATGCATTAGGAGAAGAAGCGTGTTCACACATCAAGCGTGGTCACAGGCATACCTCTGGCATATGTGAACCATAGCTAAAGGTGTGAATTGCCCAGTACATATATATACAGGCATCATTCGTACAACTTACAGTTACTGCTCAAAAGTTTGAATACAAGTCTGAAACGTAGTTTCATGTATTGATAAAGTGGTACCCATAGCTTTTTTTGGTTGGCCAGTCTTTCATTGTTAAAAATTCTGACTTGCATCTTCTAAGGTCTTTGCACACATCCAATTAAGATAGTATTAGTAAAGGATGCATATAACTTCAAAATCAAGGAAATGGATTGGCATAGTTGACTAAGCCCATCAGCGTGTGTATTCAAAAGTTTGAGGAGTAACTGTATGTGCCAGGGTGTATTCCATGTAAACTCCATGCCGAAGATACACCAATATTTATTATACTTACTATTGTGATTTGCTTTATCCATGCAAAAGATCTTTGGCATCAAGTGCATGGAATGCAGTCTGGTGTATGTGAGGTGCAAAAATTGATCCTAGTTTTTATCTGCTTGTTTCTTGTAATTGTATCATAGCTGCAAGTAATTATTACTTCTTACCAGAGTGGAAAGTTTCTACTACACAGTTTCTACTTGCTTCTATATACTCTCTATATTGCATTTTGTAAATTGATGCACAATTTTCAAACTTTCCAGTTCCGACTGACTATATTACTACAAACTGACCAAGTTCTTCACAAAAATGAAATTACCCATTTGCCGTGTGACCAGCCATGCATGACTATCAGTTCACATGTTTGGTATGTAACCTGGGTATAGGGACAGAACTCAGGTTTTAATGACTGTTTAATAGATCCATGGTATTACTAACAATGGAAATGTTGTCGCTAAACTATAGCATAATGACAATCTAACATTCTAGTCACATATTCATAAACATTTCCAAAGACACAATAGTTTTATTTCAATGTGCTTATACCACACATGCATTTGTGTGCCTTAAATAAAACATCGGGGGGGGGGGGGGGGGGTTCATTCAATTGATCCCACAGATATGCCTCGCTTTATATCTTAAGTTATCAGCTTGGTATATAAGGGATACAACTATGTTGACCTCGCATCAAAACAGAAGATATAATATTATCAAACAAGTACTCGGTATGGCTACCAGTACTCGGTATGGCCTACCTTCGGTTACTTTACGGTCCCAAATATGTCTGTCTCGTGTGTTGTCGTTGCGTGGATTGTTCATATGACAACAGTTTGTCTTGGTGATATTCCGTAAATATCCGCGTAAATAATTTAATCTATACGTAAGAATTTATGCGCAAGACTCCGTATTATACTCTTGTCTTTAATTAACTTTTAAAACGCATCTCCAAACATCGGATTGACTTGGATTCTTTCACATACCACTGAGCTTTACAATATCTGACCGGTGCACCATCTTGAATTTATCCGCGTTAGTTGTCCGGACACTATTGAAATTATTGCAGTAAATCGAATTATTCGAATACTAATATTAGTGTAATCCTTTATATTTATATAAGTGTAATCCTTTACACAAGTAGAAAACGATATTACACTAAAAGCATGGTGTTCCCAAATTTAACATGTGTATAACAGTGTCAGTGAGTGTCACGTGAACAATAATAAACCAATCATATGTCTATGAACTATTATGGACTTTGAACCCTAAATATACTTTGACCTAAGATTCTGTGATTAAAGTGCGATCATTACAGAGGCCTTGTTAGGGGTTTTAGGTATAAGGTATATTTACCCAAAGTATTTTAGTTATAAAGTATAAATAACGATAGACATTTGGGTATAAAGTATAAATGATCACTGGCGTTATACTTTTAGGTATAACAAAAATTGACCACAAGACATTTTGTGTCAGCTATTCGAGGCATTTGGGAGCATTTATTTGTCAATAGTTACCAATACTGATCGCTTCTAATATCTCGACAGCCTCAACCTGAATTTGCAGAGTTGAAGTTCCACGGCGGTATTTGTGAGAATGTAAAATCTGCTAAAAGTAGGTGTTACTGCTACACGCTTTTCGGATTATAGTTGCAATTAAACTGTCACATTCTCGCTTCTACACTGGAAACTTCGAGCAAAATGACTCTCTAAATGCAGAGGTGATGTCCAAAGAATGAAAACAACCCGGTAAATGCTTTTGCAATGGGTGAAATAGTGTACAATGCAACTAAAAGAAAACAAGAGTTGCTGGGGTACTTTTGGGTATAAATATGTCTGCCATTTTAGGTATAAGGTATAAATGACCTCTTAATAATAGGTATAAGGTATATTCAAGACCCCCCTAACAGGGCCTCATTACACGCAATAGTGACGCTATACATTTAAACTAGTAGTTACTATCGCAAGGAAGTGCTGCCGTGGGATCCAAATTAAAACGCAAGTGTTTAGAATTATCTTATTCAAATTGCTGAAGCACACTGTCACTGTATGTACGAATTTATTATGTTTCAAAGAAATTGAAATTACGAAATTACAATTATTATACACTTGGTATCAATATACTATTTGGGAATAAAATGTCAATAGATACAGTATGTCAGTATAACAGACATATATTTTTAGATGTTTGTGATACAATGATGTTGTTGCCTGTGTTTACAGTTTCTCTCCAAGGAGGACAGCTATTTACCGAGTTAGGATTCGAGTTAGGATTCGAGTTGGGATTCGATGACATTTTATAAAATATGCCGGTATATAGAAGTAAATACTGCGTTTTTGTATCGAGAATAACCTCTAAAGTAATTCCTAATGGCCTTTTTAAAAAAGCGCAAAGGCTGTGATTGGAACGTGTTAGGATGCAAAGCTGTAATCTTTCACTCAGAACCTGGTATTCGTAATACAATAATATGTTATACAAATTGTTATAAATGACGCGGTTCTTGAACTAATCTTCAATAAGTGCGCACATACTTAGCCTGCGCTCGAGACTGGAACACAGGCTAGCACGTACTAGCATACTGCATGCAGATTGTTTGCAAGTTAAAGTCTTATTTAAAAAAAGTGAGCTTGTGTATGTTTTCAATGTGAGTCGTAAGTTTAATTTATGACGCAGCTTGTCAACGTGTCTCCATTTACGTGCTGCTATAATCACTACGATGTCCATGCTTTCCGTTCAATTTTGAGACTCCGATTATGCCATAACCAGTAAAAGAAGCCGAAGACTTGGCATTACGCGAAAAAGGATCTGTTTGCATGCGCGCTTTTAAAATGATAGATTGTCTATTATATTTTTGTCACACATTTCCCGTTTGATTAACATGCGAGTGCAGCCTCATACTCAATATATGTTAATTATGTTTTCAGGCCGTTTATACAGCCAGTCAAATCCCAACTTGAATTCCAACTCGAATCCCAACTCGAATCCTAACTCGAATCCCAACTCGAATCCTAACTCGAATCCCAACTCGAATCCTAACTCGAATCCCAACTCGAATCCTAACTCGAATCCCAACTCGAATCCCAACTCGAATCCTAACTCGGGTAACTAACTGACTCCTCTCCAAGTACAAATAATTAATATGTACTGAATTTTCCACTTGGTAAACACACCACTGTAAAACCACTTGGTAAACAGTGTGTGCCACTACTGTTTCATCCACCATATTTGTGCGATATTTAATGTTCATTGTTGACCATTAACATATTGTCCAATGAATGTTTCCCATACATGGTATAAAATGGACCAACTGATAACATTTTTCTTGAAAACAACTGTGAAGCATATAAACTGTTGTTGACATCCATGTAGTACACTAGGAAGGCATACTGTATAATGTGATACATTGCAGATTCCATCAGATTACAATACATATGATGTTATTATTGTGATGAATCCATATTATTTTGTAAGAACCATTTGGTTGAAGTAGGTATGTTTAACACAAGCACATTCCATTCCATACAATGTGAAAGTAAAATCATATTATTCGGTCACAATGATCTGTTGAAGTACATTAACAACCGTCGGTTGAAAGTAGGAGAATATTTCTGTTTAATTCGATACTGTAGTTCAGATGGCACCACTCAATAATCAGTCATGTGTCAGAATTTCAAAACTATAGAAGAAAAAAGAAAATGATAGCATAAGAAATTGACCTAGAATGTGGTATAAACAATTACCATTAGTCTGAATGTAAGTAGGTCAGGGGGAGGGGTTAATTAAAGAAACAAGCAAAACCTACCACTTTTTTTGTCTTGCACACCACAATATTTTCATACATACAGTGATAAAAAGGAGTAAATTGGCTATTAATAGATTACACAATTTAAGGTATATACTGTATACTCACAGTACATACCAAAGTACTGTACAACTGGGACCCATATATGCGATGATAGGCAAAGCACGAGCAATTAACATTTCCTCAATCTGAGTTCAAACAAATTGGAATGCAGTGCATCAGAAAGGGCATACAAATATTGCTCTACATCAAGCCATTGTGCGTGGGTCAAATCCAAGCGTGCCCATCCCCCCAGGCCAACCCCCGGGCTTTTGACAAATTTTTAAAATACGTGGTTAATCCCCGGGGTTGGTGATAAAATACATGTGAGAATGCCCCGCAGTGGGGCAAAAAGTTGTCGGCAAATTCCTCTCCCCGGGGACACTTGAAATCTGAAACCCTAAATCCAAATTGTTTTTGAAATAAGCGTAATAATTCTGTTCATTTTATGCTTCGTATAAATCATATATACGACTATTGAAATAATATATATGATTTATACGAAAAATGAAATAAACAGAATCATTATAATTTTGTTGAAACACCACGTAAGTTTATTACATGATAATAATAAACTTACGTATTGTTTCAACAAAATTATATTTTAATTTGAAAATCACTATGCCAACATACAAGGAATTTATTACTAAACAGAATTTATATCACGCATATTTCAAAAACAATTTGGATTTAGGGTTTGAATACAGTCCAGCGTGTTATTTCAATATTCAATACAATATTCAATACAGTCTAATTACCAGTACTACAAACAATAAATAGGGAACCTTTGGAACCTTCTTTTATATCATAACATATTAACATATATTTTGATATTGTTTGAAACTGATTTGATTATGTTGTTTTGTATTATTATTTGTTCTAAAACAATAGAATCATCATTTCAAATGCCCCACCCCCGGACAAATTAACCTAATATGAAGTAATCTCGTCTTAAGCCCCGCACAGACGAGCAAGTTTCCTTGACAAGCTTCTTGACGAGTTCACTTACGGGTCTTACGCGTCTATACGACGAACAATTTTTCCTTGACAAGTTTTCCTTGACGGGCTTTGTTTGTTCCTGTGTACACGAAATTTGACAACAATTTTCCAGTGCATAATAAAAATTGTAGAAACGAGCCAGCCATGCAGTAATTTGTTTATGTCAAACATATAGAGATTATTTTAAAACTGGAAACCTGTCAAAAACGAACAATGTCGAAACAAAATATTGAACTCTCAAAACAGAATCATACCATTTGTTTCTCCGTTATTTGGCCTATTTAGCCTCCGTGTGACAGGATTTTAAATTGGTTAGAGACTTGCAGTATAGAAAATTTTTTTGTTCATTGTACATTCAGTTTCCATCCAAAAACATCCCCCTGGAAATTGGACAATACTCACCGTAAGTACTTTTTATATGTGTACACTAATCAAGTCTCATTGTATTCCTTATATAAAACAAGTTTTCGAATGATATTATTGTTAAACACTATACTTGAGAATATAATTAAAAAATGATTCAAAACTTACCCTCATTAACTTGTGTTATTTCTAGATTACACCTATTCCTCTGCATATGGTCTGATAGTTATTATAAAATAAATAAACCTTGTGTTCAAACGTTTTGTACTGAAAATACAACCGAAAACTTCTGTACGAACACGCTATTGACCAAATTTGGCTTACACTTGGTGATGCAATAGCCAGAGACACGTGGGGTAAATTGTCCCGTATAATCGATTACCGGTGTGTTTGATTGTTCGTAAAGTTTAAGGCCACAAAACATTTTACTTCCGGTTTTCTTGCTGCAATTGAATGCGATCAATTGATCGATTTCTGTGCGTGTGGTGGTGAAATATACCTTTCTAAAAAGAGTTTTCTATAGAACTAAACTATAGGAGAACATTTACAAAATTTTACAATATATCAAATTTCACATAGTCCAAACGGCCAGAAATGTATTGCATTTCACTTTATGAAACCCCCAAAAGACATTTTAATCGACCTTTAAATGCTGATTCCAATAGTCGTATTTGTTTTCTTTTGTGTTGCGTGAAACCCGAGCTATGCTACGGCAAATCATCGATCATACGCGATCGAAATACAAATCTATCAACTAGAAAGAGTAGTAAGCGACGTTTTTGAGGACATAGTAGATGACCGCAGCATTTCTAAATGACGATAGCAGTTCTTGATTAAATCACTAACATGAAACTTCCTTGACTGCTGTTCATGATTTCACATAAAAACGACCAACTTTATACACAGTAGTTTGATTCACTTCCGGTCGAAAGAAATTAACAATGCCAAATACGAATGTATGAATATTGGCCGTCAATAATAAAGCAACGACGATAAAATTATTAAATTAACACTGGATGAAAAATTGAATTTGCCCCAAATTTGCCTGGTGCAAATATGTTGCAAATATTAAATTTGCAAAGCTTTGCAACCAGTGCAAAGGTGGCAATGGCCGAATTTGCCCGTTTTTGTGGCAAATTCGGCCATTGCCACCTTTGCACTGGTTGCAAAGCTTTGCAAATTTCACATTTGCAACATATTTGCACCTGGCAAATTTGGGGCAAATTCAATTTTTCAACACGTCGCAGTCACAGTTGTTGTTTAACATCATCCGCGATAGTGGCTGCGAAAGATCGAGAGGGGGCTGGGTGATATTCGTATTGATCGAGACCGAACCTAGCGTAATTTATGTAGTCATTTTCTCAGTACAGGTCACGTGATCCCTTGGTGCAAGTCGCCTATTTTCACATCGCTTGACCGTGTTTGTATGATTTGTGTGAAATGTATGCGTACAGATAACTAGGGATCTAAGGATAGTGCAACGTTTCCGACGTGCATTACGACATCCAATTTTTCAACGAAAAACTAAAGCAAGATTGTTGATATAGCTTTACATGTTAACTGTTAATGTGATGTGGTAAAAACGTAGCACAGCTGTTCAAAACGGAATAAATTATAGTGTTGCACGATAAAAGAAAGAGATATCATAAAACGAGTATATATAAAATGATTTACTTCCCCATATTATATTCGTTACAAGGTTTATTCTGGTATAAAAAAACCAATGTTATGCTCAGCAGTGTTCTTTAACACAAGTAGAACAGCCTTCGTAGCAGGATAAAAAATCGTAAACGCTCCTTTTCAGATTATAATAATGTCGCGCAAATAAAATGAAAAATGTTGTGAATGAAAACGTACGCCCGAAATAAACAAGAAACGTTTGGTAGCCGTGTTCATTCTTTGCATGTTGCATTTAATTGTGTTTTGAATCTTTGAATTGTTTAGTGTGCCAAATTTGTGTTGTTTTGTTTCACTAGTACGCACAGCCGCAATTTTTAGAGTTTCTATCTTTATACACTTTTCATCTGGCTTGAATTTCCACATGTTTACATTTATAGGTTTCCGACAAACATACATTTACGGTATCTCATCGAGAGCAAATATATATTAATTGTGTAAAGCTGATGGTTTGGGAATTAATTGCCTTATATATCTTTTTATCTTATGCCTTCTCTTTTTATTTTCTGAGACTTTGCTCATTTCTCAAAAACCACTTGCTAAAACATTTAAATCTAACTTTGTGTGTAACGCTGGGTTGTTTCTAATATGTGGACGATGTTATTTCATAGTAATTAAAGAACGGGAAGTAATAAAAATTCGCGACTTTCGTTGGACACCTTGATCGACGTCCGAGTTGATTGAACCGAAGTGCTTCTGTAAACCAAACAACTTAATAAACTAGTTAATTGAACTAAAGTGCTTCTTTGGGGCTTGCAAATAAATTAACGGTTGTTTGTACTTAATTTGTACAAAAATATCGAATATCAGCAGCTCACCTGTTGAAATAGGCATGTTATTCACGTGGACAGCAGACGTAATTTCCATATTTAGCAAGCCAATCACATTCATTTACGCATACATGCTTGACACGTGTTATGAACTTTGAGATCTTTTGTCCTTGTTAATTCTAAATAGGTCGTAAAAAAAAATAGGTACGCAACACGTACTTGTGGTTAGCCTTGTGCTTAATCAGTTAACCAGAAAACCACGCTTGAACCTCAAGGAAATGTGGGCTCACAATCCAAGTCCGTAAAATAAAAAAATGTTACACCGCGGTCAAACGTTTGCGCATGTGCGAGTTGTCTGGCGAAGAAGTAGAAGAACATCAACTGATGATGATGATAGTACATGGCTACCGATGGTCGTTGATTGCAGTGATACTTCACTTGTTGGTATATTACATAATTTTTATTGTGAGCACTGCTGTTTGTTGTGTTTTCTGGCCCTAGTTCTCGATTGTGACAACAACAGCTGTAAGGATATTTAGCAGGAGTATCGCTGTCGGCACATTAATTAAGGTCCAGAAAAAAGGGTAAATAAAATTACGAGGGGGGGGGGGGACATAAGGAACACGCTCAAAATTTCGCAACCTTAACATAAGGAACACGCTCAAAATTTCGCTACCTTATATTTTCAGCCGTTGTCTTGTATTCTTCGCTATTCTCAGCTTTTCACTTCTTTGTATTCAATTTGCCTTACTTGCCTTAAAATACGTGTAACGTTTGACCGCGTTGTTAAAACATGTAGGAATGCCTGTTGCTATAGACACGCGGAAAACACGCTATATACGAAATTTTAACCTGTAGACACAGTTTTGGAGTCCTAGGGAACCGTAGGGCACTTTCTTCGCATGTTTTGACAGGTGAAATGTGATACGTGCGGGCTAAAATTGACTCAAATCAAAATGCGACATTTGTGCTATGTTCACGTATACGCTGCATATCGCTGTAGCATCTCCAATATTGAATATTTTTCGTTCTAAAGCGTCAAATATCGACTCATTCCTTGGTATTTTGCGGAAGATACAATGAAGGATGGACTAGATTTTTGCAGCAAAAGGTCAAAATAACTACAAAGTAATTAATATTTCGAACGTAAATAAAGCCGACGCGCTATAGTTTAGATTTCGCTGCATTTTTTTTAGTTTGTAGTATTTTCGTATGAAACTTAGCTTAAAATGTAGAAAAAATTCAACGAGGCTTTTAATGTTATTTTGAAAAATATATGTACTTATGAGATATCCGGGTATATATTATTTGCATTGCGTGTTAAAAATTCCCACCATCAAACAAGCATATGGCTGTCGGATTCGAAGGCTATATCGGACTTTTGCCACGTGATTGGATGCTGGTCTCTGAGTGGTTGGCTTCAAACGCGACATCCAAATTTTCAGTAACAATGTGGTAAGCTGTTGGCTTACCACAATAAAAACTGTTCGTTTAAAAAAAACTATACGCTATTGCGTTTCATTATTAAACTTCTTAACGATTTTGCTTTATTACATAGTAAACGAAAGCCTGAAGTGAAGTGCCAGTTAAAATGTGCTCATAGAAATATATCCTAGATACGCATGTAAACAATCATTTCAAACTTTCATACGCGCTTACATCGTTAAACTACTTTGCTATACCTTGCATGTTTTCTGTTATTTTTGCATGAAGCTTTGCCAAAATGTGAAGAAAACTAACGTCATTCATGTGGTGCATTTTAAAAAAATAAACGATGTAAGATAGCAAAAATATTCTGTATTTATTATTATATATTCATAGTATAGCTCAAATTTATAACTCATATATTTTACCATGAAGTCAATTCATCTCTTCGAACCGCTTTTCAAGCGAAAGAATCACCTCTTATGTATACGAAACAGCAGCCTAATGAAATAACTTGTATTGCTAGTTAAAATTGTGTTTTAAAGCTTTAGAAATATCGCTCCGCATGTTTGTACCTCACTCCTACAGACCTACATATTTCAACAACGGAAGCGGCCCCAAAGCAAATACATACACGTGCACAGTTGAAAATTGAAATTCCGTGGGTGTTTAATGTACACGTATACAATACAATTACTAGGCTAATTTGAGCCTCATTAGTTGTCATCACCCTCTTGAGTTACTGACGGACTGTCTGATGTAAATTTCACCGTTCATCACAATACTGCAAAGTTCTATCTGAGGAATCAAAGCATCATCTGAGGAATCAGCGTCTTGAAAATCAAAATGCAAGTTAAACAAGAGAATTGGGTAAGTAATTGTAGTACTCAATGAATTTTCAATGTTCTTATTTTGGTTTCAAAGAGGGTTGATCTTAGGAATTTTATTGCGTTACATTGCATTCGAAAGGACTCAAGAAATGAAAACTCGCGTCAATTTTCGTAACTTCTATTTGGACACAACAACAGTTGTCTTCAAAAAATGACCATTCCGCCAGCACTTGAAAACAATCTTTGACCTTGATGAAACAAGAACGCAAGTCATTGCAAGTTTTAACTACCGCTGACTCGTGAGAAAGTTTGCACAGGCTTGACACAAGTCTTTTCCAACTTGCGATCACTGACGAGACATCTGGACAAAAATACAAGCTCAAGCAAATTTTTCTTGACCTTTGAAATCTGGTTCGATAGTTTCTAATCTTAGAACTTGCGCATCTTTTGATCACTTGCATTGCAAGTCATAAGTTTAAACTTGCGTTGACTTATGTCTAGTTTCATCAGGGATGTTGAAAAATACGAGTGTTTAAAATACAAGTGTTTAAAATACGCGTGTTTTTAAACACTCGTATTTTCCAAGAGTGATTAGAGATTGGAACCTACTGCCAGGCGATCTGAAGGCTATTGCTGAAATTGGACTGTTTAAAAGGAAATTGAGAAAATATTTTCTGGAACCGCTAAATGATTATATACCTCCGTAATTATATTATTTTTTATTGAACTTTAAATGTTTATATATCTCTGTATTTTTTGTATTTTTATTACTGCATACCTTAGTGTAAAAGTTAACTTGTGTGTATTGTACACTATGTCATTCGTTTGTAAAATTATGGCAGGCAGATTCAATTGGCGCTACGCTCTGTCTGCTCACCTATCATCTCTGTAATTTGTTTCGATGGTGAAGTAATTAAACTAAACTAAACTAAACTAAACTAAACTAAACTAAACTAAACTAAACTAAACTAAACTAAACTAAACTAAACTAAACTAAACTAAACTAAACTAAACTAAACTAAACTAAACTAAACTAAACTAGGGATGCAAAATGAAATGTAACTCGAAGGTACACCTGTAGTTCAGCAAATAATATATTTGTAATAAATAAAATATAGTACAATACTTTCTTTTTGTACTAAAATGTCCAAAACAAATATCTGTTGTCAAAATAATAAGCTTTAACGTAGACTGACACTAATGATAAAACCTATATTTAATGTAATTGGACGTTGACACACATTTAGAATCTGACGTTGGTCTTTCGAGCTAGTTAAGGAACAGAACATTACAACTGATCTGAATGATCACATACATACTAGCAATGTTTGGAAACGAAATATGTGTCCGCGAATACATAAGGATACACGAATAGGACATTTACGTGACAAACAATTAAATTAATGAAAACAAAATATTTTAAACAAGAAACAACGATATACATATTAAACATACAAACACGAGATGTCCACAAAATATATACATTCAGTAAACCTTTTGATATGTATTCAAAACAAAGCTGAATTTCATATCCGACTAAAAGTTACAAAAAATCTCAACATAAACATATATAGACATACAACACACAAAAAATCAGAGAAAAAGACAAAGGAAGACATATATACGCCACAGGATTAAAATAGGTAAGAAAACTGAAGAAGACCTTTGAATTGATTTTCCAGTCATTGTTGAACATGCACGCACGTTTTCATAGCATTATAGCATTGCTGTTTTTACGCTCAGATTGTTATGTCGAAACATCACCGGTGATCACTAATAGGCACTATTTTATCACCAATACACAAAAAAGCGTGAATTTTTGACAACCTGAAACGATGAAGTGAAAATAGACGTTCTAAGGAAAAGCCCTTCGTCGCCGTAGGTCTACAGTAATTATGCATGTTTAAAGTTAAATGGGAAGATAATTAAAAAAATAGGTACGCGCTGTGTACATGTGGGTAGCCTGCAGTGTTTGATAATGGCTATTTCAAAAGCTAAAGTTATTGAAATTAAGTAAATTTGCACAGTTTATGGGAATACAAAACATTACACTTTAAGTAAACGAGTATTACGTACATTTTTTTACAATAAGCATAAACATATCCAAGAAATTGTGAGGTATTTTAACGTGTCAAATACAATTTCGCATACAGTGTACAAAACCTTAACCTGCATGTATACGAAAGACAAGAATTCACAGAAGAAAATATAGATAATAAGAACAACCCTTTAGACAAGAAGCGTTCTTGTTCCAGGGCGGTGTACACTTCAACGGAAGATACTTTAATTGTTCTAAAGTTTATATTGGGCATTGTCTTAGTTAAAAGTTGAAATTGGGATTTGTTTTAATTATTCAAAATGCATTGTTTTGGTAATGATGAAATATTTGGATTTGTTTTGTGGTTTTGCTACTTGTATCTTGGTTTACAATTAGTTGTGCACTCTAATAGAATGTGACTTACAGTTGTGCTAATTGAGTTTATATTCCTAAATTTTGATCAGTTCATTTGCCTAACTTCAAGGAACTACTGTGAATATTCCTCAAAATTTTGAAACTACTTGGTCAAAGATTTCCCAAGTGCATACATAATAAATTTATGCGGGTTCCGGTTTTTTTTTAGACACACTGTGGACTTATAAATTAACCCATTAGTGCGCAAGATTTATCCTTTAA
The DNA here is from genome assembly GCA_963855995.1 of Muricea muricata. Taxonomy (NCBI): domain Eukaryota; kingdom Metazoa; phylum Cnidaria; class Anthozoa; order Malacalcyonacea; family Plexauridae; genus Muricea; species Muricea muricata. The sequence continues at coordinate 823,909 of OY979716.1, forward strand.
CAAGTGAAATTGTCTGGTGACAGGTGATCCGTGTTTGACGATAAAATATATATTCGCATGGAGAACTTTGAACGAACAAAAACGACGATGTTTTAGGACAATCCAGATAACTGGCGTTTCAAAAGCATTAAGACAACATGTTTTTCACTTTTGAATATCCAGTCTAGTACTGGATCAGTACTGCGGACACGACCCCACAGACGATTGTACATTTTACAGTTCTCACATAGTGGGTAGCTACGCATGCGCGGCTACCCACAAAAAATCATACATGGATATTTCTTTGTCTAGCCTACTGTGGACGGAGACAATATTTATGCGACACCGGTGCATATTCACTCCACGAAAAAAGAAACCAGCTTCACGTGATGAAAAGTGGATGGTAAGTAGGACGTCATGCAATTTTAATTTTACACAAATTTTCACATGGTTAAATAACCCAGACATAACACCAAACATCAGAGCCAGGGTGCATTTGAAGGTCCGCACGCCGAAGATCTTCGGTGTGGACTTTAAAACTGGTTGGCGTACTGGCGTACAATCGCATTCTTTTGGGCGTGTTGGCGTACTATAATTTCATATGCATCCATGGCTGGCGTAATGCTTGCTGGCGTGCCAAGACGTGGTGCGGCGTAATTTTGAATTGATAAAGTTAGAAATAAATAAAAATCAAATCTACAATATTTAGATGATTGTGAGTTAAATTTATAGTTTGAAAGACGAAGTCACAAACTGCGAGCTGCTACATTAACATAAAGTATGCAAAGCCGTTAAATTATTAATCCGCTGAATGATCGCGGCCTCAGACATGCGATTATGCAATAAATTGCAATATATGAATATTGATAATTCTTGATTTATATGTGAGTTTTTTTTTAATTCGCACAATGCAAAGTATCTAGAAATAAGCCCGAATAAATATAAAGCTGGTTGAAATAATTGAAATAGACATGTTAATCCGTGATTTCAGAGTCGAATAAATCGGTAAATAAAGTTTGCAAAATAAAAGGAATAAAAGGTATAGAAATTTAGTGTTTTATTTGAAAAAATATTTCGATTCGTTTTTTGAAAACATTGTGCGTTCATACGTTGCCGGTTTACTTCATAGAAATATTATATGTATTAGTCCAAAATACATTTATATAAAATAGTGTAAATAATATATTTATTATATCATATTATATAATTTGGATTTTGTAATAGTTAGGTCATGGACCAGCACCAGGTATGTCATGTTTGTTGCCAAAAAGTTGGGGGCAATCATTCATGTAAACGGTGCGAGAAGTTTGTACACGTGTTTTGCAGAAGGCGAAGAAGGATTTGGCCAACAAGTGACGCGCAATACTTGCAATGCACCCATAGATGGTAAATAATAAGTAATAGATAGAATAGAAGTCTTCACTGTAATTTTATTGCATTGTTTGTAATTTCTATCTGTTTATGTTAATCATTGCATTAAATGAGAGAAAAAACACGCCTTTTTAATAGCGAGACAATTTGTTCAACCTCCAACTTGATAAAAAAGCCGGAACAAAGGAAAGGCTTCAAAACGTCAACTAGCTTGGGACTGGAAAAAGGATGTTCCTGTTCCGGAGAAAAAACTCAAAATTGGTCCAATAAAGGCGGTAAAATCGCGAGAAAAGCACGTTTGTATCGAATGTTCAAAGCTGTCATTTCTTGGCAAAAGCGATGAGAAGTTTGCATCCTTGTGCAGAAGTGATACATCAAGCATCAAACGGCATAAAGAAAGATGGCACAAAGAAGCGGAATCGACCAAGTGCACTGTTGTACCATAAAATGCACCAGAAGTCCAGTCGCTTCCAAAACAATACGGCATGAGGGGGGGGGGGTTCATAATTTCACGCTGCATATTTGTGGTATAGGTGAACTTAAATATTAACGAATCTCACGCACGTAATAAGAAACAACCAAAAGCATTACCTCTTTAAGCAAGTGACAGGCATATTGTTCGAAGGTATTCCTCCGGTAACTGTCAGGCAATGGGTGCGCAAACTTGGCAAACGTCTTGTACCGTGCACTCCTCTGGAACGGACGTATTTAATGAACCAAGGATTATCAAAGTTTGGAAATCTCATTTCTGAAGATGATTTGCGTGCGCTGATTCATTACCCCAGAATACGCAGGCCCTACAGGAAACGTCATAACTTGCCATCAACATCCAGTCTATGCTCTCCGAGTGCGACTGAAATTTCAGTCGTTGATTCAAACAATCTTCCATCGAGTAGTGCTACCAGAGCAAGCGTTAATCAAACAGAAAATGGATTTTTTTGCGAGACACAACTTCAACGAACGACAGATCATCCTTTGAACACTGATTCTAACAATCTTTCATCGAGTAGTGCTACCAGTGCAAGCGTTAAACAGAAAATGGAATTGCTCGCGAGACAACTTGAACGGACGACAGATCACCCTTTGAACACCGATTCAAACAATCTTCCATCGAGTAGTGCTATATAGGCACTGAAACGCTATTTATCGCAGGAAAAACTGTGAATGTACTTCACTTCATTACAAACTAAATGTTAAAATATTATGTTAATGTATGTATATATTTGCACTTAATTTCAGGTGAAAGATAAGCCACCTCAAATCAGTATGTTACCTATGGACCCACGTAGAAGTTAATAATTGATCGCTTGCTCGTTTGCTAGATTGAACTTGTAAGTATATATGATTTTAGTGCAATTTAGCGAGAGCGCAGAACTATGCGATCGTTATCCTTCAAGATATGTGATAAGACACATTTTCACTAAATTCCTGAGAATGAAAATCAGACTTGAATATGTTTTAGCGCACTTACCGCATTTAATTCCTCTATTGGTTGGGGATCAGAAGAAATACGTGGGGTTATCTAAGATTTCGCACAGAAATCTCATCGGGCAAATGCGATTTTAGCTTTTATCGTCACGATTGAAAAAGATCACAGTTTGGTGATAAGAATTATTTCGCTTTATTTTTGATAAGCGTAAGGATCGACCACGTGTGCGCATTTACGCGTAATTCTCGTTAGGGTCAGATTTTTCTCGCCAACATTGCGCTAAATTGAGCATGAGCATTAGGTCGACGTTTAGGGTTAGGTTTTCGGTTAAGATTATGCTTAGGGCTACGGTTAGGTTTTGGGTTAGGGTTTTCTGTTCTAAAAGACAATGCAAATACCGTGCTTATATTCTTTTTCGTTCTATTTTTACAATTTATAGTTAACCATGGACAGACTAACTTATGTTGAAAGAGGAAAGGACAAACTATACTGCTTTATCGAGGTTTGCCAACAACTCTTTCCCAAAGACCAAAATCTACGGTTAGGAGCTGGTGTCGTTCACTTAAAATTCGAACAGTAAAATGCGAGCCTGCAGAAAGATCCCGTTTCAAAACGAATAACGCTTGCCTAGGCGGAACATTCGGGCTGACTTCCCAGCATGAAGTAGAGCGCCTTATGGAATTTCGTGGGAGTAAACGGGCTAGGCCAACCGTAGCAACGACTGAGTCGTGTTCGTGGGCTGAAACAATTACCACCGCTGAATTGTCTACCGATCAAGTTTCGACGACCATTAACTCTACAATTGCTGGTGAACGTGAAATGTCCCGTGACATTGTTGTTTATAGTGACAGTTCGAAAAGTGGAAACGAAACGCTACGAGTAAAGTCGCCAGTAATGGCAAGTACACCTGAGGTTCAATGCTCGCCGGAAACAAAACCCGTTACAGCTCGTAAAAGATATCAGTTACCGATCGAAGAATGCTCTGAGGAACTAAAAGCCGAACTTAAAGACCAGCGAAAATTCTACGAACGTCCACTCAACCAATTGCGATCCACCGCTCCATTTGCCACAGCCCCCCTAGAAAAATTAAGACAGCGGACTCTGTGTTTCATTCATTACTGCAAAAACGTTAAGAATATTACAGAATTACGATTGTCTCTTTTTAGTGATAGTAGTTTATACACGGACTATTTAGAACATCTGAGAGACAGGCGAAAATTGAAGCCTTCCACGTTGGTAGCACACATAACCGTAGCAATAAATGTTGTTAAATTTAACATAGCAGTAAGCAATTCTTCCCTAAGTCCGTCTTTTTCCTCTGTGATCCAGGCATATCAATCTTTTCAGCGCCAGTTTCAAAGAGAAAGTTCAGTGCTTGTGAAATGCTCGAAAGAAGGCCTGACCAGTAAGTCCACTAAACAATTCTATTTCGCCCACGTTTTAGAAACCTTAAGAAGCCTGAGAGAGTAGTATTTCGAATCAGCTCGCCTGATAAAAAATCGCCACCTGCATGATTTCGTTCTGTTGGCCACATTTCTTCGTGGTATACCGGGCCGTAGCAAAGAACTCCGAACAATGAGACTGTTTTGTGAAAGCGAGAAAAATATGGCTTTCGATTACACAACTGTCGAGTCGGGAAATTTTATTGTTTTTCATGAAGGCGAGCGCGTCGTCATTCTGCAATTTGATTTCAAGACAGCAAAAACAGCAAAAACAGCGGGTCCGACAAAAATTGATTTGTCAGACGACAGAGATCTCGTTTACTATTTAAAATTGTACTTGAGAATTAGAAGTTCGCTACTCGGTGGCAAAGACCACGATTTTTTCTTCTGTAATAGACATGGTGGACCGTTTGACAGCAGTGGGTGTTTTGCGAAATATCTAGGAAATATATTTGAACGTGAAATTTCGATTCGAGCTAGTACGACAGCACTTTGGCATTCCATAATAGCCTATTTCAACAGTTTGGATGATGCGAAAGATATTTCAATCAGGAAAAGCCTAGCCTTGCTAATGAAACACTCAGTCAGGGATCAAGAAAGCGTTTATAATGATCAAAGCAATGACGAAAAGGTTCGCCCAGCTCGTTCAATGATTCGCAACAAAATTGCACAAGATGTTTTCGGCAACGTTTCCGATGTTGAAGGTGAAAATTCGAATACTTCCGTTGGTGAAAACTCGGATGACAGCGATGATTTTGAATTAAAGCCTAGACTGGGCGACATAGTAGCACTGTTAGACCGGTGTCGAGTGAAGAAAACGTCGAATCTTTCCTCGCAAAAATTGTGTTAGATATAGTGAAAGCCAAAACGAGGTCCATTTGATTCATTTGGAACGCTTAAAAGATGATGAGCAATTTTATCGTCTAAAACCAGGGTGTTCGTGAACCAAATCAACCAAGTCGCTTATTTTTCTAATAGACTGTGTTTGGAATCAGACGAACAAAGCTTACGAGTTAAGAACTTTAGCAAAGGACATATTTCATGCGGTGCATGGTAAAAATACGTTATGTTATTCAAAATTAAAAGTGGAAACTGGCGAGCGAGAAAGCGATTTGACAATTTCTACATTCCTCTTGGGAAGGCACTTTAATGGAAGGTACTTTGGTCAAAGATTTCCCAAGTTCCAGTTATAACAGTTATATATAATTAGTTAGTTTGAAAGGAAATTGGGAAATTTTTAAAAAATATTTAGGAAAGCCATAGCGCATAGTTAGAAAATAAATAACAAATGCTTGCTGTGTACGGAGGACATTCATTATAATATAATGGCAAGTCGAAATATATTTTGAAAGCTTTTGAAATGTAAATGTTTTATTCCCTCTGAGGAATGTACTTTAATGGAAGACATTTTAATTGTTCTAAAGTTTATATTGGGCATTGTCTTAGTTAAAAGTTGAAATTGGGATTTGTTTTGTTAATTATTCAAGATGCATTGTTTTGTCAATGATGAAACATTTGGATTTAGGTCTAGATTGCTGACTCACAGTATAATTACTATTGCGCAGCAGCGGCAATCGCAAATTCTTGCGGCAATCGCAAATCGAAGCGGCAATCGCAAATTCTTGTCCGATTTACTTGTATTTTAGTTTACAATAAGTTGTGCACTTTAATAGAATGTGACTTACAGTTGTGCTAATTGAGTTTATATTCCTAAATTTGATCAGTTTAACTTCAAGGAACTGCTGTGAACATCCCTCAAAATTTTGAAACGGCTTGGTCAAAGATTTCCCAAGTGCATACATGATAAATTTATGCGGGTTTCGGTTATTTTTGGGACACACTGTAGACTTATTTTCATATAAATTAACCCATTAGTGCGCAAGATTTATTCTTTAACAAGTGAAATTGTCTGGTGACTGGTGATCCGTGTTCGACGATAAAATATATATTCGCATGGAGAACTTTGAACGAACAAAAACGACGATGTTTTAGGACAATACGGATAATTGGCGTTTCAAAAGCATTAACGTAACATTTTTTAGACACCAGTGGAGCAACTAGCTTGGTATAATATCGTAAAGTATCTCAAATTCGGCAAAATTCACCTTCGTCCACGTTCGCCATGCATTCTATCGCTCCCTGGTGGCCGGAAGTGATTTTCCCATATATAATTTGCTTCACTTTTGACTATCCAGTTTAGTACTGGATCAGTACTGCGGACACGAACCCAAAGACGATTGTACAACACCGCGGAAAAACGTCTGCGCATGCGTCAATTTTACTGAGATTGGCTTGATAAGTCGGGTGTTTCGAGCTTGTTTATTTTGCAATATGGCGGTGAAAAGAAGTACCTCACATATGTGCCTTTGGAGTAAAATTATTAGCTAACCAACGAACGTATGAACTTAAAAACAAGAAATAATTGTAGTTTACATGCCTAGAAAATAATATTATTTTAGATGCTCGCCAAAGGTGAGTAATGAAAAATTTATTGTTTACGAAAGCTACTCGACCGAATGAACAAGGAAATTTTCCATAGGGTAATTTTATCCACATTTTTGCCAATAACTTTTTTTGCGTAGAATGAAAAATTTTTGCGTTGACTGTATTTAAAGGTAATGGCCTGCTATACAACTTAAGCATATGCAAATGCAAAACTCTTTCACAGTTTGCAAAACTCTTGTGTTTTAATCCGGTGTTCGAGAATTTTTCAAGAAGTACTCGCACGCCTCTCGGACTCAAACGTCAATTTTTAAATTAAATTTTGTGTTCTTAACCTTAGAAAACTACTTATTAATAGCCAAACTACTCGACCTAATGTTGTTTTGTTTGTTTCACTTATCTTCAGCAATTAAAAGGAATGATTTTGCTTCATGAAACGGGATTTAAATTCCCCACAATATTTTCAAGTACTTGCGCATGCGCAGACGTTTTTCCGCGGTGTTCGATTGTACATTTTACGGTTCTCACATAGTGGCTAGCTACGCATGCGCGGCTACCCACAAAAACCCACGGATCTTATCCAATATGTAACGATTTGAACGGTGATTGGCACAATTAATTCAATGCCTAATTCGGCACGTGATGTCTTATGTTCAGTGGAATGTGTTAGCTGCTTTCCTATAACTGTCAATTTATTGCATTCAGAATGATTACTTCGCCTGCCGTAGGCGAGGCGGAGTTTTAATTCGCCCCGTTTCTGTTTTTTTATATTTTTTTTTTAGGTGTCAGAAGTCGGAGCAGCGCTCACGGGTGAATTGAGTTTAAATACGGAAAAAATGTTTAATATTTCTTTCATAATATAGCACAAAGAACTTTAACAGAAGAGTGGCGGGAAATTTTCCGTGTTGACATAGAGTTATATCAACACGGCTCTTAGCAAATCAGCGCCCAGAATTTACAAATGCTACATTATAAATATATATATTACAAATATATATATTACAAATTCAAACGTAAATTTTGCCTCAAAACCAACACAAAACTGCCAAAAAAATTAGGACAAAGGAAACTTTGACAACCAATAAACATCGTCCCACGAAATATTTCCGGAATATGTCGAAAGTTTTGCACATTTTTTCCGCTTTATCATTTGTTTTTCAGAATATCTTTAAGTGAATATTGTTTATTGGTTGTCAAAGTTTCCTTTGTCCTAATTTTTTTGGAAGTTCTGTGATGGTTTTGAAGTAAATTTTACGTTTAAATTTGTTATATATATCGACATGGTTAAAAGAGTTTCCTCCCTTCCCAAATATTATGTATGTATGCGTCGTGCATGCACTGTGTGCATGTCACTGCAAAAGCAAGGCGGATCTTTCCCTATATATTTCTATTAAACAATTCTACAATTCTAGAAGTGTTACTTATTGCCCTTCAAGATTTATTCGACAATAAAGCTCCCTTTCATGTAAAACAATCAAATCAAAGTTCTAAAGACGCATATTCTTTCTTTCACCAGGTTGACAGTTCAAATATGGAAACTCTCAATCACGTAAAACGGGGAGAACAAAAGCTGTATTGTTTCATCGAAGTTTGCGATTCCTAGTCTGTTTCAAGAAGCACAGTGAGACTTTGGCTTAAAAACCTTCAAATACAAACAATTTATCCTACCCCGGATGAAAAGCGAGTCTTCAAGGACCGAAATACAAAAATTAAGTGCTCCGTGTTTGGCCTGATCAGCGAAGGCGGCCTCAAACGGTTGTTGGCTCGGGAAAATGACAAGCGACGCCCTGCAAAACTAGTGAATTACAGCGACGACAGCGCAGATGAGATTGACGGACCGCAGTTGGCAGTGACAACCCCTGAAAAATTGTGTTTGCCACCCTCAACGCCGGCTGGCCAGGCGACACCATCTACGCCCGCTTCAACCTCGAGTTGTCCAACGCCTACCGCGCCGTCTGAATCACTCTCACCTGCAGACCAGACATCCGAAGAAGCAGTCACGCCCGAAAAAAGAAAAGGCTGTAGAACTCCTTATGCCTTGCCAATAGATGAGGCTGGCGACTACGTGAATTGCGAAGTCGATGCTTTACGTAAGTTCTATAAAATTGAACTAAATGCAAAACGAAATGGCCCTTCTTTTGCGCAAGCAACTATCGACAAACTGGTCGAACGGATTTATTGTTTATTGCATTTCTGCAGCCGCACTAAAAGCATACCTGTAGCGCATCTAGGCCATTTTAATGACGACACTTTGATATGCGAATACGTCGAACTCCTTTCGAAAGTTAGAAAACTTATGCCAAACACAATAACAGCTCACTTAACCGCCATAATCAATCTCATTAAGTATAATTTGCGCGAAGATTGGAGCACGTACGACCAATGCAAAGCGATCCTATCATGTAGGTCTTCTCAGCGTCAACTTTCCCGGCAAGCTAAATTGATTTCGCGACGCAGCAAAGAAGGTATATGCATGAAAAGTCATCACAGCAATTCTTTTTTAGTCCCATATTAGACACAATAAGAAATCTTGAGGCAAAGATTTATGAAACTTCGGGCGTACAAAAGGCCAGACATCTCCATGATTTCGTAATGCTAGCGATGTACTTGAGGGTTAATCCAGGTAGGTCAAAGGAAATAAGCACACTGCAAGTTTTCGTCGAATCAGACGATAATTCATTCGACCCAACTTCGTTTATCCACACAAACGTCACCGTGTTTAGGAAAGACAAAACAGTTTCTTTGGCTGAAACAGTTTCTGCCTGTCCACGCAACATTAACTTATCGGATGACCAGGATTTAGTTTACTATTTGCATCAATACAATATAGCTAGGGCCAGTCTCCTGCAGGCCAAATCGCACGCCCACTTTTTTCTCAATTGTTCGGGGGAGCCCTTTAATCTCAATTGTTCGGGGGAGCCCTTTAAAGACAGTTCCAGTTTATGCAAGTATTTGGGCGATTTGTTTGGGCGAGAAGTTTCGATACGAGTTTCCACAAACGCACTAAGGCATTCAATCGTGACATATTTCAACACCTTGGAAGATTCAAAGGATGTGAAAATGAGAAAGTCCTTAGCAACACTCATGAAGCACTCCGTAAAATACCAGCAGCACACCTACGACGACACAACGTTGCAGACAAAAATGGAACCAGTTAGGCAATTATTTCGAACAAAATTAGCACCGGATATTTTCGGAGAAAAATTACGTACTTACTTGAAAATGCTGTGCCGTCGAATATTCGATATTTTTTTAATAAAACTGATACTCGTCATCATCATATGAAACATTTATATTAGTTTGGTACTACGTTTTGTTATGAGTGTCAGAATGAACTGAACATATATTCCAATATTGTACTATGGAGAATTACTTGAAAAATAAAATCTGAAATCAATCAGTCTAGCTGTTTACTAATGAAAGAGAGGGATTTGCGAGCCTGTCAAACTATTTCCAGGGGGTTACACATCTAAAGATTAAAGATTGGAAAAAGCAGCAAACGACGATATAAGGGGATATAAGGCCTTGAGATACTGACAACATACTACGAAACACTATGGACGACTAAATTCAAATCATTCCCTTCCAAAAGTTCGTTCAAAACACAAGATTATGTTGACAACAAATTCACATCTTCCCATGCATGAGCGTACCCAGGGCTACGACTGAAAATCCAGTATTTTGTGTCCTCAAAGCAAATCCAAAACAGCAGTGTTCAAACCAGCTACGCAATGCTTTAAACAACCTTTCTAAGACTTAAGTAGCAAAAGGACTTGAGTGGCAAAGGAAACCAGTGTGAAAGCATTTGAGTAAGGTTTACGCTGGCATGGACTTTGTATCAAATATAATCACTAAGGGCCTGATTACATGATCCCGCTTGCCCGGGATTAAATGAAGCGTAAAACGATGCTGAGGTATTGAAAAAGTCATTTATGAATTATGAAATAGCCAAAGTTAGAATGCCTTCAGTGTTGATGAATGAAAAAGATTTTTTTTGCAAAAATTTACGCCCGACACTATTTTGTTTATTTCATATTTCGGCAATCTTCCATCGAGTAGTGTTACCAGTGCAAGCGTTAATCAAACAGAAAATGGAATTGCCCACGAGACAACTTGAACGGACGCTGAACACTGATTCAGAAAATCTTCCATCCAGTAGTGCTACCAGTGAAACAGATTTTGGGCCACTGCAAGATACAATTCCGGCTGTGGCGTGTGTTTTTTGTTCAATGCCTATTCCATGTAAAATAGTTTACTTAAAGCGGGAGGACACGTCTCCCGACTTGCAATTGAAGCTTGACCAATTAAGTGAATTTTATACAACAAGAGTTAATCCATTAAGAAATTGCGGTTCTTTCTCTCTTTCGACTTTAAATAAGTTTTTAGAACGAGTAAAATGCTTCCTTACTTTCTGTCGCATTAAATATCCCCAACGAAAGTTACACTTCAGCATTGTTGACAACGTGGATATTGTACAATCGTACATCACGTACCAACACGAGGAGCATAAGCTGAATATATCAACAGTTCCTACAACCACTACAGCATTGATCAGCCTATGGAAATTTCTTCATCGTCGTAGTGAAAAGTTGGATTCTTGTGTACAATTGGTGCGTTTGAAAAATATACAAAACAGCTGTCGCAACGACAGCATGTAAATCAGCTTGCAGAAAAAGCCGGCTGGTGTGCTGATAAAACTCTGTCATTTATGTTCCGTCACATTTTGGACACCATCAAAAGCTTAAAAGAGAAAGTGGACTGTTCGAAAGAGAAGCCTGGTCATACTCGAATGCTTCATGGCTTTCTTATAATAGCATTGCACGTTACTAGTATGTGTGGTTGATCGAAGGAAGTGCGACCTCTAGAACTGTTTCACGAGTCTGGTACTACATATTTATTATATACCAACTATATAAGCCATATAATTGCTGTTATTTGTCTAAATTGAGGATGTCATTTTTGAAGATATGCTGTCTTTACTTCAATATCTGCCGCGCATCAAACGTTTATTGAATGCACGCTCGCTAATGTATTGTAGAGATACGTATTTTCATACAGGAATAAGTATTCCGCATTTAAGTAATCAATTTGTCAACTAATATATTTATTACCATTTAACGCCATTTTTACCAGCTGTAATCTGTACACGAATTGACGAGTTTATTTTTTTATTTCTAGATTAAAATTTAATGTAGAACCTCATATTGTGTTTATTCCTAATAAACATCATTCGCCTTAATTCACAATAAAGACGATTTATTGTGGTACATGTACGTGACCACACCTACCAAAATACTATCCAGTATCATATTTTTTCTATCCAGATTTTCGCAAGGTATTCTTGACAAGAAATGTTTTTATGCACAAGGCATAAAAATTCTAACATATTGCTTTTAAATTTTAGAAGAAATTCGGAGGATTATTGGGAAGAATAGAGTGATCTACAATCATTTATCAACGAACGCTTAGAACAATACAATACGAGAAGTTTCGCTACGAAACGGTTGAACTGGGAAACGGGCTTCATGCTCACATTTTGCACTATGATACACTAAACAACACACTTGCTCTTCAAACCGTACGGACTATTCAACTCTTGCTTGAACTCTGTAAAATGGCATATTTCTTTAAGCAAGGAACAGCTTACACGAAACGAATTGACAACAGTTTACACGAAACGAATTGACAGTAGCGATAACTGTCGGGTTTATTTAGAATATATTAAAGAGTTCAGTTACGTATAGAAGAATGTTCTAATCATTTAAAAGACGAAATAATAAAGCTGTTAACACTTTATCAACGAGTACTCAATCCTATACACCCTGGTCCTGCGTTTGCGACTGCAAACACTTGATAAGTTAAAAGAAAGAGCTTTATGTTTTATCTACTATTGCAAGAACGTTAAGAACATTGTCGACTTAAGCTTAGCTTTGTTTAATAACACGAATTTATATACAGGTTAACTAGAATATCTTAAAGAGTTCAGTTACGTATAGAAGAATGTTCTAATCAGTTAAAGGACAAAATAACTAAGCTGTGACCATTTTATGAACGAGTACTAAATCCTATACACCCTGGTCCTGTGTTTGGCATTGCAAACACTTGATAAGTTAAAAGAAAGAGCTTTGTGTTTTCTCGACTGTTGCAACTTCTCGACTCTTTCCGGCATTTTCCACATGTGGTGTGAGACATTGGCTAAAAACTTCAATTACATTACCTCCTATACGACTGTGGAAGAGAGAATGCATTTTAAAACATCAAATCCAAACCTGAAATCGTCATTCTTTGGATTGATACAAGAAAACCAGCTTCGTGAACTACTTTGCGAGAGCAGCAAGAACAAAGGACGAAAACATACCACGCCCCATCCTTGTGATCCGCAGCCAAAAAATGGCGCGTATAATAGTTGGCTACTTATATAATCATTTAGTGCGTCGAGTTAATCATTGTGTGATGACTATGAATCACGAAGTTCTAATCGTCCTCAGCTGTCCTTTTGTATGAACAATCAGTCTGTGTGCAAATTGAGAAGACCTGATCTTATAGTCAACACAAATGCAAATATGTTTTAGTGCCTTCTAAACATTACTTGTACATCTACAGTCGTCTAGGTATCGTTTACTTTTTGGCAAATGTTGTTTTGAATACTGACCCAGGATCTTCATTTTCGAAGGGCAAGGACGTTCTCAACAGTAGTTTTGTGACGTGTACACACAGCGAAAACGTGAGAAATTCAAAGTAACTTCCAGCAATATGGTAAATAACAGTGACTTATATCATAGTAGAAAAATGCTATAGTTTACACAGCTAGATGGTATTTCAAAGCATGAGAGATTCAGTCGAGAAAATCTTGCAATATTTGTAAAGCAGTGATATTTTTTTTAGTTGTGAATACTGATCCGAGATCTTCATTTTTGAATGGCAAGGAGGTTCTAAACAGTAGTTTCCTCTCGTCTACACAGAGCGAAAACGTGAGAAATTCAAGTAACTTCCAGCAAGATGGTAAATACCAGTAATTTAAATTATGGCGGAAAATGCTATTGTTTATGCTGCTAGATGGTATTTCAACGCATTGGACATTCGGAGCTTAGCTTTGTTTAATAACACGAATTTATATACAGTTTATTTAGAACATCTTAAAGAGCAACGCAAACTCAAGCCATCGAGTTTCAAGCCATATAATTGTTGTTGTTTGCCTAATTTGAGGATGCCTTTATTTCAAGATCTGCCGTGCATCAATGTTAACGCTCGCATAAAGCATTGTGGAGATGCGAATTTCCATATAGGTATCCGTACACAAGTGATTAATTTGTTAACTAATATATTTATAACCATTTAACCCCACTTTTACTTTCATAATGTGTACACGATGTGATGCGGTTTTGTTTCTTCTCTGGATCAAAATTGAATGCATAAGCTCATATTGAGTTCAGTCCTAATAGACGTTATTCACGTTAATTTATAATAAAGACGATTTACTGTGGTACCAGTACGTCACCACATTTTTTTGTATCAAAATTCTTGCAAGGTATTCTTGCAAAGAAATGTCACTATGCATAAGGCATATTAATTATAATATTTTGCTTTTAGAAGAAATTCGGAGGATAATTGAGAAACAGCCTTGTGATCTACAGTCATTTATGAACGAATGCTCAGAACGATTTAGTGAAGTTAAGTGAAGATGATTGTTGTCATATCAACAAATACAGCAATGCACAAATCTGGCAAGGGAAAGTCCTATTAATTTCAGTGATCTCACATAAAGTGAATATTTCCATCATAGTGACGAGAGTGACGAAGAAGCGAGCAATCTAGTTGTTAAAAGGATTATCAATAGAGTCAGGTTGACTATATTTAATTGTTGCACATTACAACGAAAATATAAAAACGTTAAAGTCTTCATTGTTTCAGGTCGTCAAGGAAACTGTATTATCGCGTGCCTTTGACCGCACAAAACACAGGCAACGCTAGTTAGCAAAACCCGAAACCGCAGTGGTGATAAAGCCGTATCAACGAATAAGAATGCGAGAGCTTAATAAAGTCATTGTAGTATCAGTTCTTAGTTTTCAACTAAACAGCTAATGTCTAATATGAAAACAATTCTGTGTATCATGATGATACATCATTAATATTAAATATTTGCAACAACTTTAATGGTTTTGACTGAAATCGTAAACAACTGAAGGAAAAGCAGCAATGCTATAACTAGAGCAAAACGTGCTTGCGGAATACAATAAAATTTATATGTGAACAATTCAACAAACAGAAAAGAATAAAGATAAAGTCTAAAACAAAGTCGTCATAAATACGAATGCAACAGAAACAATTACAACAAACAGAGAAAGAAAGATTCGCATGCGACAAATATCTGTAGCATATTGACAAACGGACACGATATTTCGAACATTGCAAAGCATGCGAACATCAGAAGTGAAGTAAAAATTCTGTACCTTATTTTTGTTCAAATCTCAATGAAGTATACTCCAGCTGTTGTCATTCTCGTTTTATTTTTCTTATAGGTAGAAGCAAACGTCACTTGTTTATTTCCTGAAAATTAAAGAATTTATACGAGATTAATATAATCTTTTACTCGCTAACCTACTGTACGTTAACTTGAATAAAATATGTCAAGGTCCAACACAATAGCTTAACAGAGGGATTGTAAATATATACTCTGGCTATTAAGGTGGTGGTGGGGGGAAGGGGAAGATAACATGCGCAAGCATAATTCATGCCTATTCAGGGTTGCAATGCCTGGGAATTCGATGAAAGTACTGTATACCATTATGATTTTGTGTTCACGTCTTCCTTTGTTGTTGAATGAAATTTCTAAAGAGTGATGTCTATCTTAATTCGGGTTGAAATGATGTAAAGGGTAAATCAATTGTGATTTTGTGCTAAGCTGTCCAATATTTTTTTTCTCAAAACATAATCTCCTCTCTGTACGCATCTCTCATCCATACATATATTTACCTTTTTATCCCCTTAGTCTTAGGTGCTTGAACTTGCATATTCGTTGCAAATTACATATCTAAAATGTACGGAAAACTTAATTAGTTTTGATCAGTTCAAGCAAAAGATTCACAGCGATAATCACCAGGCGAATTTCCACAAAAAGTTATTTCTACCTTGATAACACTGTATTTTTTTTTCTTTTCATAACACTGCCGTTTATGATACTTTTCTTTTATTTCTTATTTGAAATTCTTTTTACAACTTGGATTGATTCCGGTAGCCACAGGGATGTTGCCCTTTACAGTTTATGTTTCTAAAGGTGGTTTGAAACTGAATGAATGAAAATGAAAATTAGAAAAAAGCATCTAGGACAATATTTTCTGCAAATTACATCACAACAATAAAGAAAACAAATCGTTGCATGCTCCATCAAGGATGTCAAATGTTTGTAGTTTTTTTTGCCGTTTCAATTATACTTGCAATGTGATGAGATACACTATCAGTGACTGAAATTAACCTATGCATTTAACTGTGGGCTAAAGTCAAAAAGGCTCATGTGACAGTTGCAAAACGAATGTTATTTACATATGGTATAATTATGGTATTATGGGTTAAGTTTAACTTTCATGACAAATTGTCTATCAATATTTACTAGGAAAACGAGTCATAAACAGACTATATTATCACAGGCACATTACAATTTGCAACACCACATCACATCCTGGGGCAGATCAGCATTTTTATTATTTCTAGGGACCCACTGTGACATCATTTGGCTATACCTACATTCTTGTGCAGCTGGAATTATTGAGCATTACTCAGATTAATGGCCACCCATCTGCATAGAATCTGATTCAACAGCCAACACCTCTTGGGCCATACCAGGGAATCCATTGGTAGCTGATAGGGCTAATCTATCCCTGAGCACAGCAACATTACAGCCAAACTAAAGTTAAATAATAACTTAAATAAAAAATGAAATTTTAAATTTCCTGATCACATTATTTGAGGTTTTGATGATGATATACAAGCTGCAACATAATACTTACTGTACAACAAATGCAAGTAATCATACATCTGTACACCAAATGAGCATCCAGTATGTTTCAGCTTGAAAACTTCACAGGTCTAGTAACCAAGACAAGTATTTATTATTTAAAAGTATTTATTATGTAAAAGTATTTATTTATTTATAATTATAAGTATTTCTCTGTACCAGCAATTTTCCACCATTGCCATAAGAACAGCTGAATTTCTTTGGGTTTTACAACTACAAAACAGACAGTACATTTCATAAGAAAACTTGCATGTGCGTAAACATGTTTGTACATGTAGTTTGGTTTGCACTGCCAACTTAACAATAGACAGTAAGAAAATTTTAAGTCCCCCAACTCTCCATCACGTGAAGTATTTAAAAGCCTTATTTATATCATATTGGCAATTTTAACCTAAAGTCTATACCATGGGAAAAAATGCCATAAGCCCAGCAATGTGTTACCTAAAAGTAATCCCTGAATGATACTATTTCATAACTATTCCCTGTTTTATCAAATATTTAAATTGTCTACGTTAATAAAAACACAAAACAAGTTTACTTCCATAGGCCTACAAGTAGGAAACAGGTAAAATAATTTGTGAAGGAAACTATATCAATCATTTCTGTCATTGTAAAATAAATCCATCAAAACTTTAGAGAATATCATGAAGCATGAACAACATCTTTAACAATTAAAAAACCTCATCTAATTATTGTTTATGCAGAAAGGTATCGACAAATCCTTTTGTGATTTTTAAACTCACTTTACCAGCACAAATCGCAATATACTTATTAGCAAAATAAATGTCAGGTTATGATTACATGGGAATTCCACTCTATTTCCTAAGCAAGTAATTCTATCTGACAATATGATGTTGCAATATTGAAAAATATCAATACTGAAAAAAAGTAACATATGTCATTTACCAGCTAGGAGGTCAAGATAGAAAAATATTTTGTCAACATCTCAAAAATGGCCCAAGACTGAGAGACATTTTTGAGACTGAGAAAAAATATTTTTCTATCTAGACCAACCTACAAGGCAAATAACATTTTTAATTTTTATTTGTGCATGCCTAGTGGAATCCTTAAAAAATCCAGTGTTCCAGTCAGGCTTTGAGATTGGCTAGTTTGTTACTTTACTTCAATATTTATTGAAGCATGGCTGACAAACAGCTAAAACTATGAGAAATGAGTTTTTATCTGCTTGTTTCTTGTAATTGTATCATAGCTGCAAGTAATTATTACTTCTTACCAGAGTGGAAAGTTTCTACTACACAGTTGGTAAAGTTTCTACTTGCTTCTATATACTCTCTATATTGCATTTTGTAAATCTCAGACGCACAATTTTCAAACTTTCCAGTTCCGACTGCCTATATTACTACAAACTGACCAAGTTCTTCACAAAAATGAAATTAACCATTTGGCATGTGATCAGCCATACATGACTATCAGTTCACATGTTTGGTATGTAACCTGGGTATAGGGACAGAACTCAGGTTTTAATGACTGTTTATTAAATAGATCCATGGTATTACTAACAATGGAAATGTTGTTGGTAAACTATAGCATAATGACAATCTAACATTCTAGTCACATATTCATAAACATTTTCAAAGACACAATAGTTTTATTTCAGTGTGCTTATATCACACATGCATTTGTGTGCCTTAAATAAAACATGGGGGGGGGGATAGATTCAATTGATCCCACAGATATGCCTCGCTTTATATCTTAAGTTATCAGCTTGGTATATAAGGGGTGCAACTATGCTGACCTCGTATCAAAACAGAAGATATAATATTATGAAACAAGTACTCGGTATGGCTTACTACCTTCGGTTACGGTCTTTACGATCCCAAATATGTCTGTCTCGTGTGTTGTCGTTGCGTGGATTGTTCATATGACAACAGTTTGTCTTGTTGATATTCCGTAAATATCCGCGTAAATAATTTAATCTGTATGTAAGAATTTATGCGCAAGACTCCGTATTATACTCTTGTCTTCAATTTACTTTTAAAACGCATCTCCAAACATTGGATTGACTTGGATTCTTTCACATACCACTGAGCTTTACAATATCTGACCGGTGCACCATCTTGAATTTATCCGCGTTAGTTGTCCGGACACTATTGAAATTATTGCAGTAAATCGAATACTAATATAAGTGTAATCCTTTATATTCATATAAGTGTAATCCTTTACACAAGTAGAAAACGATATTACACTAAAAGCATGGTGTTCCCAAATTTAACATGTGTATAACAGTGTCACGTGAACAACAATAAACCAATCATATGTCTATGAACAATTATGGACTTTGAACCCCAAATATACTTTGACCTAAGATCCTGTGATTAAAGTGTGATCATTGCAGAGGCCCTGTTAGGGGTTTTAGGTATAAGGTATATTTACCCAAAGTCTTTTAGTTATAAAGTATAAATAACGATAGACTTTTGGGTATAAAGTATAAATGATCACTGGCGTTATACTTTTAGCTATAACAAAAACTGACCACAAGACATTTTGTGTCAGCTATTCGAGGCATTTGGGAGCATTTATTTGTCAATAGTTACCAAAATACCACGGAATGAATCACTATTGTTTTCTCTAGACATTTACCGTTTTAGAATGAAAAATATTCAATATTGGAGATGCTACAGCGACTTGCAGCGTATACGTGAACATAGCACAAATGTCGCATTTTGATTTGAGTCAATTTTAGCCCGCACGTATCACATTTCACCTGTCAAAACATGCGAAGAAAGCCCTACGGTTCCCTGGGACTGGAAAGAAAGTTTTTCTGAGTTTACCCCCCTCGTAATTTTATTTACCCTTTTTTCTGGACCTTCATAAACGTGCTGACAGCGATACTTCTGCTAAATATCCTTACAGCTGTTGTTGTCACAATCGAGAACTAGGGCCAGAGAACACAACAAACAGCAGTGCTCACAATAAAAATTATGTAATATGCCAACAATTGAAGTATCACTGCAATCAACGACCACCTAAATATACTTTTTGACCTAAGATCCAATGATTAAAGTGTGATCATTACAGAGGCCCTGTTAGGGTTTTTAGGTATAAGGTATATTACCCAAAGTATTTGTTAAGATTTTTTTAGTTTGTAGTATTTTCGTAAGAAACTTAGCTTAAAATGTAGAAAAAATTCAACGAGGCTTTTAATGTTATTTTGAAAAATATATGTACTTATGAGATATCCTGGTATATATTATTTGCATTGCATGTTAAAAATGCCCACCATCAAACAAACGTATGGCTGTCGGATTCGAAGGCTATATCGGACATTTGCCACGTGATTGGATGCTGGTCTCTGAGTGGTTGGCTTCAAACGCGATATCCAAATTTTCAGTAACAATGTGGTAAGCTGTTGGCTTACCACAATAAAAACTGTTCGTTTTAAAAAGACCCGTATGCTATTGCGTTTCATTATAAACTTCTTAACGATTGTGTTTTATTACACAGTAAACGAAAGCCTGAAGTGAAGTGAAGTAAAATGTTCTCATAGATATATATCCTAGGTACGCATGTAAACAATCATCTCAAATAGTGCGGTGGCTTAGCGTCAAAAATTGGCAAGATCGTGACAAAGCTGACAAAGTCAGTATTCTCTTCCCCCGCGACTCCTCATGACAATTGAAATGTTTTTAGGTGTGATGAACAAGTTCAAAATTTTATCACTCCAGGGGGGGGGGTGAAAATAGGTTGCAAACGTTTGTTCATGCCACACTTAATTATCGTATTTAATGTGTTTGGTTTTTTCCTGAAAGACATGGACCTATAGGGCATATAAAATTTTCTGTTTGATATTTTCAAATTAAAAATTATTGACTGGCAGAGAAAAGTTGCCAACCGTTAACGTGCCACCTCATCGAGGTAACAACCCCCTGACTTTAAAATTTTTGGCACCCCTTCTTAAACTCATTAGGATGCATAGTTAATCAATTATGTAAGGCCGGTGCCCAAGTTTTTCACTGCCAGCAACGATTTTTACCATCAGCCACCAGACTAAAACTTTCATACGCGCTTACATTGTTAAACGATTTTGCTATACCTTGCTTGTTTTCTGTTATTTTCGCATGAAGCTTTGCCAAAATATAGAGAAAACTAACGTCACTCATGTGGTGCATTTTAAAAAAATAGATGATGTAAGATAGCAAAAATATTCTGTATTTATTATTATATATTTATAGTATAGCTCGAATTTATAACTCCTATATATTTTACCATGAAATCAATTCATTTCTTCGAGCCGCTTTTCAGGCGAAAGAATCACCTCTCATGCATACGAAACAGCAGCCTAATGAAATAACTTGTATTGCTAGTTAAAATTGTGTTTTAAAGCTTTAGAAATATTGCTCTGCAGGTTTGGAACTCACTCCTACAGACCTACATATTTCAACAACGGAAGCGACCCCAAAGCAAATACATACACGTGCGCGCACAGTTGAAAATTGAAATTCCGTGGGTGTTTAATGTACACGTATGCAATACAATTACTAGCCTAATTTTGAGCCTCATTAGTTGAGCCTCATTAGTTAGTTTCAAAGAAACTTTGCACTGAAAAAACCAAGCATCATCTGAGGAATTAGCGTCTTGAAAATCAAAATGCAAGTTAAACTAGAAAATTGGGTAAGTAATTGTACTGACTCCATGAATTTTCAATATTCTTATCTTGGTTTCAAAGTTTATATGGTACTTGGCTTCAAATAATTTATCATAGGAGTTTTATTGCGTTATATATATTGCATTCGAAAGGACTCAAGAAATGAAAACTCGCGTCAATTTTCGTAACTCCTATTTGGACACAACAAAGTTGTCTTGAAAAAATGACCATTCCGCCTGCACTTGAAAACAATCTTTGACCTTGATGAAACAAGAACGCAAGTCATTGCAAGTTTTAACTACCGCTGACTCGTGAGAAAGTTTGCACAGGCTTGCCACAAGTCTTTTCCAACTAGCGATCACTGACGAGACATCCGGACAAGCTCAGGCAAATTTTTCTTGACCTTTGAAATTATTATTATTATTATTATTACTATTACTATTACTATTATTATTACTATTATTATTACTATTACTATTATTACTATTATCATTATCATTATTATTATTATTATTATTATTATTATTATTATTATATTATTATATTATTATTATTATTGCTATTATTACTATTATTATTACTATTATTATTATTATGATATTTAGCCAGGATACCAACATCACCGAAGTGTTTTTCAGTTGGGTCCTGCAATTATAATTATTACATGAACATTGATAATTAGATATATACAAAGGCATGACATACAATATGTTACTATCATTTACAATATTATATAAACTTAGTACATTAATTATTACATTAAAATAAACATGGTACACTAAAATTCACGAACAACAAGTACACAACACATTACATCACAAAATGATACGATACAATATGACACAAAGTGTAACACTAAATATAATAGAATTCAATTAGTAATATATTTAATAACCAGATCCGCACACAGTGTTCACCAAACACAAAAAAGGAGGAAAAAACTTGAGATCGAGGTGCAAAAATAGAAAAAGCCTACAGAAAATATCTCCATTTAGTGCGCAGAAATAAGGGATTTGGATATTATCTCTCAATTGTACTACTTCTCAGACAAGCTTTGAAGCTATGGAGTGTACTAGCGTTTTTAGTTCTTTCATCTAAATTGTTAAAGTCAATAGAAGCTTGGTAGGTTGGTGCTTGTTTCCCTTTGTTGCTGTTCACTCTTAGTAGATGTAGGTCGTTACTTCTTGTGTTGTGGTTGTGTATACTGACATTTTTGGTCAGGTCAAAGTCAAAGTGTACTAGCCCATTGACACATTTGTAAATGAAGATGCATCGGTGGTTATGTCTTCTTGTCTTCTTGTCTCAAACAGTGGGAGGATCAGTGATGTATAAAGGACACAACGTGTACCCAGATCTAAACAATCCCTTATACGTCGTAAAACTCCGATTCTTTGAGTCTGGTTCGATAGTTTCTAATCTTATCTACTCTAATAATCCAACTTTCCAAACAGTCTAGATACGAAAGAAAGGCATCGAAAATCCTTGCTAAAACTTGCGCGTCTTTTGATCACTTGCATTGCGAGTCATAAGTTTAAACTTACGTTGACTTGTGTCTCGTTTCGTCAAGGATGTTGAAAAATACGAGTGTTTAAAATACGTGTGCTTTAAACACTCGTATTTTCCAAGAGTGATTAGAGATTGGAACCTACTGCCAAGTGATCTGAAGGCTATTGCTGAAATTAGACTCTTTAAAAGGTAATTCAGAAAACATTTTCTTGAACCGCTAAACGATTATATACCTCCGTAATTTTTTATATTATTTGTTATTGAAATTTAAATATTTATATATCTCTGTATTTTATTGTATTTTTTATTACTTCATATCTTAGTGTAAAAGTTAACTTGTGTGTATTGCACTGTATTCGTTTATAAAATTATGGCAGGCAGATTCAATTGGGGCTACGCTCTGTCTGCTCACCTATCATCTCTGTAATTTGTTTCGATGATGAAGTAATTAAACTAAACTAAACTAAACTAAACTAAACTAAACTGAACTAAACTAGGGATGCAAAATATGAAATGTAACTCGAAGGTACACCTGTAGTTCAGCAAATAATATATTTGTAATAAATAAAATATAGTACAATACTTTCTTTTTGTATTAAAATGTCCAAAACAAATATCTGTTGTCAAAATAATAAGCTTTAACGTAGACTGACACTAATGATAAAGCCTATATTTAATATAATTGGACGTTGACACGTATTTAGCATCTGACGTTGCGCTTTGGAGCTAGTTAAGGAACAGAACTTTACAACTGATCTGAATGATCACATACATATTAGTAATGTTTGGAAACGAAATATGTGTCCGGGAATACATAAGGATACACGAATACGACATTTACGTGACAAACAATTAATGAAAACAAAATATTTTAAACAAGAAACAACGATACATATATTACACATACAAACACGAGAAGTCCACAAATATATACATTCAGTAAACCTTTTGATATGTATTCAAAACAAAGCTGAATTTCATATCGGACCAAAAGTTACAAAAAATCTCAACATAAGCATATATAGACATACAACACACAAAAAATCAGAGAAAAAATTAAAGGAAGACATACATACGCCACAGGATTAAAATAGGTAAGAAAACTGAACAAGACGTTTGAATTGATTTTCCAGTCATAGTTGAGCCTGCACGCACGTTTTCACAGCATTATAGCATTGCTGTTTTTACACTCAGATTGTTTTGTCGAAACATCACCGGCGATCACTAATAAGCACTATTTTATCACCAATACACAAAAAAGCGTGAATTTTTGACTACCTGATACGATGAAGTGAAAATAGACGTTCTAAGGAAAAGCCCTTCGTCGCGTCGGTCTACAGTAATTATGCATGTTTAAAGTTAAATGGGAAGATAATTAAAAAAAATCATACATGGATACTTCTTTCTTTAGCCTACTGTGGACGGAGACAATATTTATGCAAAACCGGTGCATATTCACTGCACGAAAAAAGAAACCAGCTTCACGTGATGAAAAGTGGACGGTAAGTAGGACGTCATGCAATTTTAACTTTACACAAATTTTCACATGGTTCTGCATATTTGAGTGCGGTTCTTGCAATATAAAACAACCCAGACATAACACCATACATCAGTGGGGGGGGGGGGGGGGAGGGGTGTTCAAAAGCAGGTTAGATTAACCCTGGGTTAATACACTTCATTAATAATAATAATAAAGTATTCCAGGCTCGAAAATCAATGAACTTTAATGTTATTGTAAGCTTGCTAGAAAGAACATTTAAAAAAATATTGTTTATTGTGTTTTAGCTTTGTTGGGTATAACATTGACATTGATTCTAAATATTGTAGTTTATACATGACAGTGAGAATGTTGTCCTCAGAGAAACTGCTGTAGACTTCATATTCATAATATGTAGCAAGAGGTTTTGATGTTGTGACATTATATTTATATTAAAAAGATAGCTTCAATATACACAATTTGTATTTATTTAGTATTGGTTAGTATCGCTTTTCAACTCTATAAGAATGTTAATTTTTTGCAGACAAGATGCCTTGTTTGTTGCCCCCAAAGGCCCAAGAACAAGGGCTATAGTTTAAGTTTATGCTTAAAGAGTTAATAATTAATAGAGATTTTGAGAAAGAAAATGAATGGGAAGTTTGCAGAAATAATTTCACGCTGTACATTTGCGGTTATAGGTGAACTTAAATATTAACGAATCTCACGCACGTA
The DNA here is from genome assembly GCA_963855995.1 of Muricea muricata. Lineage (NCBI taxonomy): Eukaryota > Metazoa > Cnidaria > Anthozoa > Malacalcyonacea > Plexauridae > Muricea > Muricea muricata. The sequence continues at coordinate 848,905 of OY979716.1, forward strand.
ATAAGAAACGACCACAAGGTATATCAACGGACGTATTTAACGAACCAAGGATTGTCAAAGTTTGGTATCTCATTTCTGAAGATGATTCACTACCCAAAAAAACGCAGGCCCTACAGGAAACGTCATAACTTGCAAACAACATCCAATCTAAGCTCTCCGAGTGCGACTGAAATTGCAGTCGTTGATTCAAACAATCTTCCATCGAGTACGGCTACCAGTGCAAGCGTTAATCAAACAGCAAATGGAATTTCTCGCGATACAAAACTTCAACGAACGACAGATCATCCTTTGAACACTGATTCAAACATCTTCCATCGTGTAGTGCTACCGGTGCAAGCGTTAATCATACAGAAAATAAAATTTTTCGCCAAACACAACTTCAACGAAAGACAGATCATCCTTGAACACTGATTCAAATATTCTTCCATCGATTATTGCCACCAGTGCAGGCGTCAATCAAACAGAAAATGGAAATTTTTTGTGAGACACAACTTGAACGAACGACAAATCATCCTTTGAACACTTATTCAAACATTCTTCCATCGAGTAGTGTTACCAGTGCAAGCGTTAATGAAACAGAAAATGGAATTTGATATACAATGTATTTAAAACATAGAGAAAGCAAAAATCGAGGCAGTATGTAACCGTTGGAATTGTAGTGATTTCGCTTTTACAGTATTTACCAGCTTAAATTTGTTGAGAGAATTGTATACATGCAATTAACTCAAACACAGACATACCTTTTATGCAAGTGAATATTTCTGACGTTGCATTTATTTGCTCGGAAACGTGCTTTTGGAATGTTTTGAAAAAACGTAGATCCGCTCATTATTTTCCAAATGTGAATTACTTACTGCTATCGAAAGCAAAAACATTGGTTTTGCAAGAGCTGGCGGTCACTGGATGTGGGAATCAACCAACAGCACATTAACAGTTTTTCAATTCATAACAATGATAGTATATGCCCAATCTAATTTAGTACCGTAAAAAAAACACCATCTCGTTTCAGAAATATTAAACACACAAAAGAGATCAATATTACGATGTAAGATAAACATATTTTAAAAATTTTCTCAAAAATGGAATAATTAAAATACAGTTCGCTTAAATATAAAACCATCGGATCTTATCTAATATTTAGCAATTTGAACAGTGTTTGGCACAATTAAATGTTTAGTGGAATGTATGTGCTCTTGTCCTATATCTGTTCATTTATTATGTTTAGAATGGGTTGATTACAAATACCCATATACTTATTAAGCTTTGTGGAAACACCACGTAAATTTATACAAAAAAACACATTTATACATAAATACCCATATGTTAATAAATTCGCTCCCGATGTATTTTTGAATTAGCAGCTCAAACGTTTTTTTGATTTTTCCGGTATTAAATTAGATTTGGCACTCGTTAACAGTGTGTCTGTTATGAATTGAAAGACCTGGTAAGGTGTTGTTGGTTCGTTGGCGCGCTGAATATATTTGATACATTGTACTGAAATTTGGGTTGATCTTTCCCGAAACTTAGAAGAACAGGTCTTTTTCAATTTATAGCAGTCACATTGTTTTAGGATGCCAAATCTAATTTGGTACCCCTTCCCCCCCCCCCCCCCCCCCCCGGACACGTATCAGAAATATTAAACACAATACTTTTCAATATCGTGATGTAAGACAAAAATTGTAGAAATTTTCTCGGCAAAGTATTATTAGTATACAGTCTGCTAAAGAGTAAAAAACCGACGGATCTTATCCAATATTTAACGATTTGAACGGTGATTGGCACAATTAATTCAATGCTTAATTCGGCACGTGATGTCTTATGTTCAGTGCAATGTGTTAGCTGCTTTCCTATAACTGTTAATTCATTGCATTCAGAATGTTTGATTACTCCATCTGCCGTAGGCGAGGCGGAGTTTTAATTCGTCCCGTTTCTGTTTTTTGATATTTTTTTAGGTGTCAGAAGTCGGTGCAGCGCTCATGGGTGAATTGAATTTAAATTCGGAAAAAAATATTTTATATTTCTTTTATAATATAGCACAAAGAACTTTAACAGAAGAGTGGCGGGAAATTTACCGTGTTGACATAGAGTTATATAAACACGGCTCTTAGCCAATCAGCGTTCAGAATTTACAAATGCTATATCATAAATATATATAAAAAATTCAAACGTAAAATTTACCTCAAAACCAACAAAAAACTTCCAAAAAAATTAGGACAAAGGAAACTTTGACAACAAATGAACATCCTCCCACGAAATATTTCAGCAATTTGTCGAAAGTTTTTCACATTTTTTCCGCTTCATTATTTGTTTTTCAGAATGTTTTTAAGTGAATATTGTTCATTGGTTGACAAAGTTTCCTTTGTCCTAATTTTTTTGGAAGTTCTGTGTTGGTTTTGAAGTAAATTTTACGTTTAAATTTGTTATTTATATCGACATGGTTGAAAGAGTTTCCTCCCTTCCCAAATATTATGTATGTATACGTCGTGCATGCACTGTGTGCATGTCACTGCAAAAGCAAGGCGGATATATTTGTATTAAACAATTCTACAACTCTAGAAGTGTTACTTATTGCCCCTTCAAGATTTATTCGACAATAAAGCTCTTTTCATGTAAAACAATCAAATCAAAGTTCTAAAGACGCATATTCTTTCTTTCACCAGGTTGACAGTTCAAATATGGAAACCCTCAATCACGTAAAACGGGGAGAACAAAAGCTGTATTGTTTCATCGAAGTTTGCGATTCCTTGTTCCCGTCTGTTTCAAGAAGCACAGTGAGACTTTGGCTTAAAAACGTCCAAATACAAACAATTTATCCTACCCTAGATGAAAAGCGAGTCTTCAAGGACCGAAATCCAAAAATTAAGTGCTCCGTGTTTGACCTGATCAGCGAAGGTGGCCTCGAACGGTTGTTGGCACGGGAAAATGACAAGCGACGCCCTGAAAAACTAGTGAATTACAGCGACGACAGCGCAGATGAGATTGACGGACCGCAGTTGGCAGTAGCAACCCCTGAAAAATTGTGTTTGCCACCCTCAACGCCTGCATGCTGGCCAGGCGACACCATCTACGCCCGCTTCAACCTCGAGTTGTCAAACGCCTACCGACGGCGTGTCTGAATCACTCTCACCTGCAGACCAGACATCCGAAGAAGCAGTCACGCCCGGAAAAAGAAAAGGCTGTAGAACTCCTTATGCCTTGTCAATACAAGAGGCTGGCGACTACGTGAATTGCGAAGTCGATGCTTTACGTAAGTTTTATAAAATTGAGTCGAATGCAAAACGAAATGGCCCTCCTTTTGCGCAAGCAACTATCGACAAACTGGTCGAACGGATTTATTGTTTCTTGCATTTCTGCACCCGCACTAAAAGCATACCTGTAGTGCATCTAGTCCTGTTTAATGACGACACTTTGATATGCGAATACGTCGAATTTCTTCCGAAAGTTAGAAAACTTATGCCAAACACAATAACAGCTCACTTAACCGCCATAATCAATGTCATTAAATATAATTTGCGCGAAGATTGGAGTGCGTACGACCAATGCACAGCGATCCTTTCATGTAGGTCTTTTCAGCGTCAATTTTCCCGGCAAGCTAAATTGATTTCACGACGCAGCAAAGAAGGTATGTGCATGAAAAAGTCATCACAGCAATTCTTTTTTAATCCCATATTAGACACAATAAGAAATCTTGAGGCAAAGATTTATGAAACTTCGGGCATACAAAAGGCCAGACATCTCCATGATTTCGTAATGCTAGCGATGTACTTGAGGGTTAATCCAGGTAGGTCAAAGGAAATAAGCACACTGCAAGTTTTCGTCGAATCAGGCGATAATTCATTCGACCCAACTTCGTTTATCCACACAAACGTCATCGTGTTTAGGAAAGACAAAACAGTTTCTTTGGTTGAAAACGACTTTAAAACAGTTCAGTCGGCCTGTCCACGAAACATTAACTTATCGGATGACCAGGATTTAGTGTACTATTTGAATCAATACAATACAGCTACGGCCAGTCTCCTGCAGGCCAAATCGCACGCCCACTTTTTTCTCAATTGTTCGGGGGAGCCCTTTAATCTCAATTGTTCGGGGGAGCCCTTTAAAGACAGTGCCAGTTTATGCAAGTATTTGGGCGATTTGATTGGGCGAGAAGTTTCGATACGAGTTTCCACAAATGCACTAAAGCATTCAATCGTGACATATTTCAACACCTTGGAAGATTATAAGAACTATACTGCTTGGAAGAACTTTACTGCTTTATCGAGGTTTGCCAACAACTCTTTCCCCAAACACCAAAATCTACGGTTAAGAGCTGGTGTCGTTCACTTAAAATTCCAACAGTAACATGCGAACCTGAAGAAAGATCCCGTTTCAAAACGAATAATGCTTCCCTATGCGACGACCATTAACTCTACAATTGCTGGTGAACGTGAAATGTGCCGTGACATTGTTGTTTATAGTGACAGTTCGGAAAGCGAAAATGAAACGCTACGAGTAAAGTCCCCAGTAATGGCAGGTACACCTGAGGTTCAATGCACGCCGGAAACAAAACCCGTTACAGCTCGTAAAAGATATCAGTTACCTATCGAAGAATGCTCTGAGGAACTAAAAACCGAACTTAAAGACCTGCGAAAATTCTACGAACGTCCGCTCAACCTATTGCGATCCACCGCTCCATTTGCCACAGCCACCCTAGAAAAATCAAGAGAGCGGACTCTGTATTTCCTGCATTACTGCAAAAACGTTAAGAATATTTCAGAATTACGGTATCTCTTTTTAGTAATGGTAGTTTATACACGGACTATTAAGAACATCTGAGAGACAGTTGAAATACACATAACCGTAGCTATAAATGTTGTTAAATTTAACATAGCAGTAATTCTTCCCTAAATCCGTCTTTTTCCTCTGTGATCCAAGCATATCAATCTTTTCAGCACCAGTTTCAAAGAGAAAGTTCAGTGCTTGCGAAACGCTCGAAAGAAGGCCTGACCAGTAAGTCCACTAAACAATTTTTTTCGCCCACGTTTTAGAAACCTTAAGAAGCCTGAGAAATTATTATTTCGAATCAGCTGGCCTGATAAAAGAGAGGGTTATTATTTTGCAGTTTGATTTTAAGACATCAAAAACGACAGGCCCAACAAAAATTGACCTCTCAGATGACAAAGATTTAATTTACTTTCTAAGATTGTATTTACAAATTAGAATTTCGTTACTTCTTGGTAAAGATCATGATTTTTGCTCGCGAGACACAACTTCAACGGACGACAGATCATCCTTTCAACACTGATTCAAACATCTTCCATCGAGTAGTGCTACCAGTGCAAGCGTTAATCAAACAGAAAATAAAATTTCTTGCCAAACACAACTTCAACGAAAGACAGATCATCCTTGAACACTGATTCAAACAATCTTCCATCCATTATTGGCGCCAGTGCAGGCGTAAATCAAACAGAAAATGGATTTTTTGCGAGACACAACTTGAACGAACAACAAATAATTCTTTTAACACTGATTCAAACAATCTTCCATCAAATAGAGCTACCAGTGGAAGCGTTAATCAAATAGAAAATGGAATTTCTCGCCAAACACCACTTCAACGAACGACAGATCATCCTTTGAACACTGACTCAGACAATCTTTCATGGAGTAGTGCTACCAGTGCAAGTGTTGATCAAACAGAAAATGAAATTTCTCGCGAGACACAACTTCAACAGACGACAGATCATCCTTTGAACACTGATTCAAACAATCTTTCATGGAGTAGTGCTACCAGTACAAGCGTTAATCAAACAGAAAAAAAGAATTTCTCGCCAAACACAACTTTAACGAAAGACAGATCATCCTTTGAACACTGACTCAGACAATCTTTCATGGAGTAGTGCTACCAGTGAAAGCGTTAATTAAACAGAAAATGGAATTTCTCGCGAGACACAACTTCAACAGACGACAGATCATCCTTTGAACACTGATTCAAACAATCTTCCATGGAGTAGAGCTACCAGTGGAAGCGTTAATCAAATAGAAAATGGAATTTCTCGCAAAGCACAACTTCAACGAACGACAGATTATCCTTTGAACACTGATTCAAACAATCTTCCATGGAGTAGTGCTACCAGTGCAAGCGTTAATCAAACAGAAAATGGAATTTCTCGCGAGACACAACTTCAACGGACGACAGATCATCCTTCGAGCACTGATTCAAACTGATTCATGGAGTAGTGCTACCTGTCCGCGCTGAGCTGTGTGTTTTTTGTTCAATGCCTATTCAATTTAAAATAGTTTGCTTAAGCGGGAGGACACGTCTTCCCAGTTGCAATTGAAGCTTGACCAAATAAGTTAATGCTATACATCAAGCCTCAATCCATTAAGAAATTTTGGTGCTTTATCTCTTTCCACTTTAAATAATTTTTAGAGCGAGTAAAATTTTTCGTTACTTTCTGTCGCATTAAATATCCCCACGAAAGTTAGACTTCTTGACAACGTGGATGTTGTTCATTCGTTCATCACGTACCTACTCGAGTATATTAACAGATCTTAGAACGATTACAGCATTGATCAGCCTATGCAAATTTGTTCATCGTCGTAGTGAAAAAATGGGCTCTTGTGTAAAATTGGTGCGTTTGAAAAATATACAAAACCAGCTGTCGCCACGACAGCATGTAAATCAGCTTGCAGCGAAAGCCGGCTTGTGTGCTGATAAAACTCTGTCATTTATGTTCCGTCACATTTTGGACACCATCAAAAGCTTAAAAGAGAAAGTGGACTGTTCAAAAGAGAAGCCTGGTCATACTCGAATGCTTCATGACTTTCTTATAACAGCCTTGCACGTTACTAGTATGTGTGGTCGATCGAAGAAAGTGCGACCTCTGGAACTGTTCACGAGTTTGGTACTATATATTTATTATATGCCAACTATATAAGCCATATAATTGCTGTTATTTGTCTAATTTGAGGATGTCATTTTTGAGATATCCTGTCTTTACTTCAATATCCGCCGCGTATCAAAGGTTTATTGAATGCATGGTCGCATGTATTGTAGAAATACGCATTTCCATACAGGAATAAGTATTCCGTATTTAAGTGATCAATTTGTCAACTATTACTATCAATATTGTGTTTATTCCTAATAAACGTTATTCACCTTAATTCACAATAAAGATGATTTATTGTGGTACATGTACGTGACCACAGCTTAAATATTAGAAGAAATCCGGAGGATTATTGGGAAGGGCAGAGTGATCTACATTCGTTTATCAACGAACGCTCACAACAATACAATACGAGAAGTTTCGCTACGAAACGGTTGAACTGTGAAACGGGCTTCATGCTCTCATTTTGCACTATGATACACTAAACAACACACTTGCTCTTCAAACCGTACGGACTATTCAACTCTTGCTTGAACTCTGTAAAACGGCATATTTCTTTAAGCAAGAAACAGTTTACACGAAGCGAATTGACGACAGTTTACACGAAACGAATTGACAGTAGCGATAACTGTCGGGGGTTTTAAAAGAAATACAACAGACTGAAAGAAAACGTGTAACGTTTGACCGCATTGTTAAAAAATGTAGGAATGCCTGTTGCTATAGATACGCGGAAAACACGCTGTATACGAAATTTTAACTTGTAGATACGGTTTTCGAGTCCTAGGGAACCGTAGGGCACTTTCTTCGCATGTTTTGACAGGTGAAATGTGATACGTACAGGCTAAAATTCACTCAAATCAAAATTGACTCAAATATTGAATATTTTTCGTTTTAAAGCGGCAAATATCTTGGGAAAACAATAGCGACTCATTCTTTGGTATTTTGGGGAAGATACAATGAAGGATGGACTAGATTTTTTCAGCAAAAGGTCAAAATAACTACAAAGTAATTGATATTTCGAGCGTAAAAAAGCCGACGCGCTATAGTTTAGATTTCGCTGTATTTTTTTAGTTTGGAGTATCTTCGTATGAAACTTAGCTTAAAATGTAGAAAAAATGCAACGATGCTTTTAATGTTATTTTGAAAAATATATGTACTTATGAGATATCCGGGTATATATTATTTCCATTGCCTGTTAAAAATTCCCACCATCAAACAAACATATGGCTGTCGGATTTAAAGGCTATATCGGACTTTTGCCACGTGATTGGATGCTGGTCTCTGAGTGGTTGGCTTCAAACGCGACATCCAAATTTTCAGCAACAATGCGGTAAGCTGTTGGCTTACCACAATAAAAACTGTTCGTTTGAAAAAAACTGTACGCTATTGCGTTTCATTATTAAACTTCTCAACGATTTTGCTTTATTACACAGTAAACGAAAGCCTGAAGTGAAGTGCCAGTTAAAATGTTCTCATAGAAATATACTCTAGGTACGCATGTAAACAATCATCTCAAACTTTCATACGCGCTTACATTGTTAAACAATTTTGCTATACCTTGCTTGTTTTCTGTTATTTTCGCATGAAGCTTTGCCAAAATGTAGAGAAAACTAACGTGATTCATGTGGTGCATTTTAAAAAAATAAACGATGTAAGATAGCAAAAATATTCGGTATTTATTATATATTTATAGTATAGCTCGAATTTATAACTCATATATTTTACCATGAAATCAATTCATTTCTTCGAGCCGCTTTTCAGGCGAAAGAATCACCTCTTATGGATACGAAACAGCAGCTTAATGAAATAACCTGTATTGCTAGTTAAAATTGTGTTTTAAAGCTTTAGAAATATCGCTCTGCATGTTTGTAACTCACTCCTACAGACCTACATATTTTAACAACGGAAGCCGCCCCAAGGCAAATACATACACGTGCACAGTTGAAACTTGAAATTCCGTGGATGTTTAATGTACACGCATACAATACAATTACTAGGCTAATTTTGAGCCTCATTAGTTGTCATCACCCCCCGGAGTTTGCACTATGACTGACTTACTGACCCACGGACTGTCTGATGTAAATTTCGCCACTCATCACAATAAGTTTCAAGCATCATCTGAGGATTTAGCGTCTTGAAAATCAAAATGGAAGTTAAACAAGAGAATTGGGTAAGTAATTGTAGTACTCAATGAATTTTCAATATTCTTATTTTGGTTTCAAAGATGGTTTATCTTTGGAATTTAATTGCGTTATATTGCATTCGAAAGGGCTCAAGAAATGAAAACTCGCGTCAATTTTCGTAACTTCTACTTGAACACAACAATGATTGTCTTGAAAAAATGAGCATTCCGCCTGCACTTGAAAACAATCTTTGACTTTGATGAAACAACAACGCAAGTCATTGCAAGTTTTATTTACCCGTTGACTCGTCAGAAAGTTTGCACAGGCTTGCCAAAAGTATTTTCCAACTTGCGATCACTGACGAGACATCTGGACAAAAATACAAGCACAGCATATTTTTCTTGACCTTTGAAAATCTGGTCTGATAGTTTCTAATCTTATCTACTCTAATAATATAACTTTCCAAACCGTCTAGATACGAAAGAAAGGCATCGCAAATCCTTGCTAGAACTTGCGCATTTTTTGATCACTTGCATTTCAAGTCATAAATTTAAACTTACGTTGACTTGTGTCTCGCTTCATCAGGGATGTTGAAAAATACGAGTGTTTAAAATACGAGTGTTTAAAATACGTGTGTTTTAAACACTCGTATTTTCCAAGAGTGATTAGAGATTGGAACCTACTGCCAGGTGATCTAAAGGCTCTTGCTGAAATTGGACTGTTTAAAAGGAAATTGAGAAAATATTTTCTTGAACCGCTAAATGATTATGTACCTCTGTAATTTTATTATTTAATACAAAACATAATCCGAACATTAGCATCTTGAAACCCAAAATATAAGTTAAACAAGAAAATTGAGTAAGTAATATTTCGATTTTATTACAAAATCATCATCAGACTTACTACAGTTACAATATATACAAGGTCTTATATACAAGTTGGCATGCCATGATGGCATCATAGAAACGGAAGCATCAATCGAAACCACGACATGTGCAGTGAGAAGTATGATAAAATGTGGGTGTGTGGATTAAGAGAAAAGACTTAGTTCTTTGCTCGCTTTGAGATCAGTGTTTAAACTGGGTGAATGATACTTGATATATATAGCTTCAAGCAACAAGAGAAAATTAGGTGTGCGAGAATTAGTGGTGTGCAGAATACGAGAGTTGTCAATTATTAAATTTGAAATAAAAGCGTTTTTTTATTATATTATTTTTTATTGAACTTTAAATATTTATATATCTCTGTATTTTTTGTATTTTTATTACTTCATATCTTCGTGTAAAAGTTAACTTTTGTGTATTGTACTGCATGTATGTCACTCGTTTGTAAAATTATGGCAGGCAGATTCAATTGGGGCGACGCTCTGTCTGCTCACCTATCATCTCTGTAATTTGTTTCGATGATGAAGTAACTAAACTAAGCTAAGCTAAACTAAACTAAACTAAACTAAACTAAACTAAACTAAACTAAACTAAACTAAACTAAACTAAACTAAACTAAACTAAACTAAACTAAACTAAACTAAACTAAACTAAACTAAACTAAACTAAACTAAACTAAACTAAACTAAACTAAACTAAACTAAACTAAACTAAACTAAACTAAACTAAACTAAACTAAACTAAACTAAACTAAACTAAACTAAACTAAACTAAACTAAACTAGGGATGCAAAATGAAATGTAACTCAAAGGTACACCCGTAGTTAAGCAAATAATATATTTGATATTTGTAATAAATAAAATATAGTACAATACTTTCTTTTTGTACTAAAATGTCCAAAACAAATATCTGTTGTCAAAATAATAAGCTTTAACGTTGACTGACACTACTGATAAAGCCTATATTTAATGTAACTGGACGTTGACACACATTTAGAATCTGACGTTGCGCTTTGGAGCTAGTTAAGGAACAGAATTACCTTACAACTGATCTGAATGATCACATACATATTAGCAATGTTTGGAAACGAAATATGTGTCCGAAAATACATTAGGATACACGAATAGGACATTTACGTGACAAACAATTAATGAAAACAAAATATTTTAAACAAGAAACAACGATATATATATTAAACATACACACACGAGAAGTCCACAAATATATACATTCAGTAAACCTTTTGATATGTATTCAAAACAAAGCTGAATTTCGTATCCGACTAAAAGTTACAAAAAATCTCAACATAAACATATATAGACATACAACAGACAAAAAACAGAGAAAAAGACAAAGGAAAAAACATATATACGCCACAGGATCAAAATAGGTAAGAAAACTGAACAAGACCTTTCAATTGATTTTCCAGTCATAGTTGAACATACCCACAACTTTTCATAGAATTATAGCATTGCTGTTTTTACGCTCAGATTGTTATGTCGAAACATCACCGGTGATCACTAATAATTACTATTTTATCACCAATACACAAAAAGCGTGAATTTTTGACTACCTGAAACGATGAAGTGAAAATAGACGTTCCAAGGGAAAGCCCTTCGTCGCCGTCGGTCTACACAGTAATTATGCATGTTTAAAGTTAAATGGGAATTAAGATAATTAAAAAAAATCATACATGGATATTTCTTTGTCTAGCCTACTGTGGACGGAGACAATATTTATGCGACACCGGTGCATATTCACTGCACGAAAAAAGAAACCAGCTACACGTGATGAAAAGTGGAAGCGGGAAGTAGGACGTCATGGAATTTTAATTTTACACAAATTTTCACATGGTTCTGTATATTTGTGTGCCGCTCTTGCAATATAGAATAAACCAGACATAACACCATACATCAGGGCCAGGATGCACTTGAAGGTCCGCACGCCGAAGATCTTCGGCGTGGACTTTAAAACTGATTGGCGTATAGAAAATTGCTGCTTACATGTATATAAAAAATAACTTCATTCAAAAAGTTCAATCATACTATTGGATGTAAAGCGTCTTACATGCTCGACTTTCAAGTTCTTGTTTTAAAAGAAGTAATGAACTCCTTGTCCTTGTTTGAGTATGTATTTTTGACAAACTCTTATGCCAGATTAGTTTTATTTGTGTATCTTTACCTAACCATACAATTCTATTCATCAACAGAAATGCTACAGTACGTGCACTTCTAAAAACTTAGCAAAACAATCTGTTAATGCAGTTCTCTAAAGCTTATAAATAACAATGTGACCAAAGCATACCATGTTATTACTATATATTGTTTAATGTCAGATCATTGCACTTAACAAGGGAGTGTCACCAACATTGCGTTATTTTCCCTTCTAATTTTGGCAAAACACCAGAAATTTTATTTAGAAATTTTATTTTAGATTCTTGTTTGTATTGTTGCAATGAGTAACTAAGTTATGTCTTATTGTCATATATGCTATATCATATGCTATATAGCTATTTGGTTATTCTAACATAAAATTTTATTAAATTGCAAGCTTCAAGCATATGTTGCATGTAAATGCATGGAAACATCTTTGGTTATGCCTCCGTCATTGAATAAAAGGCTCGAACAATTGGTTGGAAGTTGCTGATTGCTGTCAAAAGTGTTCAGATTATGAAAGACAACAAGTTCCAACACAATTTTCGACTCCAGTTTTGGATATTATAGAAGTAATTAATTTACTAGGTTAGTTACAAACATTGAATGTCCTTGTTGCCTAAAACCAGGCTTTTTAGCTGCCAAACCCCAAAACATAGAACAGAAGTATGGTATGATAAAATTGAGAGGGACAGCTGGCATGCATTAATGTTTAATGCTGGTACTGCTGTCTTGTAATCAAAAAAGTTTTTTTTTCCATTGTGAGTAGCTGTATAGCTGTTATTTGGATATTAAATAAATGCTCTAACTTCAAAGCTTAAGTGCATGCTGATGTTTGGTATATCACTGCAAAAAATGCATTTTTGGTTATTTCAACACATATTTTTGAGTAACATGCTTAGTTTACTCATTTGAAGTGTAATATTACTCAATTGTATTGAGTAAAAGTGTTAACGCAAAGACCTGAGTAAATATTATTTACGCAAAAACCAATGAGTAAATTTACTCAAACGGTCACGTTGTTTGTTTTTACTCACAAATCTTGAGTAAAGTTCTGTCTTTTGAGTAAAATGGATTTTCTACTCTTACAAAGAGTAAATATGGTTGATTTTTTCAAAGATGTGTAAATGCAAAACGTTACACATCGTGCGTAAACGTGTCAAGTTACTCAACATCTAAGTAACTTTGAGTAATTTTATGAGAATGCGTGCTTTACTCATTCGCTTGAGTAAATACTATCATTTAGGCGAATATGAATGAGTAAATTTACTCAAAGCGTTGTGTTGTATTTTTTTACTCACAAATCCTGAGTAAAGTTCCAACTTCTGAGTAAAATGGATTTCCTTTATTTATGAAGAGTAAATAATATTAGGAGTAAATTCTCACCAATGCATGGCGAAGCCAGGCTATAAAGTTATTCATTCTTCAAAAAATAATTGAGTCAAGGCGCTATAGAATCGGCCTATATAAGTCAGAATTGCATTGAAAGTTGCAAGAAAAGTTGCATCAAGTAACAGCGCGCCCTATAGAGTGTATTTAAACGCAGCATCATATATTTGCATATATACCATGACAAAATTTTGAGGCGGTTCATTGTAGATGTATAAAGAATATAATTACTAACAATATTCCCTCTCTTATATATACGATTAAATATTGTACAATATGTTGAGTTATGCAGTCAAACAGAAAGTCAGATACAGTCGACTTTGTAACGCAGAGTATCATAATTTTTGCAACTGTTAACTCCAAATCCTTCATTAAGACTGAGGGGATGAAAGTCGCCAAGCTTCTTTTGAGAAATGTATTGTAGGTCTTCACTTAAAGAAACTTGATAAGATTTCAAGTGGTCATCATATTTTATAATTTTCAATTTTTTGCATTGAAATATTACAGTGTCTTCAACAACCAAAATCTTGTCCACTAAACCAAAATTGCAAATTCCATAATCCAACGACATGATGACAACACACTCAACCACATACTTTGTTCCTCCCACAATTGCCCACTTGCATCTGTATGCATTAATAAAATAAAATATTTTATTTGGATGAGTTGAATGTTTATTTAAATACTCCATGCAGATCATTTACATAGTAAAGATATCAGTAAATATTTCATTCCATTGGCGATGTTCGTAAACTCGCACCACACGGATTGGGACTTGCATATCTCTCTTTTGCTAATGGCATATCGTAGTGCGGGAAATGTAACAACGAAGATAAGTCCATCGCGGATGATGCTTGCATGGTAGAGAAACAAAATTACCTATTGATGCTTGGGCAGGACGACCAGATGATAGTGGAATGCCAGGGAACAGTCCTATGTATGCTCAGAAGTTACAAGATAAGATGGACGAGGTGCATATGTTCGCGAGAGACAACCTAAAAATCAGTTCTGGTGCGATGAAACAATATTATGACACAAAGGCAATGGCAACGAGATACGATGTTAGTACAGGCGTTTGGCTTTATAATCCTCAACGCAAAAAGGGAAGGTCACCAAAGTTGAGCAGGAATTGGGACGGTCCTTATGTTGTGGTGAAGCATATAAATGACGTCGTCGTTCGAATAAAACGGAGCCGTCAAGCGAAACCCAAGGTTGTGCATATTAATCGCCTAAAACAATTAGATTTCTCGCTCTCGATTTCTATATAAGCGGTGATAGTTGATTCAGACTTCGCCCTCATCAACTATCACCGCACAGAAATCTCGAGCTCGTAATCTAATTCTTAAATATATTATACGGCATGCATGTTGCATGTGCATGCATGCATGCACCCTATATATATAGTACATACATGCATGTATATAGGAATCACACATTTCATGCATGACGAACTTAATATTTCTCTCATAAGGACTCTTGGATCGCACAGCTTTTCGAAAAGTTCAGGAATGAGCGACGAAAGCTGCACACTGATCCGGAGGTTGTGCACAAGAAGATGAAAGTAACCTCACCAACCACCACCGCAACTAAAAATTAATTAGCCAAAAGAGGCCGACTAAATTTGGACCCCCATTTGCCGAAGGTGAAGACGAAGCGTCGATTGAACTTCATAAAGAATTCCTCAAAGCGGAACGGGCAAGAGATGAAGAAAAAATCTCCCAAAGAATGGAAATGACCTTTCCTGACAGGAGACGGACGGTGAACGACGGCAAGCCTATAAAGCAAATAAAAGAAGAATACCCAACGTTATTTTGCCAATCTCAGGTGATTATATACACACATACAAATATACATTTATAAATATATATATATATATATATATATATATATATATATATATATATATATATATATATATATATATATATATACATATATATATATATATATATATATATATAATTGTGCAAAATACCTCAAAAACTTACCACTACAGTCTGTTTCATCCAGAGGGAATCTTCAGGTGATAGACAAATTTCGAAAATGTGCGAGCTTCTTTTATGCTCAAGGCGGAAACGTGGGCGCGTGGGTGGTTGAATAGCATGCATTCCTTTCTTTGTTTAGGTTGTTTACCTGCAATCTGCTTTTGTGTTGGCAGGCTGAAACTATTTCCGATCTTTTGTTAAGCAAGCAATTGTTTTTTTCTTTCAAAATACTAATTTTTTCCTCCAAACATAAATTACATCTTTTGGATCCTCCCGTGTAAGAAATAGACTTTTTTATTATGGACCATTTTATGGTGAAATCTGTTTTCTTTTGCTTTAAGTGCCAAACGTGTTTCGAAAGTTCCGTCTCGTTCGAATATTTTTTGTGTGTGAAAGATTTGATATGATTCCTGTATCGCTCTTTGAATGTGTTTGAGGTCATGCCAATGTAGTGCTTTGTGTCCTGTGTGTTGCCAGTAAAAATTGTTGCTTTGTATACAATGTCCTTACTCATGCACTTGTTCTGCAATGGGCATGCGTGCTTGTTCCTGCAGTTACAGTTCTCTGCGCTAATGTCTTGTGGTTGGCTTTTCCTAATTATGCGTGTGTTGTGGCTTGTGATAATTGACTTAACGTTACTCATGCAGCTGTAACTGACCTTAACTGTGTTCCTATTGAAAATTTTGTGCAACTTGTTGCCTATTGGAAAGTGCGTGTCTACAAGCTTGAGGAAACTGCGTGCGATGTTTGTCTTGACATTTTTGCTAAATGGTGGGTTAAACCAAATGATGTTGCGTTGTCTGTTCCTGCGTGGTTGCTTTGTTACATGTGGCATGTATTCCAGCTTGTGGCTGAAGTTGCTATGTCCTAGTGCATTTTGATATGTTTGTACTGCATCGTCAAATACTTGTTTGTCAGATGACAGTGTTGAAATGCGCTTGTTGATGGATGCTGGGAGGTGCCTTAAGATGCTGGGTGGGTGGTTAGAGTGTTTGTGTATGTATAACGGATCGTCATTGGGCTTCCTATAAGGTTTATATTTTCCGGTAGAAAGGTCGAAGGTTACGTCTAGAAAGTTTACCACGTGCAAATTTGATTCTGCTGTTATTTTTAGGCCAAACTGTTCGAAAGTTTTATGTAGCTCTTTCCTGGTTTTGTCTGCCAAACGTGCTGATCTGTTTTTAATAATCGCCAAACCATCATCCCTATACAAGCCAATGTTTTTCTTGCCAAACTTTTTTCCTAAATGGTTTAAGATGAAAAGACCTACTAGTTCGCAAATTTCTGCCCCGTCATAGCTAACACGCTAGAAAGTCACTCCTTTTCAATCACGGAAGACCGTGGATCAAAAACAACAATAGCAATTTGTTTGATGTTACCATGGGTAGCTATGACGGGGCAGAAATTTGCGAACTAGTAGGTCTTTTCATCTTAAACCATTTAGGAAAAAAGTTTGGCAAGAAAAACATTGGCTTGTATAGGGATGATGGTTTGGCGATTATTAAAAACAGATCAGCACGTTTGGCAGACAAAACCAGGAAAGAGCTACATAAAACTTTCGAACAGTTTGGCCTAAAAATAACAGCAGAATCAAATTTGCACGTGGTAAACTTTCTAGACGTAACCTTCGACCTTTCTACCGGAAAATATAAACCTTATAGGAAGCCCAATGACGATCCGTTATACATACACAAACACTCTAACCACCCACCCAGCATCTTAAGGCACCTCCCAGCATCCATCAACAAGCGCATTTCAATACTGTCATCTGACAAACAAGTATTTGACGATGCAGTACAAACATATCAAAATGCACTAGGACATAGCAACTTCAGCCACAAGCTGGAATACATGCCACATGTAACACAGCAACCACGCAGGAACAGACAACGCAACATCATTTGGTTTAACCCACCATTTAGCAAAAATGTCAAGACAAACATCGCACGCAGTTTCCTCAAGCTTGTAGACACGCACTTTCCAATAGGCAACAAGTTGCACAAAATTTTCAATAGGAACACAGTTAAGGTCAGTTACAGCTGCATGAGTAACGTTAAGTCAATTATCACAAGCCACAACACACGCATAATTAGGAAAAGCCAACCACAAGACATTAGCGCAGAGAACTGTAACTGCAGGAACAAGCACGCATGCTTATTGCAGAACAAGTGCATGAGTAAGGACATTGTATACAAAGCAACAATTTTTACTGGCAACACACAGGACACAAAGCACTACATTGGCATGACCTCAAACACATTCAAAGAGCGATACAGGAATCATATCAAATCTTTCACACACAAAAAATATTCGAACGAGACGGAACTTTCGAAACACGTTTGGCACTTAAAGCAAAAGAAAACAGATTTCACCATAAAATGGTCCATAATAAAAAAGTCTATTTCTTACACGGGAGGATCCAAAAGATGTAATTTATGTTTGGAGGAAAAAATTAGTATTTTGAAAGAAAAAAACAATTGCTTGCTTAACAAAAGATCGGAAATAGTTTCAGCCTGCCAACACAAAAGCAGATTTCAGGTAAACAACCTAAACAAAGAAAGGAATGCATGCTATTCAACCACCCACGCGCCCACGTTTCCGCCTTGAGCATAAAAGAAGCTCGCACATTTTCGAAATTTGTCTATCACCTGAAGATTCCCTCTGGATGAAACAGACTGTAGTGGTAAGTTTTTGAGGTATTTTGCACAATTATACATTTCGCTCTGTCTATATGTCATTGAGCACTCTTTTGTATTTCGCTAACCAAAACTAGCACATTATATATATATATATATATATATATATATATATATATATATATATATATATATATATATATATATATATATATATATATATATATATATATATATAGACAAGTAATATGTTTAAAATCATATGAACAGAGTGCTCAATACCGAAGTAGAGCAAGATAACTAGATGAAACAAGATTGGTTACTTCATAGATTTATTCGCTACAAATTTGTTTCGTATGGCAAGCAACGCTTGCCACACTCTTCAGGCGATAATCGCGTTCGATGGTAATTCTTAGGAAACTTGATACTATATACAATACAAGAGGGTAATGTGATACTAGAAATTACAAAGGTCAATGCGTGCTAAGTAAGTGTTTCTTTCGGTGCCTACACGATGAAATAAGTTCGTTCCTAGAGTTCAATGTAGCCATTTCGGGATGGCGGATAATAAAAAGCTTCTCATGTAAACATAGACTACATCTTTTCGTTCTGCCAGAGTATGCCTTGCAGCGTTTCATGATTTTCCACTTCAGTGAAAAGTTCGCGTTTGTATCTTTTTAAGATTATCCGCCATCCCGAAATGGCTACATTGAACTCTAGGAACGAACTTATTTCATCGTGTAGGCACCGAAAGAAACACTTACTTAGCACGCATTGACCTTTGTAATATATATATATATATATATATATATATATATATATATATATATATATATATAGACATATATATAGATATATATATATATATATATATATATATATATATATATATATATATATATATATATATATACATATATATATATATACATATATATATATTTCATTAATGCTCAATGATAATATAATGCAATATACCCTTTAATTTCTAGATATTCCAAGAGTTCCAAAGAATATTGACGCTTCATACCAGTATTTTGGAGTCATTTAAACATAACGTAAGAGAAGTTTCACCGGCTATCATCACTCTTGCCAGGACTGCGAAGAAGTTTCAGGAAAATATAAAGAGTTTCCTCAATCTTCTTGATGATCCAACTGCAGATGAAGAGTCCCTTGGTTCATTAGGTAAGTTTTGTGCGCATGTGCAAACAAATGTCGGTTCCGTCAAGGTAAAGGTCCAATCTGTGGACCAATCTAGTGCATTCATGAATGCATGCAGTGCAATTAATGATACATAGATATTATATATCTCTATATCTTTGCAACCAATGTGACATCACAATGCATAATAATTTTTTAAAAATGCATATAGCAGTGGTAGGTAGGTAAAACAACCTAAGTAAGTTATATGGACAGTAGCATTAACAGTTACACGCGTGTCTATTTTAGCATGGCCTATTACTTAAATGGTTAGGGCTATTTCAGATCCGTCAGAGCACCTAGTCACCTAAACTCATGTTAGGGTTAGGGATGGGGTTAGGGTTAGGGTGTAAATACAATTTTTGATGCCATGCTGGCAGCGAGCATCCTTGGCGCAGTGGGTAGAGGCGTTGTGTTACATGGATTGAGCAGCGCTGGTTCGAAGACCCGTTGAGTCGTTTTTTTATTTATGTTTTTTTTTCACATTTTTTTCAAAGTTTTTCTCCTCCTTAAAATCTTTTCTCGTTCATAACATATTACTCATCCTTAAACACATTTAAAGCCGTTGAAATAGTTGTTAATAGTCAATATAGAATTAGCCTGCGGGCAGGAGGTGCTCTGACGGATCTGAAATAACCCTGACCTACTTAAATAGCCAAATATAATAAGGGTAAACGAGAGCTTCATTATGCATCGTGACGTCACATTGGTTGCAATAAAAAGTTCTAACAAACTAAAATATCTCAAGTTAGAAGAAAGAAAATTAAAAACTGCAAAAGAAGTTGTTATACAGTTTTAAAAGATCTTTCCAACTAGGGAATAAAAAATTTCTTGTATATACACTTTAAAGCATTCTTACAGTGTGACTTGATTTTTTCGAATGATGTTTAATGTATTTCAATATTTTCTTTGATGTAGACGAAATGACAGAAATTGCGTTACTGGTAGCTGCTCTGCTCTTGCAGAAATGTGGCAAAGATAGCCTGAGCAGTTTCATCGAGTTTATCCCGGTAAGTTCTTATAACATTTACCATTACTTGTTTGGCTTAGTGCAAATTACACTTTCTATAAAAGCAAGACATTTGCAATGAATTAATATGCATATAAGCTGCATTAGTTCGAAATTAACTGATTTAATTTTATCCTGTTTAAGGGGGTCCAACAGTAATTAATTTCAAAATTCATCGATTTTCAAAAATTTTACAAAATATTGTTAACGGCGTTCTCTAAACATATCCAAGATTTCAAACAACAAAATGAATTATAAACGGAGAAATTCAGCAAATTCTACACCGTGTTAGGGTAAAACCATGATTTTACCCAGGGCAAATAATGGTATGCAATTGGTTTACTCTATTGTGTCCTTTTCCATAGCATTGTTCGATTAATGTTATTCTAATGCATGCAAAAACTTTAAAGCAGTTTTTCTCAAATTGCCGAAAACCACCAATCGTCATTATTGCATGCGCAATATCTCAAGAAGTATGTAAGCTATTGACTTCAAACTTTCAGTGTGTGTTCTGTGTTACATTCTCTTGGAGATGATAAATCCGAATCATAAAACCAGAATCATAAAAATATTTGCAATAGCATGCAAGTTATGATAGTCAGTATCATCTCGATAATATCTAGTTTCAATGTTTTGTCCGCAAAAAATTTATTTTTGCCTCAATCACCATAGTTCTGGTTCATCTCCAAGAGCATGTGATATACTATTAAAATAGTTATTTTAGATTTTTATCATTCATAGTTGTTGAGATATCATGTTTACAAATATATGGATTTTTCACCATCAGGGAGTAATTAACATGGTAACCATGGCAATGGTAACTTTGAAAAACTTATTTTTATGTTTGTGGTACCATGTCCTAACACCTGACCAAAGATGAACTGCGTAGCATTAAAACACACAAAAATTTTTTTTAGTATTGGACCCCCTTAAGGCTAGTCTTTTGTTATAAGCGCACGCTCTGTAATATAATATTGTTATGTTTCTTTTCCGTGCAGGAAGATGCAGATTTTATTCAGGCTGCCACTGAAATGAAGGTCATGAATCCAAAGATTTTAGTGAAGGGGAATATCCAGGATATCAATAAGAAAGCAGTTGTGGCAGAAAAGACGATGATTTGCAGTATTCAAGGACTGTTGATTGATGCAGTAGTGGTATATATGGCTGTGAACTATGTGTTCATGTTTGAATATCCGATAGGATTTAATTATTTTTGTTTATTCGTACAAAAATGTGTTTTCCATATCCATGATGGGAAAAAGCTACCAGCGTCAGTTTTAGATTTCATAAACAAACTTGACTCTTTAGCCGTCTTAAACTAATAACTCAGACTCTAAATACTATAGGATTTATCTAGATCTGAGGACGGTTGTTTAAAACCCGGCTAGCTAATTAACCCTGGATTAACTCGTTCTGCAGGAACACATAAACCAGAACAGTAGACTAAAATTTTACCAAGGAATTGCCAATTGGGCATTGAACACCGACCACTGATATATATAGCTAGAAGTGTTGCTATACAGCTATTTCAAAAAAGGTTGTCTTTTGGAAAGTCAAAACGTTAAACATAAAACTATGAGCGCGCAATGCATGTTGGGAACGCAGGGCCCTTTTTGCATAAATTAACTATTGCAAGACAAGGAGTGAAGGAAATATCAGTATGCCGCGTGCGTATAGCCAAGACCTAAGATGAAGAGCGATTTGGTTGACTGAAATCTTGGGCTTTGAGATCGATGAAGTATGCTTTTTATTGCAAATATCAACGAAAACAATTCTCGGTATGTTCGAAAGTTTCGCATGCTAGGTCATGTAGACACGGCTGTAATCGGCAGGTCATATACTTGCATAGCGATGCACCCGCACGAAGAGCTCGTTACCCTGAAGGTTTTGCTACAACACCCAAAGAAAACACTCTCTGAAGTATACTGCACGAGGTGTATGAAGAAACAGGCTCAGAATATGCGTGTTCAACGCTTTTTTGTGGGTAGCCACGTAGTGGCTACACCACTATGTTACCGTAAAATTTCCGTATGTGGGTTTCATGTCCGCAAAATCACATTCCTGATTATATTGAGATCTTTAAGGAACCACGAACCCATCAAAACGTCAGACTTTCAATCAGGCTGAATTCTTCGATTCAGTTCTTTAATACGGCGTACGCCGGTGTTGTAAAGAGTCATGTTGTATTATTTTATCGTTCAAGTTCTGGTTTTTATTATTTTATCGTTCAAGTTCTGGTTTTTAGTTGTCCATGGTGTGTGTCATTTGGACTTTGGAGGCGGTAATCCGCATGTAAAATATTTGTGTGCAGTAGCAAATTTTTGTGATGAATATTATTTAGTTATTGGGCCATTCTGTATTTTTTTGTTCACTTGAGTACTCGTCACTTCGCTGACCACCCTCATTTGCTGGTTGTTAAATTTTCCAATATGGGCAACCCTCATATTAATCCCCCCAGATTACCAGGTATAAATAATGAAATTCCCCCATATATAATCACAATGTCGCAAGAAAGTCTTAAAGTTTGGTTATATCAGTTTAACAAATTTATATGATGAACACCTCATATTGCTAGTTTTAACTCTTTTCAGTATCGACAACCTTCATATATAATGAATCCCCTCATATATAATCACAATGTTGTTGCAAGAAAATCTTAATGTTTGGTTATATCAGTCTAACAATGCAAATAAAGGTCCATGATAGTTAAATTTATTTTATCGTTCAAGTTCTGGTTTTTAGTTGTTCATGGTGTGTGTCATTTGGACTTTGGAGGCGGTAATCCGCATGTAAAATATTTGTATGCAGTAGCAAATTTTTGTGATGAATATTTAGTTATTGGGCCATTCTGTATTTTTTTGTTCACTTGAGTACTCGTCGTCACTCCGCTGACTGGTGTGTTTAATATCCTCGAGCTTTTACAGATCACCCTCATTTGCTGGTTGTTAAATTTTCCAATATGGGCAACCCTCATATTAATCCCCCCAGATTACCAGGTATAATGAGTCCCCCTTGAGGGGGATATAATGAATTCCCCCCATATATAATCACAATGTCGCAAGAAAATCTTAAAGTTTGGTTATATCAGTTTAACAAATTTATATGATGAACAGTTCATATTGCTGGTTTTAATTCTTTTCAGTATCAACAACCTTCATATATAGTGAATCCCCTCATATATAATCACAATGTTGTTGCAAGAAAATCTTAATGTTTGGTTATATTAATCTAACAATGCAAATAAAGGTCCATGATAGTTAAATAATCACAATCATTTGCTGGTTGTAAAATTTTTCAATGTCGACAACCTCTTATATAATGAATCCCCTCATATATAATCACAATGTTGTTGCAAGAAAATCTTAATGTTTGGTTATATCAGTCTAACAGTGCAAATAAAGGTCCATGATAGTTAAATAATCACAATCATTTGCTGCTTGTAAAATTTTTCAATGTTGACAACCTCTTATATAATGAATCCCCCCCCCCCTCCCATATATTGACAATGTTGTTGCAAGAAAATCTTAATGTTTGGTTATATCAGTTTAACCAATTTATATGATGAACACCTGATATTGCTGGTTTTAATTTTTTTCAATATTGACAACCTAATTCATATATAATGAATCCCCTCATATATAATCACAATTTTGTTGCAAGAAAATCTTAATGTTTGGTTATATCAGTTTAATAAATTTATATGATGAAGACCTCATGTTGCTGGTTTTAATTTTTTTCAATATCGATCCCCCAATTTTTTTCATATATCAATCCCCCAATCAATCCATCCAATCATTTGCTGGTTGTTAAATTTTTAAATGTCGACAACCCTCGTGTATAATGATTCCCCCCAATATATATTCACAATGTTTTTGCGAGAAAATCTTATATCAGTTTAACAAATTGATATGATGAATACCTCATATTACTGGTACTTTTCTACCGAATCTAGACGAGCATGCCCCTATTTCAAAAAAGTCCTTTTGCATACATCAAACAAAGCATTGCAAATATAATAGCTTTGGTTTCAGCATAACCTGCAAAATTGCAATCACACCTGTTTAACATAGTAACAATGCTTAAAGGGTCTTGGTCTAGTCCAAAAGTACCCATTTTTAAAAGGATTATTTCGTGCAGGCCATGTAAGTGTATTACCAACATCTACTTTAAACCTATTTTCCAACTAGCAAATGAATATATCTCTTATTATCAATTTCAGCTGACTTTTTACTCAAATATTATGACTTGGAAGTTTGCAAATTTGTTGCAAAGTTTATGAAAAATTTATAAGCTTGTTTGCAAATCTCCATTGAGTTCAGGGGCCAATCAGTGAACTTCACAGTGAATTTGCGATCTTCACAGTGAAGTTTGGGATCGTGCAGTGATAAAAAGTTAGCTGAAATTGACAATAACCCACAAGAAGATATTAGAAAGTTTAAATGTTTCCAACAGACCTTTGAAGTGTTCGTGTCATGTCAGTTAATAAATTGCAATTCAATCTGAGAAACATGTGGGATAAATACAATGCTGTCTTTTTCAGAGCTATACTTTTGTACTATAAATGCATCTTAAACACTGTTTAATGCTCAGAGTCAGTAGTCTTTGGAAAAAGGTCTGCTAAATTGCTCTAAGTGTGGTATTACACACACTGTTAAGCGTGATTTCCATATCGTGGTAAACATGTTGTAACAGTGTCGTAACTGTCGTAGAGATAGACTCTTTCTTGATTTCTACGACATTTACGACACTGTTGCGACACATTTACGACCATATGGAAACCAGGCTTAACAATGCAAATTAAAGTCTAATATATATTTGCATGTTTTGATTACGTTGGTGAACCTTTTTATAAAAGGTAATTATTTATCTAATCCTATTGCAGCAAGTATGAATTACAAAAATTCAAGAACGTGTCTTGAATTTGGGACGAAGAGCAGCCAAGCACAAAAAAAGAAAATTATTAGAAGAAGGTGTAGTTGTTCCAAAAGCAAAAGCTGGTCGAAAAAAGATGAAGCAAGAGGAAAGAGAAGAAAAAACAGAAAAAACCCTCGAGGTTCACAGAAACCAGTTGGTGCAAATGTTTAACGAAGGGTCTAAAGATTTAACTAAAGTCAAAGTGTTGATGGAAAACACTTTTTCAAAGCGCAGAAAAGATGCTGTAGTAACCACACCAGAGTCTGGAAGCTGGTGAAGGACTATCCATATTTAAAGACAGAGATATATATAGATATATCCATACTTGAGATATAAGACTTAAGATCCCTAGATGTCAGGGCCGGCACATCAAGACCATTTTATGTGCACGTATGTGTATGTAGGAGGGAGGGGGGTATTCTTCTGCAGTCTTTTCTATTTACCGAGCATATTAATTCTGTTGATAAATTTACTGATAATTTTTAATGAATTTACTGACAATTTCAAATTACTTCACAGTTCTTACAAATGTGGGGGGTATCAGCCTGCTTGGCATGTCCCAGCTAGATGCAGTTGACTAATGTACAATGAATAAATGAATTTCAGTTGGTGATGTCGTGTATAAAATGCCTTAATTGCATTTTAACTATACTGTATTTTCAGAGATAGAAAACAGAAGCATTATTGCCAGCTTGCCTCATGTTCTTGGAGATAAAAAGAGCCAAAAGAAAAAGCCAGGGGAACATTTTTGGGAAAATGTTGATGTAAGAACTTTGAAGTGGTTATTATGTTTTTGTGCAAATGTTGGATAAGTTAGAGCAATCCAAACTGTGTGTACTGTATTTGATGTATTCTAACCTCAAAAGCCTATATACGGTGGCCCACAAGGGCCATACGTTATATCTTTAAATCGCCCAGCAGAAACTTAAATTCACACACGAAATCAAATTTATACCTGCGGAAAGTTAAATTTATACCTGCGGAAAGTTAAATGGAGACCTGCGGAAAGTTAAATGGAGACCTGCGGAAAGTTAACTTTACACCTGCGGAAAGTTAACTTTACACCTGCGGAAAGTTAACTTTACACCTGCGGAAAGTTAAATTTATACCTGCGGAAAGTTAAATTTATACCTGCGGAAAGTTAAATTTATACCTGCGGAAACATAGCACGTTGTATGATGCAATATTTATGCGATCGTTATTTATCATGCCTGAAGACCAGAAATCAAATTATTGCTGCGGAGCGAGCGAGCCTTAAGCGAGCGAGCGCAGCAGCAATTCTAATTTATGCAGTAGGCGAAATTTATCTCATTGCATTGCGACGCATTGCATTGTGGTAGTGCGCAGTATGCGATGCGCAGTTCACTGTTTTGAACAGTGCTTCCTTAGTGGAAGTTCCACTGTTTTTCCAGCGAGAATTTTATTGCGATGAGTTGTGGTTCTAATTTAACATTGTGTGTTTTGCCTAACGTGACTCCAAAAAAGAATATTGACTCATGATACTATACGTAGGTTAAAGTATGTACGAAACTAAAACATGCCAGTACCCGTACTGGAAAAAAATATTTTGAGCAGACATGCAAAGCGGAAGCACAGCATATTTTGAAATTGAAAGCCAACACCAACGTTGAAAACATTCGGTGGACTTTTGACGTGGTCAAGGTTGCATGTGTGCTCTTTAGAAGGTGGACAACAAAAGAAATTCTTTGATACTGGTAAGAAGTTTCTCGTTATTTGCCATTTTTACCGTATTTAGTTTATTTACTCATTATGTATTGCTAATGTTAATACTATTACCACTATTTTGTGCCAATACGGAATTTACATTCCATGCGGCACGTGTCTTGGGGGGATTAAACCTATTTGATTTTTTCTTGCCTGTTTATTTTATTCTTTCGTTGTAACTGCGTTAAAGCTTTTTATTCGCTTCACCGCTTATTCAAGCGTTGCATACTCATTTACTTTTATACTGTAAACGAAATTAACTGGTGTGTATTCACGCCTCGTGTTCTTTGGCGTCTTCAGGGCGCCCGTGTGTTTGGCGTTCTCGCCTGTTTATTATTTCCTTTCGTTGTAACTGCCTTAAAAAAGCTTTTTTATCTGCTTTATTGCGTATTTAAGCGTGTATACTCATTTGTTTTACAGTAAACAATATTTACTGGTGTGTATTATATACGGCCGAATTTACATTCCACGCGGCCGGTGGCACGTGTCTTGGGGGGATTAAATCGATTTGATTTTTTTGTCTGTTTATTTCATTCTTTCGTTGTAACTGCGTTAAAGCTTTTTATTCGCTTCACTGCTTATTCACGCGTTGTATAGTCATTTACTTTTATACTGTAAACGATATTTGCTGGTGTGTATTCACGCCTCCTGTTCTTTGGCGTCTTGTGCGCCTCGTGTTCTTGGCGTCTGTAGGCGCCTCGTTTTCGTTGTTTATCAAAATATTTTGATTATTGTGTTTCTTGTGTGTGTAATTCATATTGAATTCTGTATTACTTGCACTTATACCTGTATTTAAACAAAACATATGGCTACTCAACTTCGAACACCATATATATTTAATGCTCAAAGGTTTTTATGTTCATTAGTTGATTTACCACTGATTTTTCCACATGTTCGAAAGATCTCATGGCTTGAAATTATTTATGCTGTGTAACTTAGGCTACTGGTAGTTTTTTTTTCACAGAATGCATGTGTTTCTCTAGAGCTTAACCAGCCTAATTAGTTGACTATTTTACTAATTTATTCATTTTTCATTGATAGAAAAGCCTGTGACTGCTTACCTTCACAACATGTCACCAATAAAAACCAGCCAGCGCAACAATTTATATTTTGACATGACGTTGCAAACGGAGAATGGGTGTTACAGAACTGTCTGTTTTTCACCAGGAAAACATTCTCACTTCTTGTCACGATACGAATCGTCCTCGCCTGTTAAACTTAACAAGTTCCAGGTTAAAAGGAATGCAAGAACTAATAAGGATGAAATCCATATAAACAAACGTACAAAGCTGGATGACCCCCAAGAATCAGAAGTCTGTTTTGACATCAAAGAGTTGCCAACAACTGAGACATGCAAACCCGGCCTTACAAGTGTATCAGATGTAATAAATGGTGGCACAAATGTTGTTGCCATCAAAAAAGATCGTCAAATGCACTGAATGTGGTCTTGTACAACTCAAGTCCAAATGTCTACAGCGTTTGTTGGCAAACACTTTGTTCCAGAACAACGGAGAAGCCACAAGCTTGTTGCTGTTTGACGACAAATTGAAGCAGCTGTACGAAGTATATCAAGGTCAAACAGATGATGAAAAATCATTTGAAAGTTTGGATGATGATAGTCTCATGGAGTTCCTTTTAACTGTTGAGGCGACTGCTCATTTTAACCAAAAAAAAAACTGTTGTTGCTATCCAAAAAAAGAACAATTAGCGCAAGTTGCTAACGTTTATGTTTGCTAAAATACTTACCCTGGTAGCCTTTAATAGTAATAGTAGCCTTTATTATCTATCTTATATAGTTTTTTTTTGTTAAATAGTGTGTTTGGACACTGAGGTACATTCATTTCTACTGAATCATTGTTGTGCTTGGACACTAAAAGATACTGTATTTTCATTCTTTTAGAATGTAATACTTTTTATTAGTCATATTTTAATAGTCACATTGTCTTTTACTTAATAAATTGTTTTAGCTATCTATTTTTTGTCGACTCACTCAAAATTTCAGGCTGCGACTGGGTTAAACCTTGGTGGCTCGATTTCGTAAACATCCCAGGTAACAAGGTTGACCCAGCCGAAAATTAAACCAATATTTTCAAACCAAGAAAAACCATGTTAATGTATTATTGCATCCATTATGCCTCCGCAGCATTCCCTACCTTGCAGGTATCCTAGTTTAACAAATTTGTCTGGGTACTCAGTATAATTACAGTTTAAGCTGTTTGGAATAACTTGGATTCAAATTAAAAGGCGATTTATAAGTGCCCGCTTGAGCGCATGATGATATACTTCATTCGTAAATCCTATTCGAATCCTGTTTGTATTGTCATAGAAATGGCGTCAAAATCCGCCATGTTTTTGGAGCACTTGCTCCTCCAGTTATTGTAAAGCTCAGTGGACTAACCCGCAGAAATTTTAAATTTCACTTGTGGAAAAACTCGCCATTTTTCCTGGATCACATGTGGTGTGTTGTGTGGCGTGCGCGAAATGTAAATTTACAAAGAACATTTTTATAAAATTCTTAACCTTTCAAGACAAAAATGACATTTTGCTCTCAATGTGGGGTTGAGTGTGTTGCAAATGCAAAGTTTTGCCATAGCTGTGGCTGTGAAATATCGCAGCAAAAACCAAGAAACGCGACAGCTACATCATCAGCAAACAGCACACCTTCGACTTCTGGTAGTACGCTTACTCATATAAATTGCAACCGCTCACGACTGTCCTTTGGTGCTTACCGTATTCGCAAAGAAGTAGAACGATCGTCATGTTTCAAGCCCAAAGGTTCTAATCCGGTAAATGTAGATTTATCCCACAAATATGGCAATAATTTGCATTTGCTACACATTCGCTATCACAAGCGACGCAATTCATCAAAATTTAAGAGGTTATATTCACAAACAATGATGGAATCACAAACAGTTTACATGTTTACATGTGAATTACAAGTGGTGTCGATTCATCAAACAAAAATTACACTTAGTGTTTTCAGCTTCAAAAATAGGATCGGCGAGATTTTTCTCTAGCAGGTTTATTAAAGTGGTTCTTACGTAATACTTTCCAGAATGAAGTTTTTCTTATCGACAATCATGGACAAACAATTATTTGCGACGAACATGCAAAAAAACAATATTTTTGAAAAGTATATATCACCTCACAAAGCCGACTCCCCCCCCCTGAAACAATGTTGATGTACGTAAATAGCGTCGTCTAATGATACAAACAGGATTCGAATGAAGTATATCATCATGCGCTCAAGCGGGCACTTATAAATCGCCTTTTAATTTGAATCCAAGTTATTCCAAACAGCTTAATTAAACTGTAATTATACTGAATACCCAGACAAATTTGTTAAATAATTTGATTTCTGGTCTTCAGGCATGATAAATAACGATCGCATAAATATTGCATCATACAACGTGCTATATTTCCGCAGGTATAAATTTAACTTTCCGCAGGTATAAATTTAACTTTCCGCAGGTATAAATTTAACTTTCCGCAGGTATAAATTTAACTTTCCGCAGGTGTGAAGTTAACTTTCCGCAGGTATAAATTTAACTTTCCGCAGGTATAAATTTAACTTTCCGCAGGTGTAAAGTTAACTTTCCGCAGGTCTCCATTTAACTTTCCGCAGGTATAAATTTCACTTTCCGCAGGTATAAATTTCACTTTCCGCAGGTGCGAAGTTAACTTTCCGCAGGTATAAATTTAACTTTCCGCAGGTATAAAGTTGACTTTCCGCAGGTCTCCATTTAACGTTCCGCAGGTATAAATTTAACTTTCCGCAGGTATAAATTTGATTTCGTGTGTGAATTTAAGTTTCTGCTGGGCGATTTAAAGATATAACGTATGGCCCTTGTGGGCCACCGTATATAGGCTTTTGAGGTTAGAATACATCAAATACAGTACACACAGTTTGGATTGCTCTAACTTATCCAACATTTGCACAAAAACATAATAACCACTTCAAAGTTCTTACATCAACATTTTCCCAAAAATGTTCCCCTGGCTTTTTCTTTTGGCTCTTTTTATCTCCAAGAACATGAGGCAAGCTGGCAATAATGCTTCTGTTTTCTATCTCTGAAAATACAGTATAGTTAAAATGCAATTAAGGCATCGCATAAATATTGCATCATACAACGTGCTATGTTTCCGCAGGTATAAATTTAACTTTCCGCAGGTATAAATTTAACTTTCCGCAGGTATAAATTTAACTTTCCGCGGGTATAAATTTAACTTCCCGCAGGTGTGAAGTTAACTTTCCGCTGGTATAAATTTAACTTTCCGCAGGTGTAAAGTTAACTTTCCGCAGGTGTAAAGTTAACTTTCCGCAGGTGTAAAGTTAACTTTCCGCAGGTCTCCATTTAACTTTCCGCAGGTCTCCATTTAACTTTCCGCAGGTATAAATTTAACTTTCCGCAGGTATAAATTTGATTTCGTGCGTGAATTTAAGTTTCTGCTGGGCGATCTAAAGATATAACGTATGGCCCTTGTGGGCCACCGTACCTATAAGTGTGTCCATCTCTATGTGATCAACTTGATAACTAATAGGATGATAGTAATGGTGCCAAAATCAAGACCATCATAGACAAATCTACGTCACTGAAACTGGTGTCAACTGGATCTCTTGATGAGATGCATTGTCTGAGCTTGGTTGCCGAGTGAATGGTTGTCGTGAAATTAAAGCCAACAAGTATTGTGAATGTCATGCCATATATATATTGTAAATTCTTTGAAGCTCTATTAATTAATGATTTCTTCTGTATCACCAATAAACAATTGGTTAAATTAACAATTAACATGGTTGTTTTGACCAATTTATTATTGGTTAATATAACCAAATATTATTGGTTAAAACGACCATTAAAAATTGGTTCTCTCAGGTGCATTCAAACGACAAATTTTTTGGTCATTTTAACCAATCTGTTTTTACAGTGTAGGTGAACTTAAATATTAACGAATCTCACGCACGTAATAAGAAACGACTAAAAGCACTACCTCTTTAAGCAAGTGACAGGCACATTTTTCGAAGGTATTCCTCCGGTAACTGTCAGGCAATGGGTGCGCAAACTTGGCAAACGTCTTGTACCGTGCACTCCTCTAGAACGGACGTATTTAACGAACCAAGGATTCTCAAAGCTTGGAAAACTCATTCCTGAAGATGATTTGCGTGCGCTGATTCACTACCCCAGAATACGCAGGCCCTACAGGAAACGCCATAACTTGCCATCAACATCCAGTCTAAGCTCTCCGAGTGCGACTGAAATTTCAGTCATTGATTCAAACAATCTTCCATCGAGTAGTGCTACCAGTGCAAGCGTTAATCAAACAAAAAATGGATTTTTTTGCGACACACAACTTCAACGAACGACAGATCATCCTTTGAACACTGATTCTAACAATCTTTCATCGAGTAGTGCTACTGCAGTGCAAGCGTTAAACAGAAAATGGAATTGCTCGCGAGACAACTTGAACGGACGACAGATCACCCTTTGAACACTGATTCAAACAATCTTCCATCGAGTAGTGCTATATAGGCATTGAAACGCTATTTATTGCAGGAAAAACTGTGAATGTACTTTACTTTATTACAAACTAAATGTTAAAATATTATGTTAATGTATATATATATTTGCACTTAATTTCAAGTGAAAAATAAGCCACCTCAAATCAGTATGTTACCTATGGACCTACGTAGAAGTTAATAATTGATCGCTTGCTCGTTCGCTAGATTGAACGTGTAAGTAAATATGATTTTAGTGCAATTTAGCGAGAGCCCGGAATTATGCGATCGTTATCCTTCAAGATATGTGATAAGACACATTTCGCTAAATTCCTGCGAATGAAAATACGTCTTGAATATGTTTTAGCGTACTTACCGTACTTAATTCCCGTATTGGTTGGGGAACAGAAGGAATATGTCGGAGTTGTCTATAAGATTTCGCACAGGAATCTCATGGGTCAAATGTGATGTTTAGCTTTTACCGTCAGGATTTAAAAAGATCAGAGTTTGGTGATCAGAATTATTTCGATTTATTTTTGATAAGCGTAACGATCGACCACGCGTGCACATTTACGTGTAATTCTCGTTATGGTCAGATTTCTCTCGCAAACATTGCGCTAAATCGTGCATGAACATTAGGTTCACGTTTAGGGTTTAGTTTTGGGTTAGGGTTATGCTTAGAGTTAGAGTCAGATATTCTTGAAGTTCATGCAATTGTACTTTAGCAGCTATCAACTAAATTTTTTCTTGTTCGGCAGGAAACAATGGAAAATTTGACATATGTTCAAAGAGAAACCGGAAAATTCTACTGCTTCGTTGAAATTTGCCAAAAACTCTTCCTGAAACTCCAAAGTCTACCATTAGAGGGTGGTGCAAAAGTATTAAAATTTCGACGGTCGTCTGCGAACCCGGGGAGCGGTCTTGTTTCAAAGAGAGAAATGCCTTGTTGAGTGGTTCGTTTGGACTGATTCACGAACAAGAAGTCAAACGGCTTTTCGAGTTTCAGGGAATTAAACGGGCTCGTTGAAACAAGAACCTCTAACACTACAATGGAGTCTTCGGGGACGGCTTCAAATGTGGCTATTCTAGTTGAATACAGCTCCAGCTCCGATGAAGAACAACCAGCCAACGTCGCCCCCACTGCTCCTAATCAAAGTTCCCATGCGTCAAAGATGCGTTAAAAGACGAAATAAAGAAGCCATACGAACATTTTATGAACGACTGCTAAATCCGCTGCGCCCTGGTGCTGCATTAGCGCCTGCAACACTAGATAAGTTGAAAGAACGAGCATTGCGTTTTTTTACTACTGCAAGAATGTTAAAAATATATATTTGAGTTTAGCTTTGTTTAATAACGTTAATTTGTATATATATATACTGATAATCTGGAGTTCCTTAAACAGCAACGGAAACTCAAGCCATCAACAATGATTGCCCATCTAGTGATTGGGAATATTGTAAAATCTAATTTAGCAAATAGTGCTTGTTCCATCAGCCCAGAATATTCACCTTTGATTCAAACTTATCAATCATTTCAGCACCAATTTAACAGAGAGGCTTCTATGCTCGCCGCAAAACGTTCAAAAGAGGGTTTGACATTTAAGTCTGCAAAACAATTCTATTTTCAACGTGTTTTGGAAACACTAAGATGTTTAAGAGATAAATATTTCGAATGAAACGGTCATAACAAAAAAACGGTACTTGCATGATTTCGTGCTCTTGGCGACATTCGTACGCGCTATACCGAGTCGCAGCAAAGAGCTTAGAACAATGAGATTATTTGTTGAGTCGGAGAAAAAAGTTTCCTTTGATTATGCTTCTGTGAATTCAGGAAATTATATCGTGTTTCATGCCGACAAGAGGGTTATTATTCTGCAATTTGATTTTAAGAAATCAAAAACGACAGTTCCAACAAAAATTGACCTTTCAGATGACAAAGATTTAATTTATTTTCTAAAATTGTATTTACAAATTAGAATTTCGTTACTTCTTGGTAAAGATCATGGTTTTTTCTTCTCGCGAGACACAACTTCAACGGACGACAGATCATCCTTTGAACACCGATTCAAACAATCTTCCATCGAGTAGTGCTACCAGTGCAAGCGTTAATCAAACAGAAAATGGAATTGCTCGCGAGACACAACTTTAAAGGAAGACAGATCATCCTTTAAAGACTGATTCAACGAACGCCTATTTAAGTGCAATTTAAGGAGAGCGTAGAATTTTGCAATTGAAGAAGATCACAGTTTGGTGATAAGAATTATTTCGATTTATTTTTGATAAGCGTAAGGATCGACCACGTGTGCACATTTACGCGTAATTCTCGTTGGGTCAGATTTTTCTCGCGAACACTGGGCTAAATCGCGCATGAGCATTAGGTCGACGTTTAGGGTTAGGTTTTGGGTTAAGATTATGCTTTGGGCTAGGGTTAGGTTTTGGGTTAGGGTTTTCTGTTCTAAAAGGCTGTGCAAATGCCGTGCTTATATTCTTTTTCGTTCTATTTTTAGTTCTATTCTAAGTTATGTTGAAAGAGGAAACGACAAACTATACTGGTTTATCGACGTTTGCCAACAACTCTTTCCTCAAACACCAAAATCTATGGTTAGGAGCTGGTGTGGTTCACTTAAAAATCCAACAGTAAAATGCGAACCTGCAGAAAGATCCCGTTTCAAAACGAATAATGCTTGCCTAGGCGGAACATTCGGGCTTATTTCACAGGATGAAGTAGAGCGCCTTATGGAATTTCGTGAGAGTAAACGGGCCAGGCCAACCGTAGCAACGACTGAGTCGTGTTCGCCGGCTGAAACAATTACCACCTCTGAATTGTCCACTGATCAAGTTTCGACGACCATTAACTCTACAATTGCTGGTGAACGTGAAATGTCCCGTGACATTGTTGTTTATAGTGACAGTTCGGAAAGCGAAAACGAAACGCTACGAGTAAAGTCCCCAGTAATGCCAAGTACACCTGAGGTTCAATGCACGCCGGAAACAAAACCTGTTACAGCTCGTAAAAGATATCAGTTACCTAACGAAGAATGCTCTGAGGAACTAAAAACCGAACTTAAAGACCTGCGAAAATTCTACGAACGTCTGCTCAACCCATTGCAATCCACCGCTCCATTTGCCACAGCCACCCTAGAAAAATTAAGGGAGCGGACTCTGTGTTTCCTACATTACTGCAAAAACGTTAAGAATATTACATAATTACGATTGTCTCTTCTTAGTAATGGTAGTTTATACACGGACTATTTAGAACATCTGAGAGACAGTCGAAAATTGAAGCCTTCCACGTTTGTAGCAAACATAACCGTAGCTATAAATGTTGTTAAATTTAACATAGCAGTAAGTAATTCTTCCCTAAATCCGTCTTTTTCCTCTGTGATCCAGACACATCAATCTTTTCAGCACCAGTTTCAAAGAGAAAATTCAGTGCTGGCGAAACGCTCGAAAGAAGGCCTGGCCAGTAAGTCTACTAAACAATTCTATTTCGCCCACGTTTTAGAAACCTTAAGAAGCCTGAAAGATAAGTATTTCGAATCAGATGGCCTGATAAAAAATCGCCACCTGCATGATTTTGTTCTGTTGGCCACATTTGTTCGTGGTATACCGAGCCGTACCAAAGAACTCCGAACAATGAGACTGTTTTGTGAAAGCGAGAAAAATATGGCTTTCGATTACACAACCGTCGATTCGGGAAATTTTGTCGTTTTTCATGAAGGCGAGCACGTCGTCATTCTGCAATTTGATTTCAAGACAGCAAAAACAGCGGGTCCGACTAAAATTGATTTGTCAGACGACACGTTTACTATTTAAAATTGTACTTGAGAATTAGAAGTTCGCTACTCGGTGGCAAAGACCACGATTTTTTCTTCTGTAATAGACATGGCGGGTCGTTTGACAGCAGTGGGTCTTTTGCGAAATATCTAGGAGATATATATTTGAACGTGAATTTCGATTCGAGCTAGTACGACAGCACTTAGGCATTCCATAATAACCTATTTCAACAGTTTGGATGATGCCCAAGACAGTTCGATCAGGAAAAGCCTAGCCTTGCTAATGAAACACTCGGTGCTTTCTCTCCTTCGACTTTAAATAAGTTTTTAGAGCGAGTAAAATCCTTCCTTACTTTCTGTCGCATTAAATATCCCCAATGAAAGTTACACTTCAGCATTGTTGACAACGTCGATATTGTACAATCGTACATCACGTACCAACACGAGGAGCGCCAGCTGAATATATTAACAGTTCCTAGAACGATTACAGCATTGATCAACCTATGCAAATTTCTTCATCGTCGTAGTGAAAAGTTGGACTCTTGTGTACAATTGGTGCGTTTGAAAAATATACAAAACAGCTGTCGCAACGACAGCATGTAAATCAGCTTGCAGAAAAAGCCGGCTTGTGTGCGGATAAAACTCTGTCATTTATGTTTCGTCACATTTTGACACCATCAAAAGCTTAAAAGAGAAAGTGGATCGGACTGTTCGAAAGAGAGGCCTGGTCATACTCGAATGCTTCATGACTTTCTTATAATAGCATTGCACGTTACTAGTATGTGTGGTTGATCGAAGGAAGTGCGACCTCTAGAACTGTTTCACGAGTCTGGTACTATATATTTACTATATGCCAACTATATAAGCCATATAATTACTGTTATTTGTCTAAATTGAGGATGTCATTTTTGAAGATATGCTGTCTTTACTTCAATATCTGCCGCGCATCAAACGTTTATTGAATGCATGCTCGCTAATGTATTGTAGAGATACGCATTTCCATACAGGAATAAGCATTCCGCATTTAAAGTGCACCTAACCCCAAATTTTTTTTCAATGAAATCTGAAAGTTTGCCATATATATATTGTAAATTCTTTGAAGCTCTATTAATTAATGATTTCTTCTGTATCACCAATAAACAATTGGTTAAATTAACAATTAACATGGTTGTTTTGACCAATTTATTATTGGTTAATATAACCAAATATTATTGGTTAAAACGACCATTAAAAATTGGTTCTCTCAGGTGCATTCAAACGACAAATTTTTTGGTCATTTTAACCAATCTGTTTTTACAGTGTAGGTGAACTTAAATATTAACGAATCTCACGCACGTAATAAGAAACGACTAAAAGCACTACCTCTTTAAGCAAGTGACAGGCACATTTTTCGAAGGTATTCCTCCGGTAACTGTCAGGCAATGGGTGCGCAAACTTGGCAAACGTCTTGTACCGTGCACTCCTCTAGAACGGACGTATTTAACGAACCAAGGATTCTCAAAGCTTGGAAAACTCATTCCTGAAGATGATTTGCGTGCGCTGATTCACTACCCCAGAATACGCAGGCCCTACAGGAAACGCCATAACTTGCCATCAACATCCAGTCTAAGCTCTCCGAGTGCGACTGAAATTTCAGTCATTGATTCAAACAATCTTCCATCGAGTAGTGCTACCAGTGCAAGCGTTAATCAAACAAAAAATGGATTTTTTTGCGACACACAACTTCAACGAACGACAGATCATCCTTTGAACACTGATTCTAACAATCTTTCATCGAGTAGTGCTACTGCAGTGCAAGCGTTAAACAGAAAATGGAATTGCTCGCGAGACAACTTGAACGGACGACAGATCACCCTTTGAACACTGATTCAAACAATCTTCCATCGAGTAGTGCTATATAGGCATTGAAACGCTATTTATTGCAGGAAAAACTGTGAATGTACTTTACTTTATTACAAACTAAATGTTAAAATATTATGTTAATGTATATATATATTTGCACTTAATTTCAAGTGAAAAATAAGCCACCTCAAATCAGTATGTTACCTATGGACCTACGTAGAAGTTAATAATTGATCGCTTGCTCGTTCGCTAGATTGAACGTGTAAGTAAATATGATTTTAGTGCAATTTAGCGAGAGCCCGGAATTATGCGATCGTTATCCTTCAAGATATGTGATAAGACACATTTCGCTAAATTCCTGCGAATGAAAATACGTCTTGAATATGTTTTAGCGTACTTACCGTACTTAATTCCCGTATTGGTTGGGGAACAGAAGGAATATGTCGGAGTTGTCTATAAGATTTCGCACAGGAATCTCATGGGTCAAATGTGATGTTTAGCTTTTACCGTCAGGATTTAAAAAGATCAGAGTTTGGTGATCAGAATTATTTCGATTTATTTTTGATAAGCGTAACGATCGACCACGCGTGCACATTTACGTGTAATTCTCGTTATGGTCAGATTTCTCTCGCAAACATTGCGCTAAATCGTGCATGAACATTAGGTTCACGTTTAGGGTTTAGTTTTGGGTTAGGGTTATGCTTAGAGTTAGAGTCAGATATTCTTGAAGTTCATGCAATTGTACTTTAGCAGCTATCAACTAAATTTTTTCTTGTTCGGCAGGAAACAATGGAAAATTTGACATATGTTCAAAGAGAAACCGGAAAATTCTACTGCTTCGTTGAAATTTGCCAAAAACTCTTCCTGAAACTCCAAAGTCTACCATTAGAGGGTGGTGCAAAAGTATTAAAATTTCGACGGTCGTCTGCGAACCCGGGGAGCGGTCTTGTTTCAAAGAGAGAAATGCCTTGTTGAGTGGTTCGTTTGGACTGATTCACGAACAAGAAGTCAAACGGCTTTTCGAGTTTCAGGGAATTAAACGGGCTCGTTGAAACAAGAACCTCTAACACTACAATGGAGTCTTCGGGGACGGCTTCAAATGTGGCTATTCTAGTTGAATACAGCTCCAGCTCCGATGAAGAACAACCAGCCAACGTCGCCCCCACTGCTCCTAATCAAAGTTCCCATGCGTCAAAGATGCGTTAAAAGACGAAATAAAGAAGCCATACGAACATTTTATGAACGACTGCTAAATCCGCTGCGCCCTGGTGCTGCATTAGCGCCTGCAACACTAGATAAGTTGAAAGAACGAGCATTGCGTTTTTTTACTACTGCAAGAATGTTAAAAATATATATTTGAGTTTAGCTTTGTTTAATAACGTTAATTTGTATATATATATACTGATAATCTGGAGTTCCTTAAACAGCAACGGAAACTCAAGCCATCAACAATGATTGCCCATCTAGTGATTGGGAATATTGTAAAATCTAATTTAGCAAATAGTGCTTGTTCCATCAGCCCAGAATATTCACCTTTGATTCAAACTTATCAATCATTTCAGCACCAATTTAACAGAGAGGCTTCTATGCTCGCCGCAAAACGTTCAAAAGAGGGTTTGACATTTAAGTCTGCAAAACAATTCTATTTTCAACGTGTTTTGGAAACACTAAGATGTTTAAGAGATAAATATTTCGAATGAAACGGTCATAACAAAAAAACGGTACTTGCATGATTTCGTGCTCTTGGCGACATTCGTACGCGCTATACCGAGTCGCAGCAAAGAGCTTAGAACAATGAGATTATTTGTTGAGTCGGAGAAAAAAGTTTCCTTTGATTATGCTTCTGTGAATTCAGGAAATTATATCGTGTTTCATGCCGACAAGAGGGTTATTATTCTGCAATTTGATTTTAAGAAATCAAAAACGACAGTTCCAACAAAAATTGACCTTTCAGATGACAAAGATTTAATTTATTTTCTAAAATTGTATTTACAAATTAGAATTTCGTTACTTCTTGGTAAAGATCATGGTTTTTTCTTCTCGCGAGACACAACTTCAACGGACGACAGATCATCCTTTGAACACCGATTCAAACAATCTTCCATCGAGTAGTGCTACCAGTGCAAGCGTTAATCAAACAGAAAATGGAATTGCTCGCGAGACACAACTTTAAAGGAAGACAGATCATCCTTTAAAGACTGATTCAACGAACGCCTATTTAAGTGCAATTTAAGGAGAGCGTAGAATTTTGCAATTGAAGAAGATCACAGTTTGGTGATAAGAATTATTTCGATTTATTTTTGATAAGCGTAAGGATCGACCACGTGTGCACATTTACGCGTAATTCTCGTTGGGTCAGATTTTTCTCGCGAACACTGGGCTAAATCGCGCATGAGCATTAGGTCGACGTTTAGGGTTAGGTTTTGGGTTAAGATTATGCTTTGGGCTAGGGTTAGGTTTTGGGTTAGGGTTTTCTGTTCTAAAAGGCTGTGCAAATGCCGTGCTTATATTCTTTTTCGTTCTATTTTTAGTTCTATTCTAAGTTATGTTGAAAGAGGAAACGACAAACTATACTGGTTTATCGACGTTTGCCAACAACTCTTTCCTCAAACACCAAAATCTATGGTTAGGAGCTGGTGTGGTTCACTTAAAAATCCAACAGTAAAATGCGAACCTGCAGAAAGATCCCGTTTCAAAACGAATAATGCTTGCCTAGGCGGAACATTCGGGCTTATTTCACAGGATGAAGTAGAGCGCCTTATGGAATTTCGTGAGAGTAAACGGGCCAGGCCAACCGTAGCAACGACTGAGTCGTGTTCGCCGGCTGAAACAATTACCACCTCTGAATTGTCCACTGATCAAGTTTCGACGACCATTAACTCTACAATTGCTGGTGAACGTGAAATGTCCCGTGACATTGTTGTTTATAGTGACAGTTCGGAAAGCGAAAACGAAACGCTACGAGTAAAGTCCCCAGTAATGCCAAGTACACCTGAGGTTCAATGCACGCCGGAAACAAAACCTGTTACAGCTCGTAAAAGATATCAGTTACCTAACGAAGAATGCTCTGAGGAACTAAAAACCGAACTTAAAGACCTGCGAAAATTCTACGAACGTCTGCTCAACCCATTGCAATCCACCGCTCCATTTGCCACAGCCACCCTAGAAAAATTAAGGGAGCGGACTCTGTGTTTCCTACATTACTGCAAAAACGTTAAGAATATTACATAATTACGATTGTCTCTTCTTAGTAATGGTAGTTTATACACGGACTATTTAGAACATCTGAGAGACAGTCGAAAATTGAAGCCTTCCACGTTTGTAGCAAACATAACCGTAGCTATAAATGTTGTTAAATTTAACATAGCAGTAAGTAATTCTTCCCTAAATCCGTCTTTTTCCTCTGTGATCCAGACACATCAATCTTTTCAGCACCAGTTTCAAAGAGAAAATTCAGTGCTGGCGAAACGCTCGAAAGAAGGCCTGGCCAGTAAGTCTACTAAACAATTCTATTTCGCCCACGTTTTAGAAACCTTAAGAAGCCTGAAAGATAAGTATTTCGAATCAGATGGCCTGATAAAAAATCGCCACCTGCATGATTTTGTTCTGTTGGCCACATTTGTTCGTGGTATACCGAGCCGTACCAAAGAACTCCGAACAATGAGACTGTTTTGTGAAAGCGAGAAAAATATGGCTTTCGATTACACAACCGTCGATTCGGGAAATTTTGTCGTTTTTCATGAAGGCGAGCACGTCGTCATTCTGCAATTTGATTTCAAGACAGCAAAAACAGCGGGTCCGACTAAAATTGATTTGTCAGACGACACGTTTACTATTTAAAATTGTACTTGAGAATTAGAAGTTCGCTACTCGGTGGCAAAGACCACGATTTTTTCTTCTGTAATAGACATGGCGGGTCGTTTGACAGCAGTGGGTCTTTTGCGAAATATCTAGGAGATATATATTTGAACGTGAATTTCGATTCGAGCTAGTACGACAGCACTTAGGCATTCCATAATAACCTATTTCAACAGTTTGGATGATGCCCAAGACAGTTCGATCAGGAAAAGCCTAGCCTTGCTAATGAAACACTCGGTGCTTTCTCTCCTTCGACTTTAAATAAGTTTTTAGAGCGAGTAAAATCCTTCCTTACTTTCTGTCGCATTAAATATCCCCAATGAAAGTTACACTTCAGCATTGTTGACAACGTCGATATTGTACAATCGTACATCACGTACCAACACGAGGAGCGCCAGCTGAATATATTAACAGTTCCTAGAACGATTACAGCATTGATCAACCTATGCAAATTTCTTCATCGTCGTAGTGAAAAGTTGGACTCTTGTGTACAATTGGTGCGTTTGAAAAATATACAAAACAGCTGTCGCAACGACAGCATGTAAATCAGCTTGCAGAAAAAGCCGGCTTGTGTGCGGATAAAACTCTGTCATTTATGTTTCGTCACATTTTGACACCATCAAAAGCTTAAAAGAGAAAGTGGATCGGACTGTTCGAAAGAGAGGCCTGGTCATACTCGAATGCTTCATGACTTTCTTATAATAGCATTGCACGTTACTAGTATGTGTGGTTGATCGAAGGAAGTGCGACCTCTAGAACTGTTTCACGAGTCTGGTACTATATATTTACTATATGCCAACTATATAAGCCATATAATTACTGTTATTTGTCTAAATTGAGGATGTCATTTTTGAAGATATGCTGTCTTTACTTCAATATCTGCCGCGCATCAAACGTTTATTGAATGCATGCTCGCTAATGTATTGTAGAGATACGCATTTCCATACAGGAATAAGCATTCCGCATTTAAAGTGCACCTAACCCCAAATTTTTTTTCAATGAAATCTGAAAGTTTGCCATATATATATTGTAAATTCTTTGAAGCTCTATTAATTAATGATTTCTTCTGTATCACCAATAAACAATTGGTTAAATTAACAATTAACATGGTTGTTTTGACCAATTTATTATTGGTTAATATAACCAAATATTATTGGTTAAAACGACCATTAAAAATTGGTTCTCTCAGGTGCATTCAAACGACAAATTTTTTGGTCATTTTAACCAATCTGTTTTTACAGTGTAGGTGAACTTAAATATTAACGAATCTCACGCACGTAATAAGAAACGACTAAAAGCACTACCTCTTTAAGCAAGTGACAG
The DNA here is from genome assembly GCA_963855995.1 of Muricea muricata. NCBI lineage: Eukaryota > Metazoa > Cnidaria > Anthozoa > Malacalcyonacea > Plexauridae > Muricea > Muricea muricata. Next base: position 892,081 of record OY979716.1, read on the forward strand.
GCACATTTTTCGAAGGTATTCCTCCGGTAACTGTCAGGCAATGGGTGCGCAAACTTGGCAAACGTCTTGTACCGTGCACTCCTCTAGAACGGACGTATTTAACGAACCAAGGATTCTCAAAGCTTGGAAAACTCATTCCTGAAGATGATTTGCGTGCGCTGATTCACTACCCCAGAATACGCAGGCCCTACAGGAAACGCCATAACTTGCCATCAACATCCAGTCTAAGCTCTCCGAGTGCGACTGAAATTTCAGTCATTGATTCAAACAATCTTCCATCGAGTAGTGCTACCAGTGCAAGCGTTAATCAAACAAAAAATGGATTTTTTTGCGACACACAACTTCAACGAACGACAGATCATCCTTTGAACACTGATTCTAACAATCTTTCATCGAGTAGTGCTACTGCAGTGCAAGCGTTAAACAGAAAATGGAATTGCTCGCGAGACAACTTGAACGGACGACAGATCACCCTTTGAACACTGATTCAAACAATCTTCCATCGAGTAGTGCTATATAGGCATTGAAACGCTATTTATTGCAGGAAAAACTGTGAATGTACTTTACTTTATTACAAACTAAATGTTAAAATATTATGTTAATGTATATATATATTTGCACTTAATTTCAAGTGAAAAATAAGCCACCTCAAATCAGTATGTTACCTATGGACCTACGTAGAAGTTAATAATTGATCGCTTGCTCGTTCGCTAGATTGAACGTGTAAGTAAATATGATTTTAGTGCAATTTAGCGAGAGCCCGGAATTATGCGATCGTTATCCTTCAAGATATGTGATAAGACACATTTCGCTAAATTCCTGCGAATGAAAATACGTCTTGAATATGTTTTAGCGTACTTACCGTACTTAATTCCCGTATTGGTTGGGGAACAGAAGGAATATGTCGGAGTTGTCTATAAGATTTCGCACAGGAATCTCATGGGTCAAATGTGATGTTTAGCTTTTACCGTCAGGATTTAAAAAGATCAGAGTTTGGTGATCAGAATTATTTCGATTTATTTTTGATAAGCGTAACGATCGACCACGCGTGCACATTTACGTGTAATTCTCGTTATGGTCAGATTTCTCTCGCAAACATTGCGCTAAATCGTGCATGAACATTAGGTTCACGTTTAGGGTTTAGTTTTGGGTTAGGGTTATGCTTAGAGTTAGAGTCAGATATTCTTGAAGTTCATGCAATTGTACTTTAGCAGCTATCAACTAAATTTTTTCTTGTTCGGCAGGAAACAATGGAAAATTTGACATATGTTCAAAGAGAAACCGGAAAATTCTACTGCTTCGTTGAAATTTGCCAAAAACTCTTCCTGAAACTCCAAAGTCTACCATTAGAGGGTGGTGCAAAAGTATTAAAATTTCGACGGTCGTCTGCGAACCCGGGGAGCGGTCTTGTTTCAAAGAGAGAAATGCCTTGTTGAGTGGTTCGTTTGGACTGATTCACGAACAAGAAGTCAAACGGCTTTTCGAGTTTCAGGGAATTAAACGGGCTCGTTGAAACAAGAACCTCTAACACTACAATGGAGTCTTCGGGGACGGCTTCAAATGTGGCTATTCTAGTTGAATACAGCTCCAGCTCCGATGAAGAACAACCAGCCAACGTCGCCCCCACTGCTCCTAATCAAAGTTCCCATGCGTCAAAGATGCGTTAAAAGACGAAATAAAGAAGCCATACGAACATTTTATGAACGACTGCTAAATCCGCTGCGCCCTGGTGCTGCATTAGCGCCTGCAACACTAGATAAGTTGAAAGAACGAGCATTGCGTTTTTTTACTACTGCAAGAATGTTAAAAATATATATTTGAGTTTAGCTTTGTTTAATAACGTTAATTTGTATATATATATACTGATAATCTGGAGTTCCTTAAACAGCAACGGAAACTCAAGCCATCAACAATGATTGCCCATCTAGTGATTGGGAATATTGTAAAATCTAATTTAGCAAATAGTGCTTGTTCCATCAGCCCAGAATATTCACCTTTGATTCAAACTTATCAATCATTTCAGCACCAATTTAACAGAGAGGCTTCTATGCTCGCCGCAAAACGTTCAAAAGAGGGTTTGACATTTAAGTCTGCAAAACAATTCTATTTTCAACGTGTTTTGGAAACACTAAGATGTTTAAGAGATAAATATTTCGAATGAAACGGTCATAACAAAAAAACGGTACTTGCATGATTTCGTGCTCTTGGCGACATTCGTACGCGCTATACCGAGTCGCAGCAAAGAGCTTAGAACAATGAGATTATTTGTTGAGTCGGAGAAAAAAGTTTCCTTTGATTATGCTTCTGTGAATTCAGGAAATTATATCGTGTTTCATGCCGACAAGAGGGTTATTATTCTGCAATTTGATTTTAAGAAATCAAAAACGACAGTTCCAACAAAAATTGACCTTTCAGATGACAAAGATTTAATTTATTTTCTAAAATTGTATTTACAAATTAGAATTTCGTTACTTCTTGGTAAAGATCATGGTTTTTTCTTCTCGCGAGACACAACTTCAACGGACGACAGATCATCCTTTGAACACCGATTCAAACAATCTTCCATCGAGTAGTGCTACCAGTGCAAGCGTTAATCAAACAGAAAATGGAATTGCTCGCGAGACACAACTTTAAAGGAAGACAGATCATCCTTTAAAGACTGATTCAACGAACGCCTATTTAAGTGCAATTTAAGGAGAGCGTAGAATTTTGCAATTGAAGAAGATCACAGTTTGGTGATAAGAATTATTTCGATTTATTTTTGATAAGCGTAAGGATCGACCACGTGTGCACATTTACGCGTAATTCTCGTTGGGTCAGATTTTTCTCGCGAACACTGGGCTAAATCGCGCATGAGCATTAGGTCGACGTTTAGGGTTAGGTTTTGGGTTAAGATTATGCTTTGGGCTAGGGTTAGGTTTTGGGTTAGGGTTTTCTGTTCTAAAAGGCTGTGCAAATGCCGTGCTTATATTCTTTTTCGTTCTATTTTTAGTTCTATTCTAAGTTATGTTGAAAGAGGAAACGACAAACTATACTGGTTTATCGACGTTTGCCAACAACTCTTTCCTCAAACACCAAAATCTATGGTTAGGAGCTGGTGTGGTTCACTTAAAAATCCAACAGTAAAATGCGAACCTGCAGAAAGATCCCGTTTCAAAACGAATAATGCTTGCCTAGGCGGAACATTCGGGCTTATTTCACAGGATGAAGTAGAGCGCCTTATGGAATTTCGTGAGAGTAAACGGGCCAGGCCAACCGTAGCAACGACTGAGTCGTGTTCGCCGGCTGAAACAATTACCACCTCTGAATTGTCCACTGATCAAGTTTCGACGACCATTAACTCTACAATTGCTGGTGAACGTGAAATGTCCCGTGACATTGTTGTTTATAGTGACAGTTCGGAAAGCGAAAACGAAACGCTACGAGTAAAGTCCCCAGTAATGCCAAGTACACCTGAGGTTCAATGCACGCCGGAAACAAAACCTGTTACAGCTCGTAAAAGATATCAGTTACCTAACGAAGAATGCTCTGAGGAACTAAAAACCGAACTTAAAGACCTGCGAAAATTCTACGAACGTCTGCTCAACCCATTGCAATCCACCGCTCCATTTGCCACAGCCACCCTAGAAAAATTAAGGGAGCGGACTCTGTGTTTCCTACATTACTGCAAAAACGTTAAGAATATTACATAATTACGATTGTCTCTTCTTAGTAATGGTAGTTTATACACGGACTATTTAGAACATCTGAGAGACAGTCGAAAATTGAAGCCTTCCACGTTTGTAGCAAACATAACCGTAGCTATAAATGTTGTTAAATTTAACATAGCAGTAAGTAATTCTTCCCTAAATCCGTCTTTTTCCTCTGTGATCCAGACACATCAATCTTTTCAGCACCAGTTTCAAAGAGAAAATTCAGTGCTGGCGAAACGCTCGAAAGAAGGCCTGGCCAGTAAGTCTACTAAACAATTCTATTTCGCCCACGTTTTAGAAACCTTAAGAAGCCTGAAAGATAAGTATTTCGAATCAGATGGCCTGATAAAAAATCGCCACCTGCATGATTTTGTTCTGTTGGCCACATTTGTTCGTGGTATACCGAGCCGTACCAAAGAACTCCGAACAATGAGACTGTTTTGTGAAAGCGAGAAAAATATGGCTTTCGATTACACAACCGTCGATTCGGGAAATTTTGTCGTTTTTCATGAAGGCGAGCACGTCGTCATTCTGCAATTTGATTTCAAGACAGCAAAAACAGCGGGTCCGACTAAAATTGATTTGTCAGACGACACGTTTACTATTTAAAATTGTACTTGAGAATTAGAAGTTCGCTACTCGGTGGCAAAGACCACGATTTTTTCTTCTGTAATAGACATGGCGGGTCGTTTGACAGCAGTGGGTCTTTTGCGAAATATCTAGGAGATATATATTTGAACGTGAATTTCGATTCGAGCTAGTACGACAGCACTTAGGCATTCCATAATAACCTATTTCAACAGTTTGGATGATGCCCAAGACAGTTCGATCAGGAAAAGCCTAGCCTTGCTAATGAAACACTCGGTGCTTTCTCTCCTTCGACTTTAAATAAGTTTTTAGAGCGAGTAAAATCCTTCCTTACTTTCTGTCGCATTAAATATCCCCAATGAAAGTTACACTTCAGCATTGTTGACAACGTCGATATTGTACAATCGTACATCACGTACCAACACGAGGAGCGCCAGCTGAATATATTAACAGTTCCTAGAACGATTACAGCATTGATCAACCTATGCAAATTTCTTCATCGTCGTAGTGAAAAGTTGGACTCTTGTGTACAATTGGTGCGTTTGAAAAATATACAAAACAGCTGTCGCAACGACAGCATGTAAATCAGCTTGCAGAAAAAGCCGGCTTGTGTGCGGATAAAACTCTGTCATTTATGTTTCGTCACATTTTGACACCATCAAAAGCTTAAAAGAGAAAGTGGATCGGACTGTTCGAAAGAGAGGCCTGGTCATACTCGAATGCTTCATGACTTTCTTATAATAGCATTGCACGTTACTAGTATGTGTGGTTGATCGAAGGAAGTGCGACCTCTAGAACTGTTTCACGAGTCTGGTACTATATATTTACTATATGCCAACTATATAAGCCATATAATTACTGTTATTTGTCTAAATTGAGGATGTCATTTTTGAAGATATGCTGTCTTTACTTCAATATCTGCCGCGCATCAAACGTTTATTGAATGCATGCTCGCTAATGTATTGTAGAGATACGCATTTCCATACAGGAATAAGCATTCCGCATTTAAAGTGCACCTAACCCCAAATTTTTTTTCAATGAAATCTGAAAGTTTGTGATTTTAGAAGATTTTTGGCGGAAAAAAAACTGAATTTAGATAAATTTTGTAGTCGTAAGCCTTTGTTAAATATCGGAATTTAATTTAAAATTGCCGCCATTTTGGTTCACAACCGCGCATCTATTGTAGCAGTCTGGTGGCTAATGTGTGACGTAAATTCCGGACATCAACAAGAGCTTTCCTGTAGTATTTACATATAGCGCAGTTGTTGTTGACTCAATTCAGAAGAAATGATGCCCGAAATGTGTGTCATATACGGTTCTAATACCACTAGAAATGTTAAAGAAGGAATTTACATCCATGCTATCTCATTTACATATAGCGCAGTTGTTGTTGACTCAATTCAGAAGAAATGATGCCCGAAATGTGTGTCATATACGGTTCTAATACCACTAGAAATGTTAAAGAAGGAATTTACATCCATGCTAGGGTTAGGTGCACTTATCTCGATGAAAAGAAAGAAATAATTGGCAGAATTTGTTCGTGGAACGCGTGCGAATTGGAAACCTGCGGGCCGGTCACTCCGTTCAGTTTTTATTGAAGGCTTTTCGTATTGTTACGGGAATTTCCACGAGAAAGATCTTGCAAATCGGTAGCTAAGAAGAGATGAGACAAAAATCTCGGTATTCCCCACAGTTTATCCAACATCGATCGAAGAGCGACAGCCTTCGCCCTTGGGCGAAAATCGATACATAAAGATTATAGAATGGTAATGTAATTGGACAATTTGACTATTGAGCATTGTGATTTCTGTAAAATTTCCTGCCATAGTGTACGTTAGTGTACGTACTGCCCTCAATTTGTCTATGTTACGTGGTAGACATACTCCAAACATTCTTGAAAGCCAGCAAAGAACAGCCTGCGAATGCAGCAAAGCAATTAATAAACAAAGGTACAAAACTCCACTGCTAATGAACATGATGTTACAAAATCAGTTTAAAGTGAAAGCGTGAAGCAGAGTGGAAAAAAAAGCCAGGAGTATTAAGGTTGTGAACTAAGGAACAAAAAATCATATTTACAAAACAATTTCTTTTTCATGGGAACACATGTAAATAATTTATATGTAAGAAATGTGATTATTTAAATGAATTATAAAACCCTCTGATTGTGGTTAATTTCTGAAATCTAAACAATCCACCACCTGCATGACTTGCATTTTAGAGAGTGGTTCACTAATCAATGTAACCTCCTATTTCCATAGTCCCCCTGTGACTATGTGGAGCTTACCCAGGGATTAGCAAATTCTTTGCCCTTTTATTAGTGACTTAAGTAATTTGCAAATCAAATTACATTGAGGTTTACATTGAACAGTGGGTATCTGGTGGATACTTGTGTACATATTTGCCCCATTCTTGCAGATGTTCACCCCCAATCCTATTCAAGTTGGCCACAACGTGGATTTATGGTGCTTTCATGGACAACAAGGGTTTGCTTTATATTTGGGGTTATGATCAAGGTTTCGATTAGCACGATACTCTAAATTACTCTATTACAACAATCTAAAAACAGCAACTTACTGGTTGGTTTCTCCAAACTCACTAGCAAGTTGCCCCAAACCATACTATGAACTTTTTGACTTATTCAATTAATTGAAATTATAAGGTCAACTTACTTCTAACCATATACTATCTGGGTATGTATTGCTTAGGAATATATATTTGAACACACATTGACATTGTTGGTTTTGTAAATATTGATTATGAATAACAGAACATTCATTGACATTAAGAAATTAATGCTAAATTGCTCATGTAAAATTAACAATAATTTTAGATATTCCTACACTGAGTTCTCCCACACCAAACCAAGCTAAAATATTTTGTTATTAGCTTTGTTATGGCTATTGTTGTCAGCTTGGTCAAGTATTGGAATGTCCGTATAGGAACATACTACAAATATTGACATTGTTAGTAATGTTTTGCAAATTCAAATAATTTAAATACAATAATCATGCAGCACAGTTAAAATAAAAGTCAGCTTTTATGATCATCCATTCCCAGTTCTGCATATTTTTCGTCTTTATTTACTGCCAATACTGGAAATTGCTTCCTAGTTTTGCTGTATACGCACAGGCAGGCATAAACACTTGGTATAACAGATTTTGCAGATATCTATAATAAGACATGGCACTGTAAATCTGTGATACTACCAGAAGGCAAAAACTAAGTAACTTGTTATCATCAGTACGATCATAGAAGAAAATGTTTGTAAACAGAGCGACAGTAGAGCCAGGAAGTCTGCATCAAGCCTATGTTCATATTTAGTAGCTCCATGCCTCTATCTCACATTTAAGCAACATACCCTAATTCAATCATGTAGTTACTATTGTTTTATACTTTATTAAAATACCCTTCTGTGATTCGCGCGATACTCATAATAACTGGTATATATAGACACAAAATATATTTCAATATATCCATACCATTCACTTATTTCTACAACTCCGTTAAGTCGGTCATTTATTTATATGATTTCTCAGCATCGGCGACTTGAATTACCACATATAGCGCTTCCTCTGTCGACTGACGAGTAGGCTTCGCTTTGCGTATACACATTCGGATGAGGGTTGAACTTTTCTCTCGTAATCCGAATACTTTCTCACATCTGCACCATAAGAATGGTTAAATGACTCGGATTCGGAAGAACTTGAAGATATTTGCCACTTTTCCCGAAAAAAAACACGTTTCCTTGCCCTGGATGTCTCAACACTTCGATATTCTATACTGTTTACATTACACCGTAATAGATACACTGTCCGGAATTTACGTCACAGACCTAACTCTCCCCAAATTCCTATGGCGCGGCCGTGAACCAAAACAGGTAAGGTTTCAGCGTCGCTTGCGGGCAGAGAATTTATCAAATTTGAAAAATGTTTTCGCCAAAAATCATCTAAAATCATAATATTTCAGATTTCATTAAAAAAAATTTTGGGGTTAGGTGCACTTTAAGTAATCAATTTGTCAACTAATATATTTATTACCATTTAACGCCATTTTTACCACTTGTAATCTGTACACAAAGTGACGAGTTTATTTTTTTATTTCTTGATTAAAATTTAATGTAGAACCTCATATTGTGTTTATTCCTAATAAACGTCATACACCTTAATTCACAATAAAGACGATTTATTGTGGTACATGTACGTGACCACAGCTACCAAAATACTATCCAGTATCATATTTTTTTTATCCACATTTTTGGTTCTTCATAAGAAGAAGGTATTCTTCATAAGAAATGTTTTTATGCACAAGGCATAATAATTCTAACATTTAAATTTTGGAACAAATTCGGAGGACTATTGGGAAGAGCAGAGTGATCTACAATCATTTATCAACAAACGCTCAGAACAATGCAATATGAGAAGTTTCGCTACGAAACGGTTGAACTGGGAAACGGGCTTCATGCTCACATTTTGCACTATGATACACTAAACAACACACTTGCTCTTCAAACCGTACGGACTATTCAAGTCTTGCTTGAACTTTGTAAAATGGCATATCTCTTTAAGCAAGGAACAGCTTACACGAAACGAATTAACAACAGTTTACACGAAACGAATTGACAGTCGCGATAACTGTTGGGTTTCTTGAAAGAAATACAACAGACTGAAAGAAAACCAGAAAGCAAAACCGGGTTATTTAGAATATATTAAAGAGTTCAGTTACGTATAGAAGAATGTTCTAGTCAGTTAAAAGACAAAATGAAAAAGCTGGGACCATTTTATGAACGAGTACTAAATCCTATACACCCTGGTCCTGCGTTTGGGACTGAAAAACTTGATAAGTTAAAAGAAAGAGCTTTGTGCTTTCTCTACTATTGCAAGAATGTTAAGAACATTGTCGACTTAAGCTTAGCTTGGTTTAATAACACGAATTTATATACAGTTTATTTAGAATACCTTAAAGAGCAACGCAAACTCAAGCCATCGAGTTTCAAGCCATATAATTGTTGTTATTTGCCTAATTTGAGGATGCCTTTATTTCAAGATCTACCGTGCATCAATGTTAATGCTCGCATAAAGTATTGTGGAGATGCGAGTTCAGTCCTAATGGACGTTATTCACATTAATTTATAATGAAGACGATTTACTGTGGTACCTGTACGTCACCACAGCCACCAAAATACTATCCAGTATAATATTTTTTTCTATCAAAATTCTTGCAAGGTATTCTTGCAAAGAAATGTCACTATGCACAAGGCATAATAATTATAATATTTTGCTTTTAGCAGAAATCCGGAGGACAATTGGGAAAGAGCCTAGTGATCTACAGTCATTCATAAACGAATGCTCAGAACGATTTAGTGAAGTTAAGTGAAGATGACTGTTGTCCAATCAACAAGTACAGCAATGCACAAATCTGGCATGCGAAAGTCCTATTAATTTTAGTGATCTCACATAAAGTACAACAGAGCGACGAGAGTGACGAAGAAGCAAGCAATCTAGTCATTGAAGGGATTATCAATAGAGTCAGGTTGACTATATTTAATTGTTGCACATTACAACGAAAATATAAGAACGTTAAATTCTGTCTTCATCGTTTCAGGTATTATCATATGCCTTTGACCGCACAAAACACAGGCAACGCTAGTTAGCAAAACCCGAAACCGCAGTGGTGATAAAGCCTTATCAACGAATAAGAAAGCGAGAGCTTGATAAAGTCATTGTAGTATCAGTTCTTAGTTTTCCACTAAACAGTTAATGTCTAATATGAAAACATTTCTGTGTATCATGATGATACATCATTAATATCAAATATTTGCAACAACTTTAATGGTTTTGACTGAAATCGTACACAACTGAAGGAAAAGCAGCAATGCTATAACTAGAGCAAAACGTGCTTGCGGAATACAATACAATTTATATGTAAACAATTCAACAAACAGAAAAGAATAAAAATAAAGTCTAAAACAAAGTCGACATAAATACAAATGCAACAGACACAATTACAAAAAACAGAGAAAGCAAGATTCGCATGCGGCAAATATCTGTAGCACATTGACAAACGGACACGATATTTCGAACATTGCAATGCACGCGAACATCAGAAGAGAAGTAAAAGTTCTGTACCTTATTTTTGTTCATATCTCAATGAAGTATACTCTAGTTGTTGTCATTCTCGTCATATTTTTCTTATAGGTAGAAGCAAACGTCACTTGTTTATTTCCTGAAAATTAAAGAGAATTTATACGAGATTAATATAATCTTTTACTCGACAACCAACTGTACGTTAACTAAAATCAAATATGTCAAGGTCCAACACAATAGCTTAACAGAGGGATTGCAAATACACAGGGTGTATAAAAAAAGTAGACAATTTTGAAACGGCTTTTAACCTCGCGAAACGGCTTGAAGTATGAAGTTTTTTATAATATACATTGCTTGGGTACTTAGGTGTAGAATGAATAAAAATATTCTGAAATTTTAATGTTTCAAACCCCAGGGTGTGCGTATTTTGCAACACATTAAAAAAGGCTTGCACACGAAATTTAAAGGCATAAAGGTAATTTTGAGTTGGTAGGTAGACAATTTGTTAGGTGTTTTATTGCTGTTCAAAATTTCAAGAAATTTGATCGAGTTTAAGCCATTCAAAACGTCGTGCAAACGTATATTTGTCGCACTAAGAATCGTTTTTCTGAACAAATGTTCCAATTTTAATTAAATGTTCCTTAGGAGTTGTATGCAAATTACGTAAATATATAAATCTAATTTTGCAAAGCTAAAATTAATCTAATTATACAAAGCTAATTTTGCTAAAAATATGGAAGTTAACAGAGGGGTTGCAAATATATACTCTGACTACTAAGGTGGTGGTGGGGGTAGGGGGAAGATAACATGCGCAAGCATAATTCATGTCTATTCAGGGTTGCAATACCTGGTAATTGGTTGAGAGTGCATCCATTATGATTTTGTGTTCACTTCTTCCTTTGATGTTGAATGAAATTTCTAAAGAGTAATGTCCATCTTAATTCAGGTTGAAATGATGTAAAGGGAAATCAATAGTGATTTTGTGCTAAGCTGTCAAATATTTTTTTCTTAAAACATAATCTCCTCTGTACGCATCTCTCATCCATACATATATTTACCTTTTTATCCCCTTAGTCTTAGGTCCTTGAACTTGCATATTCGTTGCACATATCTAAAATGTACGGAAAATTTTAATTAGTTTTGATCAGTTCAAGCAAAAGATTCACAGCGATAATCACCGGGCGAATTTCTACAAAAATTTATTTCTACCCTGATAACACTGTATTTTTTCTTCTTTTCATACCACTGTCGTTTATGATACTTTTCTTTTATTCTTATTTGAAATTCTTTTTACAACCTGGATTGATTCCTGTAGCTACAGAGATGTTGCACTTTATGGTTTTTTACAGTTTATGTTTCTAAAGGTGGTTTTAAACAATGAAAATGGAAATTAGAAAAAAACATCGAGGACAATATTTTCTGCAAATTACATCACAACAATAAGGAAAACAAATTTTTTCATGCTCGCTGAAGGACGTCAGTTTCAACATCACATACACACCATCAGTGATTGAAGTTAAGTTATGCATTTAACTGTGGTTATGTGACATTTGCAAATCGAATGTTATTTACGTATAGTATACTGGTATTATGTGCTAAGTTTAACTTTCATGACAAATTGTCTATCAATATTTTCTACAAAAACAAGTCACAAACAGAGTATATTATCACAGGCACATTACAATTTGCAACACCACATCACATCCTGGGGCAGATTAGCATTTTTATTGTTTCTAGGGTCCCACTGTGACATCATTTGACCATACCTACATTCTTGTTCAGCTGGAATTACTGAGCATTACTCAGATTAATGGCCACCCAACTTGATTCAACAGCTAACACCTCTTGGGCCATACCAGGGGATCAACTGGTAGCCGATTGGGCTAATCCACCCCTGAACACAGCAACATTACAGCGAAACTAAAGTTAAAAAATAAATAAACGATGAAATTTTAAATTTCCCGATCACATTATTTGAGGTTTTGATGATGATATACAAGCTGCAACATAATACTTACTTTACAACAAATGCAGGTAATCATGCTTCTGTATACCAAATGAGCATCCAGTGTGTTTCAGCTTGAAAACTTCACAGGTCTAGTAACCAAGACAAGTATTTATTATTTATAAGTATTTATTTATTTATAATTATAAGTATTTCTCTATACCAGCAATTTTCCATAAGAACAACTGAATCTCTTTGGGTTTTACAACCACAAAACAGACAGTACATTTCCTAAGAAAACTTGCATGTGCGTAAACATGTTTGTACATATAGTTTGGTTTGCACTGCCAACTTAACAATAAACAGTACCAAAATTTTGAGTCCCCCAACTCTCCATCACGTGAGGTATTTGAAAGCCTTATTTATATGACATTGGCAATTTAAAACTAACATCTATGCCATTGGAAAAAATGCCCAGCAATGTGTTACATAAAAGTAATCCCTGAATGATACTATTTGATAGTTATTCCCTGCTTTATCAAATTTTTCAATCCTCAAAACTCAACAATAAAAACACAAAACAAGTTTGCTTCCATAGGCCTACAAGTAGGAAACAGGTAAAATAATTTGTGAAGGAAACTATATCAATAATTTCTGTCATGGTAAAATGAATATTATGAAGTGTTAACAACATCTTTAACAATTATAAAAGTAATTATTGTTTATACAGTAAGGTATCCACCAAATCCTTTTGTGATTTTTCAACTCACTTTACCAGCACAAATCACAAAATACTTATTCGCAAAATAAATGTCGAGTTATGATTACATAGGAATTCCATTCTATTTCCTAAGAAAGTAACTTTATCTGACAATATGATGTTGGAATATTGAAAAATATCAATACTGAAAAAAGTTACATATGTTATTTACCAGCTGGGAGGTCCAGATAGAAAAATATTTTGTCAATTAAGATTTCAAAAATGGCCAAAGGCTGAGAGACATTTTTGAGACCGAGAAAAAATATTTTTTCTATCCAGACCAACAACCTACAAAGCAAATAACATTTTTAATTTACATTTGTGCATGCCTAGATGAATCCTTAAAAAATGCAGTGTTCCAGTCAGGCATTGAGATCAGCTAGTGTGTTACTTTACTTCAATATTTATTGAAGCATGGCTGACAAACAGCTAAAACTAAGTGAAAAAAAAAACCCCTCATTTTTTTATTTACAATTTGTTTTCAAAACGAAGATAGTTTAATAATTAAATATGCATTTTTACATGGCAAACATTATTTTGTGATCTGTATAGCTATAATTTAGCAAATTGCTGACAACATAATTTTAAGTCCAGAATCCTGGTGCTTAACATATTGCTAAAAAAGTTATTTGTGAGTACGAGTAAATTTCATGTTTCACTATTTAGTTCAAAGAGTGCTTTCTTATACCTTTGGTTCAATATAACATGTGTGACTTGTACATCTATGCTGTGCAATTTTTAAACTTTTCAATCTGGGCAGATGATACATACTACTGCCCAGGATAGAAAAAAATGTATGTTTTCCCCAACACATGGCTGCAAGTGGACCCCAGGTTTGAGCGGCAAGCTTCAAGTGAGGCCAGAAAAACCTGGTTCAAACATACCTGAGGAATGCCTGGCTCACATACATATGCCTGAGGCAAAAATACAAGACAGTACAAGACATACATGTGTTAGGAGAAGAAGCGTGTTCACACATCAAGCGTGGTCACAGGCATACCTCTGGCATATGTGAACCATAGCTAAAGGTGTGAATTGCCCAGTAAATATATATACAGGCATCATTGGTACAACTTACAGTTACTGCTTAAAAGTTTGAATACAAGTGTGAAATGTAGTTTCATGTATTGGTGAAGTGATACCAATAGCTTTTTTTGGTTAGCCAGTCTTTGATTGTTAAAAATTCTGATTTGCATCTTCTACGGTCTTGGCACTGCAATTGCGATTAAAATAGTACTAGTAGAACATGCATATAACTTCAAAATCCAGGAAATGGTAGGCATGGTTGACTAAGTACATCAGCATGTGCATTCCAAAGTTTGAGCAGTAACTGTATGTGCCAGGGTGAATTCCATGTAAACTGCACGCCGAAGATACACCAATATTTATCATACTTACTATTGTGATTTGCTTAATCCAAGCTGAAGATCTTCAGCATCGAGTGCATGGAATGCAGTCTGGTGAATGTGAGGTGCAAAAATTGATGCAAGTTTTTATCTGCTTGTTTCTTGTAATTGTATCATAGCTGCAAGTAAATATTACTTCTTACCAGAGTGGAAAGTTTCTACTACACAGTTTGTAAAGTTTCTTCTTGCTTCTATATACTCTCTATATTGCATTTTGTAAATGTCAGATGCACAATTTTCAAACTTTCCAATTCCGACTGACTATATTACTACAAACTGACCAAGTTCTTCACAAAAATGAAATTACCCATTTGCCATGTGATCAGCCATACATGACTATCAGTTCACATGTTTGGTATGTAACCTGGGTAAAGGGCAGAAATTAAGTTTTAATGACTGTTTAATAGATCTATGGTATTACTAACAATGGAAATGTTGTCGGTAAACTATAGCATAATACAATCTAGCATTCTAGTCACATATTCATAAACATTTTAAAAGACACAATAGTTTTATTTCAGTGTGCTTATATCACACATTTGTGTGCCTTAAGCTTAGAATAAAACATTCATATTCTATCAAGGCTAGCGCAAGTCAACAGCCATCACAGATATGGCTCTCTTTATATCCTAAGTTATCAGCTTGGTATATAAGGGATAGATTTATGTTCACCTCGTATTAAAACAGAAGATATAATATTATCAAACAAGTACTCGGTATGGCTTCCTACCTTCGGTTACGGTCTTTACGATCCCAAATATGTCTGTCTCGTGTGTTGTCGTTGCGTGGATTGTTCATATGACAACAGTTTGTCTTGGTGGTTTCCCGTAAATATCCGCGTAAATAATTTAATCTATATGTAAGAACTTACGCGCAAGATTCTGTATTATACTCTTATCTTTAATTTACTTCTGTAACGCATCTCCAAACATCGGATTGACTTGGATTCTTTCCCATACCACAGAGCTTTACAATATCCAGTGAACTCAATATAACTGGAAGGTTACCTTCAGTTAAGCCGGTAATACAGGACTTGAAGCCAAATTTTGCGTGAAATGACCTCCACACACGCGTGTCTGGGGGTCATTTCACGCGAGTTCAGCTTCGCGACCGTCTCGCGAGCTAATTACAAGGAGTCATGAATTACAAACTGGTATTTTTCACTATGAAAAGTTCTTTTTTTGGCCTGAAAGCAAGTTATATTCTGCGTTGATAACGAAATGATGAAGAGAAATTAAGTTTCTTATAATGATAAGTTGTAATATGGAAACAGGAGCTCGAAAAGACTTCAGGTCAGTTCAAAATATTGGGATTATTTCAACAAAGTTTTTGTACTTCGGATATTTGAATATTTGCCTTTTGGAACTTTGGAAAAGAATTTTTGCCGTAGTTCCTTGATCTTAAACTTAAATCAATGAAGTTTCTGGATAACCGAGTCATGGATGTGCCAAAAGAGTAAAATGTTTTCGAAAACTCGCATCGAAAAGTCTTGTAATATCTTTCGGAATGTTGGAAAAAGTAATCGCGGTTTGTAAAATTTTGTATTATTAAATATGAGCAGTCAAAACCGTGCTTATGTTGGTTTTTATTTGTATTTGTCTTAGAGCACTTGAAATGCGTATAAGCTACACTAATTAAAAATAAACTTCGAAAACGAAATAACTTCGGCCGCCGTGACGATCTCCACTCTTGGCTGTACGCTTTCGCGTAAAAATTGCTTTTTATTTAAATGAATTTGGTCAAGAAGGTTAAGTTTAAAAGATAGTCATTTGACCATTGTTTTGATTACATTTTGTTAAAACTTTAGAAGTGTTTCAGCCCATTTTTGACAGTTATCGGATGGCTTTTGTATACATTCCTTAGATGGCCGCGCATGTTTTTTCTGGTGGAGGCCTGGTAATGTTTGGCTTCAAATTTCCCGCCTCAGGCAGCCTTCCAGTTATATTGAGTTCACTGACAACATCTGACCAGTGCACCATATTGAAATTATTCGCGTTTGTGGTCTGGACGCCTGGACACTAATTGAAATCATAATTATTGCATTTAAGGTGGCTCCCTAGAGTAATTTAAGTAGGAGGCTGGTAGCGAAATGACGTAATCATTAATGCATGGAAAATGCGTGGGAATGGTGTATTGCAGGAACGTTTCGCGTGTGCGGGAATCTTGCGGGAAATTTAAATCTCAAGTCAAAACAAACATGTCGACGTTTTTCAAAACTTTCTTTTTCCGAAAAAATACGTATTCGGCGTTGTCTCGCAGAGTGCAAAAAGATTAGTGACAGAGGGAAAGGGTTTACAAAATTATCTACGTTTTCCCTTCTATTTTCAAAGTCGTTCTCTCGATAGTATTTTATACAATCAACGAAGCCGTAATGAAGAATCACATCGTACAAAACGGTGGTGGAAATATCCACACATACTTGCTGTTTTTGGTGCTGCTTTGGATAATAAAAGTAGAGAAAAACAAGCTACTACAGGCGAACCTAATGGCGAAAAAACACCGGAAAGAAACCGCTTTAACGAACGAGATTTGACCGGACGTTTTGCGAACTCGTCGCGTAAAACAAAAATCACTAAATCGCTAAATGACGGCTTAAAAGCTTGGAAAGCTAAACGAAAACTATTCTTAGACGAAACTAACGAAAACGAACCACCTTTAAAGCGACAAACAAGAAGTGAAAAGGTAAAACATAAACAAGGTTGATGACATTGATAATTTGCTTTTTTTACACGCATATTTCACAAACACTTAAAAATAATCTTACTGTATATACTCTTAAATTACAGACTGCAATGCTCAAAGACGAAACTATCCCTCATGGAACTCGTCTCATTGACCTTGGTGTATTTCGGACTAATCTTAAACAATGCAGCAAATGCAACTCAGGTACACAACTACTTAGTTAATAAATCGTCTACTGTACTAGAGTACAAATTTTAATGATAATGATTGTTCCTATACAAATAATATCCACTAGGCATGGCCTATGTAATCTTCTCCTTTTAACATAGTTACATACTGTATATCTACTTGTTTAGGTCCACTGTCATTTTGCAATGTCTCAGATGAAGTGAGACATGGTTTAGCAAGCACATTTACAATTCAGTGCACTTGTGGTCACAACAATGAAATAAAAACATCACAGGAACATAGATCTGGTAAACGTGGTCCAGCAGCATTTGATGTTAATACAAGAATTGCACTTGGCTGCCTTCACTCTGGAATCGGACAAAGCCATCTCAACAATCTCCTGTCAACAGCAAACATACCAACATTAAATTCATCCACATTTAAGGCGAGGGAGAGGGAAGTTGGGAAGACGGTTGAACACATTACACAAATTAGCTGTGAAGAATCACTACAGATGGAAAAGGCAAAGGCAATGAGGAATGGAACTGAACCTGATGAGAACCAGTTGGTTTCAATCCCATGTTCATTTGACATGGGATGGCAAAAAAGGGGCAAAGGGCATAATTCCCAGACTGGTCATGCTGCAGTTATGAGCTTAAGTACTGGTAAAGTCTTGGACTACACTACAAGAGTTAAAACATGCAGATTCTGTGACTATGCCAAAAATAATAATAAAGAGGCCAAAGTTCATGATTGCCGCAAAAACCACACAGCATCCTCAAAAGCAATGGAGCCTGATGCAGCAGTTGCAATGTTCAATAATGCTCCCAAACAAAATGTTAAATATTCAGTCTACACCGGGGATGATGATTCCACAACAGAGGCCCATATCAGACAAAAAGTGAGCTATGGGGTTGAAAAATTAAGTGACATTATACACATGAAGAGGTCAATAACCACACGTTTATACAACTTAAGTCAGCATGGAAAATTTCCAAACAGTTCAACACTGTCACAAAAAGTAATAAACTACCTAGTCAAGTGTTTCTCCTACAGTATTGCCCAAAGCAAAGGAAATCCGAAGGGACTTCAAACTGCTATCAAGTGTATTATTCCACATGCATTTGGTGAACATGAGAATTGTGACATTAGTTGGTGTCGTTTCAAAGAGGATCCTATCTCATATAAGCATAGAGACCTTCCCCATGGCAAGGACCTTTTTGGTTTGGAACTTAGAGTGTCACTTGAAAATTTATTCAATGATTATTGCACTGATGCTGTCGCCGAAAAATTGGCTCCTGTGACCAACTCTCAACGAAATGAGGCTCTAAATAGTGTTGTCGGGTCAAAAAACCCAAAAATTCGTTTCTATGGTGGAAGCGAAAGTAACGACTTCCGTGTGGCTTGTGGAGTCGCCCAAACCAATCTCAGATATGGATATATTAATAGAACTTTTGAAGCACTAAATATTGACCCTGGCATGTTTTGTTACAAATTCAATGAACAAATGACAAAGAAAGTTAACCAAGATAAAATAAGAAAATCTACTGTGGAATTCAAACGCCGGCGATCTCAAATTCATGCAAATAATTGCTCACAGACTGCCAGAAAAGAGGCTCGAGAAGGAACCACATATGAAACTGGTGTTGGTATCAATCTTAATCTTGATGCCCATACCTCAGACTCAGTAACAGATACTATTGCTAATGTGCTAACAATGTCAAACAGTAAATTTAAAGAGATTGAGAGCTTTGTTTCGAAATATACGCCTCGACCTATTGCAGGACAAGTTAATTTTAATGAGGACATATATTATAATTTCCTGGTATTTGATACTGAAACAAATTGTACTGGGAAAGCTGCTGAAATATGCCAACTTGCAGCTACTGACATATCTGGTGTCCACACTTTCTCAAAGTACATTTTACCAGTCCATGATATTGACTATTATGCCTCAAAAGTTAACAAACTTAAAATAATAAATGTTAAAGGAGAACGAAAACTTTTTAAAAACAATGAGATGGTACAAACATTACCTTTCGTTGAAGCCATTTCACATTTTCAAATATATGTGTCACAGTCTATAGACAGAGCCAAAACCACAAGTAAGCCAGTCCATACAGTGCTTATTGGACATAATGTATCCACTTTTGACACACCAATCCTTTTACGATGTGCTGGAGAAGAAATTGCCGAGAAACTACAGTCACAGGATATTTGGTTCGCCGATTCCCTCGTGCTATTCAAAGCCCTGATAAAATCCAAGCTTCCTTCGTTGTGTTGCCCCGACGGCACATTCCCAAAGCCTAACCAGTCTTCCCTTTATAAAGCTTTGTTTGGCGAATCCTTCAACGCACATGATGCTTTAGAAGATGTTCTTGCTTTAAGAAAAATTCTATTTTCGTCTAAGCTTGAACTGTCCGCGGAGACGATAGTCGATCAATCGTTACTTGTGACCGTCAGGCATGCTGTCAAAGACATGAATTATCTTGATCGCCGGCACAACATTGTTCAATCTTTTGAAGGCAAACTTTATGACCCAGCTACAAACAACGGCCCTTTGACGAAGAACATGGTAGAGAAAATTGCCGGTAGTGGACTAACGTACGAGGATTTGAGGAAACTGTACACCAAATATGGAGCAGAGGGTTCGTTAGCAATTCTTTCCAAACCGCCATGTGGTTCTAATATGTCTTCTGCTCGGGTTACTCGAACTAAACGAATTTTGGTTGGTGTTATAGAACATTTTCAGCATAATATTTCCAGATAGGCTGTAAGTAACTTCAAAAATTTGTTGACTCACTTAATCTTTTGCGATCATAATTGTAAATGCAGAAAAACAGTGGTTTACAGAGACTTAAAACCGATTGCGGTGAAATTCGAAATTTAAATTACTTGATTAATGTTTTGACGGTTTTGATCGCGCGCGAGGAGACTGCAGACAGCACGTCACGCTCGCGTGAGGTTCGCGCGAGAACGCGGTTTTTGAAATATTTTAGATGTAGAATGCGCAAGAAGGAAAATAATTACCGTAGAATAATTCACGATTCCTTCGGTAAAAGTTTTTTAAAATTTGCATACGTGAAGATAAAGGGCAAATCCTTTCAACGTGTAATTTTTATGAAATTCTATGGAGCAGATTTTTCTTAACATTAAAAAATGATATTTTTTGCGTTTAAAAAAAGTCTGTTCCATAGAATTTTGAGAAAACAAACTATTTTAAGAATTAAGTTGATACATTTGATTATGCAAATTTTTAGAAAATTTCACCGAAGGAAAGTCAATACATTATGCAAAGTGATAAAAATTATGACATCTTCATATCGCCATATTGTCATGGTGACGAAACGAATCAACAAAAATTTCGATTTTTTTTTAATATTTAACATTATGGCAATATGGTCGCCAAGTTCCATTACCACAACTGCTATGGAAAAGAAATAATAGACCTTCAAGGCAATAGGTGAACTAAAACATTGAAACTGTAGGGAGCCACCTTAATACTAATATAAGTAACAAGGGGGAATAATGTTGGCCAATCAGCGCGTTTGTTGGCATTTTGGGTTCTCGACCAGTTAGAATGCGTGAAATTCACAACATGTAAACAAAAGGAGCGAGGAAATAACATCTTGTTCTAAAAGTCCTCCGTGCCATTCGTCATGAAACTTTGTGTCCAAAAAGTAAAATATTACTAAAGAGCGGGGTTTTTCCTTTAATCTCCTGGTGGGGATTTTTAATATTCGACCTGGAGCACAAAATATCGCATTTGAAGAAAAA
The DNA here is from genome assembly GCA_963855995.1 of Muricea muricata. NCBI lineage: Eukaryota > Metazoa > Cnidaria > Anthozoa > Malacalcyonacea > Plexauridae > Muricea > Muricea muricata. The sequence goes on from OY979716.1 coordinate 913,182, forward strand.
GGTCTAAACTCGTATAAAAAGCACGCCTACGAGACTTGGTAAATTTCGCGAGAACCGGATGGAGTATGCAATATTATATGCGCTTTTATTAAGTATTAAGTTTTCTCTCTTTTTATCTTATCTACTGACAAAGGAATGCGTGACATCAGTTATAGTTCATACAAGTTTTAAGTTAATAAACCATCTATCTATCTATCTATATCCGCTTAGTTGACTTCATGGAAGTGTACTGTAGTAAAGAATTAGCAGTCGGGGACTGAGTTACACCGGTTTACAAGATTAAAAGGATTAAGATAAGAATTACAATCAGCTATAAGAACTATTATAGTAATGATTACATAGATAATTATATTAAGTTTTACTAACGTTAAAAGCTTTACTACCCGCAATTATGAAACTGTTTGCGTATCTATTAGTTCTACATCTAGGTAAAGCATTCGTTTGCAATAACTAAACAGAGGTGATTCGAAGCTCCGCAAACAATGTCTGAAAATTGCTCAAGTTACTCGTTTTATGATCTATTTGATGTGAAGAAAAACAAACTAATATGGCAAGGCAACCTTTCTCAGGTAAAAACGTTTGTTGGAACCCAAGTGAATCAAGCAAGTGCTGACAAAGCGACATGGCGATCACCAAGCGGTGGCACATGGTGTTTAAAAGGCAATAATGATTTATCAGTTACTTGGAACAGCAAAAGCAAGGCGATTGCATTCGATGGGAAAGCGACAGATGAAATTAAAAAACGAATTTACGAGGCAATAAATTCCAGATATAATGCTGCCTCGCCTTCAGTACAGAATACAAATAATTTACTGACTAGCGAACCAGAACCCTATTGGTTACCGAAGCGGACAAACAAGATTGTGGTGTCTGTCATAAACTTTTGAATGAAATGGCTGAAGTTAAACTAGAATTAGCTATGCTTTTTGCACTGATGGATAGATCTGAGCTAACTAAAAAGGATCTTTGCAAAAAGTCTGTGTCTACGACTACGCTCATGAAATATGCGAGCACTCAAACCATCGATAACAGTGCTGAGGACATGGCCGATCCTTTGCAATCAAAGCCATGCTCAAACGCTTCTTTATATGATTAGACAGTTACCGATTGGCATGTAAAATACAATTTGATAAATTAAAAAAGGCTTCCTCCTTTGATAAACTATCTTGCATCACAGAATAGAAATAAACAGAAAGGCCACTCGAGTCGGAACCTTTGAAGTTTGTGTCTCCACGCATGTCTCATTACGCATGTTCATTATGCAGGTTCTGGCCAGTCAATTGCCTTTTCTGGCCAATAGGAACGCTGAACTGGCCGTTCCGCCATTATTCTGGCCAGATAACTGCATAAAAATAGGGGGACATGTTGCACTGCTGAGTGGCCCTACTGTTTATACTGTGCTTGCATTAAACTTAGAGGCAGATTATATAATCCCGCTTACCCGGGATTACGTGAAGCGTAACATGATTCTGAGGTATTGGAATAAGTCATAGTTTACGTTGTAAAAATGTTTAATCCTTGATTGCTTGAGATTTTCGTTTTGCCGAAATATGAAGTAAACAAAATGGTGTATATCGCATTAGTTTTTGTTAAATCTATCTTTGTATTCATCAATGCTGAAAGCATTCGAACTTTGGTCGTTTCGTTTCATAAAATGACATTTTTCAATACCTCAAGATCATTTTACACTTCACTTAATCCCGGCTAAGCGGGACCATATAATCAGCCCCTAAGGCCAAATAACACTGATGAGGATGATGAGATTAGAAGTCTTAAACAAAGACTTGAGAAGTGCCAAGAAGAAGCTAAACCTCTAAGGACTATCACTAGTTTAATGAATGAATAGGCTCCTAGTAACAAAGGTGTAACCAAACAGTATCACTGGCAGGTCAACAAATCAAGGCCTAAAACAAAGAATAAGAATCCAGAAAAAGCCAAGCGTAACAGCACCTCCGAGGACCAAGTCGGATTATTTGCCAACAACAAATCAATTTTCTCTTTTGTTTGACCAGATTGATCTGACCTAATGACAAACAACGCGCTTATCATGACGAAGCAACTGGTGCAAAAAATGATATGAATGAATCGGAATCTGAAAAACCCAATAATAGGAAGGGTCAAACTGATGAGCATCGACAACACAACAGAAGAGAAAAAAAAAGCTATACTTTGGGGCTGATTATATGATCCCGCTTACCCGGGGTTACGAGAAGCGTAACATGATTTTGAGATATTGAAATAAGTCATAGTTCACGTCGTAAAAAATGCTTACTCCTTGATTGCTTGAGATTTTCGTTTTGTCGAAATATCAAGAAAGAAAATGGTGTATATCGCATTAATTTTTGTTAAATCTATCTTTGTATTGATCAATGCTGAAAGCATTCAAACTTTGGTCGTTTCGTTTCATAAAATGACATTTTTCAACACCTTAAGATCATTTTACGCTTACCTTAATCCCAGGTAAGCGGGACCATATAATCAGCCCCTTGGAGATATAGCTACACCAGACTACAACTAGACCATATAATCAGCCTCACGATTTACGAAGCGACGAGTCAGCGTTGGCTGCTTTCTGGGAGCAACCATTGAAGACATGAAATATCACATCAAGCCTGCCTTAAAAAGAAAACCTGATCATATTATTTTTCACATTGGTACGAATAATTGTCTCGTAAATTATCCAGCAGAAGTCATGGCTGGTTATGTGATGCTACATTATGTGATGAAATAAAGCAAGACCAACCAGACGCCCACATAACAATATCGGAATTGATAACGAGAGATGATAAACAAAATACGAAAGTGAAAGTTTGTAAAATCAACGAAGCATTAAAACAATATTGTGGACAAAATAGTTAGGTCAGTCTGTTATCTCATTACAATATTGATAGCAAGGCTCTAAATGGGCCAAAGTAGCATCTTAGCAGCTAGAGCTAAAGTGTTTGCTAAAAATATCAAAAAGAATCATTTGATATTCTAAGCGTGAATGAAACTCGGTTAGACGAGCATATAATAGACTCCATAGTTAATATAAATGGTTATTCCATTGTTACAAATGATATAAAAACAAGGAAGGCGGAGGAGTTGCAATGTACAGGGTGTCCCAAAAAACCCCAAAAACTATTGAAATCACCTATTGTTAACGTTTGAATGCCCTAGCATTTGTTAAAAAACTAAAAGATCTTTGTAAAGTACGTTTGTTTTGCTCATGCGAATATTGATAAAAACCAAATTGAATAGGCTAAAATAACCCTGCATAAAATTTGATTGCATTTTTAATAGGCACTCGTAGGTTTAGTTTTTTTTGTCTGGCATAACAATGGTTAACACTGAGTATTACTATTAATTATGACGGTTATGTCAATAGTTTATCCACTCGTGGGTTCAATTTAGTGCTAGGCATTGAAATTCTAACAATGGATCATTTTCAATAGTTTTTGGTTTTTTTGGGACACCCTGTATTACAGGAATTGCACTAGTACTGCATTAAGAAACGATCTGATGCTTGAGGATTTAGAAGCTATCTGTATTGAAGTGATGAAGGTCGAATCCAAACCCATATTAATTGCATCAATTTATAGATCTTCAAATATGTCAACTGAATTTTTTGAAAAAATAGAAATTTTAATGCAAAATTTAGATCAAGAAAATAAGGAAGTGATAATGTTTGGTGATTTTAACTGCGATTTTTTCTCTTCAACAATTACTAATCACACGCGTAAATTACATGACCTAATTGAAGTGTTCCATTTTTATCAGATAATTACGCAACCAACTCGAATAACTCAAAATTCTGAAACTTTAATTAATGTTGCTTTGACAAATTGTCCTGAAAACATAACTGTTCTTGTGTAGTACATGTGGGAATAAGCGATTATTCTCTTATTTATATTTGTCGAAAAATTTCTTTTGTTAAAACACAGCCAAAGCTTATCGAAAGCAGAAATTATAAAAACTAAGGCCTGGTTTATACGGCGTGCTATGAGCGCACCGAACTAATTATTTATGTAGCACGGTCTGGCACGCTTGCTGCATGTATTTTTATTTATACGTAACGACAGTCAGCGAGCCAAATTTGTTAGTTGAGCTAGTATAAATATGTTTTAAGTTATAATAAATTATAGGCAATTAGCGTGTAATTTGGTTCGCTGCTAGCGCTAGCTTTAAATCAGAGACGTGCTTAACCGTGCTATTAGCGTTCGGAACGCCGCCATTGACGAGCGAGCCGCACGCTCAGGAGCGAACCTAATTCATGGAGAGAGCCAGTTTGATTTATACGGCGTGCTATGAGCGTGCTCATTATTTAACTAATTAGTTCGGTGCGCTCATATAGCACGCCGCATAAACCAGGCCTAAAATCCTGATCACTTCAATCTTGATTATTTACTAAATCAATATACCTGGAAAAGTAATGATCCAGATGTATTGTGGTTTCAATTTAAAATTGTCTTTAACAGAGTAGCAGACATTCATGTTCTTCCAAAATCTAGAAAAGTTAGGAACAAATATACTCCTTGGTTAAATGATTATATTAGAAAACAAATAAAAACCAAATCTACATATTTTCGTAATGCATGTAAAAAATCTAGAAACAAAGTTAATAAAATCATCAAGAATTCTAAGCAAACATACTTTCAAAATTATATTGACGGCAACAAAGGAAATCCCAAAAAAATGTGAGATGGCATAAATCAATACGACGAATATAGCAGAATCCATGAATGAGTATTTTACTAGTATAGGACCTGATCTTGCCGCAAAAGTCTCTGTAATAGATATTGAACCTGAGTCGTGTGCTCACAGCTCTGAAAGTGTCTTTGTCTTCAAAAGTATTAATATTGATGAGGTTTATAATGCCTTAAACAATGTAAAAGCGTCAAAATCTCTAGGTCCGGATAGAATTCCAGCCAGGCTATTAAGAGATTCTTGCTTTAGTATTGCGCCTTTTCTAACTCAAATTTTCAATGCTTCCCTAGCATCAAATGTTTTTCCACAAGACTGGAAAATTGCCAGTGTTTCACCCATTTATAAAGCGGGTGATAAGCGAGATCGTGGTAACTACCGACCAAGATCGGTGTTATCAACTGTAGCTGGATTATTTGAAAAAATTATTTATCTACAACTAAATGAATATTTGATTGAAAATAATACATTTCTGTTCATAAATCTGGGTTTAGAAAAGGCCAACCTATACTACAGCTACATCATTATTAAGTACGACCAATTCATGGCTTATATCAACATGGACTCGGGTTTGATAAATGGAGTTGTTTTTCTTGATCTGTGCAAGGCTTTTGACACGATCGATCATGAAATTTAATGAATAAATTATATTCATACGGTGTCAGGGGCCCTGCATTGAGGTGGTTTAAATCATATCTGATGAGCCGAGAGCAAGTCTGTAAAATTGATTATATAGTATCGACACAAAGAATATCGAATGTGGCGTTCCCCAGGGATCAAATCTTGGGCCTCTCCTGTTTTTATTATGCATAAACGATCTTCAGAATTGCTTGGTCAACAGTCTGTGCTAGCTATGTTTGCTGATGACACAAACGTAACTATTTCTGCCAAAAATGCTGAGGATTTAGAAAAAAAATTGAATAATGAACTAAATAATGCGCATAATTGGCTTTTAGTTAACAAATTAACTGTAAACGTTGATAAAAGTTAATGTATATGTTAATAGAATCACGGCAAAGATTATCAGGTATTGGTAGTGAACCAATAATCAAGATAGGAGAAAAAACTTAAGGCGTGTTTGCAAGACAAAAAGTTTAGGTATTTTTATAGATGAAAATTTAAATTGAAATAACCAAGCTGACAACATCAGCAAAAAAGCCTCAAAAGGAATTGTTACTCTCAGGAGAGCTAAAAAGTTTATCTCACAGCCATCTCTTCTGACAATGTACCAATCGCTAGTTCAACCATATTTTGATTACTGCTCGTTGGTGTGGAGGAATTGCAACCAAACATGTAAAGATAAATTGCCAAAACTTCACAACAGAGCAGCAAGAGTAATAACAGGAAGCACATATGATGTACGTTCTAGCGAAATATTGTTAAAGTTAAGCTGGGAAACATTAGATAAACGAAGAGAAAAATAAATGATAGATATAATTGATAAAGCTTTAAATCATATGTGTCCTTCTGCTATTACATCAATGTCTCATATTGCAAACAATGAGAACTACGATTTGAGAAGTAACAACAAAACGCTAATGTTATCAAAACTTAAGTCTAATGCCATAAAAAGAAGCTTTAGCTACTTGGCGGATAAGGTCTGGGACAACCGAACTCGAGAAACAATTGCACCACAAAATTGGAATTTCAATTATATTGTAAACGTATTTCACTGAGCAGATAGGAAATTTGTTGTCGCTGACCAAAAAATTGCGGGCAAAAACATTTGTACAAGTAAAAAAGCAGAAAGTTATAGCAAGAAGCTGTTTTAGCTGACAAAATTTTGCTTTCTATTCAAACGATCTACAGCTCAATAATTATTTTAATAATAATATATTTGAAAATTTGATCAAGCATTCCTTGCTTTGGAATGATTTTTTTAGCCATCGAACGAGTGCATAAATAAATATGACGACGTGAACATGGGAGCAAATACAGTATACGTCGAGGTATGGCTAAATGAAAAGAAAATCATTTTTGACATCTAATGGTATCAAACATAACGTCAGGAAAATAGGGGCTCATGGTGTTTGAGCCATGTGTTTGAGACCCAGTTGTTTCGCAAGTGTTGTCATCAAATTTTTGCCAAGAATCAAAGGCCGAAAGGTGTACCTACATCAACAAAATCACCTCGAGAACGGTAGAGTTGGAAAATCTAGCGCTTAATTTTGCTTTTATGAGCTTATTGTGGTTAGACGTTAAATATTTTTGTACTTGATGCCGTTCAAAAGTTGTTGTATATTCAAGCTTGGCTTCAGTGTGATTGTGGTGATGATCAAAAAAGAAATGCAGATATTTTAAAAACTGGCCGTGGCCTCACGGTAAAACTGTCAAAAATTGTTCTCTGCTTAATGTATTTTTATTTGATATATTAGATATACGCATCAAAATTGAGACTTGTACAGCTTTTGTGGTTACAAAATGCATGACTGACCTCTATATTCATGTGAAGATTCGAAATGTTTCATCGGGAACAAGGTTAATTCAGGCAGTTTGCACTTGTTTCCCTCTACCAAACTGATGTTACACAATTTTACTGATTTTAAATTTTTTTATCTGTTTTTAATGATAGGTTTGGTTAAGGTTGGGTAATTGGGTTTTGGTTTAGTACGTTGAAGGGTAACCAGATTTGCATTTGGTTTTACATCAGTTAAAAGGGTACCGGTATATACTGTATTTTACATTTCTTAAAAAATGAAACATGAATGTAGTTTAAAGCATAGAGTGAATGTTTTTGAATTCTGATCGAATGCATATATACAGCACTCATACATGCTCAAAACTGTATGATTAAACTCAGGTCATGTCCATCAATTCAACTTAAAACATTTATTTTGTGCAACTTATTTGACAATATTAGCACAAATTGTCTATAAATATATATTTGAATTGACAGATTAATCATTTGATTATATTAATGCATTTAACATTTTTAAATTATATTGACCCATTCTGATGGCCTATATACAGTATATAATTTCAATTAATCAATTAATGTGTGATATTTTGTGACCCAAGACTAGCAAGATTGCAAACACAAAGTGAGGCGTTTCAATAACGATACACCATTTCTGATAAGTAGGCAACAAATTCGTCAACATTTCTGGAAGTTAATATTGCTATTAGGGCACCATATGTCCCATGCTGGTGGCTATCCATTAGCCCAAATTTTCCATCCTTTATATATATAAGCATTGCCTTGTCTGGAGCAACAATCAATACACCAACCACTTGTTGTCCACTGTGTGTTAAACTTTGTAACTTTGCACTCAGCTGCTCAACAAAGAAAAATCCTCCATCTTCTAATATATTGATGTCAATGTTCATGGATTTTTGCACTTCAGCAACCTCTTTTACGTCTAGATTTGGCTGGGATGGGTCAACATCCAGTGATTCATATAGTGTATTGCCTTCTATCATTGTGTTTGCAAATTTTGTGATAGTTTCTGGAAGATCTGTGATTGGAGGTGGGAAAGCCAGGTTGTTATTACTTACTTGTATGGCTCCTAAAATAGATATTACTGTGCAAGCATTGCTACCTGAAATTTGGTCAGTCAATGTGGACTGTGAAATGTCGTATGGAAGTAGCCACTCTGTCACCCCTTGGTAAGCATGTTCAACTGCTATTGAAAATGACTGGGTATCCATGAGATTCTTATCTGTATTGGTTCTTTGTTGGTTGCCATCATTGCTTTTGGTATGCCATGTACATGAACATGATTCAATTGTGCTGACACATAAGGAATTTGGGCACATAGTACACTTTGTCTGGCTTTTGCGGCAGGAATGACCTTTCATTGGATGATGGCAAGTCTTACAGTGAGGTGGTTTGTTGGGTTTAGCTGAAGTAGCTTTTCTTCGTTCTTGTGGTGAATGAATTTCTGTAGGAGTCGATGGAGCTAGCTTGGTTATTCTGCTGTTCATTTCCCTTACACTTTCATTTACTTGATCAGCATTAACAGTTGGGACATTGGTAGAATTCTCCATAGCAACCTCTTCATCCTCATTATTATCTCCATCATTTAAGTCAGCTGTTTTGCAAAAAAGAATCGCTTCTTTTGCCACATTTCCTAGTTCTTCTACTTTTTTGTTAATTGCCTCTTTACACAATGGACATGTTATACCTTCAATACAAACACTGTGGAAGGAGTGCCAACAGCCAGTGAAAACAAACCATTCTTCATTATCATCATCAACTTTACATGCTGGTAAATCACACTTTGTATTTTCATTTGGTGGAGTGTCACTGAGAAAACTCATTGGGAGAATGTTTTCTTTCATTATTTTGTTTCCAAAGAGGTGAGGCATGATAACTTGGACTTTTCCATCTTTCTTTCTTTGGTAGTGTGGTGTGGTACTTGACTGATCTTTTATGATTTCTTCTAATGTGGCAGTTAAAAATTCAGAACTCTTCAACTTAAGGTATTTCAATTGACCATGTGAGAAGGATACATGCTTTGGGGGTGTAAAATTTAAGCGAAAGTTTGCTTGCTTGGTCTTGGACACAAAGATGCTTTTGACTTTGTTAACAAGTTGGGTCGCTGTGTCGGAATGTCTAGTTTGGGCCCTTATGATGCTATGCGTGTTTTCAACAGGATATTCGTCTGAAAGTGTTATCCACGTTTTGAGGAGGTTGTACATCTCTGGGAACTGTATTTTCCAGTGACTGATAATCGATATCCAGACAAGAATGGCTTTATTGTAGTGCCGTCTTTTTAACGATGTAAACATAATCCATATTCTCACCATTGCATCACAGAATTCTTCAAAGAGATTTTGCTTGAATGTTATTGCATAGATAGAAAGGACCAAAGGAAGATAATTATCAAGAAGATTCAAAAATGTTCCATACTGCAAGTTCTTACACTGGTGAAATGTTTGTTTTGTGGTATCTCGTATTAGTGTCCAACCACCATAAACAATTTCTAGTAGCAAACTGATTCTCCATGGTTTAGGTTTTTCAGGAAGTTTTTTATGTGGAAAGAGGTGCTCATATATTCTTTTGAAAAATGGATGGAAGCTTAGCAAAACATGTTCCCGGCTATTGATTGAGATGTGAAGAGGGCCTATCATTGGAGTGGCTGCAGCCAGTGGCGGAAGAACTCTTGTTGTTGTAGATGCTGATGTGCATGATGATGATGCTCTTGGAGTTGGGTGCATGTCATCCGTTGTTGTTAGATCATTAGTAGACGCCAAAGTTTGTGGATTAGGCACTAACAATAACCAGTTTCCAATATTTTTATATACTAGCTACTTACTAAAAAATTGGCACGGCCAGTCACCGGGTTGTATTAAAACATATTTTTCCATGTATGCTTTCAACTTCGTTGTCAGAACATGTTCGAATGCAGTGGCAAAGTTTTCTTTAGATTTTGGCTGTTGTTCAAAAAAATCTACCAGCTCGAAGTCATCCATTCTTCGCATTGTACGAACCGCTGAACTTTCACAGTACTCATGTACTGAAATTCTATTTCTTTCAGATTCTGGTTGAAAGAACTCCCGAGTAAGCCAATTTGGCATCGTTGAACCATATGTGGTTGCAAGTTTTGACATTTGGGTTAAAGATGAAATTACTTGCTGACATCTTGATACATTTAATCCTCGAGGATCGTGTAGTTTACTAATGTCCTGTGGAATCTCAACAGCTTTAATATTTCTAAATGCCTTTACGACAATGGTACACATATTGCTAGCTTGTGATGTTTTGTTTCCAGTTGGTCGCCTAAAGGTATGGATGTTAGTATAATCGTCTATGATCATTACCAAAAGCCATTTGTTTTCCATTGCTGCAGTTATAAAGTTTTCAAATTGCTGATTATGTTTGGTAGCAAGTGAGTCAAGGACATTATTTACCGTACGTCTACTGCATGTGTTTCCTAGTTGATGTTGAGTGTCAATTCCCTCTTGGTTAATACGACTGCTATGAAGATATAACCCATGATCGACTTGCAAATTATTGCATCGCTGACTCAAGCAGAAGCATAATGTGTAGATAACTGATACTATTCTTTTCTTGTTTACACTAATTCGCTTTTCCGACTGTCGCTCACTTGTAACTGCAGAAAGAAGTGTGGTAAACAGGGTTGGTGCTCCCACAGTAACACAAAATTGTTGAAATTCGTCTGGATCATATATAGTTGGTGATTGCTCAACATTGAGCTTTTGGTGTAAGGCATTCTTAAGTTGTTCAAGTTCGGTCTTTATATCACATCCTAAAAAGTCAGTATATTATCCGCTGTAAAACTATTTGCTGTACTCAGTGGGGGTCAGTTGTAAGAAAGCCGTTAGCTTGATTGCTGTATTAGGAAACATTAGATAACGTTTTACACTTTAATTTTGGTAAAGAGAGAACCTAAATCTTGTGCACTAATATACAGTTGTTGGGTTTTTTTCTGTTAAAGTAATTTTGCCTTGTTCAATATGAATGTATATATTTGACCGACTTATTTACCTTTTAACGGGCTTCGTATACTCTAAAATGTAGTATCTAGTAACATTTTACATGTAAAAAAAATAAATGACTTACTACTACTTAGTCGTGTTATGTGGTCTTGAATTTCTTTAACTGTTGTTAGCGGAACCAGAACGTTTTGTTCGGGACATTGCTGTACATCACCTGAATTTAAAACATCTTTTCCGCTGTCAGTGGCTTCATGTAAAACAGCAGTTGCACCCCACAGCCGACGTTTTGGCCGCCCTGGTCCCTTAATTTGTGAACTTTTACGCTGTGTAAATAAAATGACGTTTTAACGGCAAAAATATAGCCAAAAATTCGTAAAAGGAAATAATAATATTCAACATGTTCGAGACCTTACTTCAGGAAAACATTTCCCATTTTCTTTATGCTTGTTCAAAGCTCTATAACAGGAACTACATAAACTTAAAGCATTTTCTTCATCACCAGGGATAAAACCAAAACATCGTCGAACGATTTCTTCGCCAACGTTTACATCATAAAAACGGTCATTTTTTAAATAAGAACACTTTTTTCCACACACGTCACATTTTTTTCTAGGACTTTTCCCCGCAAAAACTATTTGTAACTCATAAAAAAGTCCAAACGTTAACAAAATAAGCGGCAAAACCTTTGGTAATTTAAATTTCATTGTTCTGTTTTAAGATTTTCCGCGCCTTTTTGTAAACACGCAGCCTACGCGTAATCCACGCAATTCGCGTGGCTCATTTTGCTCGCGCATGTTCAGACAAATTTCCCACCTGTTATTTCACTGTTATTTTGGGAATGATTTTTACACATTTTATATCTTGATATCTAAATATTCTAAACATTCCTAGAATAGCGGAGATTGTTTTTAATTTTCATTAATTTAAACAACACGGCCTAACGGAAAACAACCAATTTATTTATTTATAATTTTTGTATATAATTGTTGTGAAGAAGCATTATTGTAGAGTAGGAATTCATGTATAGGTTGATTAGCTACCGTGTGAAAATAACTTTAAAAAATAATAACAATAATATTGATAATATGTTATTACCACCCCGAAGGGAATATTCTGATATCCCGATTAGAAGGGACAAGGGAATGTAACTTGAGTGATTCGTCGGTACGCATTCGTTCAAAAAATTTCTTACTGAACGTCTCTCTCCGTATGAATAATGACACCACACCGGAGTGGAGCATTGGAATATCATAACAACAATCTGGAAAGATTATTCGTAGAGCTGCGTTGGATCCTTTCGATCTGATCGCTTAAATACTTGGGCAAACTGTGATGCACTACTTCGCACGCGTATTGCAAGATTGGTCGGATGCATGTATTGAACACTCGCACTAACTTGTTTGATGGAATGGAAGATCTCTTTAATAATCGTAGAGCATACAGACGCTTCGCAGCTTTCTTACAAATGAAATCAGCATGAAGAACCCACTTGAGGTCTTCGGAGATGATTAATCCGAGTAATTTAGCGTGTGACACGACAGAAATAATACAGCCATCAATGGTAAGTGGAGGAAGTGCTTCGGTATCGTAAGTCGAAAAAGATACTCGTATTTCCTTGGTCTTAGTGGGATTCAATTTCATATGTTTTTGGCCGCCCAACTGTAGCATTAACTAATTTGTGCTTGTGAGACTGAAGTACACGATTGGGCGCTCGTAGCAATTTCCCATAAAGTAGTGTCATCTACGAATTTAACAGAATCGTCACAGACCTTCAGGTCATTCATCATAATTAAAAAGAGCAAGGGGCGAAGTTAGTTCCCTTTGGGACACCACCATTGATTGTTCTCCAACAAGAATAATTCGAGCCGATTCTTGTTTGCTGTCTTCAGTCACTGAAAAAGTTGGCGATCCAATTAATAAGGGCAGGATGTATGCCCATATTTATCAATTTTTGACGTAGGATGTTGAAGTCGAATTATTCGATCCGGTCAAATGTTTCTGGGAATTCCAACGTACAGATTCGGAGACAGGTGTCGGTTGTGTCCATAGCTTCGTACCATTTATGGAACATGTATAATAATGCCATTGTGGAACATGATCTTTAAAGCGCGCGCTTAAAAACCAAGATGCTTAATGCTCAAAATATTTCCTCATGAATCTCCTGAAGTTTATTTAATTCCACACCAGTAGGAACATTTTAAAGAAAATATCAAGTCGGTAGCCAGGAACCAAGACAAGTTATAGCATGTAATTGTTCCTTTCATTGTTATGCACTAATTTTTACATAGCCTTTTTTCAGACGTTAAAGCAGGCCTTTGTAGAATTTAATGGCAATTATGTTCTCTAAAAATACTATTTACCCTACAAATATACCCAACATCATACTACCATAAACACAGTTCTGGATGTTTCGTAACTCTGTATCAGGGTCGATTGGACACCGTGACCTCTCAGGATGCTGGTTTCCACAACAATCGATTATGCTTATTTTGAGGAAGCTAGAATAATGGCTTAGCGACTACAACTCAACCTTTTAAAACCACTTAATTACTCAGGATAAATTTTTGTCCTCTAACTTGATTCAAATCTTTAATTACATTTCATGCTCATGTTTGCACGGGACTGCACAAATTAACTAAGTAACTAGTGTTGTCAATAAATGTGGTAAAAAAGTTTAAGCAAAAACATCAGAAGCAATCGGAGAGCATAATGTACATGCTCGAGTAGTTAATGCACGTATCTAAGAACCAAATGTGCATGCTTGGGTACTTAAAGAGAAACAACAATATATTTTTTTACCGCTTTATTGATAAGAACTTTTAAGACAACCGTAACATCTCTTGTTAATTTTTTGATAACATGCTCAGTTTTTGAAATATTGAAGGACAAAAAAGGGCAAAGTCACTAGTCATCCGCCATCTTGGATATCCAAAAAGTCCATGACGTCACAGCCTGGATAGTTGTTTTTTCTCTTGAAGAAGCTAAGCAATAACCAAGCATGTTGAATGTTGAAAACCAACTAAATTTATATGTATATACTTCTTACGTCAAATGCGAAGTGTTCAAAAAAATTTCATTAAAATTTAAATAATAGAGAGAAGGTTTTATACTGTCTACCCAGGTTGTGACGTCATTAAAATTAGCCTAATTATAAAACAAGACGGCGGGTGGCTAATGTTATTTGTCCTTCAATATTTCGGAATCTAAGTATGTTGCCAAAAAAATAACAACGGATTTTAATTTACAATTACTTCAAAGCTTTTTATAAATAAGCCGATAAGAGAATATATTGCCATTTTCCTTTAAAAACTCCGGATATAATCTTATCTCTAGTTTCTTCACAAAAATTGGACTCGACTAAGTAAGAGTTAGATACCGAGAACGGAGGTTCTTAGCCAGATACAACCCGAGAGGCGTGACCCGAAGAAATGCTTTCCGAGGGCTACGCTCCCGGGGGACGTATCTGGCTAAGTGCCGACGTTCGAGGTATCTAACTGACTTAGTTCATATTCAGGAGGTAACAGCATAAAAGCAATACTGAATGGTAGGAAATAAAAAAAACAAAGCATGGATTAATTGCCTTGTGGGGTTTCAGTTTGGGATATTTGAATATATTAAAACTGTTCTGCTGTACAGGGTGTCCCAAAAAACCCAAAAAACTATTGAAAATGATCTATTGTTAGAATTTCAATGCCGAGCACTAAATTGAACCCACGAGTGGATAAACTATTAACATAGCCGTCATAATTAATAATAATACTCAGTGTTAACCATTTTTATGCCAGACAAAAAAACTAAGCCTAAAAATGCTATCAAATTTATATGCATGGGTTATTTTAGCCTATTCAATTTGGTTTTTATCAATATTCGCATGAGCAAAACAACGTACTTTACACATATATTTTAATTTTCAACAAGTGCTAGGGCATTCAAATGTTAACAATAAGTGATTTCAATAGTTTTTAGTTTTTTTTGGGATACCCTGTACTTAGGCGACTCGCTTCATTACTCATCTTGTATTGCATTCGACTCGATCAAAGTTCAACGGCAAAAGCGATGATGGAGAGCGATGATGAGTCCTTTTATATTACACAAGATTCTTTTAGGAAAGATGCAGATGTAGATGAGAGTGATTTTGACCCAGATTTTTTTGAGTGGGTTAACAATGACTTTAACGAGGCACAAGACCAAAAGAAAGGCAGCAAAGGAATCCCCAAGCAAAAGCTTGTTCGAGCACGCGTAAAATTACCCCGGTCAGTGACGAGGATTTGAAGCGGAGATGAGAGGAGAAAACATCGCAAAAGACGAAGTCCAATACCGCGAGAACGCTGAATGAATAAGCGAAGGAAAGAAATGCAATGAGTTCTTCGTTGTGTATTAACGAACGCTATCAATTTGTAAATTTGGATTTGCTTGAGACAGACGAGGAAGAATTGTGTTATTGGTTTAGCAAGTTTATCATAGAAGTCAGACAAAAAAAGAATCCAGGAATGCCATACCACCATGCCAGTTCTGTGTGAAATTAAATTAGAATTTATTTTATTTTATTTTGTTATAGTGGCTAAAGGTGGCTAATCAAATATTGAAGGTATCTAGCTCCATAGTGACCTCTTTTACAGGTCAATATGGAGTTAGATACCCTGAATTTTTTATTAGCTATTCAATTCCATTCATCAACCCCACTTTTCCCTGGAGCGATATCAAATCCCTCCCCTTGCTTTAAGAGTCTATGCCATATAAAACCCTATTGAAAACAAAGGAAACCGACTGAAATATGAACTAATACTTATGAGACCCACTGTATAGCTATAATTCAAATAGTTTTACAGTAAAATTAGCAGTCCATGCATGGAAATTTGTTGGTGTGCAAAATTAGACTCATATGCGGTATACACTGCAAAGAATTCACTAGCATCTATCAGAGTAGCCCGAATTACCAACTGGTATTATCCAGTATTTAGCTACCTTCTTTATTTGAGTAATGGTCCATAACATTAAGGAAAAAAGTTACAATCTGAGACAAGCATATATTGGTTTATGACTACCATAATAGGACTCAAGAGCGCAAGAACACCTGATGTACAAATCATCTGAGGAATATTTGTATATATGTGATCAATTTGATACTCTTTGCAACACTGCTTTCTTACACTAGAGTCGGAAAACAGTAGCCAGATTATACTTGGTCTATCAGACCCTGTCACCCTGTAATCAATATTGCAAACACTATACATTCAGTGCCATTAGTCATTCCATCAAGAACTGATACGTTAGATGTTAAATCATATTTTGTGCTCATCGTAACAAGTACAAACGCATACAAACCCATTGTCTTGGTTGCATCCTTAGGAATTCTTTCCTTCATCTTCTGTTTTATTTGCTCAGAAACATCTCCTACAAGTACGTCTATTGCAGGTATCTGCGCTTTTTGATTAGTTGACATTTGAAAAATGGCATCATTATATAAGTTAACTAAAGCATTTGTTGCAAATAAATGAGTCGTAAGCGTGCACTGGTTTTTTGACATGCTGGATACAAGTCTTTGCTTTAATATATCAATATCAGCCTCAGAATGTTTTCCTTCTCTTAAGCGAATTAAAAGTTCTGCAAAAAGTTTATCTTCTTTTTGTCTCATTATCTGGGCTAATTCGTACATTTCAAAATAGGTTTGCAACAGGTTCGTAGCCAATGGGGTATAGTTACAAAAATCCATTTATCAAATACAGGTTGAAGTTGAAACAAATCTCCAACAGTGTAAGACTAACCCCACTAAAAGGCAATTTTGTTCCTAGGATCTGTTTCAAACGTAAATTCAAAAAGTTAAACATTCCGTTCCCTACCATTGAAATTTCATCAATAAATATTACTTTAAGATTTCTGAGCTTTGAATGTATCGTATTTAATCTATCATTATCAAGAGAACAGTATTGAAATCCTCTATTTGCTGGTATTTGAAATCCTGAGCGAATAGTGTTTCCCTTATGTTATACGCAGCTTTGCCAATGGGAGCAACTTTTAAGACTTTCACATCTGGGTTCTCTCCGGCAATACTATTGAGATATCTAACGAGTGCTTCTGCAGCACCATCAGTTAAGAAAAGCTCAAGAGGCTCATCACTTACTTTAATAGAATGCAACACATGATAAACACAGTTTCTGCTCTTTATTTAGGGATCTGACTGACTTTCTAAAATCTTTGTCATCCATTCTTTTTATTAGTAATTCCTCATTATGACTTGATCTTGGGAAAATTCCTATATCATCTAACAAATCGTACTGAGTATGCTGTTTTTGTCTTCCAGGGTCAAAGCAACCAAACAAATCACTTTCTTTTTTTGCCACAAGTCAGATCTTGCTCATCAATGTGTTGGGCATTTGGTGCTATACCAGAACCATACTCATCAGACTCATTGTCGCTGTATTCAAGATCTTCAACTGCCTTATCAACCATATCTGAATGAAACTCGTATTGACACCTATTCTTAAATATGACGTGTTTTACTTGCTCATATTTTCCTTCAAAGGTTTAGCAACCGTAAATAAGACCTTCATCTTCATTTCTCCACGGCATATACAGCATAAATTGTTCTCTGTAATGATTCTCTGAGTTTTTACCTTTGTTGTATCTTACTGAACGAATAACTTTTGGCACGATTCTTTTAACAAGTTTAAAACCAACTTTTATTTCGTATTGCTCTAGGCTACAAGCAACGTCCTCAGTATGATTTGGATAATCGTCAAAATGATCTTCAAAATCATTTTCTGGAAGGAATTCACTTGAATTTTGTAGCGTTTTGATACCTGTAGGTTTTGAATTTTGTTTTATACATGCAGTTATACCACGCAACAAAATCTGCTAAACACAAGTTTTTTAGTTTCTTTGGTCTTCTATGATACCGTTCTAAGACATTATCTGATTCAATGTCATCAGAGTTCTCAGGCATGTCTCACAGCTTTTATTGGTTTGAGCAAAAACGCTCTATCATCTGGAATAGATGTGTTCATAAATTGCACACAATGAGCACTAATTTCAACTGCATTGAGAAATCTATTTCCAATATGCCTTACTTGATAAACTAAATCCTTATTTCCAGACTTTGCTTCCTTACATGCGGTCTCAAGAAGTCTGCTCATACCCCTCTGCCCTTTCGTAATATATGATAAAATATAAACAGCACACGAATAAGGGTCTAAAACATACTGTATACCTATAGGTTCGCTCTCCAGGCTTTTAGAAGATCAGCATTGGGGTTATTAATTCGTATGTCAGAAGGTGATCTTTTGAGGAGAATCGTATCACGCTGTAGTGAATAACGAATAGATAATATGCATGCATCAATAGTTAGACCTAACTTTTGAAGAAAGTTATCAAAGTTTATTTCAATTTCATTTACTAATTTCAAGCTGCTCAGCAAATCTGTTATTTTTTTTCAGATTAGCTTCCAAATGCTCAATTTCTATATTCTGTAAATTACACAAATCAAGTAGTTGCAAAATCATCGTTGAAGGCATTGGAAATATTGGAAAGTTAAACCTGCAAATATTGCGGCCTTTTTTTCATGTCGGTGCAGTTGTAAGTTAATTAACTCCGGATCTACAACGCCTTGCAAATCGCTTTTACGAGTAACATACTTGTCAACTAATGCTGTAATGTCCCAATTTTGGTTTTTACCTAATCGGGGAGCATCTTTAACCCAGAATAAAGCGTGAATGTGAGGAGACCCTCTTTGCTCAAATTCTACTCTATAAAAAAATTTTGTATTTCACATGTTGTTTTGCATTGGCATTTGTTTACTTTTCAAAAATTCATTAAGTAATAATCTGAACATACGCTCAAAGTTTCTGGCACACGTGACAGGATTTTTAAGAATTAACTCAGACTTTTTTTGCCACGTCATATCTCTGATTTCATCATCTGCATGATTTTTCTTTTCTACAATTCGCCCAAAATTTTTAGCTAATGGGGCCACCGTGTCTCAGCTGCTGAAAATGAATAAAACCATGTTGGTTTACCAAGTTGTCGTATCATTGCAAACAAATCCTTTTTGCATTTTTCAAAGTAAGGCGGTTACCCTCTTAGGTTTCTAAGTACTCTATATCCTTCATATGGATCAAGGTGAATTATCTTTTTACTCCTTCTTCAGTCTTAAAGTCTTGGGCGGTGTATTTTTTACCTTCCGTTTTGCACTTTCGAATTGATATTCCAGCACTGTCGTGAATTCTTTTGATTTGAAGTTTCTTAAGTTTGTAAAAAATATTGGGAACTGATTCAGCAACTCTACGATCCTGACTACGTAATTCCCTTTTACAAATTGTACTGTATTGGACGGGATTTATCAGATCTTTTCTTCCCACAAAAAATAAATGGAAAGGACAAATACTCTGAGTTTTGGTCAACAAACAACCCAAGAGGTCTGTTTCCCTCACGTCGTGCAAAGTTATCATAATACTGACTAAATTCGGGTTCAACCAACAAAGTATCCATTACTCCTGCTGGACGTTCTTCAATTTCCAACCACGGGTCACTTTCTTCACACAACTGCTCGGATTCTTCGATTTGTGTTTCATTGATGTTTGATTGTAACGGTTGACTTTATCAATTTCAATACCTTCGTCTTTAAATAACTGACTCTTCTCGACCAGGCCAGTACTGTACTGCTTTTAAAACCTTCAATGGTCTTATATTTTCTAACAAATGATGATGCTTGTATGTAAGACGACGTTTAAGTTTTATTGGAATGGTTTGTAATTCATTTAAAGGCCTTGGTAAAGAATTAGCTGTTCAATTCACATCAGCTGGAACATTGACAACATTTCCATGTATACTCAGTTGCCCTCCCCTGGGAAGTTCACGCAACTGCATAAAAGGAATACGTGAAGATATCATTCTTTCTTCTAATGATGTCAAATTAAGTAATTCAGGTTTTTCAGGGAAAGTCATGTTGTTTGCCTTTGAAAACACCGGTAATTTACCAGCCAGCATATTTGAATGGCAATTGTTGCAAATCCACTCATTATTATCTACACTCTTCACATCCACTCAATATTATCTACACTCTACACACTTTTATCATGTTTTGGCTACACAACTTGTACTTGCTACTGTTGTAAAGTTGTACAGATGACATTTAGCATAGCTTATCACAGCAAGTACATATATATTCAAGGCCGCATTCAATGCTGTTGTGAAAGATTGAATAAGTGTATTCATGTTACAGATAACTTGTTGTTTCTTCTCAATGCAACGCTTCGCCTGAGGATTTAAGTGCCTTTTAATAGTTTTCTTACAAGCTATGTCAGATTCTTAGAAAGAAGCCTTTTCACTAAATGTATATATGATACAATTTCCCATGGACTTCACTGTAATGAAAAGATGACTTGTCAAATTTTGTGAAGATTCTGCTGCACTTATATTCTGATCGAGAATTTGAGAAACATCTTTTACTACATCAAACTGTACTTGACTGCTATTTTGAATGTAAATAGAGTGACTACCAGTAGGTAATTAATGGCTCATTTAACATAGTTCTAAAAAGTTTTACCTATCTATTATTACTTCCAAACTTTGTAAACACAAATATATCAGTACAAAACAGTGAAGCTGCAGTTAAAATTTCAATATCAGTTCCTCATACACCATCATTTTTCATTTGAGTTCTTAACAAATACTCATCAACTGACGAATTGATATGTGGTAATAATGCATGCTCCATAATTTTCATATGAAGAAGTATTCTTTTCCTTGTCAAACTATGATAGTTTTGTCTACTAGTAATTGCACAAGAGAATGATCTAAACAAGCAATTTCCATCACCCTTTATATTAAATAGCTTAATAAAGGCACCAAGAGGTTTTGAAGGTATGCAGACATGGTTGAAAATAGGAAGTAACCGAACTAAGTTACATAAAGCTACAGTAATTAAGATTCAGCACCAAATGCAAATGGAAGGAAAACACTCCAACCACTTCTTGAAACAAATGTAATATTCAAATCACTCATGTTTATGCGCAAACGGATCGATGTTCGATTGAGCTAGGACGCAAGATTTTAAGAATATCAAATTCAATCAAATAAAGAAAGCTTGAGCCCTGACAAGGCTTATCAATATTCAGCAAAATTCATTACTGTATTTATAAATATTACATAATTTATCGTTTTTCGTTCAGTCCTTTTTCCAATTCTTCCAATGATTTGACATTTGAATAAAAAAAATATGAGTCTTTGTCAACGCTGGCAAATGTTCAATCCTCAGTTGAACTGTATAGCAAATGAAATGTTTGACAAGTGTTTCAAAATTCAATCAATTAGATCATGTAAACACGACAAATATACGATAAAAATACGGTATTTGAACGGTGGATACGGAAAAAAGTTCACAACAAAATTGAGTAACGTTATAGATAATACACTGCTTATCATAAAACACAATTGTATATAATAAAACTCACCGTATTTTATTTAGCAGTTAGCATCTAGTTCACCGCTGTTCACCGACGCGAAAACACGAGGGAAAGGACTTCCAAACCGGTCTGACAGGTTTTACGCTTATTAAAGCGCGCAAAGCAGGCTGGAGGATTATAAGACAATAGAATACTAATGAGAAGCTAGACTGATAGCATAGACTCACAAATACTCCTACGGAGTATCCGTGAGTCAAAAAGAGAGAAAACTTAACATTTAATAAAACCGGATATAATTTGCATACTCCATCCGGTTCTCGCAAAATTTACCAAGTTTCGTATGCGTGCTTTTTATACGAGTTTAGACCTTTTTCTTCAAATGCAAATGCATTGGACACAACGTTTCATAACGAATGGCACGGTGGACTTTTAAAACAAGGAGTCATTTCCTCGCTCCTTTTGTTTACATGTTGTTAATTTTACGCATTCTAACTGGTCGAAAACGCAAAATGTCAGCAAACGCGCTGATTGGCCAACATTATCCCCGCCTTTCTAGTTATATTAGTATACTAATTTCTAGTGTCAAGGCGTCCAGACGACAAATGCAAATGTTGATACTTGTTTGTCAACGCTACTCGCTATCTATTCCTCGCAAAACAGTATCATTTCTTGGTGTATTTTTTTATTTCTGATTCTACAGTAGTAAAGAAATTACATTACTCACTCTCGATTACTACACGGCAATATAGATAGTTTGCCCATATAACTTTCACTGCAAAGAAATCTCGAGCTCTTAATCCAAATGTCAATTTGCATGCCATTTCAAATGCTGTTTTTGATCGGCTGCCCTACAAGCTATATATAATTAGATAGAATATCAGTCTGTTTGCGGAAAAAATGTTAGCCAGGTTATAGCCAGCCAAATATTAGCATAGTTATACAATATGCGAGAGGTCTTGGTCATTGAGATGAAACATGATGTTAACTAAATTCAATGACTATTTAAGATTTCTATTATGTTTACTTGATTACATACACAATGTTAAATATGGTATGTGCTTGTACAAAGTCGTGTACAAAGGCTTCAACATCGTCATGCAAAATTTAAAGATTATTATATAAAATTGTTCCAAATATATAAATGATAGGCATGAAATATGACGCATTATATGGTTCCACAGAAAATTTCATTGCCATAACTCGTGTTTTGTGTTACTGTGGAGGTACAGTGACGTCATAAGTCCCACGGTTGGTCAGGCCGATGTCATTGTGGTTACCATTTACAGTAGGTGGTGACTCACCCCAACCATCACCATAACTCGAGTAAGGATAAGCAGGTTCCCCATGTTTGGGAACATCAAGTCCTGGACAAGTTAGAAAATATCGTTACTCCTGAATATATTCTTAAGTTTTTATTTTGACTAGCTGGGAATTGCATGGGAAAGGAACGGTTTAAATGCTAAATTTTAAACAAAGCCTAAAGAAATCGCCCAGCTTTTGTATCCTCTCAAACTGAAATGTGAATATTTACAAGAAGGAGCTATTTATTGTAGTTTAGGACTGGATCCCCATATATTGTAAACTTACCTTTTATTTCGATATCGCGAGGTACCCGTAAGATCTTGAATTGTTTAAGACCCATAAAAATAACTAATCCCCAGAACAGAGACCAAGCTGAGATAACTATTGCGCCAAGTAAATTCCAACCAAGTTTCTTGAAAGCCAGTTCGTCCCAATCATAAAGCACTCCGTGATCTTTGTTGAACAAGGTAACAGCAATTACTCCCCAGAATCCTGATCCGTAATGAACTTTAAAATGAAACGAATTTTAGAATGGCATGTATGTTTTGGGAACGCGCCATCTTAGCATGTTTTCATACGTACAATTATTCGTATACTAGATTTTCAATTCGGTGCAGAATATATGATATGTTTACTATTGCACACTATTGCAGTATGTGCACACTATTGCTGGCATTGCACTATATAACTGAAGTTGCTTTACTACACACTTATACATGCAAGTTTTTCGTGTGTCTATTTTCCTCTACGCATGATTTTGATTTTAGGAGAACATATTACGTCTATGCGATGCCTGATAGTGATGGCAAGAGAAAACCAGCACAAGTGTTATTGAAGTTATATTTCACAAAGCAGAGTATTTCGTTTTTGAAAAGCGTAATGCTATAGAGAGTGTTTGATCGTCTGAATATCTGCCTATGCATGAGAACGAATTTGCACAAAAATGACGTCATATAAAGACACGGTTAGTTTTATCACGAGCAGGATTCAGTCAATGGACAACAAATGCATCTTAGCGACGTCATTCCTTCCCAGGAATAGGGCAGTTTTTTGCTTAACTATAAACAGTCCAAACTGTACAAGTGAAAGTACGCTAGGAATGCTGGGGAACCGCTTCAGCTGGACCGTGATTAAGTGGTGGAGAATTGTGGTTTAACTTGATGGTTTAACAGTACAGCATTATATGTGGCTACACATCGACTTTATAAAGATGGGATCTTGCTAATGTCCGAACGTTTCCCTGCCCGAGGATGCATAAGATGAATAATCCTGCCCATCTTTGCGCCTTTATATGTGGTGTAATCCTCACGTTAATAACATTGTCGTATGAATCTTGCCTTGGGCCTAGAATATCAATAATCGCATGTGTGATGCGAGAAATTGGGTCCTATTGCAGCCCTAGCAAGTTAACTGCCCGCATATTTTCATTTCGCACGCGACAAGTCAGCACTGCTTGGCTATTTGCATAAGATTTTGATTTATAAAACCCTTGGTATCATAAATAATTAAATGATAAAATTCACATTTTTCTCAAGTATAGCGAAAGCACGAAGTAGCTACAATATTCTTTAAACTGGTATAGTATTACATGTATGTAATGGTGTTATTTTGATACAGGTTTTACATTCCAACATTTATTCATATGTACTCAATAAAGAACAATGGATTGAGGCTAAACTACGCTACTAAGAGACTGTAACTCGCGTGTTTGACATTTTACACTATCAAAA
Organism: Muricea muricata; assembly: GCA_963855995.1. Classification (NCBI taxonomy): domain Eukaryota; kingdom Metazoa; phylum Cnidaria; class Anthozoa; order Malacalcyonacea; family Plexauridae; genus Muricea; species Muricea muricata. Next base: position 937,699 of record OY979716.1, read on the forward strand.
GCTATTTTTTGAGTCACAAGTGAACGCTAAATGATCGTTTATTCAACTGCGGTTTTGTTTTGTGCGCATTTCAACTTAAACCGCACCGCTCTTTAACCTCTCACCGCAACCTAAATCCAACCGCACCGCACTTCAACTCCAACCGCAGTGTTCAGTTAACTTATGGTATGCTATGTCATTAGAAACTTTTGAAAAATAGTCGTACCTGCAACGGCATCAAGAGGATCATCAATTTTAAATTTAACGATCAGGAAACTCCATACCATAAAGACAAGACCAGCAATAAGACCGATGACAAATCCAGCCCAGGGTAGGACCACGTTGCAACCAGCACAAATAGCCACCTTAAAAAAATAATCTTTAAGAAATCACAAAACTTTATAACGATATTAAATCATGTTAGATTTATAGGTAAAAATCTCTCAGCGTTTTACGTTTAAGATCACCACCCCCATCAGTTCCTCTTTTAAAATAGAAACCTGAATAATGAGGTATTTTTAAAGCGTCAACTACCTCGACTTTTTACAAATCATTTGAATTCAGTTATATTATAAATCATTAATAATTGCAGAATTTAAATTGCTTTACTTTCATATGTGTCATATATAGATCGAGCACATACCCAGATGCACCTTAGCGACGGACCAATTATGGGGCACACTATACTGTAAACAAAATGCTTAATATTTTGGGGGATCCACCACTTAACTTCCGTCAAAAGTATTGATTAAACGAGATCGAAAAAGGACCACGAGCGCAAAAAACTGTTTAGATGGATCATATTCCAACAGATATTTTAGAATTGCCCGGTAACTGAAACTATATGCCAGATCTCGACCATGATTCTGCAGGCGTTTCTTCTCGACATTTCCGAGCAGATTTTACGCATGTATTGACCCGAACGCCCGCATGTGCTAACCTGCACAGCCTGGCAACTGGCCTCCGTAGACGAAACGCCTGCGGAGAAGGTAGGTGGCTTCCAGTAAATTTTGACTTCGTTAAGGTTGAGAAACTGTTTTTAGGGAAGACGATGCCCTGATTTAAAATTTCTGATACAATCTTGGACGAACTATTTAAACAGTTCCGTCTAATGGGAGGAGAAGGGTTTTGAAGACATGAACGTAGCTTTGCTCAAAATTTATGATGGATGAGAAACTAATTTTTTATAGCGTTGAAAACAAATTAATGTTAAAAAACCATCGAGATCGTAACTCATATTAGTTCCCAGGAGATAACACTTTGAAGGAAAATTTTAACGGAAAAAAGTAATCGCGAGAATACTTCTTTAAAATACCATGAAATATGAAAATACATGGCAAAGTCACTCATACCATGCCTGCAAGGCCACCATTAATGGTAGTCAATAAACTCCAATGTCCATGGAATACTCCAGTTGCTATTCTTCTGACAATCATCGCCATAATCGCGCCTCCGGCACCTATCAATGATGTGTAACATTAACATTACATTAGGCAGCTTCAGGACAAGAAATTAAGATTGAAATAGATAAAAGGGGTCATTTGTATGGAGCTAAAATATCAAGTTGTGTATAAAGAAAATAATAAACATACAGCGGATCTTAATTCTAATAGATTTTAAAAATGCCAAGAATAGACATCTTGTGTTTTCCATGTTCATGGGGGGGGGGGGGGGTAGGGATAAAGCATGGGAATCGATGATATTCTTCTTTATTGAAAAAACATTCTCAAACCAACAGACGAGATCACAAAGAAACAGCAGGGTAATTTTTTTTGTGAATTGTTAATAAATGTACGTACCTGACAAGATAGTATTAACAATAGCCAAGGCGACAACGGCTGCATCACCTTCGTTAGAGATGGACCCTTGAGAACCACCATTAAATGCCAAGAAGCCAAAGAAAAGGATAAATCCACCAAGAGAAACCATCTAAACAATGTAATGGGAACTTAATTTGTTTTTTTGGAAGTAAATGTCGGAAAAATTAAGAATTATAGGAAAATCTCGATAACACATGACGACATTGGCCAAATTAAAACACGGCTGCATTATACCAATATTAGAACATCTGGGGAAGTATATATACCCGCGGAATGGCAAGGGTTGCACAACAGTTCCATCCAACTTGCTAGTTCTATTAGTAAATACATGTTTACGCTACTAACGCCCTTTTGCACGACACCGGATTACATCGAAGCGCCGATAGTTTCATACCTGATTAGGCTGTTGTTTACATTACGCTATTGTAATCCGATAAGTGTCGTACCGGGAAAGTCAAGAGTAATCGACAAATCCGGTACACCCCGGTGCAAGGCTTCTGAATTATTTTGAGACAAAAAAGATTTTGTGCCTACTGTCTACAGTAGACGCAATTGTCATCATGTAAACCAATTTTGATATATGTATAGGAGGATTCGAATAATTATCGGAAATTTCCGTATCCCGTAGGATTACGTTTACTCTCATAAATGGCTTGAACATCAAATTTAGGGAAGGCCGGCCTACTTGCGATTTTCGCTGTAGGTAACCTAGTGCGTGCTTCAACCTTACATTGTTAAGTTTTTAGCGCAGCATGCACAAATGAAATCAATTTGAATAAGGGGATCGAAGTTTTTATGTCCATTTTCTTCAGTATGAAGGTAAATTTAATTTGAGCACTACTTAAGTTTGATCAGATTCATTCAATGAAAGTTGTTGGCATTATAATAATATAATTGGTTTCAAGAGTCGAATCTTCGGATTAGATTCTATTCTTTGTAGCATTTGTTTATATATCAAAACGTTGTTTGTTATTGCATTCAAACCAGATGTTTTTTTTCAAACTGTACTATCGGGATGCCATTTTGCAATATGCATGTCCAAGGAGCTCTGAGAAAAACTGCAATCATTTTGCTGGGTTATTTCCCCTAATACTACCATAGTTTTAAAATTCATTCCAAAATGAAAGGTAAATTAATTTTGTTCCTCAAGTCTTGAATAGTGTATATTTCCGTATTTGAAGTAAACTCTAAGTGGTATCTGGTCTGTACTACTCTGGAACACAAGCTTAGGTACAACGACACATCAAATTTGTATAAGAAAATTCTAAATTATAAACTTACAAAATCGCAAAACTTCTCTTTCTGGCGATATTGGCATGTTATTTGGATTATTGTATAGTACATATAAGTTGAGCAAAATATATTAGTCTGGGCAATTTTTAACGAACAACTTATGGAAAAATAACGAATGTAATGAAAATTTTGAGGGTATTTGAGAGGATAAAAATGTACAAATTTGATGTTGTAATTATAAACATGCACGCTTCGAGAAACAATGCTCACAGACGAGATAGGGCTTAGAATTAATTTGTAATACTTAAGTATACCTACAGCAATGTACAAAATTATCAACTTGAATTTTTGTAAAAGGTATTGAAAATTAGAGTAAAGCTAGTTTGAACATGAACTTTCCAAAGTGATTGCAATATTCCTCCACTTTAGTTTGACAGTAGTGAAATAATTATGTGTTTAAAGTTCATACACAGTAGGCAAATATACTCATTAGCGTACCTATTTTACGGTGGAAATTACAAAAAGGGCGGGTTACAGGAAGAGCCACGGCGTAGTATAACCTGGCGAAAGTTACCCCGGTATGAAAAGTAATCCGATATAATGTTACAGGGGCGTAAAAGGTATTTCCTTTAAATACTGAAATAAAGGTATATTTCTGTCTCGTAGTGAAAAGCTGTCCTCAGTGTTATTTTGTTCCTGGCATCATTAAAGCGTCAGAACATTTGTTTTTTCTCTCATTTTTCACTCGCAATTTTTGCATGTCAAACATTCAAGAAAAACACATATAATTGCAAAAAATATCGTTGCAATTAGATAACTTAAAAAACATCCATTGCATAAGAAACGTTAACAAATTACGTACAGGTACAGTGTGACCACGCAAAGTTTTGTCACTGTCATCAAATCGCCCTATCCGTGGTCCTACTGCTATAGCTCCAGTTAAAGCCAGCATTCCGCCAACCATGTGAACAACACCACTCCCTGCAAAGTCTTGATAAGTAATATCATCATCTGCCAATGCATTCGTGAGCCACCCATGATCTGACCAGGCCCAGTGAGTAACAACAGGATATACGAAACCTTTTTTGAAGGAAATGACAAAGAAAAGAGACTAGTAACGTGTGGGATATTCATAAGTTACATGCTTTTATAAAAATGTCGCTGGTTGATAAAAATGTTGCTGAATATATTGCGTGCCAATATTTGTAATTATACTGCATGCATTTCCCGTCAATTAGTTAATATTATTTTATTAATTTACCTGTAATTAATGCAGAGTAAACAAGATAAGCAACGAACTCGGCCCTCTCAGCGATTGCTCCGCTAACAATGGTAGCAGCAGTGGCAGCAAATACAAACTGGAAGAACCAGAATGCATACCTGTTCTCATCAAAATCAGACAATGCGAAATTATCGTGACCAATAAAAGCATCGCCATTGCCTTTAAAGTCATCACCATCACCACCAAAGGCAAATGAATATCCAAATAACCAATAAATGATTGCCCCACAAACTAAATTTAAATATATCATGCATCACTTTTGAAATTTCTTTTACAGAAGGTGTCCAAAAAAGACGAAAGTTTCTGTCATTTTGAATGGAATATACTATTAATATGCTACGTTACAAAAAGTTTAAAGAATACATAATTTAAACGCTTAAGCTTCCACTTTTTAGGACACCCTATGGAATATTAAACTTTATACACACTGTAAATTCGGGTTGTTAATTCAACTTTTTAAACTCACTAATAATGTGATCAAAACAGTTGACAAATACTTCTATTGCGTCAAATACCAATTTAAAATGATCAGGCCTTGTGACTGGAGTTTTGAAACAAAAGTCGTCATTAAGTTCCTTGTACATTTACATGGTGAATATTAAATTTAAATATAAATTTGTGTTAACACCACAAAATTGTATTTTGAAATTCGTTCTTTGCAAAACCAATTTCTTATAGTTTATTGTCTTTTATCGTTATAACACCACTCACAAAGCATGTTAGGATAGGTCGGTTGCAACCCTAGTTTTGATAGCATTAACCCTCCGTCCATGTCTTTATGCTAGGTAAAGAAACGTTACTGTAACTACCAAAATGAAACAAAAATTCACGTTTTATTGGCTTGAATCATCTTAGAATAATACAAAAAGTTCATGAAAAATTTGTGGATTTAAAACAGTTGGATTTGAGCCAACACTTGTACAACTTTGGTGTGTTAAACCGTAAGGCTTCATCATCGGAACTAGTATTAAAATTATATTTGAATATGAATATGATGCATTCATTAACAGGTTACTGGAAGCAATTTAATTGTGAAGTGTTAACAAAAATTGTCACTGTTGCTAGATGAAAATTATGTTGTATATTTAAATCTGTAAAATCTCATCCAAATTCGCATCCAAATTCGCTTCAGTCAGTACCATAGCTCTGTTTTGGAAGCTCATCACCTTAATTAGCAGCTTTTTTTGGTATCTTTTTGTTTAAATACTACTCCGCGATTATCCCACAATGGTGAACAATAAGAAAAATAGAGTTCACTTGAAGCCTTATCGATGCGCGCGGTTAATTGACGCGCTTAACTCCTAGCTGGCATTTAAAGGATCGGTAACGAGTTAGTAGTATATAACTAAAAATCATAAATTTGTTGCTAATTTTATTTCACATAATTGCCGATAAACATTGGCTTATTTAGTTGTATGGGGTTGTAACTTGTTGTATCTGACGGCATATGGATGAAATTTAACGTTTTATCCTAAAATTATTAATGTTCAAATGCCGAAAACTATTGTTCTGATGTGGCGGCATCTGCTGTGGCAAAATCTGAGCGGAATAGTTCATGATAAAGGTAAGTGACGCGAATATCGAAGCATTGGTATGTAAAACAAAGCAGCATTTCAATTTTGTGGAGGTTAATAAATTTATATATGTTTAAATTTTGTCTCATCGGCTTGGCCGCCAATACTTTCTCCCATTCACCTCTCTCTTTCAAAGGCTCGTGGATGGGATTTGCACCTATATCAGTCGCGTAAGTGATATGAAGTGATAAACGGTTTTTGTACTTACATAAATCCAGAGTGTTCTTGATTAGAATGTTTGTCGTATTTTTTGACCTCACGGATCCAGCTTCAAGGAATGCAAATCCAGCCTGCATAACTAAATAAAAGTACACGTTGTTTTAATCCGAAAACCTGCCCTATGGGCATTGACTCAATCATGCCAGCATGTGACCTATTCTAGTTCTGAGAGAACAGTCATTGCTGTTGTTGCTCTGGCCCCCAAGCGTATAGCTCATGCTCTCCTACAGAGTTTATGATAACAGTAGACCACCAATCTGGCGCCACAGGCCTATCAGTGAAAAGAAACCGTCACACAATGACACTATTGGTCTATGCTCTTTAACTAAACAAATTAATGAATTTCAAAGTTCGTAGTTCATGATGAGAAATTCTTTTGATCGGAAATGGTAGGTCGGCAACTGAGTGACTTCATTTTTGAAATTCACGCGCCGGCCAGATCGACTGGAGCATATGGACTTTCTCGTCCATGTTCTTTTCCGCGATGGTCATCCTTATGATAAGTTAAGTATATATGCCAGCAGAATGCACAAAGGAATCTTTCGTGACTTTATAGTCAAAAATTCTACCATGGTTTGGTGGGGGGTTTAAAAACGTTTATCCCTTTTGTCCATTTTTGTCGTTGATCACCGACGACATGCTTCTGTTTCTTGGGAATTTTTTGACGGTTTGATTGAGAGACAGCCTCCTCCATGCTTTTATCTCTTTGTTCGCATTGCTTATGAGTTTAACATTGAAGGGGGCTGATGCCTCTCAAAGCAATCTTTTCAAAAAGTCTTATCTGCTATTTCTTTATGGAATAATCTGTTTTGCTTTTTTAAACAGAGCAATCTCGCGATATCTGAGACAAATTATTTACAAATACCCCGCCCACCCCCCTGAACACTAGAATGAGTTCAGCAATTTGCTGGTGAAAAGACAAGTGCTGTATGATCGCTTATGATTGATTCAAACCCAACCCTGAATATTTTCTCATTTCTTTGTTATGGGGCTGATTATATGATCCCGCTTACCCGGGATTACGTGAAGCATTACATGATTTTGAGGTATTGAAAAAAGTCATAGTTTGCGTTGTAAAAAATATTTAATCCTTGATTGCTTGAGATTTTCGTTTTGCCGAAATATGAAGTAAACAAAACGGTGCACATCGCATTAATTTTTGTTAAATCTATCTTTGTATTGGTCAGTGCTGAAAGCATTCGAACTTTGGTCGTTTCGTTTCATAAAATGACATCTTTCAATACCTCAAGACCATTTTGCGCTTCACTTAATCCCGGGTAAGCGGGACCATATAATCAGCCCCTATATCATGCTGGACCTACACAAAAGATGCCAGAATCTACTTTATGTCGTGCGGCGTTGCAAACAAAGGAGACGCCGTCATAGATCGCCTCTGCGACTTTAATATTTTATTCCATTGTGTAAGAAGTAGAAGTATTTTGTTTATCCATCCCCTTATTTAGAAAATTAATGAGCATGGTTCAAATTGCTTGAAAAATTTACATTATTTTATTGCAATAGATATACTGCTGAGATTAAAGTTATAAATTTTTGGGCTATATATAGTTATGCCTGGGTATTGTGCTACTGAAATAATCGCCACGTTCGTGTTGTGAATTGTAAGGTCTTTATACATACAGGTCCTTTTAGTGACGGCCACGACTTCAGATTTTGTGTCGCAGAAAGAAAATAATTTTAATAATTGATTTTCCCTGTGAGAACGCCATCTTTAAGATAAACTTACTTCTTTTTTATGTTACTTTAGTCTCTACCGACCTTGTGAATATACGTTATTTTTTGACGCTATAAGCATTATCTCTTTAAACAGAGGCTGATGAACTTATATTATTTGTAAATACGCCTGATGATTGGACTTTGGCACTTATGGAACCACCCATTGTGATATTTCAGTTACCCATCTGTCTGGAGTTCACCGTCGGAACTTCATCTTGGCAGACCTTGAACTGAGTCTTTTAATGTTTATCTGGTCTGCAGCAAGCGGCAGAAGTAAAAAAAAACATTATTGATGTCTTGACCATTCCACCCACGAAATGCAATAAAGAGGGCACATTGGATGCCGATCTTACAATTTACTGTGTATTATTCACTTTTTCCTGTCGGGCAACTTTGAACTTGAGCACTTGTGTGCAGAAAAAAAAAGTCTGAGTTTGTTTTAATTGAAAATATCGCGTGTGACAGTAAGAGTTTTATAAATCAACAGGATTTCCCTCGTACATTTATAACATAGCCCCAGCTCTCGTTTTGTATGTTTTTTTAATGGTTGATTTCTGGTTCTAGTATAATAATAAATTAAGAGCATGATGCTCCTATGTCGCGATCATTAATTTTAACTTCGCCCTCATCAACTACAACAAAATAAACGCAAAGAAATCTAAGCCCATAAAAATAATCGAATTGATAATATATGACAGCAAATGAAAAAACACAACTTACACAAAACGATGAAGCCATTAACAATGAGAAAAAAATAGTTAAGATTAATTTCCAAGTGAGAGCTCATGTCGAAAAGAGTATCTCCGCACAGTTTTCTTTCATAGCAGCAAGCGAAGAATAAAAGCCAGATATCGCGTTCAAGGCATAATAAACAACGCTATTTCAATTTTCAAAAAATTCAATCACGCATAGAAAATGAGGAATTTATATTGTTAGTATTTATCCTTATATACACATAACAACGGAATTATGTTTATAATCAAACAAAAGAAGTAAGAAATGTGGTCGTTGTCTAAGCATCTTTTTAGTGCATAAATGAAGTGCTCTTTGGATGTTTCGGTCACTTATAATTTTGATCAATATCGCTTCCTTTGTACGCATTCAGATTTAACACAAAAATGTCGTACCTCGGCGCATCGATTTAAGTAATCATTCTCCATTTAATACACTATTTCCGTTGCGGCATGTTTACAATAATAAACAAGAGTGTAAGTGAATAAAGGGCTGATTAATAGTGTCATGATTCTCTCCTATACCGTAATTATTGACCTCATACGGTTATCTGGAAAACACGGACAACATGGACACGGACAACGCGGACACGGACACGCAAAAAATACGACAAAAAGCGATCAAAGCGGAAAATAAGAAAAAAATCACATCACCCATTTTATAAAGTAACAATTCTATGTGGAATAATAGTCAGAGTTAGGGTTACAGTTAGGGTTAGACTTAGCATGTTGTCCGTGTCCGTGTTGTCCGTGTTTTCCAGATAACCACATCGGTCGATGTATAGTATGTAAATTGAAACAACAGTAAATATAGAATTGTACACCGCTACAAGCCAAAGTGTGAAGAGCAAATCAATTAATGTTTTCAGATAGGATCATTAACTATCTTTCTACACCTTAAACATATAATTATGTTAATTAATTGCGAATTAATGATCTCAAGATGTGTAGCTAGTGGGCAACATATACATACAACTTTTTGGAGGTGTGACTTTGTATTAATCCTATACTGGAAAATAACGATCAGGATTATGATACATGCATCCCGGCAAATTCAGGGTATGGAATGCAAAATCTGAAAAATTAAAAGTTTTGCCGTTACACATGACCTAGACCCTCCCTCATTGATGTATGTATAAGCCACGTACGGGCCTTAATTGGCCATCCTCTTATTTGATAAATCATGCAAAAAAGTATACTCGCTATTCACCAAAGCCACCCACTTCGCAATTTTGCTTTCCCGTCGTTGAAAACCACACATTATGATAGATATTTAATTTCCGCAATTCTTTTACTTAGAATCCAATCAGTCGTGACACGGAAGATATTATACGAAAACATGCTTTTTTATAATGCATCCATACATTTGTCGTGAGATCTAGACGCCAGAGGCAAATTACAATTTTAAAAATAAATGGTCGTTAATAATATACTTGGCTTACATTTACTCGTTTCAGATAATGTGATCCGAAATGAGCTACTTTCACTGGCCATTCAGCAATCATGTTTCAAGAGGTATATAGATAGATAGTTTAATGCCATAAATATTGCAACCAAGGGCTTAATTAAGTTAAATATTAGAACGTAAATACAGGTAACCTACGCGGATGATGATAAAACTAATTAATTAGTATGAAAACTACGATTTTAGTAAATTTAATCTTATCTCTTAGAGTATTAATTTCAGTAAGCGGTACCTGTACCTGTACGTGATGCAACCTATGATTATCCAGGGCCGAAACTAAAGCGTTAATTGGGGGGGGGTGTATATTCATATATTCACGTTCTGCCCGACGAATTTCTTTTGAAATCAGTTGTCATTACCGTTGATTTCAAAAGAAATTCGTCGGGCAGAACGCGAATATATGAATATGCACCCCCCCCCAATTAACGCTTTAGTTTCGGCCCTGTGATTATCATTAGACTCAATTCTCAAAACAAACTTTCTGTAAGTTTTTATATGTCGTCTATAGCACAAAGGGTTTGCAAACTGTCGAGAATTGACATTAACTTTATAATAACTTAGTAGGGTTTAGCACAGCACCATAGGAACTAAAGATGATTAGCACATTGCACTTGATTGGACATCATATTAACAGATCATTTGACAATTGACAACTGCATGCTGTATATGTAATTTAACACTAATAATTCTCTCTCTATCTGTCTTACAAGACATTTACTCTGTCTCAGACATATTTGTTTTATGATTATATTAATCAGAATGTTATAAACTTATGTGTTGGTGTAAATCATTCATGGCGAACCTACGCTAAAGTTCTCTGCTATCGTCGTAGTATTCATTATTACACAACGCAATCATTCAAACGAAACCCGCAATTTTATCAGTTAACGAGACGATCGAGACAAAACCTGTAACTAAGAGATTGCATGATGAGGAATGAGGAATGAGGAATTTATATTGTTAGTAAAATCCTTATATGCACTTAACAACGGAATTATGTTTATAATCAAACAAAAGAAGTAAGAAATGTGGTCGTTTTCTAAGCATCTTTTTAGTGCATAAATGGGAGTGTTCTTTGGATGCTTCGGTCACTTATAATTTTAATCAACATCGCTTCCTTTCTAAGCATTCTGATTCAACACAAAAATATCACCGCGTAGGACCTCTTTGAAAAATAATTTCCGATGCTCTTTGTTGAATTGCAACTAGATCATTAGATAGATCATTAGTTAAGCTGTCATGAAATGGCAGCTCGCATATTCTGCAGTTGGTCTAATACATGTGATGTAGAAATGAAGGAGCTTTTTAGTGCCAACATTAGCTCTCTTTAATTGGATTAGACAATATACAATCTTTTACGAGCGTTTTTCGTAATTTGCTGAACATGTTTAGTCCACTTAAGAGCATTGGGAACAGTTACACCCAATATTGGCACATCTTGTCACTTCTGAGGAATTATTTATGAATTTTAATTTGCTAAAATTAAGTTTTTGGCTCACTAGCTAGCTAAATCCTGTTCGCAATTCCTTGATTTTTCCTTCAATAGGAATTTATTCGTGATGGATTGACATAACATGTCCAATATCAACGATTTGATTCAAATTGTCCAAACGCTTTTAAAATCGTTCAAATTGACAAAACATATTCTGTTTCAAATAAATCAGCGTCTTCTCCATGTATTACAGCTGACTATTGTCAATAGGCACATATATAAGTTTTATCTAATATATCTTTAAGTAACTTAGAGACCAGCGAAAAATAACAACATTTTCTATCTGATATCCTCCACAAGTTTTTTCTACTTGGAAAAATTAAATCAATATCAAATTTCTCTTCATGCTATCAACTTACACACAATAATGAATCCATTCACAAAAAGAAAGAACTGATCAAAATTGCCTTGCAAAACTGAAATATTGCTTTCCACAATGGAAGTATTGCTTGGCCCAATGGAAATATTGCTTGCCACAATGGAAGTATTGTTTGCCATGATAAACCTTTACTTCGCGGAGTTTCACGCCAGACAACAGGATAGTGAATGTGATTTGAAGGTCTGCGGTGCCTATAGTTATATAAGTCAGAATAATTTACATGTTTGCACGCATTAAAACAAAGAAGTCTTTGATTGAAACACAGTTCAATAAACTTATTTAATTTTAATTGTACAACAACGCTCATGCACGTCATTGTAGAGGCAATGAAATTATTTCCTAAACGAGTCAACAATTGAAGCCCACAACCGTTTGCTCAGCTATCATTAACGCTTTTTGTTAGCAGTTGCTTGAGTGCAATGAGAGAAAATAAAGAATCTAAATTATACAGCATTTGAAATTTTCAATTTAAAATAGCTAATCTAATAGCAACAGACAGGGCCAAAGATATTTCGTACGTGTTTCATAGTTTTTCAGAACTTTCATTCCTGTCTCATATTCTTCCAATTAAATTCGTGACAATATGTAAACGCAACTGACACATTTTTAACTGTTCGTGCTTAAAGGGGTGGTATAATAGCAATAATTGGTAAAGTAATTGATCATAAGAAGCAATTTGTCGTTCTGCCATTAATATTGTTTAATAACAGTTAAAAAATTTATTACTTGGAGACATATGCGTAGCACGTCACCAGCCTAAAATAATGGCATTATTATGTGCCGTACAACTAAAGAATGTTTAAATTGAGTTATATATTTATAGCTCATAGTTGGTATAACTGATCGAATGCATATTGTTCGCTTTTTTATACGGTAATAATAATATAAATTGTTAAACTTTTTTATAGTCTCAGCAGTCACAGGGGTGTTGTGTGAGAACAAGTTATACTCAAACTAAATGAGAAAACGAATCCGTATGCGATATATACCGAATTTAGATTGATACTGACCTGTAGCTTTTTATATACTCGAGTCAGGAGGACGTACAGTTGTTAACAATGCTTTTCTGACGCCACCTTAGCGAGGAAAGTAGCTGAAAATATGAAGGCTTACTTCCTCGTTCTTTCATACGAATTAAGCGGACTTATTAATTGAAACATCATGCCTTCATTTTACATCGTCATGCCTATATAGTGCGGGTTTCCTGAAGCAAAACTATCAATATTAGAACAATATTTCTTCACTCATAATATAAACCAGCGTAGCTTATTTCATAGAAGGTTTGCAAAGAAAATTTGCAAAGAAAAACTACTAACTTGCAAGTAAATGCAAGCATGCAAGGAATAACAAGCCGTCTTGGTTTATTTGTGTTTTATAATTAAAACATCTACTGGAGGCAGAAAAAAGCCTACTTTTTGTATTTTTTAGCGCTATATTACGCTATATTATATTTGATATACATTTATATTATTATAATAATACTTTTTCCAGTTTCCACTTGTGTTGATATTTAACTGTGTATCAACACGGAAAATGTTTAATATTTCAATTAATATTTGTTCATTCGTGGGCGTGATTGATAATATATGACAAAAATTCTTTGAGCCGTTCTGCAATAACAGCTAGAACTACAGAATATGGAGCAGGACGAGTTCACAACGGCAAGATTTCACTCCCTGTTTCTCTTTTGGAAAATGCTAAGTGGAAATAGCGACAAAATTTTTCTTGCGTTATTTCAAAGAGACTCTAAAACAATATATAGAAGTCTATTGCAAGATTTTTATATCTGTTTTACTTTGGGAGATATTCTCACGTAAATAAACGAACTGTCCCCCATCTTAAATTAATTTTAACCTCATTATCAATGTTTTGGTGACGTCACAACAGGGATAAGCCGGTCGAAGCTGCTCCAAAGTACCAAACAACAATCAAAACTGTTTGAAATCTTTTGAGTTTGTGCAGAAATCCGAAACGCTTACCACATGTGTGAATATATGGGAACATAACAATAATTGTGCGTGACCCCAGTTGTGGCATGCATGCATGTCCACAAACATCCAAGAGTGACGGACAACTTTTTTTCAAATCAAAATATTTCACGAAATAAGGCAGATATAAAAATTCTTTTATGCACTTCTTTATATATTATTTTGGAGTCTCTTTTAAATGAGGCGATAAAAATTTTTGTTGCCGTTTCCTTCAAAGAGCGAATTTATTGGAGATTTTTACATTACAGTCTAACAGTCATCAGCGCAATTCATTGTTATTTTACATTAATCAGAACTAGAAAAAAGGACTCGAAATCGCAATAGCCAGAACCACCCGCATATGAACTGGCCTTATGATTTCTGTACTAAAAACTGCGCAGAATTTGTTATCTTGAGATCATGTAGCATTTCATTGGTGTTTATTTCAGTTTTTGTTTTGGTTAGAATTTAATCGTGCAGATTTTAGAATTAATACTTTTTAAGAAAATTTCTAGCCACACTTAAAAATGAATTATTTAATTTATTTCAAGAAAACATTATATTTAATTTAACGAATATGAACATTGAATTCTGCTGTTTCCTTTATTCAAAATTTAAATATAGACAATGATCTCACTTGCACAATAATGAATCCATTCACAATAAGAAAGAACTGGTCTAGGTTACCTTCAAAAATGGTCGTCATGATAATTATACCTTTTCAATTTACAATGTTGTACATCAGGAGAGCAAAACGCGTGTTGACATGAATGGTCTGCGGCACAAGATTATAACTAAAATTGATGCATATTGTATGTGGAAGAACCAAAAATTCTTTGATTAGAAGTAATTTTCAATAAATATATTTATTTCTAGTGTTCCACTATCATGCGATCATGCTGCTTTCTCGTTGTCTAATTAGCATCCTCAAAAATAAAACGCCTTCAGTTTAACATGCAACTTCACCTTTTCTTAGGAATGCTTGCTTCACAAAACTGGTACCGCAAACTAAGCCTAATGTTTGACCGTACATTCATACTTGTTCTTATTAGTGCCCACTTAAAATCAATCAGTTAGAATGACGAACACGAACACTCAAATATAATGCCTTTTTTTCTGAAAGAGAGCTGAGTGAAATTCAGAAATTTTGTATCTTGGTTATATTTCCATTTAAATAAAAAACTTGGAAATTTTGTTTCCATACAGTGCTTTATAAAGATTTCGGGCACTGATAAAGCTGATAATCTCACATGTGAGATTATTTATGATAATTTCACATTTGAAAATTATCGCTTTTCAAACAATCACCAATCATAGCTTCGGGGAATTTTATATTGGTGGAAAACCTGTAGTTCATATAATAAACAGAAAAATACGTGGGCGCTTGGAAATACCAGATTTATTTCTCGTGTTGAACATGACATTTCTCACGAGGTCACTGCGCTCACTCGTGAAAAACATCATGTTCCACACTCGAAATAAATCTGCTATTTCCGCGCACCCACGTATCATCCTCTATATGGACATGTATGTAGTCTCAAAAATGTTCTCTTTGATTTGAATATTGCATCAATATCGCGTATTTTTCTCGTCGGAAATCTTTTTTTCATGTCAAGTAGCTTTTCCGATAGTTCCTAGTTCGTCAATTTACAGAAACCCATCATTTTTTATTACATAATAAGATTATGTAATAATTATTATGTAATAACTTTATCATATACTAGCGTGATCATGCAGCTTCCTACGCGTGCAACTAGGAAGTCGTAATTATATCTGAAGTTTTATGATTTGTAAAATAATTAATGATATAAAATTATACTGTAAGAAGCTTTGTGTAACCTACGGTGCAATTATGAATGTCTGAGGCTATATAACTTTGCAAAAGAATTAATGATATAAATTTGTAGTGTAAGATGCTTTGTATAACCAAACTGGTATACCTCGTCTTCGTTGCGCTGTTTGTGTTGCCACATAAACACAGTGTGTGTATTGACTGATACATGTAATGTCATAATAACGTTTCTTGATTTCTCTCATACCCACCCAATGACGAAGCTTTGTGGGCCGACACGCGACACACATTGTGATAAAATGAACTTTGATACATGATAGATTTAGCCAATAAAAGAAGAGTCACGCAAGAAGCAAAAAAATGGAAAACGAACGTTATCAACTGCTAACATTTTCTAGCAAGGCTCGCATCCTGTATGATTTATACTGTGAACTTGTCCTTCGACGTTTCGGTGATTTAAAAAAAGAAAATTACTATTCATTGATGATAGAATTTGCCAAATGTATATCCATCTAATAATCCAGATATATACCGGTATATCTCAGCCGGAAAAGTACATATATTTTTCAAAATAACACCAAAATATCGCATTTTTTCTACATTTCAAGTTATGTTTCATACAAAAATACTACAAACTTAGAAAAATACAGGGAAATCTAAACTAACTAGCGCGTTAGCTTTGTTTACGTTCGAAATATTAATTACTACAAATTACTTTGACCTTTCGCTGCGAAAATCCATGGCATTCTTCATTGTATCTTTCTCAACATACAATTGAATGAATCGCTACAGATTTCCCAAGATATTTTCCGCTTTTGGGTGAAATATTAAATATTGAAGACGCTAGAGCGACTTGCAGCTTATACCTGAACATAGTACAAATGTCGCATTTTGATTTGAGTCAATTTTAGCTCGCAAGTATCACATTTCGCTTGTCAAAACATGCGAAGAAATTAAAGTACCCTACGGTTCTCCAGGACTCGGAAACCGTATCTACAGGTTAAAATTTCGTATATGGCGTGTTTACTGCGTGTCTTTTGCAAAAGGCATTCCTAAAACAGCATGCTATATGGATGCTCTGCACGTGCGCGTGAAAAACCCGATATTTTCCGACAATTCCCGAGTTTGTGTAAACAGTTGAAAATAAACTTCTACTTTGTCAAAATAAATAAACTTTTCAGCGAAATAATCGTCAATATTTCATCCAGATTTCGCTCTGATATTCCGACAATGAATTCTTTAGAGTCTTCAATATATTTAAAGATAAAATTTGAATATATACTGAATTTAGTTCGAAGACAAAAACGTTGATGAAGGTAATGTTCGAATATCTTCGCCCGTATGCTATTTTGTCAACGAATACAGATATCATTGGAAAGTCTGAGAGGTAAGGAATTTAATGGTTTCATAAATCATTTTAAAATTTCAAATATGTGTAGAGGAAACTTTATTCAATCGTAGTAGCTTTAGAATATCTCTTGGGTTTTTGTTACACCGTCAAACAATAGCTAGTCGGGAAGGACATTTAACACTTATTAGGGAGGTTCAGATTTTACTTCCACTACCGCTACCACTACCTTAATCAATCTTTCGGCCAATCAGATGAGCTTGGTCTACTCAACTGACCAATCAGATTGCTTAAAAATCGGAATAAGGTAGCAGTAGTGGTAGTGGAAGTCAAATCTGAACCTCCCTATTGACTGAGCCCGACGGAAACAGTATGTTTTGTGAACTAGAGACTGTCGATGTTTCCCGAGGCGAAGTCGAGGGAAACATCGACAGTCGAGGGTCCACAAAACATACTGCTTTCCCGAGGTCTCAGTCAATAAGTATTTTATTATATACTGAGTGTCAAAAGAGAAGAAAAGTACCCCAAATCAATCAAACATGTATAAAAAGGATTACCTTTTACCTGACATGGCTCCGTGAGGCTCTGTGGATTTGTTATTAATTACCGGTGAATAAAAGTAATGTCCACCGCTTAGCTACGTTGCCAGGGAGACAGTAGAATTTCTCCACTATCACGTTATACGTTCTTAACCAATAAGAAACAGGAACAAATGAACTTTGACACTCAGTATATAATAAATATTATTAGACCTTTAATGTATCACAACACTCAAATGTCGATTAGCAAAATGCACAAAATTATAAAAATCGTACAGTTCCGTGAGCTTGTGCCACGGGAATAATTTCATAATAGAATTTAAGAACTCTCTTCCACGCTCGTGCCAGCTCAGACGCATAATGCGCATGTGTTCTTCTAGAAATATTGCTCGTCTAGTATAAAGACGGGACGCATAATTCGACGAACTATCCGACAAACCACTTCAATAATTTTTTTCTGGCTTTTTGCATCACGGTTTTAGGATGGTCAGATTATTCGTCTGTGTGCCGTCTTTATACACAGACGCAAAATATGTCTAGACGAACTATCGTCGATAATGCGTCTGTTCAGACGAAGAACCGAACATAGTTCATCTAGACGAAAATGATCTTGAGGTATTGAAAAATGTAATTTTATGAAACGAAACGACCAAAGTTCAAATGTTTTCAGCATTGATCAATACAAAGATAGATTTAACAAAAATTAATACAATGTACACCATTTCGTTGACTTCATATTTCGGCAAAACGTGAATCTCAAGTAATCAAGGATTAAGCATTTTTTACAACGTAAACTATGACTTATTTCAATACCTCAAAATCATGTTACGCTTTACGTAATCCCGGGTAAGCGGGATCATATAATCAGCCCCCAAGATAGGAAAGTAAATGTGATCACGTATTAATGCATCATTGTCGCTCGGTGGGAGGTATATAACTCCAACAATTATACTTGAATAACTACGAGGTAGCCTATTTGGGCAGATGTGAAGCCAAAGAATTTCATGATCGTCGCCGCAAATTATTTGGCTGATTTGTTTAAATTTACGCAATTGATTAACCTGAACATAAATACAAACTCCACCATGGTTGCCTCTAATTCTGTCTCTACGAAAAAGTGTATAAATCGGAATATGTATAATCCTATCAGGAATTGATTCCCTAAGCCAAGTCTTAGTAATAAATGCTAAATCTACATGATTATGGAGCATAAAATAAGATATTTCATCATTTTAGAAGCTAGCGAACTCGCGTTAGTTAGCATAAGTTTTGGTACTTTGACAGTTGATGGGGGAACGTTCTTTGAAGTCTTTATTGATACTAAATTGCAACCGTTTTGACCAAAACTAATACCTCGTCCATAATGTATACATCTGGGGGATATTCTCACAGGTATGTTTCTAGGAGAATTTATATGATTATTACGTTAAAGTGGGGCATAGGGTAATCCTGACAGATATTCCTTCAATTTGGGTAGTATCATCGGGATTATTACAAGAGGAACGAGCAACTTTGGGTGATTTTTTCAAAAATCGGTTCACTGATGTAAGAGAGGAGGCCAAGTTGGGATAATCATCAACGGGGTAAGGTAAGGGGAGCGGATGGGAGGATTTGAGGATAAAAAGGGGTACGTTACACTTTGCTTCTGATTGAATTGTGGTACAAATGGATACGTATGCTCAAGTAAAGGGACTCTTCTATGCAGCGTGGGTAATTCAGCATACTGTTGTGGGTTAGCGTAGGAAGCATGAGAGGTTTTTGACGATTGATGCATGAAATTAGGGGGCTTAAAATCATTATGAAGGAAATCGCACGAGCGACCTTTTCTGCAGAACCCCCTTCTCTGAAAGGGACACGGTATGAGGTGTTTAGATTAGATACTGGTTGATTCTTTTTTCTGTCGTCATTTTTGACTGCGATTTTGTTGAGTTGTGTTAGTGAACTTGATTGGCACTTGTGTTACTTTGGCTTGAAGGTATTTCACTAGGGCTGGCAGTGTTTCTTAGTTGCTGTAATTAAATATCGTTATCATTTAACGGGTCGTTGACTTCCACATGATTGTTTGCAACTTGGAGCTGATCATTGTCTTTTAACGGATGGTTGGCCTCTGCATTTTTGTTTGGTTGCTGTAATTGGATATCATTAACATTTAACGAGTGATTGACTTCTACATCGTTATTGTTTGTAACTTGGGGCAGATCATTATCTTCTGACGGATGGTTAACTTCTACATCTTTATACAGGGTGTCCCAAAAAACCCCAAAAACTATTGAAAATGATCTATTGTTAGAATTTCAATGCCTAGCACTAAATTGAACCCACGAGTGGATAAACTATTGACATGACCGTCATAATTAATAGTAATACTCAGTGTTAACCATTGTTATGCCAGACAAAAAAACTAAACCTACGAGTGCCTATTAAAAATGCAATCAAATTTTATGCATGGGTTATTTTAGCCTATTCAATTTGGCTTTTATCAATATTTCTATGAGCAAAACAAACGTACTTTACAAAGATATGTTAGTTTTTTAACAAGTGTTAGGGCATTCAAATGTTAACAACAGGTGATTTCAATAGTTTTTTAGGTTTTTTTTGGGACACCCTATAAAATAGTCTAATAGATGTAATTAAACTAGCTTTTTCCTCTCATGCGTTCTTTGCTTTGTCTTGAAGATCCGCCGATCGATCGTTTATTTTTGTCTATTTCACAATCGTTTAGTGATCAATAATTTTTAGTTAGCATTTCAGACCACAACGCTACATTCCTCACTTGCATACTACACTATGAAATCTACTATAAACCTATTATATATTATAAAATCCTCTGTTTTCTCAACAATTCTTACTGTGCTGCATATTATTTCTCTCCTACAATAATTAGCACTAAATTGTGTGTATATATTATGAGGTGCCATTTGTAAAAAAATGATTGAGTTTGTGTTTTGTATTATTTAAGATTGTCTATGCGTTTTAATTGTATTATTTAGTAAGATAACAATATATATTGCCATAGTTATACATTATATATAAATAAGGCCAACTTCGTGTTATATGATAAAACATTATTTGTATATAATGCATTTATTATTTCATAGAATACAAACATTATTTCAAATAATGCATGTATTATTTGATACAATGCACACTTTATTTTATCCCCGAGGCAAAGGCGCAAAGCGACGTTCCGGGCGTAAGCCCGGGCTGAGGGTTACTAATTTTGCACTAGCAGAGTTTATAGCACTGCGCTTTACTAATATATCTGGAGGAGTGGCTTGGCACGAAAAAGTGTCTCCCAAAAGATGGCAGATTTTGGCCTTTGCTGACGCCATATGGTTCCTCAGCCTACAGGTATTTATCACTGACTAACCGCGATCCTGAGCTTTTAAGAAGACCTTCGTCCCCCTGTTTTTTGCAAAAAGTTTTATGGCTTGGTTGCTTTCGGGAGAAAAATCGAAGAAAAAATAGGTTTTTTCGCTAGAGGATGCAAGTATTTGTAAAAATAATGTGGAAATGTTTCTTCTAGCAGGTAGAACTTTCGAAACTTTCAATTTTATATCGTTTTACTGGCTAAGTTTGCATTTTGATTCCTGAAGTTTACAGAAGTGCGTAAAACTTTTTGTCAAACGCTGATGCAAAGTCTGTTTATTGCTTTATTTTTTGAGTATATCCCTATAAACAGTTCTGTCTTCTGCATCAGGTACTGACTTTTACTTTAATAGAGCTGTTTTTGATGCTATTTATATAGACAACAAGTTTTCCTTAACGAATGTTTATAGTCGTGTATCCATGATTTAAAGTTTGCTCATTTGCAGTTTGGCCTCTCAACCAACAGATAATTTAGCATTTTTACTACAGTATCAGCATAATATAGTATCCTCATTCCACTACAGGAAGCATACATTGCTCAAGTGGAGTTAGGATTACTTTTGCTAAATGTGGTGTTTTTCTTCAATGACTCATTGTTAGTTGAAATTACTAAACCTTGAATTTTTTCAATTTAAATAATACAACTATGAAGTGTGTCACTGTGGATTGGTTTTGTAGTAAACAAAAATACAATTTTTAAAAAGTTGTTCACAAAAGTCAAAAGCAGTAGAAATCATAAGGGGAAAAGGAGGGGAATGCACAAGATTGATAATGGGCAGATGTGAGCTTCAGCTTTTCCACCACATTGGGGATTAGGCATTAATACTGTACTTTTACTGTCAGCAGTCAATTCCCTCACTCCATACCAATCCATATTGCATCCATATTATATTCTTGTGTGGAGTATTTATTTCTGTAGAGTATTGATAGTGAAAAATAATATCTTACTTATTTAAATAGTTTAGACAAATAAAACATCTTTTAGCTGTGTTGTTGTGGAATAGTCAGATTATGTACTGGTTATTCAAAAAAACGTAAGCTTAAACATTGGGGAAAATGAGAGAGAAAGTTTGCCTCAAGCAAACATGCTTGAGCTATATACTTGAACGTTGTGAGCAAAATTATATACAATATCATTTGCAAAAAATACTTCAGGAGACACAAAAACATGCATGCTAAATGCAAAACATTTTGTAAAATGCAAGATTTTTCTGCCATCTACAGTAAACTCTAAATACTCAGGACAGTTAAGAAACAAAAGTCTTGATTTATACGTTCACATCAAAACATGATGGCATGTAAGCAATTTTAAAAACATTAAAGCATGGTTGTAAAAACCAGGTAAAACATAACCAGATAAAAAATGTTGATGTGCAACAAAGCGGACTTAAAAGACAAAAATACTCGTTGCTACAAATACGTTATACTCAACAATTTTAGCTGGAAATATTGTTTTTTCGTCGTGAATATAAACTGCAAAATATTTCGGTTTTATAGCAATCCAATTGTCCCTTGAAATATTCTTTTTGCCAATATATTTTGAGGTTTTTTTCCTTTTCTAGCCGCGATAACTTGTAAAACTTGCAAATGTGTTTTTCAAAAGTTGGTGAAACGTCCAGCAAACGTGAAAAAAGATTTTAAAACCCCAAAAATTTACAGCGAAAACTAAAAGACAAAACAAAATTTTGCAAAAAAAAAACAAAAGGGGGTGTGAAAGATAAGCCTGATTTACAATTGAGCCCAGTCAGTGGCAAATACCTTTAAGCTGAGGAGCCGCCATATGGCGTGGATCTGGCGTCAGCAGAGGCCGAAATCCGCCATGTTTTTGGCGACACTCCGATTACTGAAGCAAGTATAGGAGCCGCTCCTCCAGATATATAGGTAGTAAGATTGGTATGTCATGACGTCATCCTCACTGATCTCAACAATATGGCGGACTATCATGAATGGCTAACACTGATGGTATATGATATCTCAACAACTATGAATGATAAAAATGTAAAATAACTTTATTTTAATAGAAGAACCAGAACTATGGTGATTGAGGCAAGAATAATTTTTTTGCGTACAAAATATTGAAACAGATATTATCGAGATGATACTGACTATCATAACTTGCATGCTATTGCAAGTATTTTTATGATTCTGGTTCATCTCCAAGACAATGTAACACAGAACACACACTGAAAGTTTGAAGTCAATAGCTTACATGCTTCTTGAGATATTGCGTATGCAATAATGGCGATTGGTGGTTTTCGGCAATGTGAGAAAAACTGCTTTAAAGTTTTTGCATGCATTAGAATAACATTAATCGAACAATACTATGGAAAAGGACACAATAGAGTAAACCAATTGCATACCATTATTTGCTCTGGGTAAAATCATGGTTTTACCCTAACACGGTGTAGAATTTGCTGAATTTCTCCGTTTATAATTCATTTTGTTGTTTGAAATTTTGGATATGTTTAGAGAACGCCGTTAACAATATTTTGTAAAATTTTTGAAAATCGATGAATTTTGAAAATATTTACTATTGGACCCCCTTAATCACGAATTCAACTGACAGCAAATATCTAAATTTGCTTTTTGCACTACAATATTTGTATTTTTGCAAAAGGATTTGGCAACTTTCACAACCAACGAAGGGTGGTCATTTCTGATCTCAGGAATATGGCGGACTATCAGGAGTAGCAAACACTTAAGGCATCCAAAAACGTGAGACGAAAACGACTGTCACAGGACTCTTGAAGAGAGATTAATTTTGGGAAAATACAGAGAAGCGCCAAGAATTGATAATGGCGTGAAACACAAGGCAAGTTAATGTTGATAATGCGTATTTATACTTGTTTTTTAATGCTTTATAAAGGCTAGCGTAGCCGTACTCATCCAGTCTATTCACTGTTTAAATTCCAGAGTAAGTTTAGGTTTTGTAAATGACTGTCTTCTTATTACTATTGTAATTAATAGGTCGTATTTTATTCCAAATTTAAGCTTACATTAGGCGTAATAACATACCGATGACAAATGTTGTGCCATTTACAAAAATTATCAATAAAACAAGGATTAAAAACTGATATTTTGTCATTTTGAAAAAATATACAGAAAAAATAACAATTGCTATGTTGCTATGACAACAATTTATAGAAGTACTTCATGTAATTAAAAAATATAGTTGCATGCTCTTAGTTAGTGGCGAGGGTTGCTGCATGCATGTACTACGGTTTCGGATTGGGCTTGGATTCGAACGCGTATGTTTCTCGTGCGAAACGTACGCGTTGGTATGCGGAAACTGCCACGTTTCCAAGGGCAAACTTTTTAGAACGTAAATAGCCGTATGACCATTGACCAAACTAAAAAGTTTGCCCTTGGAAACGTGGCAGTTTCCGCATAGCAACGCGTACGTTTCGCAAGAGAAACATACGCGTTCGAATTACGCGTGTCCAAGCTCAATCCGAAACCGTAGTATTTCTAGTATAATGCATACATTATTTCATATAAGGCACGCACTATTTCATATTATGCATGTATTATTTCATATAATACAATCATTTCATATAAGGCATGCATTATTTCATGTAATACTAACATTATTTCATATAATGTTTATATGATTTCGTTGTATGCGCTAATGGAATGCGCGTCGAACCTAGTAGCCCTATTTTTGCTTCCGCATTCCATTCCAATGAATATTAACTTGCGTGAATTGTAAATTTTGGCGCGCTTTCCACCATCTTGCTTTTGAAAATGACAAGCAATCGTATTGACGCTACAGTACTTGGAACAGGCAAATATGAATATTTAATACGCTTATTTATTCATTCAACAACAAAGGTATATTTGTTTTGTTTTGAACATTGTGAATTTCTCTACATAAATATAAACAGGATACAACCGTATCAAGAAATGCAAACGCATTGGGTGAACAATCAAGCTCAACATGAACTAGCAGTTTACCACAACGTACAGGTGGGAACAATAGACAAACTAACGAGGCCCTTCAAACCCTTCTTCCATCATTGTTTGGAGGCGTAGGAAGTGTCGAAAATACGGGATCACACTCTTCATGGGGACGGAACAGAACACCACAAAGGTCAATAGCGACAAAACGAAAACACTTTTCATCTGGTGTAGTTGGGAAGGCAAGGACATGGAACAAAGACGCATTTGCATACCAGATAATTTATTCGAAGATACCACCACAATAGCAATACCTGGAGGACGTACAAGTGGTGATATTGCTTAACGAGACCCCATCGGCAAAATACGATTTGTGTCCAGCTGGTCAACAGGAGAGGTAATTTAATACTAGTTAGTATAGGCGCGCCATTTATTTAATATACACCCCTCTTCCCTGTTGAAGACGTTTGTTGAAAGTCAGACACTTTTAACTTCCCGAAAGCATGACAAGATGAAGGAGTCAAGAAAATGTAAAAAAAATTCTTGAGTGGGTGGGTACCGTTGAAGAAAATTTTCTAGCGAGTGTATACCTTGTAAAAGAGTCTTTTGAGAGATTCAAGGAAATTTAGAAAATTATCCGAATTTTTTGAAGAGGGGATTAGTTGAAAATCAATTCCTGGGGGGTTATAATACAGAAGCCTTGTCAACGGGGGGTGAGGTGGGAGGGGTGTATATTTTAATGGCGTGTAAGGTAGCTAGACTCCTACATCTATAGACGAAGAAGTTAAACACCATAGTTATGTTTATTTTTATTTGGTCAGACAAGAAATATCGTCTGTGTTCAGACATCTGTTTGTCTTGGGGCAACATGAGTTACTACAATTTGACTTTTTGACAACAGTGCCGGGTACGAAGCGTCTTAAACTTCCCAATGTTTCAACAACGTTTATCTGGAATGAGCAAGAAGTTGCTTTGTTGGCTGGTCAGGGCTCATTATACATTTTGGCAAGGTCAAGACTGAAGTCCCAAATGCATCTTGATGATGAGGTGAGTTTAGGGTTTTATATTTTTCTTCATTACTTACAAAAGGCTTAGCAATGCAGTACAAGTTTTATTGTGTCCATTTTCCTGAATATTAATTTTTATGGAATTTTCAAATTGTGTAGATGATGAAGCCACCCTGTTCTGTAGAATGGGGCAGACCCCTCTTTAAAACTAACTATGGCTTCACAACATTCTGCATAAAAAGTTGCCACATATTTTTATATACTGTATCCACTTTACGATTTTCAGCTTGACTTACCTGAGGAACCACTTGAAGTACAAAATACTGATAGACAGGTACAGGTGTGTATATTAATATTATTTTAGAAATTTCTCTACTGTCTAATTTGTATTGACATTCTCTACTGTATAATTTGTATTGATATTGGCATCTACAGTTCAGGTATGTATATTCTAGGAATTGCAGGCTTGTTCCAGCGGTCAAATATCATCTAAATAAAAAAATTCTACTTACAAGCTCAACTTTAATTACTACTACTTTCAGGGTGCGTATTAAGAATTTTTCAAGCGTACAATTATGTTTTCAAAAATTGTCCATCAAATTGTGATCTGAAGGATTTTTGGCCTACAAAACTCTTCTTTGTATTAAAAAAGGTCACTATATAAATGTCATATTCACTAATATGTTTCATTTCATCATTTGTAATATCATATATCAAAACCTCTAATTAGGTCTTTGCTAGATATCCAATCTTTGCGATTTGTTAAGTTTTGGGGGTATACTGTGGTATAGGATTTACCCCTGATGGCTCACTTAACATTTAAAGTATAAGGCTATATAATTATATCATCATATTTTACTTTCCTAAACCTGCACTACCAAAATATTTACTTATGATCTTTTTCACTCACATTTTTCTGCACAGTGTGTATGAAGAGTTACATTTATCAACATTGAAAGTTTCGATATGTATGATAGAGGTGATGATTTGCAACAAAACATTGCAAATAGTTTAAATGACGTTGATCGACAAGCAAATGATATTGTTAACAACAGGAGCTTGCAGATGTATGTATGTCAAAATTCAAAGTATCTTTTTATTATTCTTTTGTCATAAATAAAATGGTTTGTAAAGCAGAGAAACAGTGACCTTTTAAATACATGTAAAGAATATGTAAATACACTAAAGAGCAAAACTGTGGTATATTGATCACTTGAATAGTGCTAGTTGCTACTTTGATTTTTGCATGTACTAGGTATATATGTGCCTGATCCGTATACCTTATCAGGCAGAATGTAGAGACATCCAGCACTGGCGTGAGACTGATTTTACTCTTTGGAGAATGGGGGGGGGGGGGTAGGTGACAGATTAAAACTAAATTTCAGAAAACTTTTTTTGCGATGTAAACTGCTCTCTCTGCATACTGTCTGACGATTTTGTACCACAAAATAAACAATGGATATTTTATAAGAAAATGTTACTGACCGTATCCAGCACATCCGTATACCATTTATTTGAAGAATTTTTTGTCATTTTAAATATCAGTATTCATTGATTATTATAGTAACAGAATGGCCTTCCAATCGCTGAGCAGAGAACACAGTGCCACAATTCTAAGATCCTTAAACGAAAGATATTTGCTATTCATGGTGCGCCGTAATTTTCTCTGGCCGGATACGGTTATAAAATTAAGAAGATTGACTCAGGAAGAACTGGCATGCCCTATTCGTGTCGATTTTGTTGGTGAAAGTGCGGTAGCATTTATACGCTCCTATTGGTGCACTTTCAACGAAGTATTCATTTAAACATATAGGAGCGTATAAATGTTTTTTAAATGCTGACGTGTACGCCAACCTCTGGCATACCGCATTGGGACAAGATATTTTTTGTCAATACATAAAAAATATGTTCAAATTTTGCAGCCATTTGGAAAGATTGAAGACAAATTTCATTGAGTATGTGTAGTAAAATTATCGGAGATTAATGTGTTATAATTTTTTACTTGTTTTTTATTCTACGAGCGATGTATTTGTAAAAGCTTACATGAATTAACGCGAGTCTGAATAAATTAAAAAATAATGACGTCATAGGCGGAGCAAGGTGCTCCACCCGCTCCGCCCGCCCCAGAGCCCGCACTCTCGTATTACTCCCGGGTACCGGTATGCTAATGAAAAAAAAAAACAGTTCAATTGATTCAAAGTTTATTTCAAGAAAAGTGTGAGCCAAATAGGATGCTGGTGGCTTGCGGAGGAACAACAGAACAAAATCTTGATCAAACACATCAAAATTCCATTCATTTTGCCAGGGGTAGTTTTTTCCGTTTACATAAGCTTGAGCATTGTCGGAAGTTTCCTTAAAATTCAGAGATATGGCAGTATCCTTGCGATATGATAAATGTAAAGTATGATGTGAAATAAAGCCAATTACAAAATATTTAATATAAGCATTTTATATTTTTATTTGATGCAAACCGTGCCATGCATGTTTAGGAAAATGTTCATAATACGGCAATAATTAGCGCGGGAGGTATTACAAATATTTCAATATAATATGTCAAATACTGATCATTGATAATTAATAAGATTATAGGTGAATCACATCAACCATAATAAGTCACATGTGTGGTTGGTTTATACCAGGGCTATTCCAAATTAGGGGCTGTTCATATGAGCCGGGCTAGCCCGGCCAACCGGGCTGATTTAAGTCACGAAAATCTTTACTTTTCAACAACATAACGTTTTATTTAGCTTGCTGGCAAGGTTTCATGTTGCTTAAGACGGCTATGCCTTTTAATCTTAGTTCTCCTGAGTATTTAAGCCACCATAGGACGCGAAATAATCGAGTCAGCCCGGTTAGCCGGGCTAGCCCGGCTCATATGAACAGCCCCTTAGACTTCAATTATCCTTCTCTATATTTTGGGTATTACGTGCGGGAGGGCATCATGTTTCATTAAAATGATTAATTCTAGAAGTATTTTAAAATTGTCGTAAAGAAAGAGTCAAACAATGAAGTTGAGTTTATGATATAGATATATTAAGTTTCACAAAAGAAGTGAACGAAGTTAGTATTTTTTTGAATTTATTGACGGAGCATAAAACCGACTGAAACAGTGAGACAACGCCTTAAACAAAAAGGGAAATGAGCTGGTGCGATAGTTCAGAAATTCACGACCTAAAAACCAGATTGGCTAAGTCAACATCATCCCGCCTGTTAATTGTTCACATATGTAGCAAGCCCTACACAGTAGTTACCGATATTATAAATGGACAGCCTCAGCCGAATTTCAGTAGGAGATGGAGCTGCAAAATACTCTAACAAGACAGGGGGATAAAATTTTTCTTACGATAGCGAGTAGTAAACAAAATATTCTGTTTATATTTTCAGGAAACACTTTAAATTATTTTATTCTGTTGTTCACGACAATATTAAAGATGGGATTTCTAGCTGACAGTAGGACAGGACGTTTTACTTTAAATCATTTAACAATTAGATTATGAACTCGAGACTTCTATGCGATGATATTATAGAAATTGAGAACGAGTGATCTAATTGCTTTAGCAGAATCTGAGATAAATAAAGAAGTCACTTTGATAAAAATATTACAAATTATCTTTGAACTGGATAAATACAAAGGGAAAATTAAAGCTTTGCGACTCGTTATCTATCGAGCAATAGATAGGGAGAATTACAGCATTTGCATTAGTACGCTTGCATGATTCTACCAAATTCTATTACTTCAATCAATTAAACGTGATTAATGGAAATATTATTACTTACATACTATAATGAATCCACTCACTATAAGAAAGAATTCGTCAATATTACTCTCTAAAACAGTCTCCATGTTAATTTGATAGCAAATATCAAATCGCAAGTCAGAACTGACGCAGTATATAACTGCAGGAGATACATATTTATGTATATATTCCATGAAAGTCTTTGTGTATACGTCATGGCTGTACCTTTTTATTTACATGTCAGCACGACCGTTTTTTTCAGTCTAATTTAGAAACACTTGTATTTATGGCCCTAAGGAGGTATTTTAGGTTTACTTCCCTTTTCAAAAGACCACGAATCGCTGCTACTTAATTGACCACTTGAAAGCAGTTTACCCCCTTGTATTTGTCGCTTTGACGAAACTCTGTTTTTTACAAAACAACATGATTAATCAAAATGAAACTTCCGACAGAAATATCTTGGCATAATATTGGAAATTGCGTTATTTTTATTTTCGTAAGAACATGTGTCCGCCTCAATATATTACAACATGTCGAAAAAGAATAAATGATCATGATTTCGAGCTTTTGGTCTATTGCATTAAAACAGGAATGGAAAATATGGTGGACAATGACGCCTAAGTCTACAAAAACCGCAAAATTTTTTTTATGGCGATTCTCTTGCTAAAAATTTAGTTTCAGGTTTTGTACACATGACAATGTGTTATAAGGCGTACTTAAATTTTAAAAGCAGTATACTTTCTAAAATGTCTCCTGCTGTATGATTTTCTAGGCCTGTTTTCGTGAATTTTCTTTGCCTCAATTGATGTAAATTTGGGGCGAGATTGGCATTAAATTTTTTAGTACGTATGTTGTCGGTATATAAATCGACAGTAGCTATTATTTTTGAATTGAAATTGAAGACAAAAACCACAATACATATACTTCAAAACTTTCTTGTTAATAAAAGCTTCAAATAAAATTATGTATGTCGAGTTTATAGTTATAAATGTACGGATTAGCTCTTGACGCTCTATTACTAGCACTTTACGACGAACTAAACCATTCTCACTATCATTCATCCCAGCACAGGAAAACCAATAGGTTAGCTGACTAATCAAAAGACAGGAAAATTGAACCTTGATACATAACAATTAAAATGATAATAGGAAATGTTTCCTAGTTACGTAAGTATAATGGGTTGATGACAGGCTACTTAGCTACATTTGAGAGTTACGAATATCCACACGCGATAGCCTTAAATTTGGTTAAATAATACAGTAAGGGCGAAATGTTAGCATCTAAAATGCGGATAAAGGTACAACAAGGCCCTCACAGATATATTATAAGCGGTGGCTTTAGTGGCTCATGAGTATACTTAATGTAATATTTTTATTAGCGTCCACTGAGCCTTGGATTATTGCATATGCTGCATGCTGATTGGTTACCTAAGCAATCGCCATTATTATAATGGCTGGCCTCGATCGGAATAAAAATTTCAAAAACTCTTTTTCACATTTATCTTCAAAAATAAATTTTCCCAGCATCTCTAACGAGATCTCCGCTGGTGGAGGGGGCAAGGGGGCTTGAATAAACTCTGTATTAAAATGGAATGACGTTGTGGTGCCAGTCTCTGTTGTTTTCGTCGGTGCGGCTGATATTGCAGTCAGGAATGTACCGAGATTTAATGTTTTGACCTGTATTTAAATGTAGCAGCTATAGTTTATGAGCTTCTGACGTGTCTTTTGGAGCATTCTTCGAAAAGAGCAAAAAGCATGTGAAAATATCTTTTAAATTGTTTACGATCTATTATTATTTGTTGAAGGGCCATTTTCGCCATTTTATCAGCTTCATCAGAACGTGATGCTTTTACCTGGAGTTACCGTTCCCGGTCTTTTACATTTCTCTGGCCTGTATTGACAATGGTTGTTAAAATTGATTAGATGTAGCCAAGGAAAGGATTCAAACAGCACCGATAGGGTATGCCACGATATTGCTCGACAATAATAACATATTTTTATGTCGGATAGTGGTGTACTATACGCGATATTATTGGCCTGTTTCAAGACTACAAGCTGAGATCACGAACGTTATAGTTGTAAAATACTGGATAAGCTTGGCATATTGTTTACCATGGCAAGTCGTGCGATGTTTCTTCCCGGTATTTGAGATCGGCTCCGCTGCACCGTAAAATGAACAGCCACTGATTCCGTCGCACCTCTCGTGGTATAGTGCTCTGTTATTGCATGCGTTGTGTTTTTTGTTCCACTCGTGGACAGCTTGGGGCCAAGAGAGACAGAGAAGGACAGGAAGGGAATAGAATAAAAGGCCTCGTGAAGATAGATTCTAGAGGGAAATTAACACGTATTATTCAATACGGTAACCAGAGACGTGCCAGGCGGAAAACGTATTCTTATAATAAAGATCAATGCCCAACATAATGCTTTGCGTAAAACCATAAAAGCAAGATATAAAACAGAAAATATTTATTATGTGGCGTTTCGTCTTAACTTAAGACATCTTTAGTCAAGTGGATAATATTACATGCAAAATTTGAATGTATTTCTAGGCTAATAATAGTGTTATATTTACAAGGTGTAAAATTACAAGGGACAATTAGGTATAACCAGGGAAAGATATGGACGTGTGATCGTAGATGGGACACTACATGCGAACACACACAACATGTACATAAACGACAAATTTAGAAGAGATTAAAAGAAATAGAGCTGCCTTGAACGTTTAGATTAGGTCTGTATTTATTAATTAATTAGAAAACTCTATCATTAATTCGTATGAGTCTGAGGAGGAAGAAAGAATTTGAAGGTTGTCAAAGTTACCAGGGTGCCCAAAGGCGTTTATATAGGACAAAATACTGGACATAGTTGGGTTGGTTGAAAGTTTTCCCGTGACTGCAAGAATACCCAGGTTTTCTGATATCCTAGTGTGTAGATGGCGCGTGGTTTGACCCACATGCGATGCAGAGCAGCATCGGCACTTGAATAACTATACCACACTGGATCTCAAGTATTTGGGAACTTTATCTTTGAAGGGAGAGAAAAGAAGAGATTCGTCGTCAAAAACAAATCTAATATAAGGAAAGCGTTGTTGCAGCGTATGATTTGAGTGAGTATTTGTAGAGAAAGTATTCCTCTGAATGGGAGGCAGAAAGAGATTATTTTCTTAGGGGCGGTCAAAACAGGCGAATTAGGGCCAAAGGTATGCTTGAGGAAGCGGCGAATAATGCGGTCGAACATGTGAGAGGGAAAACCATTCGAGTTAAATAACTTTCTGACAACTTTAAGCTGTGTATGAAAACTTTCATAGCTGGAGAAAATATTGAAAATGCGATGAATCAAACAAGAAACTAAGTTCTGTTTGTGGGTAAGAGGAATAAAACTGTAAAGCTGGTGAATAAACGTAGGTTTGCGTAAACAGATGTAGCGAACTTACTCTCGAAACATGACTGTATAATATAGGCACTTGCATTTGAATTAGAGGCAGAGGCCCAATATTATCCATTGTGATTGTAAACAAATAGTTTTGCCAGCCAAATAATTAGAGAGTACGAGATGTTAATGAATGATTGAATAATCAATATAAAAAGAACTTTATGCTTGCTTTTTAGAATGGTCCAGTCATCCTGCTGCTGTTGGAATAATCTTTACTTTGACCATTTAACTTGATGATCCAGTCATCCTGCTCCTGTTGGAAAAGTCTTAACTTTGAACATTTAACTTGATGGTCCAGTCATCCTGCTCCTGTTGAAAT
Source organism: Muricea muricata (assembly GCA_963855995.1). Lineage (NCBI taxonomy): Eukaryota > Metazoa > Cnidaria > Anthozoa > Malacalcyonacea > Plexauridae > Muricea > Muricea muricata. The sequence continues at coordinate 971,013 of OY979716.1, forward strand.
AATCTTAACTTTGAACATTTAACTTGATGGTCCAGTCATCCTGCTCCTGTTGAAATAATCTTAACTTTGAACATTTAACTTGATGGTTCAGTCATCCTGCTCCTGTTGGAATAATCTTAAGTTTGAACATTTAACTTGATGATCTAGTCATCCTGCTGCTGTTAGAAAAATCTTAACTTTGAGCATTTAACTTGATGATCCAGTCATCCTGTTCCTGTGGGAATAATCTTAACTTTAAACTTTTAACTTCATGATCCAGTCATCCTGCTGCTGTTGGAATAATCTTAACTTTGAACATTTAACTTGATGATCCAGTCATCCTGCTGCTGTTAGAACCGAACTCATTTTTTCTCTACTGCTCTTGTCCAAGCCAGTTTTTTGAGATACAGGTAACAAAATCAGTGGGTTGTGTAACTTAGGCCTATCACGTTCCACTCAGCGAAAGTGTTGTTTTTCCTGTTTCGCTGATTTTTACTTGCTATAAGTCAGTACCAAAGTACGTTATTTATTCACTAAATGTGTGTAATCGATTCATAATTTTGGAACATTTTCAATAAAACGACTCAGATAAACTTCTCTTTCAAATATAACATGTATGTCTTTGAAAAATTTTTAGCTGGTATACACTGGAACGCGTTCGAAACGCAAGTGGAACGCGTTCGGAACGCAAATGGAGCGCGTTCGAAACGCAAATGGAACGCAAACGTAGTGTTAGGTTATTTCTGAGCAGTATTCTAAGCTGCAAGTTTTGTTTTGTTATAGCATATGAGAAGTAATCTAATTTCATTTGTTAAATTTTGCATAATTATATTGCTTTCCGAACTTTAAGTATGAAATTTCAAACAATAATTTTTTCAGAAAATTCAGCATTTTTTTCAAAATTTCGGAGTCAAAATTTTAATAAAAAGTGCGCCCAGAACGCTGGAAATAGCATTTCCGAGGCCCTAGATTCAAGAGTTTTCCGAGGGATCATACCTCCGGACCCCCATACTTATGCGAGGCTTTGAATTTATGCATCAGTCAGCACTCACGCTGGATCCACCCCTGAATACATGTATGTTTGATGTAAATTCAGAAGCAAATAGTCAGAGCGCGTGTGAGAAATCTCCCAACAATTGCGATTTCTTATCGAATATTAAAACGCTGAAAGGTTCCAAAATTGCGGCACTTTATATTGCAAGTCTAGTAAGGAAAATTGAAGAATTTAAAATGGTCATGTCCAGTCAAACTCTTCATGTTCTAGCAATCAACGTTTAGACAGCACAATTGCTGAAAGGATATTTCAATAATAGGATACAATGTAGTACGTAAGGATAGAAATAAACACGGGGGAGGAGTTCTGCTGTATGTAAAGGAGACATGGAATTTTTTGACCAAACCAATGATTCACGATGTTGACCTTGGAATATTAACTATCGAGATAATAGGTAAATATGTAAAACCATTTTTGATTACTACCTGCACTGCAAAAAATGATAGGTTAAAACAACGAAAAAAATAGGTTATTTAAGTTGGTCTAGGACAACCCGATTAAAATAGGTTATTTAGGGCAACCTAATTAGAATAGGTTAGTTAAATAGGCAACCTGAATTTCATGGGTTAAAATAAATCATAAAAATAGGTTATTTCAACTAATGAAAAAACCTATAGATTATTTTTACTAAATAAAAAAGGTTACTATAACCCAAATTTTCTTGCTTAAAACAACCAAAAAATCATACATCAATTCGTTTTCACTAAATTTTATAGGTTGTTTCAACTCAAAACATTTATGGTTATTTTAACCAATTTTGCTTTGGCTAATTTAACCAATACTGATAGATAAAACAGAAATATGCAGCACATGAATGGTAGGAATAATTTATTCAGGATCATCAAATTATTTTGAGGGGGTCCAAAACTAAAAAAAATTTTTGTGTGTTTTAATGCTATGCAGTCTAAAATAACTTTATTTTAATAGTATATCACATGCTCTTGGAGATGAACCAGAACTATGGTGATTGAGGCAAAAATAATTTTTTTGCGGACAAAATATTGAAACTAGATATTATCGAGATGATACTGACTATCAAAACTTGCATGCTATTGCAAATATTTTTATGATTCTGGTTCATCTCTAAAAGAATGTAACACAGAACACACACTGAAAGTTTGAAGTCAATAGCTTACATTCTTCTTGAGATATTGCGCATGCAATAATGGCGATTGGTGGTTTTCGGCAATGTGAGAAAAACTGCTTTAAAGTTTTTGCATGGATTAGAATAACATTAATCGAACAATGCTATGCAAAAGGACACAATAGAGTAAACCAATTGCATACCATTATTTGCTTTGGGTAAAATCTTGGTTTTACGCTAACACGGTGTAGAATTTGCTGAATTTCTCCGTTTATAATTCATTTTGTTGTTTGAAATTTTGGATATGTTTAGAGAACGCCGTTAACAATATTTTGTCAAATTTTTGAAAATCGATGAATTTTGAAATTATTTACCATTGGACCCCCTTAATTGTGCTAAAAAATTTTCTACTGTTATTGGCAGTTTCTGATTTTTTTCTGCCAAGCAAACTAGGCTCTAAAAACAGATAGATGTTTTGCTATGTCCAGTCGGTCCTTTTGGATATTCTGCATTAAAGCAATAGTATGCTCTCAGAAGTCAAGTAACACCATTCAAAATCTTTCGAACACGGAACTTGATTATCACCATTCCTTCTGCAATTAATGCCAACATGTTGATTTCTCTAAAGAACCCAGGGTGAGGAGTCGGAGTGTTGAACAGGTTCTGATAATTTCATCAACATTGGACTGGGAGTCATCCTACAATAACAACATTTCAAATTTAGCACAAGTACCCATTAGGCACATAATAAAGTATTGAACACATTACTATCATTTTTCTCATTACCTACAATTAAGCTGAAAAATACCTACCAAATCCTATCAACTCTGGAAAAAGGAACAAATTACATTGCATCACAACATATTCTAACACATTTTACTTACATTTGTCACTTGCAAGAGCAGCTGTCCTGCAGCTTCACCCTTTCCACCTAAGACAAGAGCATGGCAAAGCCTTAAATATGCACCGATTCTCCAACTTTATAAAATTGAAAGCAACAAAATAATAAATTTTCGATCTACATAAACTTGATGTATACCTGCAAAACATTGATCAATTATTCTATATTCAACAAATTGTTTGAAAGAACCTTTTTCATCCAAAATTTCTGTGTCATCTAGAGTAGCTAGGATGTTCATGACAGAACGATAATTACTCTTCCTTAAACCCTCTAAGACTGATTGTTTCTTTAACTTCCACGCACTGCTCCTTTACATCTGTCATGCATTGTCTGTCCAACTATATAGTCGTGATAGTTCTCTAGCTTTTCATCTGAAAAAAGCCATTGAACACAGTTGTCGATAACATATGATGAAAAGGGACATTTATTTTTTCAGGCAAACCTTGACAAACAGACATAAATGCCGTATATATTATTTAAAATCATAATTCTGGTAGGGTCACTAAATTTTAAGAAAAATGTAGACAATAAAACAATCAAGTATAAACCCTAAACATTGATGCCCTTATAGCAAGCTGAATTCAATTTTTACTGTAATTCAGTAAACCCACCTAGATAAGAAACTGGTAAATACACAGAATACACCAACACACTGTGAAATTATCTAAACTTTGTATTACCTGGATACCTTTGTCATCTTTAAGGCAAGATACTCCTCCAGAATTTTCCAGACTGTGGTATTGTCTTCAATAATATTTCTTCTACGCTTCGGAAAAGTTAAATCCATCAATAAGCTGGCTTATTTCGTGTAATTGGAATTCCAAAAAATCTTCACCATCAATGCCCCTCACTATATAAATGATAAAGATTTTAAAAGCAATATACTCTTGTGCTTCTGTGAATAATTTTTGAATAAAGGAATATACGAGATTGATCGTAGGGGATGCGTAGCGACATATGTGGACCACACACACGAGCAAAGCATATTAAATTAGATCGACCAATTGTGCAATTTATACCCTCGATGCTTTCAGCCAGTACAAATGACTGACTTTTTAATCTGCTAATCATCATTTGATAAGACGAAAGAGGTTACTTTTAATTACTTTTAAATGCTGTTGCGATGACGCAATATTAGTGTGGACCTCGCACAACCATTTCGCCACGAGTAGTTTCGCTGCACACACAAATTGAAGTCGTTTCGCTAAACACACGAAAGTTGCTGACCCTAACCTTAAACGACTTCGTGTGTGTAGGGAATATAGTGGAAAGAGTATAGTGAAATGACCGTATAGCGAACTTTAGACTTGATTACGGCTGTGGAGGCGGATCAGTGCGATTTAGCCAGCTCGATTTTGTGCAATCGTTTTCTTTTGAAATGTGTGAAGTCAAGTAGAACGAATTTCATTAGATATGGCTGACTGAATACACTTCAAAAGAAAGCAATCGCAAAATTCCGTGCGCTCGCTAAATTGCACTGAATGGAAATAAGCCTTGAGGACGAATGCGACTAAAAGATTTTTTTCTTATCTTCTTTGTGACAAAACCGTATTCGTCTTAGCTTTACATATTTAAGTTTAAGATAATCTTACTGTCCAGCTACACCAATTCAAAAATCCAGATATAAGATATAGTGCATACAATCAAAACGACCAAGAAAATTTTTAGGTGCTCGTGTCGTTTACGATATGATATTAGCGGTTTACAAAGTTATAGAAAAAATAGCTTGCCGTGAAAATTTGAAACAGCTTTGCTTAATCCTTTTTCTTTTAGCCACGATAAAATGTCGGCATTTGCTGGTTGCTTGGTTATTGTTGTAGTCATTTTAAATACGAGTTAATAGTGAATATATTTTATAAATAAAACGCAATGTTTCAACTTATTTACAAAGTTGACCTTTCCTTCGCCAGTAAATTTTCGAAATGCGCTCAAATGCGTGCCGCTTGCTATATTTCCTGTTTCGAATGACGTGAGCTTGACAAACTGACCAATTACAGAGTGAGATTGTGTCAGAAAATTTTGACAAAGGCTGACGTCAGCTAGCAAAGGTTGAGTGGGGGACAGCGCAAAAAGCAAGGGCAGCGTTTGGCTAATTTGCATTTGGGCTAGGGAAATTATGTTATTTCACTTGTTTTAAAATTACTGTATGGTTGTCTAGCGTCGTTTTTCTACTTCCATAATAAGTTAAAAATCAAGCACCATGTAATAGCACACAGAACACCCTCATTTTTCCACATCCGTCAATTTCCAATAATTATGCATCCTCGTCGCCAGGCGATTTTGGGGGATTTGGAGGATAAATAATTTTGTATCTGCTGAACAATCGGACCAGTTTCTATCTACTGAAACTTATATAATAATACGTGTTCATTCTGCATTTTTACTGGTCGCGAGCTGTGTGTCATTAAAGCACATACGCACGGATGACGTCAACTGATGGCGTGATCTAATTTAGTAAATTTATTTCGTGGGTCTTCGAATGATTTTTGCTTGCTTTATTATTATATATATATAACAAATGTTATATATAGCAAATAGATTATATATATTATATAATTATAACAAAAAGATTTCATTTTTTATGCTTCTGCACTGTAATAGATCACAGATGACGCCTTAGCGTGTGAAGAACAAAAAGTCACGCACTCGGCTGCGTCTCGTGCGTACTTTTTTGTTCTTCACACGCTATGACGTCATCTGTTGTCTATTAGAGCACAGACGCACTCAAAAATGAAATCTATTTGTTAATTAGCTCACAATTCATACAAAAAGTGAACGTTGTTGAAATCTATGAGCGTAAATATTTAGCCAAGAAACTCCGACGATGCAATTATGAACAGGCTTTGCTGTCAAGCATGTGCAACGTTTTTTACACCTTCGATCTTCTTGATGATAAAACATCTTGTTTTGGTGCACAAAAATGATCCAAATCTACATCTCGTATGTGAAGTACATGGCTTCCAAAAAACATTAACAAGCGTAAGTAGTGTGTATGATCATATAGAGTTAAATAATATATAGCATTGCATGATACGTTTTCCGGGACTGTTCTAGCCAGTGGCGTAGCCAGCGTCGATAATTGGAGGGGCGAATATTCATGTATCATGTTTTGCATCATTATTTTCTTTTGAAACCGATTGTTTTTAAGGTCTGTGAACACAAATATATGAATATTCGCTCCTCCAATTATCGAAGCTGGCTACGCCACTGGTTCTAGCATACCAACCTTGACAAATTTTTTGGTTAATTTGAATAAATTCAACCCAGTACTGCATGACTCTATTAGTCTTGTAAACTGTGTCTAATCCTTGCCATGCGGTACATGCATAACTATTTCCTATTTACTATGACCAGGAAACTTCGACAGTGTGTCCTTTAGCACCAGTGGCACAGATGGCTACATTTTTGGAGCCCAAGCATTCTGTTATTATATTGCTGATCATATACTAGTAATACTACAAGTGATCCCATTTTGCCAAATCTGTGGTTGCACATTTGTCACTCTTTGTTAGTATTAAATTTATAAAACTAGTTATACTCTCCTTTCTACAGGTTTACATTTATAAAAACTATTTTTATCGGAAACACAAGCAAGAGCAGATTGAAAAAGAAATTAGTCATGTTGAAAATGAATCTATTCTGATGATAACAGAAGAATGCATACAGCATGAAGATGACTCAGCCGAAATCACAGGTGACGACAATGATAACAGAAAAGCAAATGCATTCTATCTTCTTCGAATGAAAGAAGCCAATCTTCTCACTCAGAAATGTGTTGATGACATTGTGTGTAGTAACACTAGTGAACTGGTGTGCAACACTGCTGAGTCAGTTGGAGCAGTGTGCAGGAATGTTTAATCAAAGCAGGAATACAAATTGAAAGAGTTCCTGGCCTCCAGGAGATATTTCAACCAAATAATCCAGCATGCAATCCCTTTGAGCATGTATTGACAAAACATAAGCAAATGAGATTTTTCAAAGATATGAATTTGGTGCAATAGTAAGTAAGCATATGTGCATTTTAACTAAATTGTATTCCAAACAATGGAAGTTTAGAAATTAGTACAACAAGTGTGGCATCATGTCGACCTAATCTTTGTGGGTTGCCTGCATATTAATTTCTAATGATATCATGTCAAACACACAGTTGTGAGTCACTTCAACTAAGGTCAGATCACTGGATCCTAAATCCTACTCGACAAAAAAGTATCTCAGCTTATGACATCTGTTTGCAATAAATAATTGACGCATAGTTTCGACTATACGATGCAGATAATAGTAATCTACACTGCGTATAATTATAGGAGCCTCAGCGGATAACACTTGGACACAGATCAGTCAAAAGCAGATCAGAGACAACCAAAAAATTTTGAAATATGATGAGATAATGTACATACCATTACTCGAAATACTAAAACAGTTCTTAAGCATGGATTTTGTGTTATCTGAGGTATGTCGAATATTGACTGTGACTGTTCATAAAGAAATTAATTAATACTGTTCTGATTAGTTCATTCGACTTATAATTCCCGAAAGTTTTAGTGTTGATGCTATATATATAAGTTATACCTGGTTTATTTTGAGATCAGTGGTACATTTATGTGCAACATATATATATATATATATATATATATATATATATATATATATATATATATATATATATATATATATATATATATATATATATATATATATATATATATTGTTAAGGCGATCAGTAGAAGACATTTTTCACATGCATGCTTTAATACGTTTGAAGCTGATCTGACTTTATTAAAAAACATACTAAAATTGAAACATAAAACTATTAAAAAACGTTCAACTGAAATGACTAAAATGCTGAATTTTCGGCTGCTAGCTGCTAGCCTTCTTCAGAGCAAATATGGCAAAGGTTTAGTTTGAGTTGCTTTTATGCTGTCCGTCTTTTATATCTATTGTCTTTAACAAAGGTAAATAGCAGCTGGGGAACTCTACGTGAACATTAACAGACTCCTTATCCAATACTGAGTGCCACGCCTCCAGGAAAAGTCTCTTTTGTTGGTCCATTACACCTTTTTCAAGGATTTTTACATCCGTTTTTGCTACATCATGTCCCGTGCTTTCTGCATGGTCTTTTATTGCAGAAGTAATCTTTCTCCTTACTCCAGGTTTATGTTCTAGCCAGCGCGAACACCAACATCTCTTCGTCTGACCGATATATGTGAATGCACAAGACTTGCATTTGAATTTGTAAACAATTGCTTTTTTGCGTGTTTCTTCAAGCATGTCTTTTGGTTTTTGAAATACATTAGCCAGAGTTCGCACTGGTTTGAAGGCCGTGCGGATACCATACCTAGTCAAAATATGCTTTACTTTTTCAGCCAGACCTTTTATATACGGAATGCAAGTGAAACCTCGTTGCTTATCAGCCTCGCCGTCACAATTCAGTGTATTTGTATTACGTGCGCAAACTTTAAAGTATTGTCATCAAATTTCAGGATGTGCGATGGGGTCTCCCGTGAGTGCGGTCATAGCAGAGTTAGTTATGCAAAGAGTGGAAAAAATCGCTTTGGAAACGTCACCTGTTCCAATTCGCTGGTGGAAACGATATGTAGACGATTCAAACGCATGTTTAAAACAAGCAGATATACAAGCGTTCCATAATCATATCAATACCATTAATAAAAATATTCAATTCACTATCGAAATACCTGAAGTCCGAAACGGGGAACAGTCCATAGCGTTTTTAGATACAGAGGTCATTACAGATACAGCTGGTTTGGTTAAGGTAAAAGTGTTTCGAAAGAATGCCCATACGGACAAGTACTTAGCATTTGATTCGCACTGTTCAAAGAACGATAAAAAGACAGTAGTTAAAACTTTAATGGATAGAGCAAAAAGCATTCCATCGGATAACGATCTACAAAAGGGCAAAATAAACAGGGTCAAGCAAGTTTTAAGCTTAAATGGTTACAAGACGGCTTTTGTTGATAAAGTTTGCGCACGTAATACAAATACACTGAATTGTGACGGCGAGGCTGATAAGCAACGAGGTTTCACTTGCATTCCGTATATAAAAAGGTCTGGCTGAAAAGGTAAAGCATATTTTGACTAGGTATGGTATCCGCACGGCCTTCAAACCAGTGCGAACTCTGGCTAATGTATTTCAAAAACCAAAAGACATGCTTGAAGAAACACGCAAAAAAGCAATTGTTTACAAATTCAAATGCAAGTCTTGTGCATTCACATATATCGGTCAGACGAAGAGATGTTGGTGTTCGCGCTGGCTAGAACATAAACCTGGAGTAAGGAGAAAGATTACTTCTGCAATAAAAGACCATGCAGAAAGCACGGGACATGATGTAGCAAAAACGGATGTAAAAATCCTTGAAAAAGGTGTAATGGACCAACAAAAGAGACTTTTCCTGGAGGCGTGGCACTCAGTATTGGATAAGGAGTCTGTTAATGTTCACGTAGAGTTCCCCAGCTGCTATTTACCTTTGTTAAAGACAATAGATATAAAAGACGGACAATATAAAAGCAACTCAGACTAAACCTTTGCCATATTTGCTCTGAAGAAGGCTAGCAGCTAGCAGCCGAAAATTCAGCATTTTAGTCATTTCAGTTGAACGTTTTTTAATAGTTTTATGTTTCAATTTTAGTATGTTTTTTAATAAAGTCAGATAAGCTTCAAACGTATTAAAGCATGTGAATATATATATATATATATATATATATATATATATATATATATATATATATATGTATATATATATATATATATATATATATATATATATATATATATATATATATATATATATATATATATATATATATATATATATATATATATATATATATATATATATATATATATGTGTATATATATAGTTAAACTTTCAAAGCAGTGTAGGCAATTTAAACAATTTAAACAATTGTGGTAAATTTCAAGACACAGTATATACCTAAAGTATGCAGTACCTTTAATGTGGTTATCATTTGTGTAATTTATGTGTGTCATAGATGCGTAAAGGACATCAGAGCAATATAGGCATGATCGAAGATTTCTGTGACGGACAATTCTTTAAAGCACATCCATTGTTTTCTGGCGTCCAAATGCACTGCAGGTGCTACTCCCTATTATGATGAATTGGAAATAACAATTCCCCTTGTGAGCAAAACTGAAAAGTTAGGTAACTGAGTGTGAAAGTTATCTGCTTGTTTCATTTCTACAAAATAATGTTTGTTGGCCATTTGACAGTGTCTTGTGCTGAAAGCCAATGCAAGAAAAAAAAACTAATAAAAATGAATATTGCCATTAACTCATGCTTGTTTATATTGATATCATAACTTCTAAAATCAGACTTTTTTCTGGTCTTACGCTATGAGATCTTACATGATTATTAACAACTTGTTGGCATATAAAAGCCTCATTCCGTCAAGTGAAAATTGTTTTATTCAATCTCCAGTTTTTGTAGTATTGAGAAATTGTATATATACTTAAAAAAATTAGCTGCCTGGATATAAATTTCCTTAATGATGTAATTGTTAACTAAGAAGCTAAGTCACTGTTACATCTTTACAGTAATGACGAATCCAATTCACAGTTTTAATAATGCTGACAATTTGCAACTCTTGTTTACAACAAAAAGTGCAATGGGGAATTTCACAGTCCTAGACAAACTAAAGGTAGAATAAAATGATTGTGACATGATGATTTGACTAATCTCCTTTTACTATGCAAAACTTGATTTTTTTTATACTTTGCTAGGAGTCATCTATCTATCCCTTGGCAATATTAGTCCAAAATACAGGTCTACACTAAACAGTATCTAGTTACTTGCTGTTGCAACATACCCTATCATAAAATAATATGGCATCGATACACTGCTGGAGCCAATTGAAATTCCAAACACCAAGTTGAAACTAAGTTGGCCATGTATTCTTCTTTGAAGGACTCCGCACCGATTACAGCTCCTAATAGCCTTTGACCATCTGTTGTTATCTGGATTTCAAGATCTTGAAATAGATCATTCGCCTTATTTAAGTCTGTCTCATTCTTTAAAATAAGCAAATAATTCCCAGGATTAACATAGTAGCCATATGTCGCACCTTCTATGATGAAGCGATTGAGGAAATGAAGAAGGGAATGGAGATCTCCGTCTGCTAGCCAAACTTGTTTCACTGATTCAAACTCTGATCGAAGAAAGTATATGATGATGGAAATTGAAACTGCATAAAAGGGCATGTCAAGAGGATCTCCCTGGGTAGTTCCTTCTTGGGAAGACATTTCTCCTTCCCCTGCTAGAAATAATCTTGAGGGAAAACGATACATGTTATTAATTATCAACGCTGCTCGAGGACACAAAATTAGGATGGTATGCATTGCCACTTTCCGATTTAAAGAGTTGAAGGCATTTGCAGCATCTATAAGCAAAATACCTTGTGTATTATCCTCGTCAAAAATAAACTGCATAGCGTGAATGGCTGTCTCAGCCCCAGCTTCGTGACCTGCACATACTTGAATAGGTCCGGCTGCATCTTTGAGATCTTGTTTTAATTCGCCGACAAAGAGTTTTCCAAACAACCGACGAAGGATCTCCCCTATTTCAATAGGTCTAATGCCCGGTGATTTGTCAAAAGGGATTAATCGATTTGCCACATAGGCTTGAAGGCATGAAGGATCAAGACTCTCGGTTGCAAGGGTATTGACAAAAACCGCGATTTGATCACGGAGATCTTTGCCTTCATTCTTGAATTGCTTCGAGCACAGGATACGAGTACACTGTTTCGCATCAACACCAGAGGCACCAGCGGCGCTCTGTAATGATCCTGCAACGTCCAATATCTTTCTTTCGTCAATATCGAATTTAAATACACCAAGATCAACAACAGGTCCAAACAGAAGACTATTAGGTTGGGGAAGGATGTTTCTCTCTTAAGGCTTTCATAACTTCATCGGATAGCAGTAGAACAGCTCCATTTGCCTCTTCACTAAGAAATCGAAGAGCGGCATGAACTTTATCTTGCAGCATTAGCTTGGCAAATGTTTTGGAGATGTTTTCACTAGATCTTTTTGGTTTTAAATTACGTTGAATCTTGCGACATTCAGCTAATAACCGATCAAAATTACCGTTCTGAAACCATTCTATTCGGCGTAAAAGGGACATAGAATTGTCTTTCGCTTTCGAGCGAGACGAGGGTTTTTGAAGAAGAATCATCGGAAGGGTCATATACACTGTAAGAGCTATCCCCATAAACTCATCTTTGTTATTAAATCTCATCAACCACTCCGTCAGCAATTCAATAAACGTTTTTCCTGCCTATCCAGAGGGCAACTTGTAAACACATTAATTTGTCAATGAACCGCTTCTTCACACGCTTGTTCAATAAAATCACAAAAGATTTTACCTTTCACCGAGTAGATCCTTCTATTGGAGGAACGATTGATTTGAGAAAAGTCAGGCAATCTAGCAGAGAACGACGGATAAAATTCTCCTCTACCTTGATGTGTTCCTATAGCACTTGAGATTGAATCACTATTGGGTCGGCGATATCCAGCTGAGCCATCCAGAGCCTCATTCACCAAAAAACGTCGGAGTCTCTCGCATAGTTCTATCTTATTTCCAGAATTTTTAAGACCTCTTTGTTCAAGAAATCTCTTCAGCTCAACCACTTTATAATCCTGCAAGTTCTTTCCTTTAAAAACTAACAAGTCAGTATCTGCAGTACCTCCTTCCATTGCCATTCTCAACTCAAAAATCTTGAATAACGTAATAGCAATTCAAGCGGATATTACATGCAGTATTAGCTACAATTCAAAATGGCGGCCACACTTTCGGCAAAATAAAAATAATAATTCACATAATAATTGTAAAACCCGGTAGAAAATGCTGCTTTTTTCTTATTCAGGTAAAGATCATAACGGCAAAAAGAGAGTCAACCACAAATGTCTCCAAATAACCAAAGAAAGCAAATCCCGAGCTCAATACACGTGCAAGATTCGTGATGATTTAAAATGTTCAGTATTTCAAAATGTTGTACAGTTTGCAGCTCCATCAAACATCCAGTCCCATTACATGACTTATATCTCCTGTTACATGCCAAACTCCAGTCTCATTTTAGAGGTTAAAGTTTTCGAGTTGCTGATTGAGGCTCAGTGAGAATGAGAAATGAGAAATTGGTCATTTTAAACTATTTGTGATAGCTAATTTTGCTCATCTTACCGGACTGATCAACAATAGGTCATTTTGACCTATTATTATTGGTTTATAAAGACTTTTGTCACAGCACGTATTATTAATAGGTAATTTTAACCTATTTAAATTGGTTCGAACCTATTTGATTAGTTAAAATAGCTTATTAAGTAAAGTTCTAACCCTAAGAAATAGGCTGTTTTAACCTACCAGTTTTTGCAGTGTGGTATAGACCTCCCCCAAGTGAATTAAATGCTCGAGACACATTTGAAACTTATCTCCAGTCGCTAGAAATGGAGGAAAAGGAATCTATAATACTGGGTGATTTCAATTGCAATGTCTTGGAGATAAATAAAACTCCGCATATATCAAAACTAACTTCTCTATATATGATGAATATCAGTATACTCAGCTTGTTAAACAACCTACACGTATAATAAGCAGTACTCAAACTTTAATTGATCACCTCGTTACAACATGCAGCTTCTCATCGAATACAGAGCATTGGAGTATGTCACCTTTCTATCAGTGAGCATTGCTTGATATATGCAGTGCGTCGTATAACACCACGCGAGCGACCTAGGATTGTTGAGACCCGTAATTATAAAAACTTTGACCTGAATGCTTTTGCAGAAGACTTAAAAGAAATACCAGGTGATCTGTTGAACAGATTTCATGATCCTAATGAAATGTGGCGAATGTGGAAGGCTTTTTTTAATGCAGTTTTGAATGGCTATGCACCAATTAGAACTAAAAGAAACTTTGATGCCCCGTGAATTACCTCCGATATTAGAAGCATGATGTTTCCTAGGGATTACCTTGAAAAGCATGCAGCTAAAAATCACTCTGAAGCAAACTGGATTGAATACTGTAAACTTAGAAACAAGGTTAATATAAGCTAAAAACATGCAAAAGAATTTACTTTGTTCAAAACCTTGAGACGAGTAAAGGTAACACCAAGAAAACGTGGAAATTACTAAAAAACCTTTTGAATAAACCTATCAAAGGGACTAATGTAAATATTTTAAAAAACGAATCGGGTATTATAAGCGATAAGAAGCTTATAGCTGAAAATTTCAATGATCATTTTATTAAATTGGGGCCGGACCTCGCCCGTGAGATTCCGAGTACAACTTTAAATCCTTGCACTTATGTGAATCTAAGTACAAGTAAATTTAATTTTAAGCACATTAGCGGTGGTCAGGTTGTGGCTGGCATAAGGAATATCTCCTCTAAAAAAGCATCTGGTTTAGGTAAAATACCATGCAACGTGATCAAGGGTGCTGCAGGTATTATATCCGAGTCCCTTTCAATTATTTTTAACAAATCTTTGATAAATAAAATATTTGCTCGCGAATAGGAATTTTATGTCTGCCATCTTGTTGTCTTACGATAAGGAAAATTAGCTAGATCAGGCGTGTGGAGGAAATCTGCCTCTTAAAGATAAAACTTTTGCTCTCGGCAAATATCTTCTCAGATGGAACAGAAGATAAACTATACACGCAAATGTCATATAGACAACGTATAACAGTTTATGCTCAGTCGCTTACAGTCAGCTGTCTAGTGAAGTGGTCCAGTCTTGCAAACAGTAGCAATTTTAACATCGAAGTGAAGCTTGAAGATTATTTCTTTCTGTTCTGCTAATCATAGGTGAGTTTACGTATTCCAAACGAATATCTACTATATAATATACGTACGCTGTCGTTTCGGGTCACGTTTGTAATCGTATATATAGTGCACGGTGTATTTTGATTGTTAGTGTAATTGGTGATGGCCACTTCACGCGTCGACCAGGGTATACCTCGGGTACTCATTTTAGGCCATTCGTTTGTCCGTAGACTTCGAACTGATTTACTGGCACGCTTCGACGACCGAGCGGCCATCAATTTTAACTTACAAGGGACAGCTGACATACATCTGTACGGCGTAGGTGGTCGTACAGTCCCTAAGTTAAGGAAGCTTGATCTGGGGGTGGTTTCGAAAATTTCCCCTAGCATAGTAATTCTTGAGATAGGGACGAACGACTTAGCGAATACTTCTCCTGAAGTCGTGGGTTCAGAGATTGAGAATCTGGTCCACCTATTAATATCGCAGTATTCAGTGCGCGTAGTGGTTTTGTGCCATGTTACACCGCGCGTGACACTTAAGAGCTCGCACTTTAACCAGAGAGCTCAGCTGTTAAATCAGTACACCAGGGTGGTGCTCGAGCCCATAGAGCATGCCAGCTGTTGGACGCATCGAGGTTTCACCAATCCAGCAGTAACTCCGTATTTATCGGACGGGGTACATTTTAACCATATGGGCCAGTATATGTTATATAGGAGCTACCGCGGAGCGGTAAAACATGCAATCAAGGAGCTACATGCAACACGACAGCAGCGTTAGCTGTCACCTTATTCATTTTAGGTTTCCTGTTTTTGTTGTAACTCTGGGTTGTTCATTCGCTATTTGAATTTAGTCCCAACGCTGTTGGGCATACATTGTTAATTGTAGTCTTTTTAGTATTTAAGTTTGTCCCAACGTTGTTGGGCTGTTATATCCTCTATTTGAGGTTTTGTCCCAATGTTTTTTGGGCTGTTATATCCTCTGTTTGAGGTTTTGTCCCAATGTTTTTTTGGGCTGTTATATCCTCTGTTTGAGGTTTGTCCCAACCCAGTTGGGCTGTTATATTCTCCGTTGGAGATTTTGTCCCATTCTTTTGGGCTGTTATATCCTCTGTTTGAGGTGTTGTTATGTTTATTTGGCTACGCAGGACTGGTGGTGCGGCGACTCAACCTGTCAGCCAGGCCAGTCTCTGTGAAAACTAGTATTTATTCTCATATTTTCCTAGACAATGAGAATCTGTAATTGAAGCGTAGATAACATGTCCAAAATGGTTGTCCTTAGGGCCGCGGTGTCGCCTGCTGCGCGATGTTATTTTGTCCGCGCAAAATTTGAAGGGGTTCACGAATTTTTTCAAGTTTATCGTATTTGCGGTAAAAAAGGGGTTTGGTATAATATGGCTCAATACGGCTTATTATACCACAAAGTCTCTGTAATTAATACTCAATCTTCAATTTATAATAAATTTGCTAGAATAATTTGCAATTTGATACTAAGACGTGAAAAATAAAGATCAAGTAGACTTATGTTCGCGTTGTTGCGCAGACATAAAATCGCATCGCTCAGGGGGTGATACGGTGCCTTTGATTTTGTTTGACCCACTACGCTCGTTGAGTTTTTTCTCGTTTAGAATGCCACCTAGACGGTCTCAAACAAGGAAGCGAGCAACGCGAAATACAGGCGAAGGCCCATTGGCCCAACGTAGCCGGCGCCAATCTACCCGCAACGCAACGTTGGCGTCTCAGGCCACTGCACCAGTCAGAACAGAAGACGAAACAAGTGCTGTCCCGCCATCCAATGTGCCGTCTACCACGATACAGCGCCTCGATCCCGACCTGGTGAAATCACTGGTGTCAACAGTAGCGGAGGAAGTCACCCGCCAGATTACAGCGACGTTACCAGCTCTCGCCTCGCCCTTAGGACCTCACACGCCGTCAGTAGCCCCTCGTGTTCCTGAGCTGAACGGGGAAAATCATCTGTCTGCGACGTCGTTGCATGGTGTTTCAGCCGAGGCACTGGTGGAGGGAGCAATAGCTAGTGCTCATACGCAGATTGCAGGTCCAAACATTCAAGCAACTGGCACCATCAGAAATGAATCCTTTTCCTACAGACATTCCCCTGCACTTGCAGCCTCTAAGCTGGGCGATATAATTACCCATTTGACAAAGTCGAGTTTACAACCTTCTTCAATCCCCACTTACGTTCGAGCATGGAAACTGTTTACTCAATTCCACCGGATATTGTTTCAGACTGCATGCTTTACCTTGCCAATCTCGCCTGCTACTACAGCGCTATTTATCGCATATTTATTCGAGCGCAATTATGCATCGTCAACGGTTAATACGTATCTATCAGCTTTAAGTTATTCGCACAAACTGGCCGGATTACCAGATCCAACGCGGGTATTTTACATAATCCAGATGCTAAAAGGTTATGGCAAAAACAGGGCTCGACTAGACAGTCGGTTGCCCATAACATTACCAATCCTACAAAGGTTAATTGAGGTGTCACCTCGCCTTGGTGGTTCTAATTATCAGAGATGTCAATTTAAAGCCATGTGCTCTCTGGCATTCTTTGCATTCTTGAGGATTGGGGAAATGACGACGACAATGAATAGCAGTTGCCAACCTTTGCACATACACAATCTCGCTTTCAGTTGTGATTCGAATAGCCGAGTTGTTGGTATGAAATTGACCTTTCACGATTTCAAACATAACTACAATCAACGGCCGTTTACATTAACAATTAATCGTCAAAGTTCGTGCTGCCCTATCCAATTGCTGCTAGAATACCTTGCCCTCCGGGGTAACTGCGGGGGTGCTATTTTCATCACACGCGGCGGCATACCAATAGCGCGAGAGGCGTTTGCTTTGCAGTTGTCTGAAGCGATAAGACTGTGTGGCCTTGACCCTGCCCGTTACAAAGGACATAGTTTTCGCATTGGGGCAGCTTCGTACGCAGCAGGGCAGGGAATGTCTGATTCGCAAATTCGTATCATGGGCAGATGGAAATCTAACGCGTTTCATAAATACGTTAGAATTTCATCCATGTCCACTTAGTGAATTTTACCACACCGCACGATGCATGACACAACTCATGCTATGCGTGCGGCCTGGCACGTGCGGGGAGTGCTTGGCCGCGCTCCAGCTTGTTAGACTTGCTTGCACGGGCGGCAATTTCTTTCAAGTAGCATTGCATCTGTTCTTTTGTTTCGAGGTTTCAACCGTTGTTTCTCTTGAATTGACACTGTATATATGAGAATGCCGAAGTGTATTATAGACATCTTAGTGTGAGCGTCTCATTCATGTGGTTTGCACGGGCGATCGCATGAATTTAGACAGCCAATATGATTTGTTCAAAATTTTGTCAGCCAATTTGCACGGGCGATTGGTTGTCATCATAGATGTTGCATTTTCCTTGGGTGGGGCGCATTTTCGCTGCGCGAACATGCTGTGGCGTAATTTTTGCCCTCACCTTACTGGGCAATACAATGTTGAAAAATAGGTAAAAGATTATCGTTAATTATTTTTGTAAAGTTCATGAATATTGAGTATTTTTAATAATAAAACGGCTAGGGGAAACTGTACCCCTAGCTCAAAAATATCCCAAACTCGCGTTTGGCTTTTTAATTCATGTCACATGGCGGTATATGCCCAGTAACGAGCTGCGGAAATGCAACGTCTACAGTACAACTATGGTTTAGTTCGCTTAAGTTTATTTGCGCAAGATGACAGACATAAATAAAATATTTGCTCGCGAATAGGAATTTTATGTCTGCCATCTTGTTGTCTTACGATAAGGAAAATTAGCTAGATCAGGCGTGTGGAGGAAATCTGCCTCTTAAAGATAAAACTTTTGCTCTCGGCAAATATCTTCTCAGATGGAACAGAAGATAAACTATACACGCAAATGTCATATAGACAACGTATAACAGTTTATGCTCAGTCGCTTACAGTCAGCTGTCTAGTGAAGTGGTCCAGTCTTGCAAACAGTAGCAATTTTAACATCCCACCTCCTCCCCATAGCTGCATCCGTCGATACTATGTAGGTTATGCTATTGGTTGGGAGTGTGTGTAGTATTGTGAATTTTGTTGTAGTTTTTGGCGTAATTTTTGCCCTCACCTTACTGGGCAATACAATGTTGAAAAATAGGTAAAAGATTATCGTTAATTATTTTTGTAAAGTTCATGAATATTGAGTATTTTTAATAATAAAACGGCTAGGGGAAACTGTACCCCTAGCTCAAAAATATCCCAAACTCGCGTTTGGCTTTTTAATTCATGTCACATGGCGGTATATGCCCAGTAACGAGCTGCGGAAATGCAACGTCTACAGTACAACTATGGTTTAGTTCGCTTAAGTTTATTTGCGCAAGATGACAGACATAAATGGTATTTTTCCCGATGACGTAAAAAGTGCAAGGGTAGCCCCAATTTTCAAGAGCGGAGAACGATCGGATGTAAGTAATTATAGACCAATATCTGTTTTGTTAGTAATAGGTAAAGTTTTTAAGAAAATCTTTTGCAAACAATTTTATGAATATTTAAGTGATAATAGCTTATTTTCACAAAATCAATCGGGTTTCAGACCTCGACACTCTCTACTTCGACGGCTTTAAATAAAGAAACTATGTTTCGGCTCAATAACATGGATATAGGGAACTTGAACATAGCTGTTTTTGTTGACCTTAAGAAAGCCTTTGATACTGTGGACCACACAATCTTGTTGAATAAACTACAGTATTATGACTTTGTTGGTGACGAATTAAAATGGATCGAATCATATCTTTCTATTACAAGTAAAAAATGCTTTGTAAATGGGGTCCTTTCAAATACAGGTATAATGAAATGTAGTGTACCACAGGGATCGATACTAGGCCCACTGCTGTTTCTAATCTTCATTAATGATCTTCTGGCTGTATCGCTCATACAACACAAAATATGTATGCAGAGGACACTCGCATTATTAAGGAACACGAAAATTTTAACCTTATGGAAAATAGAATTAATGAAATCCACAAAATTTTTGTATTTGCATGAGCGCCAATCATTTTAGTCTTGATATTGTTAAAAGCGAATACATGCATGATTATTGGTTCAGTCCAACGAATCAGAAACTTAAGTAGGGAAAACCTTCATTATTCATAGGAAATCCTAAACTGAAGAGAGTTAAACACAAGAAATAGGTGTTACCGTTGATGAATATCTTAGCTGGCATGACCATATCAGCAACATTGTTAAGAAGGTAAAGAGCGGACACACTCGTGATTTTGTCCCCACTAGACGCCATTCCCATCGCCCAAATATAACACAATAATGACACATTATTATATATAGGCTAGGCTTGTACTGGCAAACAAGCCTTGAACCACACAAAGACAGCAAGGGATAGAAGCATTACCTCGAAAAACCCGCTGGTCTTCGGGTCTGTCAGTATTTTGTGAGCTTGCTCGCTGTCTTTTGCTCCTCGACAGCAGCAACCAACTGCATCTTTTTACGAACTGCTTTATCTTGAGCTCACCGAATTTTCTTATCATCCTCCGAGTCATCAGCCAACGCATCGCTTTCATACTCGTCCACACACTGTTAATTTCAGGGAGTGATTTTAACTCCACGTGGGGAGTCAAAATAACTCCTTATAGGAGAGTAAAACTAGTGGAGTTACATTTACTCCAAAAATGGAGTTAAAACTACTCTAGAATCCAAACTTTACTCCACCAAGAGTAAATTTAACTCCACTAAAGGAGTAAAAATAACTACAGCTAATGGAGTAGAAATACCAGAGTAATTTTTACTCCAAAAAAATTACTCCCGGAGTTATTTTCACACCACTATCAATTGTAGTGAAAGGAGTAAATTTACAGAATACTCTGTGTAGAGATCTACAGACATGTATTCATTAAAAATTATGATAAATGCACCATATCTATGTCACAAAGACGACTCAAAATATCGGGCATAGATTTGTTTTCGCAAGATTGCATTATTTGTGCAGCCAAAATGTGATTGAATCTCTTGTAAGTTCGTGTTGAAATGAATATATGATGTCCGTTTGTCCAATAGCAGTATGATATGAATATTGCTGATTAAAAAATATAAACTATTTTGATTACGCTGACAAGTAGCTTTGTGTCCAGTTACTTACACAGATCAGTGGCAGTGCTACGCGCGCAAAGCTCGGCGGGATAGCGTCACTTCGAAGCGACGCCATATTTATATTTTCCACAATTAAAAGGTTTTATACAGCGAAGAAAGATGCCATTTTAACCAAGATGAACGATGAAATAACTCCGTATACATCACGAAGGACGGCGTAAAACTCAGGTAAGCAAATACTTGTGGTTTTTGTGCAGATAAAACAATTTAAATGTTTGATATTTACTGCCTTCCATGAGTGCATCGGAACACGTGTTCCATATTATAAATTTGAATTTCGCGCGATAGTATTTGGATTTAAAAAGAATTTATACGTTGAAATAAATAAATGCCTTTTACTTTCCTTGATGCATGGAATTCGGCTCAATATTATTAGGATCAGTACTGTTAGAACCTTATCTTGTATTCCTAACTGTTAGAACCTTATATTGTAATGTGGCCATGACACAATGACTGAGTGCCAATCTAATGGGGAAGCCGGCGATAATATGTGCATTATTTCGTGAGTGTGTTGTTGCGTGTCATGGAAGTATAGCCAAAATTTGTTAGCTACCTAGCTTAAGGTAATATTGTAGCAGGGAAATTTGTGTGTTGCTAATTTGCTATGATGACTCAGCTTTAATGTGCTCAACCATTTCCTTCTCAGCAAAACACTAGAATACTATCTTTATATATCTTGTTATACGGTGTATTTTGTATTTTTGATTGCCAAGGCTCTCCTCTTGATGAGCAAAATTCTCTGCTATAAAAGATGCAGCAAAATATAACAATCAAAACTATTTATACTGTTAATTATCCTATTAGCATTGCTGCTGATATTACTGATATTATTAAATAGGAGAACAATGTTCATGAGTATTATAAGTAAGACTTGCATAACAAGAAAAAAGATATAAGTAATATATTTACCCAAGGAGCTGCAACCTCCAAGAAGTGATATTAAATCACCAAGTTTAAAAGTAACAAAATACTAATTGCCCTATTGTCAACATCTTGTTACTGAATAGTTCTTAATGCGATCCATGTTAATTTACACCCCACTACTTGAATTCGGGTCATTCCAATAAAGATTTGCAGGCCCTCTGGTAAAATTTGCTGCCCTTTAGGGAGGAAAGGAATAACATTGACTCATGGTAATAATGAAGACAGTGGAACATGTAATTTGCCATTAATTAATCTCACTGCACTTTTAGAAGTACCAGTAGTGCATCTTGTGTGTGACAATATAAACCTTTATGCCATACTGTATTTTTTCCACTCTCGGTCTCATATACTGGATTTGTTATAGGGCCAATTTGTCTTACACCAGACTATTCTACTAATCAATAAAAGTGCTACTTTTTAAACTTTTAACCAAGCAGTCTGTTAATGTAAACTTTGCTATTTTATTCTATTTAATATCAAATAACTGTACTAGGAAAAGTGCTGACACACTAGAACATTTTGCATAGAAAAATTTATGATTGCCTCATGTGTTATTGCATTAAAAGGTCATTCCAGAAAAGATCTATACCCTTCAGAGGAAATTTCTACCATTCAAGGAGTGGGATGTCTTGAGATGCCCAAAGGGAAGGGGAGGCATGTATAAGTTTGGCCAAGGGGTTACACTTTTTAAAAAGCCATTGTATTTATCAAGCAAAATGTTTGTAAATTTAAACGAAAAATAAATTGAATCATAGATGACGATGATGCCCTGGAAGGGGAAAGGTTGAATACCTGTGTGATATCTGAAGAGGCTGGGGGTATTTTTAATTTCCTCTGTGCAGGATCTTTTCTGGAATGAACCAATGCCCAAGATATATCCTGTCATGTATGGTAGATAGCTATTCAAATTGACTTACGACTTTACTTATCTTATTGCAGCCTTACAAAATTTTGATTACATACAACTGCCTGGAAACACCATTGGTTGAAAGGAGTCAAAGCTAATGATGCACGGCTTCGACAATTGGGTGCAATATATTTTGATTTATGAAAGATACTTCAGCCTTGGAAAATATGGGGCTCATGTAAGCAGTTTCACAGTATTCGAACAGCTACTTGGAATGTATGAGACAATACAACATTTCGAAATCTACAATAGTTAGCAATAACCTTATTTAATAATATTGTTATAATTACCTATTCATAGTTAACTGATAAACCTAAAGCCATTGAACAGTATGATATACATGCATGGGGACAACAAGTTTTATCAAAGAAACTAATATTTTGATCAAATTGTCTATAAATTAATTGGTTTAAAACAGCCCAAAACATTTTATGTGTTGGATGATAATGTTTAGAACTGTATACTCCCTGTTCTGTAGAATAGCATAAAGTGACTTAATTAAGTGTATATAAAAACTCAATTCTTTCTTTTTTAAATAAATGTTTTAACTTGACAATATTTCATCTGATTTTATAAGTATTGAAATTATTGCAATTTTTACTCCACATACTATCTTAAGAGTAATTTCCGGAGTCAATATTACTCCACTTATGAGTGTAAAATTCACTCTCCCGAGGGGAGTACATTTTTAATAGGAGTAATAATGACTCCTATCAGTAGTAAAATTCACTCTACTTTTGAAGTAAAAATTACTCTGAAAAGAGAGTTAAAATACCAGAGTAAAAAGTACCCTCAAATTGGAGTGAACTGGGGCCTTTTTTTTTTACTCCACTTTTGGAATCAAATCTACTCCTTGAAAATAACAGTGCAACAAGCCACCCCGCTTCACTCTTGTCGGCTAATTTAATTAGCTTCTGTCGCTTCTGTATTGACGCGAGGGCTCTACTATAGCAAACTTAAGTGCTTGCACATGATTGGGATTTTCTTTCTGGAGTTCTTCAATCACTTGACCAACTAGATCTCCAACTTAAGCGATGCGGAGAAACTGTTTAGCGTTCGCTTTGTACTTAAATTGTGAAGCCTTAGCCTCTCGCTGTAGTTTGCTATTCGACGCTCGAATGCCTTCCTTGTCCTTGGCTTGTCTCGGGCCAGACGATTGTTGGGATTCAAACAAAGAGTCTTAGTCTCGTGTCGATATAGCTCTTGAACTGCTCGAAAACTTGCCCCGCCTCAGACGGACTATCGTGGTCTTGATGTGAGAGCGACATTTGTTGAAATTAAGTCAGCTATTGTGAAGGTGCTTGTATTGCCGCAAAGTTAATGATTATTATGCTGTGTACCACGGCTTTTATAGCCGAATGCACATGCTCACAGGAGCCATGACGTTTTGCGTGATGCTCACATACAATAGGAAAATATATTTCCCTGCCTGTGTTTCTGAGCGACCAAATCGAAGAAATTAAACATCGGTCAGTAAAGATCATCTGTCCCGTTTTATCATATAAAGACGGTTTAAAGGAACTCAACTTATCTACTGTACTCACGTCGATCGCGGGGAGCTCTTGTGTGAAAGATTTTATGATAACAACTTTGGTACTTCAAGTAATATTTCTGAGTCACTTACTAACTACTAAATACCTCCATTCATATAATTTTAGAAAAGCCGGAAAATGTTTTACTTAGTAAAAGACCTTCATCTCGTTTTTAAAACAGTTTCCTTCTCACTTGTGTGCGAGAATGGGATTTTCCCTGGCATTACTAATTTAACAGTGTAGCTATCTTACAACGTTACATGCAATCTGAAAATGAATATTTATATTGTAAACTTTGCAAATATATTGTGCACTTATTGCATATTTTGACGTTGAAACTTGAGTTTTTTCTGTAATTTTTTAATGGTGTTTTAGAACAAAATACCTTCTTCCAATTGCTTGTTATCGGAGTTAATTTTAAGGAAGCTCCGTATTGTTACGCCGGGAATTGGATTGGGCACAAGTTCCAATTCTCGTGCGCCATGCGTGGAATTCCACCATTTTCGCCACAAAACACGTTGAAAAAACCTATGGTTGTTAAAATTTCTTGACATAATTTGTTTAGAATAAATTGTTAAGTAAAATGCTGGGGAAACTTTTTCTTGGTGGAGCATTTGAGGCTTTGACCGCAAAGTAGAATCAACAGAGGTGAGTGAGTCCAACACGACTCGTGCCCGTAGATAATCTTCTAATTTAAGTAACAACTAATTGAGCATCAATCTTAATTCACACTACCGCAGTATGAGAGAAAAAAAAGTTCCCATTAAGTCCTAACAAACACCCAACTGACCAAAAAATTAATGATTCTGATTTCAGCATCTTAAACATATTGCCTCCAAAACAACCATCGACAACATCAAAAGATCAATAAAAAGGGCATTAAATGTGAATTAAATTCGTGTCAATACTTGCTCAAAAATGTCAGTTATCTTTGCCATTAATTATTGTTCACGAAAGAAAAAAAATGATACTTGAACTTTTTAATAATATTTGCTAAAACGAAATCTGGGTGCACGGCGGTCTGATTTATTTAGGCGTTGCAAAAACTTTGTATTTCCATGTGTACAGATTTTGGGTACTTTTGACAGTGTTAGGTTAATGCTATGTCATTAAAAACTTTTGAAAAATAGTCATACCTGCAACGGCATCAAGAGGATCATCAATTTTAATTTTAACGATCACGAAACTCCATACCATAAAGACAAGACCAGCAATAAGACCGGCGACAAATCCAGCCCAGGGTAGGACCACGTTGCAACCAACTTTATAACGATCAAATCATGTTAGATTTACAGGTAAAAATCTTTCACCGTTTTACGTTTAAGATCGCCCCAACCAGTACTTCTTTTAAAACAGAAACCTGAATAATGAGGTATTTTTAAAACGTCAACTACCTCGACTTTTAACAAATCATTTGAATTCAGTTATAATATAAATCATTAATAATTGCAGAATTTAAATTGCTTTCCTTTCATATGTGTCATATATAGGTCGAGCACATGCACAGATACACCTTAGTGACGGACAAATTAATGTGGCACACTATACAGTAAACAAAAGCCTAATATTTTGGGAGATCCTCTTAACATCTGTCAAAAATATTGATTAAACTTAGTCGAAAAAGGACCACGTACGAGTGCAAAAAACTGTTTTAAGCTCCGATGGATCATATTTGAACATATATTTTAGGATTGCCCTGTTACTAAAACTATCTGCCCGTTCTCCACCATGATCCGCAGGGGTTTCTTCTCGACATTTCAGAGCAGATTTCACGCATGTGCTGACCCGAATGCCTGCATGTGCTAACCTGCACAGCCCGGCAACTGGCCTTCATAAACGAAACGCCTGCGGAGAAGGTAGGTGGCTTCCAGTAAATCTTAACTTTGTAAAGGTAAAGGAACTACTTTCAGGAAAGACGATGCCCTTATTTAAAACTTCTGATGCAATCTTGGACAAACTATTTTCCCAGTTACGTCTAATATACCGAGGACAATTCTTATACGTGACACTGACTTCATCAGCCTCTCTTCCCCATTTCAATGCTGCGAGGAAGCACCAGGCAACTTTTTGCAATTGACCATGATGTTAATTTACCATTGAATGGAAAGGAGAGAGGTTTTGAAGGTATGAACGTAGCCTTGCTCAAAGTTTATAATGGAAAAGAAACTAATTTTTCATAGCGTGGAGAACAGATTAATGTTAAAAACATCGAGATCGTAACTCATATTGTTTCCAAGAAGATTACACTTTGAAAGGAAATTTTAACGGAAACGAGTTATAGTGAGAATACAACTTTGAAATACCATGAAAAATGAGAATACAAGGCAAAGTTCAAAGTGAAAGATTCATATCATGCCTGCAAGGCCGCCATTTATGGTAGTCAACAAACTTTAGTGTCCATGGAATACTCCAGTTTCTATTCTTCTTATAATCATCGCCATAATCACGCCTCCAGCACTAATCAATGATGTGTAACATTTAAATATATAATATAAAGATAATAAATTGTATAAAGATAGAGCGGATCTTAATTTTGAATTAAGTCGGTGATATTCTTCTGTATTACAAAGACATTCTCAAACCACCACACGAGATTACAAAGAAGCTGCGGTGTAAGATTTTTTATGAATTGCTATGTAATGTACGTACCTACAAGATAGTATTAACAGTAGCCAAGGCGACAACGGCTGCATCACCTTCTTTAGAGATGGACGCTTGAGAACCACCATTAAATGCCAAGAAGCCAAAGAAAGGAAAAAATCCACCAAGAGAAACCATCTAAACAATGTAATGAAAACTTAATTTGTTTTTCTGGAAGTAAATGTCTTAAAAATTTAGAATTATAGGATAACCTCGATAACCCATGACGACATTGGCCAAATTAAAATACGGCTGCATTATACCAATATTAGAACATCTGAGGAAGTATATAAACCCGCGGAATGGCAAGGACTGCACAACAGTTCTATCCAACTTGCTAGTTCTATAAGTAAACGCATGTTTACGCTACTAACGCCCTTTTGTACTACTCCGGATTACATCGAAGCGTCGCAATTTTCATACCTGATTAGGCTATTGTTTACAATACGCCACTGTAATTCGGTAAGTGTCGTATTCGGAAAGTCAAGAGTAATCAACAAATCCGGTGCACCCCAGTGCAAGGCTTTTGAATAGTTTTGAGCAAAAAAAAGATTTTGTGCCTAGTGTCTACAGTAGATGGATCCCATAAATGGCTTGAACATCAAACTTAGCCAAGGCCGGTTACTTGCGCTTTTCGCTGAAGGTAATCTAGTACGTGCTTCAACCTTGCGTTAAGTTTAAAACGCAGCATGCACAAATGAAATCAATTTAAATGAAGGGATCAAAGTTTGTGGGTCCATTTTCTTCAGTATGAAGGTAAATTTAATTTGAGCACTACCTAAGTCTTATTAGTGTAAATATTAGATCAATCTATAATATGTCGTATATAATAATGGCTATATTTCAAAGAGTACGTGTTTGGATTCATCGAGATAAAACTCCTCAGCCGATCAGTTCTGGTCAAAAACTCGCAGCTATTCTTTGATTTTTTTGATCGGATTCATTCAATAAAAATCGTTGGCATTATAGCATTACAATTGGTTTAAAGAGTCAAATCTTCGGATTATGTTCTTTTCTTTCTAGCATTTGTTTTTATATCAAAACGTTGTTTGTTATTGCATTCAAACCAGATGTTTTTTTTCAAACAGTGCTATCGAGATGCCATTTTGCAATATGTATGTCCAAGGAGCTCTGAGAAAAAGTACAATAATTTTGCTGGGTTATTTCCCCTAATACTGCCATAGTTTTAAAATTTATTACGAAATGAAAGGTAAATTATTTTTGTTCCTCAAGTCTTCAATAGTCGTATATTTCCGTATTTGAAGTAAACTCTAAGTGCTATCTGGTTTGTACCTCTCTGGAACACAATCGTAATTACAACGACGCATTAAATTTGCATAAAAAATTCAAATTATAGAATCGCAAAATCGCAAAACTTCTTTTTCCGGCGATATTGGCATGTTATTTTGTATATTACATAGTATATATAAAAGGAGCAAAATATACTTGACCGAGCACTTTTTGGGAGAATAAAAACGCACAAATTTGATGTTATAATTATAAACATGCACGCTCCGAGATACAATGGGCACAGATGAAATAGGGTTTAGAATTAATTTGTAATACTTAAGTATACCTACTGCAATGTACAAGATTATCAACTCAAATTTTTGTAAAATGTATTGAAAATTAGAGTGAAGCTAGTTTGAACAGCAAATTTCCAAAGTGATTGCAATATTCCTCCACTTTAGTTTGACTGTAGTGAAAGCAATTATGTGTTTAAAGTTCATACACAGTAGGCAAATGTACTCTTTAGCGTACCAATTTTTACGACATATGAAGGTAAAGATAACAAAAAGGGCAGGTTCAAGGAAGAGCAACAGCGTAAAGCAACCCGGCGAAAGTTACCTCGGTATGAAAAGTAATCCGATATAATGTTACAGAGGTGTGAAAGGTATTTCCTTTAAATACTGCAATGAAAGATATATTTCTGTCTCGCAGTGAAAAGCTGTCTTCAGTGTTATTTTGTTCATAGCATCATTAAAGCGTCAGAACATTTGTTTTTTCTCCCATTTTTCAGTCGCGATTTTTGCATGTCCAACATTCAAGAAAAAACACATATAATTGCAAAAAAATATCGTTGCAATTAGATAACTTCAAAAATATTCATTGCATAAGAAACGCCTATGTTAGTAACAAGTATCTATCGCCCTCCGAATTCCAAAGCCGATTTGATGGATCAATTAGAAAACTATTTCAATATATTAGACGAACAAAATAAAGAACTGATTATAACAGGAGATTTAAACTGTGACCTCTCCCTCTCGGTTCTACAACCACATTCTTGCAGATTAATAGACATCCTTGAGTTTATTCAATTGAAACAACTGATTGTTGATCCTACACGCATAACAAGTAACACAGAATCGTTACTCGACATAATGGAAACCAATCGCTGTGATAAAGTACAAGATAGTGGCGTTATTCAAGTAGGCATTATTGATCACAGTCTTGTGTATCTATGCCTAAAAATATCCATACCTTGAGACAAACCTAAAATCGTAGAAAGCAGAAATCTGAAAAATTATAATAATAACTGCTTCAATCACCACCTCGTGGGATCTTAATGATCCAAATAAATTATGGGACCATTTCAAAAATTTATTCAATTCTGTATCAGACATTTATGCGCCACTGAAAACCAAGAAAGTAAAGAGCACTTATGCCTCATGGTTAACGACTTACATAGATGTGAGATAAACAAGCGGGAATATTTAAGAAAGAAAGCAGTGAAAAACGGAAATGAAAACCGTTTTCAGGCATATAAAATTAAGCGAAATGAAGTCAATGAATTGATTAAATCTGCTAAATTACAGTACTGAAGGACACTATTGATTTAAATAAAGAAAATCCTAAAGAGATGTGGAAAAATATTAAGGCAGGTGTTCTAAAACTATGACCATAACTACTATAAAGGATGACCACGGTAATACTATTCACGACGAGAAATTGATAGCGAACCAACTCAACAAATATTTTGTCGAAATTTGCCCAAGATTATCAAGCCAATTGCTTAACAACCGTGGAAAATTTTCTGAATATTTGAAGCCAGTAGACTGTGAATATCAATTTACTACCATAAGCAATGACGTCATCTTTAATAAAATCATTAAAATTAAATCAAACAAAGCTGCTGGTTTTGATAAAATTCCTCAGAAATTAATAAAGGATTCTGCGGTCATTGTAACTCTCTTCCTGAACATTATTTTGAATTTATCCTTATCAGAGGGGGAGTTCCCAAGCGACTGGAAGAATGCTAAAGATTCAAATGTGGAGATAAAGAAGAATGTGGCAGCTGTAGGCCTATATTTGTCTTATCTGCTATTTCCAAAATTTTTTGAGAAATTGCTGCAAACGAGGTACTAACTTAATTCCAGCCTGGATTCAGAAAAGGGTACTCTACTTCTTCCTCCTTACTGAAAACAACTAACGAACGGCTAGTAAATATGGATAAGGGCTTAATCAATGGCGTTGTTTTTCTAGACCTCAAAAAGGCCTTCGATACAGTCGACCATGAAATTTTGATTAAAAATTAGAACTTTATGGTATCAGAAATACTGCCCTTTGCTGGTTCATCTCATATCTAAGTCGCAGACAAGTTTGAGCGTCTATTTCTGAAAGCAAACTAATTTCAACAGGTGTACCACAGGGTAGAATCTTGGTCCGCTTCTATTTTTGCTTTATATAAATGATTTGCCGAACTGCCTGGGCACCTCTGTCCCAGCACTTTTTGCTAATGATACTAATTTGTCTGTGAGTGGTGCTACCACATGTGAGATAGAAGAAAAGTTCGAAATAGATTTAAATAATGTTCACCAATGGTTATTAGCTATTAAGTTAACCTCAAATGTCAAAAAAACAGAATATATGTTAATCGTATCAAGAAAAAGACTATCCCAAATAGATGGTGAACCAATTTTATCAATAGGTTCTGAAAGCATCAAACGTGTAGGTTAGCCAAAAAGGCTTCGAAAGGCATTGGAATGTTAA
The DNA here is from genome assembly GCA_963855995.1 of Muricea muricata. Taxonomy (NCBI): domain Eukaryota; kingdom Metazoa; phylum Cnidaria; class Anthozoa; order Malacalcyonacea; family Plexauridae; genus Muricea; species Muricea muricata. Next base: position 1,001,962 of record OY979716.1, read on the forward strand.
GGCGAGCCAAAGAGCTGCTAGATAAAAATTCTCTGAAAAATAGTTATAACGCTTTTGTCCTACCACATTTTGACTATGGTGCAATGGTATGGAATAATTGTTCCAAAACCTCACAAAACAAACTGCAAAAAGCTCCTAAACAAGGCAGGTCAAATAATCGCAGGTGATGGCTATGAAACACCCTCTGATGCTGTCAGATCCAAGCTCGGTTGGGATACACTATAGGCAAGGAGAGATAAACAAATGGATACCCTAATGGTACAAATAATGGAGGTTAATTCAATTAACTACCTCCAGGAGCTTTTCACCATCTCCTGAAACCAGTTTTATGAATTAAGAAGTAATAACCATGTTCTTCATTTGCCTAAACTCAACACGAATGCTCTTAAAAGAAGTTTCAGCTATACAGGTGCAGCAGCTTGGAATGACAGTCAATTTCATAGGAAGTTTTGAATTGTAAATAAATAGTTTTACCTTTTTATTATCTCTAACATTTTTAACCTTACTAACTCACTCATATCATTACGTATCATTTTTATTTTTATACTGCATAGTCTTACGCACGACCATCTGAAAATCAACCTTTTTATTTTATATATTACTAGAAATACATGCATGCAGCAACCCCTCGCCACTAACTAAGAGCATGCAACTATATTTTTGGAATTACATGAAGTACTTGCATAGGTTGTTGTCATAGCAACACGGCAATTGTTATCTATATTAATTTTTCAAAATGACAAAATATTGGGTTTTTAATCCTTGTTTTATTGACAATTTTTTAAAATGGCACAACATTTGTCATCGGTATGTCATTACGCCTAATGTAAGCTTAAATTTGGTATAAAATACGACCTACTAATTACATATATTAGACGTTTTGAAATATTTATGAAACTAAATTTTTATGTACATAAACTTTGAGTTTGAAACAAAACCGTTTCAAGCCAAGTTTGTATCTTCGCTCATATTCTTTTACATGTAAAGTTCGTCAATATTTTGAAATACAGTAATAAGAAGACAGTCTTGCATTTACAAAACATAAACTTACCCTGGAATTTAAACACTAAACAGTGAATAGACTGGAGGAGTACGGCTACGCCGGCCTTTATAAAGCATTAAAACACAAGTATAAATACGCATTATCAACAAACTTTCCTTGTGTTTCACGCCGTAATCAATTCTTGGTGCTTCTCTGTATTTTCCCAGAATTAATCTCTCTTCAAGAGTCAAGTCGCAGTCGTTTTCGTCTCAGTTCTCGCCTTTTTGGATGCCTTAAGTGTTTGCTACTCCTGGTATTCCGCCATATTCTTGAGATCATAAATGACCACCCTTCGTTGGTTGTGAAAGTTGCCAAATCTTTTTGCAAAAATACAAAATATTGTAGAGCAAAAAGCAAATTTAGATATTTGCTTGCTGTCAGTTGAATTCGTGATTAATCAATCAACAATAGATTTTAAATCTGGCCAATCAGTGTTAGCCATTCATGATAGTCCGCCATATTGTTGAGATCAGTGAGGACATACCACTCTTACTACCTATCACGAGCAACGACTTTCAACTCCGCTAAAACGAAATTAGTAACCCTCGCCCCGGGCTTACGCCCGGAACGGCGCTTCGCGCCGTTGGCTCGGGGATAAACTCGTAATGTACTATATATAGATGTCTTAGGGCTATGGTTGAGATGTCACCGTGTTAAAATAATTGTAAATAATAATAATAACAATGGAAACTTTATTAAATGGATATTTAGATTAGCTATATATACAATTGCAAATCTCACTTAAACAAGGTAATTTACAACTGGCTACTTGAATCACTGATTATATATACACATAACAAAGAGGACATGATGACAGCGCAATGTTTAAACAGTTAACAGTTTTGGATTCATCCATTCCTTGTTTCGACAACAAAAAATATAATACGTTGTTCGGATGGCAATCGTCGTCATTTTTCTGATACAGTAATTCCGATGATTCTCTTGAAAATCTATATCATTAAGCATTTCTATGAAGCTAGAACATTCTTTGGCGAAAACACTAAGAGAACTAATTGAAAGATTTATAAATTTAATAATAATAACAATAATAGTAATAATAATAATAACTAGAAATACATGCATGCAGCAGCCCATCGCCACTAACTAAGAGCATGGAAATAAATTTTCGGAATTACATGAAGTACCTCGGTAGGTTGTTGTCATAGCAACACGGCAATTGTTATTCTTTCTGTATATTTTTTCAAAATGACAAAATATTGAGTTCTTAATCCTTGTTTTATTGACAATTTTTTTAAATGGCACAACATTTGTCATCGGTATGTTATTACGCCTAATGTAGTCTTAAATTTGGTATAAAATACGACCTATTGATTAATTAATAATAAGAAGACAGTCTTGCATTTACAAAACATAAACTTACTCTGCAATTTAAACAGCGAATAGACAGGATGAGTACGGCTACGCCGGCCTTTATAAAGCATTAAAACACAAGTATAAATACGCATTATCAACAAACTTGCCTTGTGTTTCACGCCATAGTCAATGTTGGCGCTTCTCTGTATTTTCCCTGAATTAATCTCTCTTCAATCTTCTTCGGCAGTCTCCTCGAGCCTTTGTCGTCGTCTACGCTCGTTTCGCCTTGCTAAACGTTCTGCTTCCTCGTTTTCCTTTCGCTGCTTGCTTGACTCCATATTTTTTGACCTGATAAATGCTTTTTATTTAATTTTTACGACAATAAATTGTTGTTAAAGTTCCCAAAACTTTTTGCAAAAATACAAAATATTATGGTGCAAAAAGCTAACTAAAGTTAATATTTGCTGACAGTTGAATAATTTGAATTCATGATTAATCAATCAACAATAAATTTTAAATCTGGCCAATCAGTGTTAGCCATTCATGATAGTCCGCCATATTGTTGAGATCAGTGAAGATGACGTACCATTTTTACTACCTAACTACCACGAGCAACGACTTTGAACTCCCCTAATACGAAATTAGTAACCCTCGCCCGGGGCTTACCCCCGGAACGGCGCTTGGCGCCGTTGGCTCGGGGATAATACTAATAATAGACAGGTTTAGCAAACACGACGCGACGTCGACGAGGACGTGAAAATGGCGTGGACCCGCGAAATTCCACATCCGGTTTAGTCTAGGACGTCGTCCACGTCCTAAAGAGGACGTCAATTGAGTTGTTTTCACGTCGTCTTCAGAACGTCAGAATTTTGTTCTTCTTATTAAAAAAATATGACAGTAGGCATCCAAAAAAACACTCTAATAATCTAATTGGTTGTCTATATATTGGTTGCTAGTTCTAGGTAAACTTTTTGTGAAACGCCAAGGCTGTTTCTTAGTATTTCGGTAGTTTTTGGACGTATCGGGTTTTCACAAACGCTTTCGCCGCCATAGCAAAACAACAAAATCGCAAGCAATGCTAGCCGCTTCAGTACTGCTATTACTCTTCATCAAGTGATATATTCGAGGGCATAGAAACGGAAGCTATAACAAAAAGTATTTTTTAAAAAAGGAAACAAGGAAATAAACAAGATTTTGCATGGTCAAATCAGTAAAAACTCGAGCAATTGTAGCTGTTTCGTCACAAGAGTTCAAAAAAGTACAAGAATTAAAAAACAGATTTCAGCCAGAAAAAAACTATCGAAAACATTTCTAAATGTCACCAGGGCAATCACTGACATGCTATATTAGACTGAAAACCCATACACCTGATGGAATCACCCAGAACTGTTAAGCATTTACCTTAAAAAATGACCTTGTGCTTTTGTATTTTTTCCGAAAACTGTGACAAACTTCGTCTCCTCAAAACAACAAAATATTTCCAGTTTATTCTTCCAGAAATTGTTGACTGCTCAGATACAATCTTCAAAGACAGAAGGCCATCCTTAGAAAGCATTTCCTTCCCCATTTCTTGACAACTGATTGAAATATCCAACGAAATAAGCAGGCAGGATGAAAACACAAAAATGCTTGCAAAAAAACAAATCTGACGTTCTAGATCAAACCGGAAGTAGATGACTGTGTTCTGCACACGTCATTTTCACGTCCTGATCGACGTCGCGTCGTGTTTGCTAAACCTCTCTAATAATCCCCGAACCAACGGCGGGAAGCACCGTTCCGGGCGTAAGCCCGGGGCGAGGGTTACTAATTTCGTATTAGGGGAGTTCAAAGTCGTTGCTCGTGGTAGTTAGGTAGTAAAAATGGTATGTCATGACGTCATCCTCAGTGATCTCAACAATATGGCGGACTATCATGAATGGCTAACACTGATTGGCCAGATTTAAAATTTATTGTTGATTAGTTAATCAAGAATTCAAGTTATTCAACTGTCAGCAAATATTAACTTTAGTTAGCTTTTTGCACCATAATATTTTGTATTTTTGCAAAAAGTTTTGGGAACTTTAACAACAATTTATTGTTGTAAAAATTAAATAAAAAGCATTTATCAGGTCAAAAAAAATGGAGTCAAGCAAGCATCGAAAGGAAAACGAGGAAGCAGAACGTTTAGCAAGGCGAAACGAGCGTAGACGACGACAAAGGCTCGAGGAGACTGCCGAAGAAGATTGAAGAGAGATTAATTCGGGGAAAATACAGAGAAGCGCCAACATTGATTATGGCGTGAAACACAAGGCAAGTTTGTTGATAATGCGTATTTATACTTGTGTTTAAATGCTTTATAAAGGCCGGCGTAGCCGTACCCATCCAGTCCATTCCAGAGTAAGTTTATGTTTTGTAAACGCAAGACTGTCTTCTTATTATTAATTAATTAATAGGTTGTATTTTATACCAAATTTAAGATTACATTATGCGTAATGACATACCGATGACAAATGTTGTGCCATTTAAAAAAATTGTCAATAAAACAAGAATTAAGAACTCAATATTTTGTCATTTTGAAAAAATATACAGAAAGAATAACAATTGCCGTGTTGCTACGACAACCTATGCAAGTACTTCATGTAATTCCGAAAATTTAGTTGCATGCTCTTAGTTAGTGGCGAGGGGTTGCTGCATGCATGTATTTCTATAGTAATAATAATAACAATAATGATAAAGAGACTAGCAACGAGTGGGATACTCATAAGTTACACGCTTATATAAAAATATACTTGGTTCCTTGGTTCATAAAAATGTTGCTGAATATATTTGGTTCCAATTTATAAGCATTACATGTGATGTATATAAGAGAGAGAAATTAATATGATATATTCCAACCAAAACTTGATCTTTCTGGAACACAGCAAAGTGTTAATTTGTAATTACACTGCATGCATTTCTCGTCAATTAGTTAATATTATTTTATTAATTTACCTGTAATTAATGCAGAGTAAATAAGATAAGCAACGAACTCAGCCCTCTCAGCGATTGCTCCGCTAACAATGGTGGCAGCAGTGGCGGCAAATACAACTGGAAGAACCAGAATGCATACCTGTTCTCATCAAAATCAGACAATGCGAAATTATCGTGACCAATAAAAGCATCGCCATTGCCTTTATAGCCATCACCATCACCACCAAAGGCAAATGAATATCCAACTAACCAATAAATGGTTGCCCCTGAACTAAATTTAAATATATCATGCGTCACTTTTGAAATTTCTTTTACAGAAGGTGTCCCAAAAAACGGAACCACTGGAAAAACTATTTTGTATTCTCCACAAAATTTCTGTAATTTTGAATCCGCTATATTATTGATATGCTACATTACAAAAAGTGTAAAGAATACATAATTTAAACGCTTCCACTTTTTGGGAAACCCTATGGAATATTGAACTATGTCTGCATGTTAATTTAACTTTTTTTATATAAATCTGCATGTTAATTTGACTTTTAAACTCACTTATGCTGTCATCAAAACAGTTGACAAATACCTATTTTGTGTCAAATACCAACTTAAAATGATCAGGCCTTGTGACTGGAGTTTTGAAACAAAAGTCGTCATTAAGTTCCTTGTACATTTACATGGTGAATATTAAATTAAAATATAAATATATGTTAACACCACAAAATTGTATTTAAAAATTCGTTCTCTGGAAAACCAATTTGTATAGTTTATTGTCTTTCATTGTGATAACAAACCACTCACAAAGCTTGTTAGCATAGGTCGGTGGCAACCCTAGTTTTGATAGCAGTAACCCTGCGTCCATGCCTTTATGCTAGGTAAAGAAACGTTACTGGAACTACCAGAACGAAATAGAAATTTACGTTTTATTGACTTGAATCATCTTAGAATATACAAAAAAGTTCATAAAAAATTTGTGTATTGAAAACAGTCGGATTCGTGCCAACACTAGTACATCTTTGGTGTATTAAAGAGTAAGTTTCATCATCGGAACTAGTATTAAAATTATATTAGAATATGAATATGATGTATTCATTAAAAGGCTACTGAAAGCAATTTAGTTGTGACGTGTTATTCAAAATTGTCACTGTTGTTAGATCAAAATTATGTTGTATATCTAAATCTGTTAAATTTAAATGTAGATCCAAGGTTTCTTCAGTTGAGCAGCTCAAAAACAATCCAGGGAGTTCACATTCAAATTCGCTTCAGTCACTACCATATAGCTCTGTTTTGGAAGCTCACCACCTTTGTAGCCTTTTTTGGTATCTTTTTGTTTAAATAGTACTCCACAATCCACAATTATCCCACAAGGGTGAGCAATAAGAAAAATAGAGCTCACTTGGAGCCTTATCGATGGTATCAAGAGTTTGATCGCGAATGCTCTTGCGCGTTTTATTAACACCATCCTGGCATCATTCTTTGCAAACTAAATTGATGCGCCCACCTCCTAGCTAGGCATTTAAAGGATCGGTTACGAGTTAGTATTATATAACTAAAAATCATACATTTTTTGCAAATTTTATTTGAAACAGTTGAAAAATACCTTTTGCGTCAAATACCAACTTAAAATGATCAATATAAGTATATAACTAAAAATCATAGATTTGTTGCTAATTTTATTTCACATAATTGCCTATGAACATAGGCTTATTTAGTTGCATGGCATTGTAACGTGTTGTATCTGGCGACATATGGATGAAACTTAGCGTGTTATCCTAAAATTATTAATGTTCAGATACCGAAAACATTTCCTATTTTTTCTGGTGTGGCAGTGTCTGCTGTGACAATATCTGATCGGAATAGTTCATGATAAAGTTAAGTAACGCGAATATCGAAGCATTGGTATGTAAAACAAAGCAGCACTTTAATTTTGTGGAGGTTAATAAATTTATATATGTTTAAGTTTTTTTCTGATCGGCTTCGCCACAATTGGTTTCTCCCATTCACCTCCCTCCTCGAAAGGCTCGTGGATGGGATCTGCACCTACATGATCAGTCGCGTAAGTGATATGAAGTGATAAACCGTTTTTGTACTTACATAAATCCAGAGTGTTCTTGATTAGAATGTTTTTCGTATTTATTGACCTCACTGATCCAACTTCAAGAAATGAAAATCCAGCCTGCATAACTAAATAAAAGTACACGTTGTTTTAATCCAAAAACCTGTGCTATGGGCATTGACTCAATCATGCCAGCATGTGACTTAAAATTCTAGTTCTGAAAGAACAGTTATTGCTGTTGTTGCTCTGGCCCCAAGCGTATAGCTCATGCTCTCCTACAGAGATTATGATAACAGTAGACCACCTATCTGGCGCCACAGGCCCATCAGTGAAAAGAAACCGCTATGCTTTTTAATTAAACAAATGAACTTCAAGGTTCGTAGTTCATGATGAGCAAATTCTTTTGATCGTAAATGGTAGGTCAGCAGCTGAGTGACTTCATTTTTGAAATTCACGCGCCGGCCGCATAGACTGGAGCATATTGACTTTCTCGTCCATGTTCTTTTCCGCAACGGTCATCCTTATGAATAAGTTAAGTATATATGCCTGCAGAATGCCAAAGTAATCTTTCGTCACTTTATAATCAGGAATTCTACAACGGTCTAATGAAAAGTTTATTAACGTTTATCCCTTTTGTCCATTTTTATCATTGATCACCGACGACATGCTTCTCTTTCTGGGGCATTTTTTAATTGTTGGATTGAGAGACACCCTTCTCCATGCTTTTATCCCTTTGTTCACATTGCTTATGAGTTTAACACGGGAGGGAGCGGAGGGAGGGTTAAGACTGATGCCTCTGAAAGCAATCTCTTCAAAAAAGTCTGATCTGTCTGTTCCTATATTGAATAATCTGTTATGCTTTTTTAAACACAGCAATTTCATGATATCAGACACAAATTATTTACAAACACCCCGCCCACCCCCCTGAACACTAGAATGAGTTCAGCAATTTGCTGGTGAGAACACAAGTGCTGTATGATCGCTTATGATCGATTCCAACTCCCAGCCTGAATATTTTCTCATCTCTTTATTAAATCATGCTGGACTTACAAAAAAGATGCCAGATTCTACTATATGTCGTGCGGCGTTCCAAACAAAGGACACGCCGTCATAGATCGGCTTTGTGACTTTAATATTTTATTCCATTGTATAAGAAGTAGAAGTATTTTATTGATCCATCCCATCATTTGCAGAATTAATGAGCATGGCTCAATCCGCTTGCTGAATTTACATTTTTTTATTGCAATAGATATAATGCTGAGATTAAAGTGATAAATATTTGCACCATAGCTTAAGCCTGGGTATTGTGTGCCACTAAAATAATCGCCACGTTCGTGTTGTGAATTGTGAGGTCTTTATACATACGGGTCCTTTTAGTGACGCCACGACCTCCAATTTTGTGTCGCAGAAGCAAAATAATTTGAATAATTAATTTTTCCTGTGAGAACGCCATCTTCGACACAAACTTGCTTCTTTTTTGTATTGTTTTAGTCCCTATCGACCTTGTGAAAATACGCCATTTTTTGACGCTATAAGCATTATCTCTTTATACAAAAGCTAATAAACTTATGTTATTTGTAAATATACCTGATGATTGGACTTTGGCACTTACGGAACCACCCACTGTGGATTTTTAGTTACCCTCTCTGTCTGTAGTTCACCGTCGGAACTTCATCCTTGCAAACCTTGAACTGACTCTTTTAATGCGCATCTGGTTTGCAGCAAGCGACAGAAGTAGAAAAATCATTATTGATGTCTAGTGGCGTCGCCAGCGCGATAAGTGAGGGAGACATGTTCATATATTCGTATTCTGCACAATTATTTCTGATGTAATGTAATTATATAATTGATATACAATTATGTGATATAGTAAACCACAATCACGATTGGGCTATATGCACTGATCTCTACATATTACTGAAACCACAATCACAATTGGGCTACCTAGGGTAACACCAACACATGAGTGGCATGCAAGCCTGTAGTTATGATAATTGAACCAAAACCGAAATAGCAAAGTTCTGTTAAATTGTTGTTCTATAAAGCTATAATACCTATTGCCAACTGGCAACTACAAGTTTAGTTAACTGAGTTGACTACACCTACGATCCTAACACGGTTTTTTGTACTTAGTTATAACTTGCTTTCTTTGCCACATCACATGCTCTCTGTCTCCAAGACATTGCTCATCGTTGATTTTTCTCTAATCGCTCTGCTTTTCTATCAATCCGTTTATTGAAGAAAATATATTCGTTGCATAGACCAGTTAAATTTGCAATCAAATTTGGCTGGGTTTTTAACGAGCTCTTTTTATTTAAATAATGTACATCACTACTGGAAACTTCCGACTACTTTACACGTTTTTATCACGACGTTATGAGCGTAAATCTAAAGTTTTTCAGGAAACAATGAAGGGGAGCGATCGCGATGCAAGTACAGTTGTATTGCGTGTATTCTTGTTTCGAATATTTACTTTTATATTATTAACAAGTGCGGACGAGTGCAATTGGAGTCATTGAAAAACTCACCAGCGCATGTTATTTCAAAATTGCACGAGAAACCATGCTATTACCTATACGAATAGAGTCATACTAGTACACTGTTACAAAACATCATTGCCCATGCACTATCTGTTCCTCGGTAGATATAGAGAGGAGCAAACAGGATTTCCCTGGTACATTTTTTAACATAGCCCCAGCTCTCGTTTTTCAAATTTTTTAATGTTTGATTTCCGGTTCTTGTGTATGATAGTATAGATTAGAAGCATGATGCTCCTATGTCGCAATCATTAATTTGAACTTCACCCTCATCAACTGCAACAAAATAATCGAGTTGTCAATATATGATGGCAAAAAACCCCACAACTTTCACAAAACGATGAAGCCATTAACAATGAGAAAAAATTGGTCATGACTGGTTTCCAAATGACAACTCAAGTCGAAAAGAGTATCTCCCCACAATTTTCTTTCACAGCAGCAAGCGGAGAATTAAATCGAAATATCGCGTTCAAGGCATAATAAAGAACGCTATTTTAAGCAATTATGATTAATTTTCAAACAATTCAATCATGCATAGGAAATGAGGAATTTATTTCTTGAATATTCACGCATGATCAAAGGTTATCGGATTTAACATCAGCTCAATAATCACGCTCTATGCATGCTGTGAGCACGCACACATCATTCTAAGTTGTCTTAAATAACCAATGAGAATTCTGAATAAGACGACGAGATCTGATCGGCCAATAAAAACCGTCCATTTCTAAGGATAACAATTACTCTAGGTCCTGTATAGTGTATTTCACTCCCCCCCCCCTCTCCCCCCGCAAAAACGCGATTTCAGCCATATTTTCCGTCTTGTTTGCTTTTTTATCGCCGAGTAACCGAAGTCTCATGCTGTTCTTGTACATTTCCATAATCACAGATGGCTAAAGAGGAACTCAGCTTATTTCAATTCTGACATGCTTTGAGACTGTTCTGTCTACTTTATCTCTGATTGTGTACATCGACAATTAGCCAAAATTGCCGTCCTTACGAAGTCCTGCCGCTTTTGTATCCGGTAAATGTGACTTCTTCGTCTTCATGTGTATTTATATTATGTAATCCAATAGTACTTTATACTATTGAGTTTCTAAAGCTGATCTTGCAAACTTCTATCAAATTTAAATACAAAAATCTACCCACATAAAATATGGTGATAGATTAAAACTTGAAGCTTCAAAATAAGTTGAAAGTCACGCAAGATCGTTACGGAAATTCCTCGTGGGCGACCATACCTGGGGGAGTGAATATTTTCACGAATGCTTTGCTTGTTTCCACAGCAACCCAAGTAAATATTTTCATACTATTATTGTATTTTCATGAGGTTATGATTCAAGCAATAAATATTTGCGTATGTTTTTATTTTTTGATGGTTTTGATAAGAAAATTAATATAATTAGACAATCCAACTTCATGGAATTCCAACAACACAATAGCTCTGCAGACATTTGCCGACGACGAAGGACCTCAGCTAAAAACATCAATTTTCACTTCATCGTTCCTGGTTGTGAAAGAATACCTTTCTTTCGTGCTCCTGTTATGACTCTCCTTCTTTCTCATTCGGGCTTGGGACCGGCAATGGCGGAGTTAAAAGGAGCTATGAAACATTAGGAGCCAAAGAAATTGTTTCAGCTGGTACATAGATAAAACACCATCAAGAAGTGACGTCAGGTACATCATGGACATAAGGAGTAGTATAATTAAATATATAATGTTCATGGTTGACCATCATATGCAACAGCAGCACAGATAATAACGCCATCATTTTAGGCTGGTGACGTGCTACGTATATGTCTGCAAGCAAATTTTTTAATTGTTATTCAAAAATATTAATGGCAAAGTTAAATCGACGAATTGTTTCTTAAGATCAATTAGTTTACCAATTATTGTAATTATACCACCCCTTTAAACACGAATAGTTAAAAATTTGTCAAGTTGCGTAACATAATGTCACGAATTTAAATGGCAGAATATGAGCCAGGAATGAAAGTTCTGAAAAATTATGAAACACGTACGAAATATCTTTAGCAATGTCTGTCGCTATTAGATTAGCAACTTTAAATTGAAAATTTTAAATGCGGTATAGTTTAGATTCTTTATTTTTTCTGATTGCACTCAAGTAACCGCTAACGAACAGCGTTAATGATAGCAGAACAAACGGTTGTGGGCTTCATTTGCTGACCCCTTGTTTTATGAATGAATTACGGAAATTAAATATCTATCATAATGTATGGTTTTGAACGACGGGAAAGCAATATTGTGAATTGGGTTGCTTTAGTGAATAGCGAGTATACTTTTTTGCATGATTGATGTAATAAAAGAATGGCCAAGGCCCGTGGCTTATACATGGATCCATGAGGGAGAGTTTAAGTCATGTGTAGCGGCAAAAATTTTAATTTTTCAGATTTTGCATTCCTTACTCTGAATTAGCTGTGATGCGTATATCATAATCCCGATCGTTATTTTCCAGTTGGATTAATACAAAGTCACACCTTCAAAAAGTCATAAAAAGAGGGCAATAAATTGGATAGATTTCATATTGGCCGTTTTTATACTAGAGACGCATTATGCGTCTGGACGAACTTGGGCAAGGTTTTATTATCCGTGTGATTTTCCGTCTGTAGTATAAAGATGGGCGCAAGACGTATTATGCGTCTGGACGAACTATGTTCGGTTATTCGTCTGAACAGACGCACTATCGACGATAGTTCGTCTAGACATATTATGCGTCTGTGTGTATAAAGACGGCACACAGACGAATAATCTGGCTATTCTAAAACCGTGAGGCAAAAAGCCAGAAAAAAATTATTGTAGCGGTTTGCCTGATAGTTCGTCAGATTATGCGACCCGTCCTCATACTAGACGAACAATGTAGAAGGACGCATTATGCATCCAGACACATTACGTGTTTCTAGTATAAAAACGGCCAGGCATTAAGTTTACGGTGGTAAATTATATGTTGCCCACTAGCTACACATCTTGAGATCATTAATTCGCAATTAACATTACGTTTAAGGTGTAGAAAGTTAGCTAAAGATCCTATCTGAAGGCATTGATTTGCTTTTCATACTTTTGGCTTGTAATGGGTTACAATTCTATATTTACTGTTGTTTGAATTTACATACTATGATTCAGTAATTACGGTATAGGAAAGAATCATGACACTATTAATCACCCCTTTCTTCGCTTACGCTCTTGTTTATTTATTGTAAACATTCCGCAACGGAAATAGTGTATTAACTCGAGAATAATACTTAAATCGATGCACCGTGGCACGATATTTTTCTGTTGAATCAGAATGCGTAGAAAGGAAGCGATTAAAATTATAAGTGACCGAAGCATCCAAAGACACTTGCATTTATGCAATAAAAAGATGCTTGTACAGCGACCACATTTCTTACTTCTTTTGTTTGATTATAAGCATAATTCCGTTGTTAAGTGCATATAAGGATAAATACTAACAATATAAATTCCTCATTTTCTATGCGTGATTGAATTTTTCGCAATATTTGCCCTTAAAACAAAGACTCTTTCCTTTTCTAAACACAAGTGCTACAACAAGTGCTGCACACAAATGCTGCACACAAGTGCTGCACACAAATGCTGCACACAAGTGCTGTGTGTTGACTAATGTCATGATGCGTGCGTGCCCACAGCATGCATAGAGCGTGATTATTGAGCTGATGTTAAGAAGCGATAACCTTTGATCATGCGTGAAATATTCAAAAAAGATTGCTCATTTCCTATGCGTGATTGAATTTTTTGAAAATTAATCATAATTGCTTAAAATAGCGTTATTTATTATATATGCCTTGAACGCGATATTTCGCTTTTATTCTCGTCTTGCTGCTGTGAAAGAAAATTGTGGGAGATACTCTTTTCGACATGAGTTCTCATTTGGAAACAAATCTTGACCAATTTTTTCTCATTGTTAATGGCTTCATCGTTTTGTGTAAGTTGTGTTTTTTTATTTACTATCATATATTAACAATTCGATTATTTTGTTGTAGCTGATGAGGGCGAAGTTCAAATTAATGATCGCAACATAGGAGCATCATGCTTCTATAGTCTATATTATTATACTAGAGCCGGAAAGGAAACATTAAAAACATGAAAAACGAGAAATGTTAAAAAATGTACCAGGAAAATCCTGTTTGCTCCTCTCTATATCTATCGAGGAACAGACAGTGCATGGGCAATGATGTTTTGTAACAGTGTACTGGTATGATTCTATTCGTATAGGTAATAGCATGGTTTCTCGTGCAATTTTGAAATAACATGATATGATATGATATGATACAGGGTATGATATGATATAGTAATAGTAACAGTAATAGTTTATTAGGACTCTCTTGCAGTTACAGACAACTGAATTAACGAGTAATTTACAATAGATAAGAATATGTTATAAAATAGTACATAGATATACTTTAGAATCTATGCTGTTTACAAGAATTAAAATCATTAAGCATTTACCAAAATAGTAAATAGTGCATGCATAATTATTTGAATATAAAATCGATCAGTGTTCTGTCTCAGATTAATATCATGGTCAGAAACAACATATTAAGAGTATTTAAACGTAAAAAAGGTCGTTCTGCAATCAGTAACATTGTTAAATAAATAAAATCAATCAGTGTTTTGTCTCAAATTAATGTTATGGAAGATTGATAATTTGTGTGAGGTTTAGTCCAGTGGATACATCGTTCAGTGTCTTCTGTTTCCTGCTAATCTTTAACAAGTTTCAGTTCAGATGCTTGAGAATAACGGAATCGGTTTTCCATATAGGAGAGCTTGTATGTAATTATGTTTGAAAAAGCTCTCAAAACAGACAACAGGACAGTCGGGTGGGTGGTACGAAATACATATTAAAAGTGATTTAAACTTTTTACATTGAACTTTTATCCAAAGTTGATGGAAATCTGTTTCAGAAATCTCCGAAAGTTCTTTTAATACGGAAGCTTTAAGTTGTTAACATAGGCGTAAACGTCGCCGTCCCTTTTATGAAGGCGATCAAGTCTGAACGAATTGTAGCCCGCATTACCGACTTCAGAATTTGCACACGTTGTGTTTAACCATGTTTCGGATATTGTAAGCACATCGATATTTCATGAAATCGCTAAATATCTTAGTTGAACAATATGGGCTGTGTTCCTCAATGATGGCGTTCTCACAGGGTTCTGTGAGATGAACGCCAGATGGCGTTCTCACAGGGAAAAATAAAAATTAATTATTAAAATTATTTTGTTTCACTAAAAGGACCTGTATGTATAAAGACCTCACAATTCAGAACAAGAACGTGGCGATTATTTCCGTGGCTCAATACCCAAGCATAAGCTATAGTCCAAATATTTGTAACTTTAATCTCAGCATTATATCTAATGCAATAAGATAATGTAAATTCAGCAAGCGGATTGAACCATGCTCATTAATTCTCTAAATGATGTGAAGGGTCAATAAAATACTTCTACTTCTTATGCAATGGAATATAACATGAAAGTCGCACAGCCGATCTATGACGGCGTCTCCTTTGTCTGCAACACTGCACGACATATAGTTGATTCTGGCATCTTTTTTGTAAGTCCAGCATGATTTAATAAGAAAATATTCAGGCTTGGAGTCGGAATCGATCATAAGCGATCATACAGCACTTGTGTTCTCACCAGCAAATTGCTGAACTCATTCTAGAGCTCAGGGCGGGGGGGGGGCGTGTGTTTGTAAATAATTTTTGTCTGATATCATGAGATTGCTCGGTTTAAAAAAGCATAACAGATTATTCAATATAGGAACAGACAGATCAGACTTTTTTGAAGAGATTGTTTTGAGAGGCATCAGTCCTAACACCCCCCCCCCTCCCTCCCGTGTTAAACTCATAAGCAATGCGAACAAAGAGATAGGGGGAGATGGAGGAGGGTGTCTCTCAATCCAACAATTAAAAAATCCCCAGAAAGAGAAGCATGTGGTCGGTGTTCAACGACAAAAATGGACAAAAGGGATAAACGTTATTAAACCTTTCATTAGACTGTGGTAGAATTCCTGATTATAAAGTCCCGAAAGATTCCTTTGTGCATTCTGCAGGCATATATACTTAACTTATTCATAAGGATGGCCATCGCGGAAAAGAACATGGACGAGAAAGTCGATATGCTCCAGTCAAAAGGGCCGGCGCGTGAAGTTCAAAAATGAAGTCATTCAGTTGCCGACCTACAATTTAGGATCAAGCGAATTTGCTCATCATGAACTACGAACATTGAAGTTCATTAATTTGTTCAATTAAAGAGCATAGGCCAATAGTGTCATTTAGTAACGGTTTCTTTTGACTGATAGGCCTGTTGCGCCAGATTGGTTCTCTACTGTTATCATAAACTTTGTAGGAGAGCATGAGCTATACGCTTGGGGCCAGAGCAAAAACAGCAATAACTGTTGTTTTAGAACTAGAATATAACAGGTCACATGTTGGCATGATTGAGTCAATGCCCATAGCGCAGATTAAAACAACGTGTACTTTTATTTAGTTATGCAGGCTGGATTTGCATTCCTTGAAGCTGGATCAGTGAGGTCAAAAAATACGACAAACATTCTAATCAAGAACACTCTGGATTTATGTAAGTACAAAAACCGTTTATCACTTCATATCACTTAGGCGACTGATATAGGTGCAGATCCCATCCATGAGCCTTTGAAAGAGGGAGGTGAATGGGAGAATGTAATTGCGGTGAAAGCGATGAGAAAAACATTAAACAAATATAAATTAATAACCTCCATAAAATTAAAGTGCTGCTTTGATTTACATACCAATGCTTCGATATTCGCGTCACTTACCTTTATCATGAACATTCCGATCAGATATTGTCTCAGCAGACGCCGCCACACCAGAACAAATAGTAAATGTTTTCGGTGCCTGAACATTAATAATTTTAGGATAACACGTTTAATTTCATCCATGTGCCGTCAGATACATCACGTTACAACGCCATGCAACTAAATAAGCTAATGTTCATAGGCAATTATGTGAAATAAAATTAGCAACGAATCTATGATTTTTAGTTATGTGATTTTTAGCTAACATCAGTGACAATTTTGAATAACACGTCACAATTAAATTGCTTCCAGTAGCCTTTTAATGAATCCACCATATTCCTATTCAAATATAATTTTAGTACAAGTTTCCATGATGAAACTTGCTCTTTAATATACCTAAGATGTGCTAGTGTTGGCACGAATCCGACTGTTTTAAATCCACAAATTTTTTATGAACTTTCTTGTATATTATAAGATAATTGAAGTCAATAAAACGTAAATTTTTATTTCATTTTGGTAGTTCCAGTAACGTTTCTTTACCTAGCATAAAGACATGGACGCAGGGTTACTGCTATCAAAACTAGGGTTGCCACCGACCTATGCTAACAAGCTTTGTGAGTGGTTTGTTATAACAATAAAAGACAATAAACTATACAAATTGGTTTTCCAGAGAACGAATTTTTAAATACAATTTTGTGGTGTTAACATATATTTATATTTTAATTTAATATTCACCATGTAAATGTACAAGGAACTTAATGACGACTTTTGTTTCAAAACTCCAATCACAAGGCCTGATCATTTTAAAGTTGGTATTTGACGCAATAGAGGTATTTGTCAACTGTTTTGATGACAGCATAACTGAGTTTCATTAACATCTACAATTTACAGTGTGTATATAGTTCAATACTCCATAGGGTGTCCCAAAAAGTGGAAGCGTTTAAATTATGTATTCTTTCCACTTTTTGTAATGTAGCATATTAATAATATAGTAGATTCAAAATGACAGAAAATTTGTAGAAAATACTAAATAAATTCCGGTGGTTCCATTTTTTGGGACACCTTCTGTAAAAAAAAATTCAAAAGTGACGCATGATATATTTAAATTTAGTTTGTGGGGGAACCATTTATTGGTTAGTTGGATATTCATTTGCCTTTGGTGGTGATGGTGATGACTATGAAGGCAATGGCGATGCTTTTATTGGTCACGATAATTTCGCATTGTCTGATTTTGATGAGAACAGGTATGCATTCTGGTTCTTCCAGTTTGTATTTGCCGCCACTGCTGCCACCATTGTTAGCGGAGCAGTCGCTGAGAGGGCTGAGTTCGTTGCTTATCTTATTTACTCTGCATTAATTACAGGTAAATTAATAAAATAATATTAACTAATTGACGAGAAATGCATGCAGTATAATTACAAATTAACACTTTGCTGTGTTCCACAAAGATCAAGTTTTGGTTGGAATATATCATATTAATTTCTCTCTCTTATATACATCATATGTTATGCTTATAAATTGGCGCCCAATATATTCAGCAACACTTTATCAACCAGCTACATTTTTGTATAAGCGTGTAACTTATGAATATCCCACAGGTTACTAGTCTCTTTCCTTTGTCATTTCCTTCAAAACAGGTTTCGTATATCCTGTTGTTACTCACTGGGCCTGGTCAGACCACGGGTGGCTCACGAATGCATTGGCAGATGATGATATTACTTATCAAGACTTTGCAGGGAGTGGTGTTGTTCACATGGTTGGCGGAATGCTGGCTTTAACTGGAGCTGTAGCAGTAGGACCACGGATAGGGCGATTTGATGACAATGATCAAACTTTACGTGGTCACACTGTACCTGTACGTAATTTTTTGGCGTTTCTTATGCAATAAATATCTTTTTAGTTATCTAATTGCAACGATATTTTTTGCAATTATATGTGTTTTTTCTCAAATGTTCAACATGCAAAAATCGAGAGTGAAAAATGAGAGACAAAACAAATGTTCTGACGCTTTTATGATGCTATGAGCAAAATAACACTGTGGACAGCTTTTCACTACGAGACAGAAATATATTTTTTATTGCAGTATTTAAAGGAAATACCTTTGACGCCCCTGTAACACTATATCGGATTACTTTTCATACCGGGATAATTTCACCGGGTTAAACTAAGCCATTGCTCTTCCTGAAACCCGCCCTTTTTGTAATTTCGATCGTAAAAATAGGTACGCTAAAGAGTACATTTGCCTACTGTGTATGAACTTTAAACACATAATTGCTTTCACTACAGTCAAACTAAAGTGGAGGAATATTGCAATCAGTTTGGAAAGTTGCTGTTGAAACTATGTTTACTCTAATTTTCAATACATTTTACAAAAATTCGAGTTAATAATCTTGTACATTGCTGTAGATATACTTAAGTATTACAAATTAACTCTAAATTATAACATCAAACTTGTACGTTTTTATCCTCTCAAATACCCTCAAAATTGAATTACGTTTGTTATTTCTCCATAAGTTGTTCGGTAAAAAGTGCCTAGACAAATATATTTTGCTCGACTTATTTATACTATGCAATAAATAAAATAACATGCCAATGTCACCAGAAAAAGATGTTTTGCGATTTTGTACATTTATGATTTAAAATTTTTCATACAAATCTGATGTGTCGTTGTAACTAAGATTGTGTTCCAGAGAGGTACAGACAAGATTGCACATGGAGTTTACTTCAAATACGGAAATATACGACTATTGAAGACTTGAGGAACAAAATTAATTAACCTTTCATTTTGTAATAAATTTTAAAACTATGGCAGTATTAAGGGGAATAACCCAGCAAAATGATTGCAGTTATTCAAAGAGCTCCTTGGACATACATATTGCGAAATAGCATCCCGATAGTACTGTGTTTCAAAGAACATCTGGTTTGAATGCAATAACAAACAACGTTTTGATATAAAAACAAATGCTGCAAAGAGTAGATTATAATCCGAAGATTCGACCCTTTAAACCAATTATAATGTTATAATGCAAGCGATTTTCATTGAATGAATCCAATCAAAATAAACAAAGAATAGCTGCGAAATTTTGACCAGAACTGATCGGATGAGGAGATTTTTTCTTGATGAATCCAAACACGTATTCTTTAAATTATAGCTATTATTATATACGACATGTCATAGATTGATCTAATATTTACACTAATAAGACTTAGATAGTGCTCAAATTAAATTTACCTTCATACTGAAGAAAATGGTCCTAAAGACTTTGATCCCTTTATTTAAATTGATTTCATTTGTGCACGCTGTGCTATAAACTTAAGAATGCAAAATGAAGCACGTAGATTACCTACAGCGAAAATCGCAAGTAGCCGGCCTTGGCTTAATTTGGTGTTCAAGCCATTTATGGAATGAACATAACCCTACGAGATACGGATATTTCTGATAATTAGAGTCCTCCTATGCATATATAAAAATTGGTTTACATGATGACAATTGTGTCTTCTGTAAACAGTAGGCACAAAATTTTTTTTCGATTCGTCTCAAAATTATTCAAAAGCCTTGCACCGGGGTGTACCGGATTTGTTGGTTACTCTTGACTTTCCCGGTACAACACTTACTGAATTACAGTGGCGTAATGTAAACAATAGCCTAATCAGTTATGAAAATTGCGACGCTTCGACGTAATCCGGTGTAGTGCAAAAGTAGCGTAAACATGCGTTTACTATTAGAAGTAACAAGTTGGATGGAACTGTTGTGCAATGCATGCCATTTCGCGGGTTTATATACTTCCTCAGATTTTCTAATATTGGTATAATGCAGCCGTGTTTTAATTTGGCGAATGTCGTCATGGATTACCGAGATTTTCTTATAATTCTTAATTTTTCAGACATTAATTATTTACTTCCAAAAAACAAATTAAGTTCCCATTACATTGTTTAGATGGTTTCTCTTGGTGGATTTATCCTTTTCTTTGGCTTCTTGGCATTTAATGGTGGTTCTCAAGCGTCCATCTCTAAAGAAGGTGATGCAACCATTGTCGCCTTGGCTATTGTTAATACTATCTTGTCAGGTACGTACATTTAATAACAATTCATAAAAAATATTACGCCGCAGCTTCTTTGTAATCTCGTGTGTTGCTTTGAGAATGTCTTTGCAATAGAGATGAATATCACCGACTTCCATGTTCTATTCCCCCCCCCCCCCCACTTTCCCCTCCCCCCATGAATATGGAATGCACAAGATGCCATTTTTTTTGCATTTTGAAAATGTATCAAAATCAAGATCCGCTCAATCTTTATTGTTTTTCTTCTACACAACTGGTACTTTAGCTCCAAACCAATGACCCCTATTATCTATTTTAATTTAAATTTCTGTAATAAGAATGTTAATGTTACACATCATTGATAGGTGCCGGAGGCGCGATTATGGCAATGATTATCAAAAGAATAGCAACTGGAGTATTCCATGGACATTGGAGTTTATTGACTACCATTAATGGCGGCCTTGCAGGCATGGTATGAGTCTTTTACTTTGAACTTTGCCTTGTATTCTCATTTATCATAGTATTTCAAAGATGTGTTCTCACTATAAATCGTTTCCGTTAAAATCTCCTTTCAAAGTGTAATCTTCTCGGAACGAATATGAGTTACGATTTCAATGGTTTTTAACATTAAGCTGTTCTCCACGCTATGAAAAATTAGTTTCTCTTTCATTATAAATTTTGAGCAAACTACGTTGACTTCATGACTTCAAAACCCCTCTCCTTTCCATTCAATGGTAAATTGACATTATGGTCAACTGCAAAGAGTTGCCTGGTGCTTCCTCGCAACATTGAAACGGAGGAGAGAGGCTGATGAAGTCAGTGTCTTGAATAAGAATTGTCCTCGGTATATTAGACGTAACTGGGAAAATAGTTTGTCCAAGATTGCATCAGAAGTTTTAAATAAGGGCATCGTCTTTCCTGAAAATAGTTTCTTTACCTTTACAAAGTTAAGATTTACTGGAAGCCACCTACCTTCTCCGCAGGCATTTCTTTTATGGAGGCCAGTTGCCGGGCTGTGCGGGTCAGCACATACAGGTATTCGGGTCAACACATGCATGAGATCTGCTCTGAAATGTCGAGAAAAAACCCCTGCGGATCATGGTCGAGAGCGGGCAGATAGTTTTAGTAACCGGGCAATCCTAAAATATCTGTTCAAATATGACCCATCGGAACGTAAACAGTTTTTTGCGCTCGTGGTTCTTCTTCGACTAAGTTTAATCAATATTTTTGGCAGATGTTAAGAGGATCTCCCAAAATATTAGGCTTTTGTTTACTGTATAGTGTGCCACATTAGTTTGTCCGTCGCTAAGGTTCATCTGGGTATGTGCTCGACTTATATATGACACATATGAAAGGAAAGCAAATGAAATTCCTCAATTATTTATGATTTATAGCATAACTGAATTCAAATGATTTGTTAAAAGTTGAAGTAGTTGACATGATTTTATATCGTTATAAAGTTTTGGGATTTCTTTAAGGTTATTTTTTATTAAGGTGGCTATTTGTGCTGGCTGCAATGCGGTCCAACCCTGGGCTGGATTTGTCATCGGTATTATTGCTGGTCTTGTCTATATGGTATGGAGTTTTGTGATGGTTAAATTTAAAATTGATGACCCTCTTGATGCCGTTGCAGGTATGATATTTTTCAAAAGTTTTTAATGACATAGCATTAACCTAACACTGCGGTTGAGGTTGAAGTGCAGTGCGGTTGCGTTTAAACTACGGTGCGGCTTAAGTTTGAATGAGCGCAAAAGAAAACCGCACTTGAATAAACTATTATTTAGCGTTCATTTCCGATTTATAAATTAGCTTTTGATAGTGTAAAATGTCAAACATGCGAGTTATCGTCTCTGAGTAGCGTAGAGTAGGCTCAATCTACTGATTTTGATTAAGTATACATATGAATAAATGTTGGAATGTAAAACCTGTATCAGCATCATTGTGTCGAATTATTCACAATAACACCGTCACATACATGTAATACTACACCTGTTTAAAGAATATTGTAGCTATTCCGTGCTGACGCTATACTTGAGAAAGATGTGAATTTTATCATTTATGATACCAAGGGTTTTTTAAACAAAAATCTTATGCAAGTAGCCATGCTGTGCCGACTTGTCGTGTGCGAAATAGAAGTATACGGGCAGTTAGTAACTTGTTTGGGTTGCATTTGGACCCAGTCTCTCACATCACACATGCGATCATTGATATTCTTGCAAGAATCATACGACAATGTTACTAACGTCAGGATTACATTAAAAGGCGTGAGTATGGGCAGGATTATTCATGTTATACATCTTAGGGCACTGAAACGTTCGGACATTAGCAGGATCCCATCTTCATAAATACGATGTAGCCGCATTTAATGCTGTACTGCTAAACCTAAGTTAAACCACAACTCACCACCACCCAAATCCCGGTCCAGCTGGAGTGGTTCCGAGCATTCTTCATAGTATTCTTTAATTTGTACAGTTTGGACTGTTTATCATTAAGAGAAAAAACTGCCCTAATCCTGGGAAGCAATGACGTCACTAAGATGCATTTTTTGTCCATTGACTGAATCCAGCTCGTGGTAAAACTAGTTGTGTCTTTACAGGACGTCATTTTTGTGCAAATTCGTTCTCATGCATAGGTAGATATTTAAACGATCAAATACTCTCTAGAGCATTTTTTTTAAAAAACGAAATACTCTGCCTTCAAAAAAACTAATGTACTTTGTTTTCTCTTGCCATCACTATCAGGCATCGCATAGACGCAACATGTTCTCCACTTCTCCTGAAATCAAAATCATGCGTAAAGAGGAAAATAGACACAGGAAGATCTTGCATGTATAAGTGCTGTATTAAAGCAGCTTAAGTTATATAGTGCAATACCAGCAATAGTATGCATACATATATGCAATATATTCTGCCTCGAATTGTGAATCTAGTGTACGAATAATTGTACGTATGGAAACATGTTAAGTTATTGCATTTCAAAAACAGACATACCATTCTAAAATTTGTTTCATTTTAAAGTTCATTACGGATCAGGGTTCTGGGGAGTGATTGCTGTTACCTTGTTCAACAAAGATCACGGAGTGCTTTATGATTGGGACGAACTGGCTTTCAAAAGACTTGGTTGGAATTTACTTGGTGCAATAGTTATCTCGGCTTGGTCTCTATTCTGGGGATTAGTTATTTTCATGGGTTTTAAAGTATTCAACATCTTACGAGTACCTCGCGATATCGAAATAAAAGGTAAGTTTATAATATATGTCGATCAAATCCTAAACTACAATCAATAGCTCCTTCTTGTAAATATTCATATTTCAGTTTGAGAGGATAGAAAAGCTGTGCTATTGTTTTAGGCTTCGTATGAAATTTGGCATTTAAGCCGTTCCTTTCCCATGCAATTCCCAGCTAGCCAAAATAAAAACTTAAAAATAAATTCAAGGGTATAACGATATTTTCAAACTTGTCCAGGACTTGATGTTCCCAAGCATGGTGAGCCTGCTTATCCTTACTCGAGTTATGGTGATGGTTGGGGTGAGTCACTACCTACCGTAAATGGTATCGACAAAGGCATCGGCCTGACCAACCGTGGGGCTTATGTCGTCACTGTACCTCCAAAGTAACGCAAAACACGAGTCCTGGCAATGAAAACTTCTGTGGAGCCATATAATGCGCCCTATTTCATTTTAAAAATTTTATATACTAATAGTTTCTTTCAATTTTGCACCCGATGTTGAAGCCTTTGTACACGACTCTGTACAAGATACATACAATATTCACGATGGTGTATATAATCAAGTAAACATAATAGAAATCTTAAGGTGTCGTTGAATTTAGTTAACATCACGTTTCATCTTAATGACGACCAAGACCTCTCGCACATTGTATAACTATAAAACTGGTTTTGACCTGGCTAATACATTTTTCCGCAAACAGACTGATATTCTATCTAATTATATACAGCTTGTAGGGCAGCCGATCAAAAACAGCATTTGAAATAGCATGCAAATTGACATTTGGAATAAGAGCTCGAGATTTCGTTGCAGTGAAAGTTGGTATGGGTGAACTATCTATATTGTCGTGTAGTAATCGAGAGAGAGAAAATGTAATTTGTTTACTACTGTAGAATCAGAAATAAAAAAATCCAGCTATTATTTAAACAAAATGCCTCAAACTAATATTCATTTGAAACCAAATACACAAAGAAATTATTTTATTTTGCGAGGAATAGATAGCGAGTAGCGTTGACAATCAAATATCAACATTTGCAGTAGTGTACTAGTAAACAATTTTATATTCATCCTAATTAATCGAATAATATTAGTATAGTATGGCAAATGGTGTCATTTAATTAGCTTCTGTATTCGTCATCAATATTCGTACATACAGTAGATGGCAAATAGCGAGACAATTATCTTCTCAAAGATTTCTATTTAAAAAATTACTTAAAAATCATTTTTGCTGTTGAATATTTCATGTTAAATCTTTGATTCTACTAAACAATTAGATTACTTACTCTCGATTCCAGGTTTTGCTATCATCGCCTATAGTTTATTCAGGCTTTGCTATCATCGATTACCACCTCATAGAAATCTCGACCTCGTAATCCAATCATTAAGTGGCTTGAGATACTTTAAAACTTGCTTCGCGTGGAAATATTCGCTTTGGAAATGAATTTTACTAGGCCAAATAGGATGATTAGGTCATCGGTAATTGTAACATGATTAATAATAATCCAATTTCCATGTAGCTATAAGTATAATAATTACTAACTCGCATCAAAAACTTTGTCCAAGCAAGGAGAGTAGGCTTTCCTGAGGTTGTATTCGATTTGTGTTGTCTTGTCAGAGCAGGTTACCACAAGAATATTAATTGTATTACATCGTCTGTTTGTCTATCTGTTTGTCTTCTTTGGGTACAGTTTTTATCTACTGCATGTGCAGCTGCTAAATTAATGCCTTCATTTATTTGGCATTTCTGAACTTGACCACTAGCTTGTTTGCACTATATTTGCTTAAAGTGTTGTCGCACTGTCCTAGTGGGTTACACCCCCGTCAATGTGATTTTAAGAAATGATAACTTTAAATTACTTCTTAAACAAAGCACAGTGTTTTTATGCAATTAAAAACAAAAGTTTAATGCTTGATTTAACTAAATTGATTTATGTGCTTTACGACCATTGCTCAAAACTACATTTTTATCACGCAACACTGTTGTAACCTGACCGCGCGAAATATATCTACAAATGAATGACTGAAATACCCCAAACCTTTACACATGGAAATACAAAGCTTTTGCAATGCCTAAATAAATCCGACCGCCTTGCAGCCAGGCTTCGTTTTATCAAATATGAAAAGTTCAAGTATCATTTCTTTACTTCGTGAACAATAATGGGAAAGATAATTGACATTTTTGAGCAAGACACGAATTTAATTTACATTAAATGCCCTTTTCATTGATTTTTTTGATGTTGTCGATGGTTGTTTTGGAGGCAATACGTTTATAATCCTGAATTCAGAATCATTAATTTTTTAGTCAGTTGGGTGTTGGTTAGGACTTAATGGGAACTTTTTTTTTCTAACTGCGGTAGTGTGAAATAAGATTGACGCTCAATTTATTGTTACTTAAATTAGAAGATTATCTACGGGCACGAGTCGTGTTGGACTCACTCACCTCTATTGATTCTACTTTGCGGTCAAAACCTAAAATGCTCCACCAAGAAAAAGTTTCCCCAGCATTTTACTTAAAAATTTATTCTAAACAAATTATATCAAGAAATTTTAACAACCATAGGTTTTTTCAACGCGTTTTGTGGCGAAAATGGCGGAATTGCACGCATGGCGCACGAGAGTTAGAACTTGTGCCGTATCCAATTCCCGGCGTAACCATACGGAGCTTCTTTAACATTAACTCAGATGACAAACAATTGGAAGAAGGTATTTTGTTCTAAAACACCGTAACACAATTACAGGAAAAACTCAAGTTTCAACGTCAAAATATGCAATAAGTGCACAATATATTTGCAAAGTGTACAATATAAATATTCATATTCAGATTGCATGTAACGTTGTAATATAGCTACACTGTTAAATTAGCAATGCCAGGGAAAATCCCATTCTCGCACACAAGTGGAAAGGAAACTGTTATAAAAGCGAGATGAAGGTCTTTTACAAAGTAGAATATTTCCAGCTTTTCTAAAACTATATGAATGGAGGTATTTAGTAGGCAGTAAGTGACTCAGAAATATTACTTGAAGAACCAAAGTTGTTATCATAAAATCTTTCACACAAGAGCTCCCTACGATCGACGTGATTACAGTAGATAAGTTGAGTTCCTTTAGACCGTCTTTATATGATAAAGCGGGACAGATAATCTTTACTGACCGCTGTTTAATTTGTTCGATTTGGTCGCTGTGAAACACAGGTAGGGAACGATATTTTCCTATGTTAGAAAATGAATGACAAATAATAATTTTGTTAGATACAGGACTACAGTTCTTGCACATTATTAAACGAGGAATATCTATAGAGGTAGCGCTGTAAATAGTGTGTAACTTATGTTACATAATAATTCTCTGTGTAAACTGATTTCTGTTCATATAAAAAAATCACAAATTATTATTATTATTTCCAACAAATTACCAAAAAAAGGTACAAAAGGATACAAATTAAACTAACATTACATATGATAACAATAAAAGAACTATAGAGCTATTACACGGATGTGTTGATTATAATACTATTCTAGCAAGTCAAATGCTGCTAATATCTCAAAACAATACTTTGACAAGATTTTTATGATATTTTTGTCTTTCATGGCCAAAACGTAGAGAAAAAGGTCTTTTGTGTTGAATAGCATCAAAGATTTATTAATTTTATATAGGTTGAATCTAAAGGCGTTCTCTGGTTTAAATATTACTTATTAACAAGCTTTCGGCTGCCAGTCTGCAGCCTTCAACGGGTTATATTAAAATGGATATGAACAGACGCCTAAGGATACTATTACATATATACACGGTGTAAAATTACATGTAGAAGGGAAAAAAACCATCGCTAAGTTACGTCTATGTCAACTACAGAAATATCCGAAAGTAATTATTGTAACAAGAATCTGTATTGTTCTGGCAATGTTTGGCATTATTATCTGCATTGATGGTAATAGCAGTGTGCCATGATTCCAATGTTCCTCTGTGTCGAACATTTGCCCGGTCAATGACTTTGCAATTGGCAAAGTCGATTTTGCTTGGTCGTTATCCCACGCGTGTTTAGCTATGTTAGAGCCAACTTTGCATTTTTTAACGTTTCTAATATGTTCTTTCTTCCTTGTTTCTAATGATCTGCCCGTTTCTCCAATGTACTTCCATGAGCAATCAGCACAATTAATTTGATAAACAACGTACGTTCGTTTGTTTTTCTTCGGATGGTCGGTCTTTGGGTGACGGAAGCATTTGGTTGAGTGTCCGTAGAGGTTTTGAAATGACTTTGATGTCGTAATGTTTGAGAAGTCGACGTCGTTTGAGAGGTTCTGTTAAGCCTCTAATGTACGGTAGAACGGCATATTCTTTCATGCTTGGCTCTACGCTTTCAAAGAACACTCGAACTAATTCTTCTTGTGATGATGTTACGTCTAGTATCAACATTCGTTTCCTTTCAACCTCTCGTATAAAATTTCTTGGATAGCCATTTGTAACTAAGGCATCAATAACGTGCTTGCTTTCCGCTTGTTTTCCGTCGTTTGTGTTTGGTAATGTCGCTGCCCGATGTAACAGGGATAATGCTGTGCTGGCCTTATGATTTTTGTCATGATGTGAAGTGTAATCTAGATATTTGTCAGTGTGTGTTGGCATTCTGTAAACGTTAGTGATAAGAAATCCGTTGTCGCGTGTAACTAATGTGTCCAGAAAAGAAAGTTGTCCGTTATGTTCCTCTTCAACAGTAAATTTTATGTGAGGGTCAATAGAGTTGAGTAATCCATGGAAAGCGGTTAATGCATGTTTTTTGATGATAGAATATAAGACATCATCGACAAAGCGAAACCATGTTTTTGGCAGTATAACAGCTTGGGCGAGGGCTAGCTCCTCAATAACCTCTAAGCAAAGGTTTGCCACAATAGGGCTAACAGGACCGGGCAAATGTTCGACACAGAGGAGCATTGGAATCATGGCACACTGCTATTACCATCAATGCAGATAATAATGCCAAACATTTGCCAGAACAATACAGATTCTTGTTACAATAATTACTTTCGGATATTTCTGTAGTTGACATAGACGTAACTTAGCGATGGTTTTTTTCCCTTCTATATGTAATTTTACACCGTGTATATATGTAATAGTATCCTTAGGCATCTGTTCATATCCATTTTAATATAATCCGTTGAAGGCTGTAGACTGGCAGCCGATAGCTTGTTAATAAATAATATTTAAACCAGAGAACGCCTTTAGATTCATTATGTTTAATCCTGGTTACGCATCTAGCATTTTTAAATTTATATAGGTTATCTATAAATTTATTTCGTGTCCTAAACATTGTGTTGCTGAATGACATTAGGTAATGTTGTTCATTCCCAATCTCATTTAGCTCACAATGTTTACAGATTCGATCATTGTAAGAGATATTTTTATATCTCTCTGTTTCAACTGGAAGTTTATGTGCTGAAATTCTTAGTTTTGCTACAGCTTGTCAGTGTTTTACATTCTGCACTTATGAAAAATAATACTCGAAATTGAAGTTCACTTTGACTTTTCTATAAATAGTCTTGCCATTTTCTTTGTTTTGTTGTATCTGGTTTTTAAAGTGAGTAACAAATTCATTATATAATAATTCTTTTAAATAATGGCAAAAATTTGCTGGAGCATTGCGAGGGTTTGTAGCGGATTTCACGAGGTCATCGACATTGGTTTTACACATTTTAAGTACATTATAAGTGCTGGTTGAAAATTCATTCTCATACACACTTGGGCTGCTTCTCCTACTAGAGTTTCGTTAAAAGTTAAATCCATAATGTTCAGCCAATATTTTACAGCCAATATTCTGCCTAATTCAGCATAAGTAGCTACATTTGTAGATTTTGAGTGTACCCCAAGGATTCGTTTACAGAATTTCAAATGAAATTTCTCTATTTCATTGTTAACTTAAACATTTTGTTTTTAAACATTTTAAAAGTAGTTATCTTTCCTAACATGTATGGGCCCCAAACTTCGCTACAGTAAAGTAGTATTGGAATTACCATGTTTGAAAATAATTTTAACAGTAAATTAATTGGTACATTATCAAAATTAGAGAATTTTTTAAACCGACAATGATAAGAGTATAGTAGGAGGTTTTCGACCCTTTTTTTAAGGGGTGTGCAGGGATGTGCAGAGAGGTGTGCAGGGATGTGCAGAGGGGTGTGCAGGGATGTGCAGAGGGGTGTGCAAGCCTCCACAGGGTGCTGCACTAATTAGTATGCGAGAATGTCGCGCGCTGATTGGTCGAAAAGCGTACGTACACCCCGTGACGTACACACCGTGACGTACACACCGTGACGTACGCCATAGCCGTGCTCTGATTGGTTAAAACAGCGTACGTATGCCCCGTGACGTACGCTATAGTTACGCTCTGGTTGATTAAAACAGCGTACGTATGCCCCGTGACGTACGCTATAGTCGCGCTTTGTTTACATTGTCTGCATTCTTTCAACGATTGCGGGTTTCATATTTCCTATGTCGTGTTTGTGTTGTGTAATATAGTCTAGCTATTATGTGTTGCGTTATATGACCATGTATTTTGTCTGGTTATTTTGTAGCACAGTATTGTCGCACAGTATTGTTTACGATATCTTAGACAGACAGACAGACAGACAGACAGACAGACAGACAGACAGACAGACAGACAGACAGACAGACAGACAGACAGACAGACAGACAGACAGACAGACAGACAGACAGACAGACAGACAGACAGACAGACAGACAGACAGACAGACAGACAGACAGACAGACAGACAGACAGACAGACAGACAGACAGACAGACAGACAGACAGACAGACAGACAGACAGACAGACAGACAGACAGACAGACAGACAGACAGACAGACAGACAGACAGACAGACAGACAGACAGACAGACAGACAGACAGACAGACAGACAGACAGACAGACAGACAGACAGACAGACAGACAGACAGACAGACAGACAGACAGACAGACAGACAGACAGACAGACAGACAGACAGACAGACAGACAGACAGACAGACAGACAGACAGACAGACAGACAGACAGACAGACAGACAGACAGACAGACAGACAGACAGACAGACAGACAGACAGACAGACAGACAGACAGACAGACAGACAGACAGACAGACAGACAGACAGACAGACAGACAGACAGACAGACAGACAGACAGACAGACAGACAGACAGACAGACAGACAGACAGACAGACAGACAGACAGACAGACAGACAGACAGACAGACAGACAGACAGACAGATAGATAGTTTATTAAAAGCAGAATTACATAGCAGCCAGATAGCTGAATTGCGTAATTTGAATTTACAAACGTAAATAAGATTAATATTACATTAAATAAAGTTTAGAAACTTACAGATTAAAATATGCGTAACTAAAGTCTACAAATATTGAAATATATTAAATTTATAAGAACTTCTTTGCACACATCGCAGGGATAAAGGAGTGTTTAAATCTGTCCGTATGGATTTGTGGAAGATCATATTCATGACATTTATGAAGATGGCGGTTGGGACAATGGGTTGGTGGTAGAAGATAAGAGAGTTTATGCTAATTTGTTGAAATTCTTTCAAACTGATTATTGCAAAGATCTTGACGTCTCTTTTCTAAAGTACCTAAACCGAACTGAGCTAGATTAGCTTCGTAAGTGTGATTCGGGTTCATGATCGATAGTGCTCTTTTTTGGACCCTCTCAATTTCAGCACTAAGATACTGAGGCAGTGCATGGTGAAAAACTGGTGAACAGTATTCCAGGAAAGGTCTAATTGTAGCACAATAAAAGTTTTTAATGTCCATCAATGGGACACCTACCCGTTTAAGGAGGACAAGAGAATACAAACGCCTATTTGCCTTCTTAATGGTCTCAGTGACGTGATCGTTCCACAATAAGTTGTTGGAAATCGTAAGACCTAGTACATTTGCTTTGGACACAACCGGAATATGGACTCCATCAACCGTAATCGGATCAAAAACTTGCTTGTTCTTACTAATATCAACAATAAGTTCTTTGCATTTACCAGGATGAAGATTCATACGATTTTCGCGCGACCAGTTTTCGACCGATGTTACAGCAGTTTGGGCATTACTGAAGGCTCCTTTAGGTACTGTTTCGGCTATTGACGTGTCATCTACGTACTTCCAGATGGGAACGTTTGGAGCTTTGAGGTCATTAATCATCAACAAGAAGAGCCAAGGTCCCAGTTTAGTTCCTTGGGGATCTCCGGAGGGGACAGACCCCCAATCAGAGAAGCAACATCTGGAAAGCTTTACGCGCTGGTTTCGGTCTGTAAGAAAGTCAGTGACCCAATTTTTGACCCAGCAGGGGATATCCAAACTTGATAGTTTTTGAACAAGAAGGTAATGATCTATCAGATAAAATGCCTTCCTATAATCGAAAAGGACAAGTCTGACAGCAGCAGATGTTCCATCTGTTTCTCGCGACAGGTAATGTAGGATTGAGATAAGGGCTTGCTCAGTGGAAGATTTAGGTATTGCACCAAATTAATTGGTCAGGATCAATCACTTTCAAGACAGCTGGACCAATATGGAATTTAACCACGAAATCCTCAGCAATTTTGGAGATAGAGGGAGTTAAAGATATTGGACGTAACTGGTTTTTGATGTCATTAACTGGTTTCTTTTTTGGGACTGGAATTACATCAGCATTCTTCCAACGTGTCGGCAAGCGCTGCTCTGCAAAACTGCGGTTTAGGACAGAGGTGATTGGGTAAGAAAGGATGTCAGCATATTCCTTTAAAAGCCAATTTCGGATTCCATCTGAACCGGTAGCCTTGTTACATGTAAGACGTCGCAATTCATTCAAAACGAAAGGTTCGGTCACGAACACTGATGGTACTTCATTAGTTACAGGGGGACACTCTAAAGGTCTGAACGGTTGCATAGGCTCCAAAAAAACTTCATTGATCTTATTTGCAATAACCTGTGTTGACAAGTCTACGAAATCCTGAATGTTCAATTGGGAAGTTAAATCCTGAGATCCAGATTGTGAACTCATACCTGAAATTCGTTTAACTGCGCCACACCACTGACTAGGATTGACTTGTTTTATTTGACTGACCTTAGAAGTGAAGAATTTTTTTCGCAGAATCTTCCGTTCGCGATTGATTAAATTTCGAAGCTTACGAAAGCGGACGATATCACCAGAAATAAAAGCATTTTGACGGTGACGTATCAGTTCCTTAAAATTTGGGGTGATCCACGGACAGTCGTTCACATGGACTTTTACACGCTCAATTGGCATTATGTGGTTCAAACCGTTGATAATAAGGTTTGTCAACAGATCCAGCTTGTCTTCACAACTTTCAAGTGAATGAAAGACAGAGCAATTGATTGAATTAAGGTAGCGTCCTAGTTCACGTTTTCTGCTGATTCGTGTGTCCCGTTTAGTTATCACTTTTCTGCTTGGACCTTCTTGACGAGGTCTGACCTTTGGGTGCAACAGGACAACGTTATGGTCAGACAGGCCAAACGGGGGTAAGATTTCCACACCATTCTTGTTGTACATTTGATGTAGATTTGTCAGAACTAGATCTAAAATCCGATCTCCTCTAGTTGGGGAACGAACAAGTTGTTTCATTTTGAATTGGGTCAATAGTCGACTAACATTCAAACGATTAAAGTCTCCGGCAAGGAGGATACCACAACCAGGATACTGGCTTTCAATGGTAGTAAGAGTGGTTGACAAACAGGTTAGCATTTCGTTATCATCAGCGTTGGGAGGGTGATATATTCTTCCAATAATTATGCAAGGGACCCCACGAGGACCCCACTTTTTCTTCCTCTAATTCCAAACGCATTCGAGTTACCTCGTTTACTAAATCATCAGCCCCTGTTAGTAGGTCATTTTGTGTGCTAACCAAGGATTGCAAAGAGTCAAATCTGCTCTGCAGGATTTCTAGATCCATATTAAACTTCCCCATACTCGTGCGGAGTTCCGTTTGATCATGAACATTTTCTCTTGGCTCGGTTGATATAGACATAGCTACGCATAGGTTAATCAAGAAATCCAATGCTCACCAATTTTTCCTTTAAACTTTAAGCTATTTAGCTTCCCGGGGTACCATGTTGCGGTAAAATCAGATACGCTGCTGTCGAATCTTTTAGCACTGCCGCCAGGCAACCACCATTTGCCACGTTGAACAAAGATCGATTCAATGGCTTTCCTTAACAGTTCAAAGCTGTTCCCCCAAGATAGTCGCTTTCGGTCGTAGGCAAGATTACCAACAATAAAATGTTCACAAATTAAGTCTACGTCCCAATCAATCGTAGAATCTTTATCACATTGAGCAGAGCCATTTTGCACACAACCTTCCGCCATTTTGTACATGAATATGGATAATGAACTTCTTCAATGGTTGTGCCCAAAACAGTGACTGATAATGAATATGTTTATATGAATATGTTTTTCAGAATATGTTTAGTACCGTAGTACAAAATTTAAAGAAAGAAATACAGGGGATATTTTGTGAGTAAGGAGAATTTTATTTCGTCATAGAAGTATATACAACATTAGTAAGGTTTCTGTCTAACATTTCTAAGGTAATATCGTCCCAGTGTTTTTGGAGTTTGCTTATGTGCTGGTGGCATTTGTACATCAGCCTGCTCCAATTGTTCATCGCCAGAATCACCTTTGTCTGCGACTGATTCGTCATCGCTCACATCTGGAGAATTATTCACGGTATTTGTGTCGTAAGTGTACCAGTGTTTTATTGGATGCTCAATTGTGCGTGGTGGTGTTACATAGTAAGGCATAGGTGAATGCCCTTCGTGTTCTTCCTCTCCCACGTCTATATTCGAATGCTCTGCTTCGCTCTCACTAGACTGTGCTGCGACCTCTGGATCACTGTCTTCGTCATCGACCTGTACTATATCATCTTCATCACTATACTCCACGTCAGTGCGTAGTTGAGAAGACTGTGGTTTGTTCTTGGCCTCCTCAATACTCTTTGTGGCTTTTTTTATGAAATCGGTCAGCTTGTCTTCAAGACTTCAAAATTTACTTTGTAACTGATTTTTAAATGTTTGAAATCTATGATATTCATTAGAATAGAGCGTACTTTTCTCATCAGGGGTCATAGACGTGCGTTTAAGATATTTTCCATTTCCTGTTCCGTATTGTACATGGCATTAAGTATAGGAGGTTGTCGATACGATTGCTTTCTCATATATCCACTAAGTTGCTGTTGTAAACCATCTCTCTCCCCAGGCAATACATTTGTTTTTAGGCGGTGATGATCATGGGTAGTCGGTTTAAGGTCAAGCATAAGATATCCGTGAGGGTGACTTGTAGCTTTTTCATACGCATGCATGAACTCGGGAACCCGACCTGGGTTGATTTGTCTTGCCAGGGTTAATACTTGCTGCTTGTCGCGAGGAGACTTGAAGAGTACAATATAGCTGATGTTTCTTGTTTCCGTTCCTTGATGAAATATATTTTAGACAATGTAGATAACTGATAGGTTTCTGTGATAGCTCCCTTTGATAAATAAGTTGGCTATGCGTTTGTCGCCTCCTGACTGTGCCATAAGATCGTCAAGAACGATTAGGTTACGTTTATTAACATCAAGAAAATCACGAGAGTCAATTTCCGAGGGTATGCCTTAGTAAAATTCAATACCCGGTATAGTGTGGATCATTTCTAAATACATGGGTTGCCATTGTCCATAGCACCAGATAATACGTTGAGGAGGCGGCCGTATAGTTTGTTGAGCATTCTCCAAAAGTGTTTTTACCCATAGCGTCTTGCCACTTTGCGTACAGCCCGCAACAATACATGTAAAAGGGTGGTGAAGTGTCTCTGGTCCGCTGACTAAAGGGTTGGGTTTAGTAAATGGGTCTTGGCTGTGCACATTTCTTTCATGACGTTGCATATTAAATAAAGTCGAGAATTGCTTTCCACAGGTATCACAAACATAGACCGACTTGGGAGGAGGAGGAGGAGGAGGAGGAGGAGGAGGAGGAGGAGGAGGAGGAGGAGGAGGAGGAGGAGGAGGAGGAGGAGGAGGAGGAGGAGGAGGAGGAGGAGGAGGAGGAGGAGGAGGAGGAGGAGGAGGAGGAGGAGGAGGAGGAGGAGGAGGAGGAGGAGGAGGAGGAGGAGGAGGAGGAGGAGGAGGAGGAGGAGGAGGAGGAGGAGGAGGAGGAGGAGGAGGAGGAGGAGGAGGAGGAGGAGGAGGAGGAGGAGGAGGAGGAGGAGGAGGAGGAGGAGGAGGAGGAGGAGGAGGAGGAGGAGGAGGAGGAGGAGGAGGAGGAGGAGGAGGAGGAGGAGGAGGAGGAGGAGGAGGAGGAGGAGGAGGAGGAGGAGGAGGAGGAGGAGGAGGAGGAGGAGGAGGAGGAGGAGGAGGAGGAGGAGGAGGAGGAGGAGGAGGAGGAATATAGAAGAATGGGAAGATCACTATTTGAAAAAAATATCCACGTGGATAAATACGACAAGTTATAGAAATTTCGTATCAGGGGCCTGGAGGCGGCAGTGTTACCTTGGCAACAAAATTAGAAACGTTTTTTGATGCGTCTTGTCATGTAGTATCCATGTGCAAAATTTTGTTGAGTTGGACTGAATAATAAATGAGCTATGCTCGTCTATGTATTTATTAAACCTACTTACCCAACTAGTGACGTCACAACTTTTGTTGAATCAGCAGTTTATATTTTGCACATTTTCGCGAATAACTTTGGAACTAAAAGATATAGTCTATTGCAGTAAACGGCCAATCAGCTTACTTTTTCCTGCACTTTCGCATGAAACAATCAAATCGTATGGCAAATTTATTGCCAATGTCCTTTAATTTCAACAAATGTCGTTCTCACATCAAGACCACGATAGTCCGTCTGAGGTGGGGCAAGTTTTTGAGCAGTTCAAGAGCTATATCGGCACGAGACTGAGAGTCTTTGTTTGGACCCTTACAATCGTCTAGCCTGCAACAAGCAGAGGACAAGGAAGGCATTCGAGCGTCGCATAGCAAACTACAGCGAAAGGCTGAGGCTTCAAAATTTAAGTACAAAGCGAACGCTAAACAGTTTCTCCACAACGCTGAAGTTGCAGATCTATATAGTTGATCAAGTGATAGAACAGCTGCAGAAAGAAAACCCCAATCATGTGCAAGCACTTAAGTTTGCTATAGTCGAGCCCTCGCGTCAATACAAAAGCGACAGAAGCTAATTAAAATAGCCAACAAGAGTGAAGCGGGGTGGCCTGTTGTGGACGAGTACGAAAGCGATGAGTTGGCTGACGACTCGGAAGATGATAAGAAAATTCGTAGAGCTCAAGATAAAGCATTTCGTGAAAGGACACAGTTGCTGCTGTCGAGGAGCAAAAGATAGCGAACAAGCTCACAAAACACTGGCAGACCCGACAATCGGCAGGTTTTTCGAGGTAATGCTTCTATCGCTTGCTGTCTGTATGTGGTTCAAGGCTTGTTTGCCAATACAAGCCTAGCCTATAATATAATAATGTGTCATTATTGTGTTATAGTTGGGCGGCAGGAATGGCAGATTAATAGGAATGTCATGTCCAGTTAAAAAATGGTCATATCCAGTCAAACTCTTGATATTCTAGCAACCAACGAGAACCGTTTAGACAGCACAATCGCTGACAAGGATATTTCAATAATAGGATACAATGTAGTGCGTAAGGATAGAAATAAACACGGGGGAGACGTTCTGCTGTACGTAAAGGAGACATGGAATTTTTTGACCAAACCAATAATTCACGATGTTGACCTTGAAATATTAACTATGGAGATAATAGGTAAATATGTGAAACCATTTTTGATTACTACCTGGTATAGACCAAAAGCAAGTGAATTAAATATTCCAGATACATTTTAAACTTATCTCCAGTCGCTAGAAATGGAGGAAAAAGAATCCATAGTACTGGGTGATTTCAATTGCAATGTCTTGGAGATAAATAAAACTCCGCATATATCAAAACTATCTTCTCTATATATGATGAATATCAGATTGAGTATACTCAGCTTGTTAAACAACCTACACGTTTAACAAGCAGTACTCAAACTTTAATTGATTACCTTGTTGCAACAGCGTCTTATCGCATACAGAGCAGTGGAGTATGTCACGTTTCTATCAGTGACCATTGCTTGATATATGCAGTGCGTCGTATGATAATACCACGCAAGCGACCTAGGATTATTGAGACCCGTAATTATAAAAACTTTGACCTGAATGCTTTTGCAGAAGACTTAAAAGAAATACCAGGTGATCTATTGAACAGATTTCATGATCCTAATGAAATGTGGCGAATGTGGAAGGCTTTTTTTAATGCAGTTTTGAATGGCTATGCACCAATTAGAACTAAAAGAAACTGTGATGCCCCGTCGATTACATCCGATATTAGAAGCATGATGTTTCGTAGGGATTACCTTAAAAATCATGCAGCTAGAAATCGCTCTGAAGCAAACTGGATTGAATACTGTAAACTGAGAAACAAGGTTAACAATAAGCTAAAAACATGCAAAAGAGTTTATTTTGTTCAAAACCTTGAGGCGAGTAAAGGCAACACCAAGAAAACGTGGAAATTACTAAATAACCTTTTGAATAAACCTATCAAAGGGACTAATGTAAATATTTTAAAAAAGGAATCGGCTATTATAAGCGATAAGAAGCTTATAGCTGAAAATTTCAATGAGCATTTTATTGAATTGGGCCGGACCTCACCCGTGAGATTCCGAGTACAACTTTAAATCTTTGCACTTATGTGAATCTAAGTACAAGTAAATTCAATTTTAAGCATATTAGTGGTGGTCAGGTTGTCGCTGCCATAAGGGATATCCCCTCTAAAAAGCATCTGGTTTAGATAAAATACCATGCAACGTGATCAAGGGGGTTGCAGGTATTATATCCGAGCCCCTTTCAATTATTTTTAACAAATCTTTGATAAGTGGTATTTTTCCCGATGACCTAAAAAGTGCAAGGGTAGCCCCAATTTTCAAGAGTATGAATAGCACTCCTCGTATGAATACATACGGCATAAATATCTTATAAATTAAACTAAAACCATGGTTCGCACTGTATTTCACGACGCAGAGTATTTTGTTTTTGAAAAACATAATGCTAAAGAGAGTATTTGATCGTCTAAATATCAACCTATGCATGAGAACGAATTTGCACAAAAATGATGTCATATAAAGACACTAGTTTTACCACGAGTTGGATTCAGTCAATGGACAACAAATGCATCCTAGCGACGTCATTGCATCCCAGAAATAGGGCAGTTTTTTCGCTTAACAACGAACAGTCCAAACTGTACAAATGAAAGGATGCTAGGAATGCTGGGGAACCGCTCCAGCTGGACCGTGATTAAGGTGGCGGTGAACGGTGGTTTAACGTAGGTTCAGCAGTACAGCATTAAATGTGGCTACATCGTCTTTATGAAGATAAGATCCTGCTAATCATGGCCAGAAATTTAAGACATTGGCACTGGACATGACGTGATTGTTTGAACAAATATGGCTGCCACAATTAGCATTAAAACATGGGAGTTAATGAAAAATTTGCAAAATACAACCGCAATACCGTACTAAAAGCATTTGCCGAGTTCGAATAATCTTTGCAAGGGCTTCGTTATTGCATTGCCGTACTTTTTTTCATTAATTCGTACGTGGAACTGGTTACATTTTAAACAACTATTTTCCGTTCATTCCCTTAATAGTTCTCTTCATTATCTGCCATTTTCGCGCAATAGCTATACTTTAGTGTCACCAGTTGGATCCCATCTGTTCTTGGGGCAGTTTGCCGGGTTCGTTTGGCAATTAATATATGTTCGACCACTTCCACAAAAATTTTCAAAGCTGTTTGTTTAGTCCAACAGATGACATTTTCGTGATTAATAACACGAAATTCTTAACTCGTTGCTGTAACAATTACAGCATAAATGTTTATGTTCAACCAAATTTCCACCGAATGAAATCCAATTTTTATAAAGATGTATTCCAGTAGGTTCTCCATGTTTGATATCAAAATATAGCTTAGAAACCAGCTTCCTTTGTTAGCATTTTTGCGAACTAACGCTGCCCTCACAATAGCTAGCGCACGGGCGCAATGTCTTAAATTTCTGGCCATGGTCCGAACGTTTCAGTGCCCTAAGACGTATAAGATGAATAATCCTGCCTATCTTCACGCATTTTAATGTACTGTAATTCTCTCGTTAATAACATTGTCGTATGATTCTTGCCTTGGGCAAGAATATCAATGATCACCATGTGTGATTTGAGAGACTGGGTCCTACTGCAACCCAAACAAGTTAACTGCCCGTATACTTTCATTTCGCACACGACAAGTCGGCACAACATGGCTATTTGCATAAGATTTTGATTTAAAAAGCTCTTGATATAATAGATGATAAAAGTCACCTTTTTCTCAAGTATAGCGTCAGCACGGAATAGCTACAATATTCTTTAAACAGGTGCAGTATTACACGTATGTGACGGTTTATTTCGAATAATTCGACACAATGATGTTGATACAGGTTTTACATTCCAGCATTTATTCATATGTACTAAAAGAACAATAGATTGAGCCTACTCTACGCTACTGAAAGACTACAACTCGCGTGTTTGACCTTTTTCAGAATCAAAAGCTATTTTATAAGTCGGAAATGAACGCTAAATGATAGTTTATTCAACTGCAGTTTTCTTTTGCGCTCATTCAAACTTAAGCCGCAGCGCAATTTAACCGCAACCGCACTGCACTTCAACCTCAACCGCAGTGTTAGGTTAATGCTATGTCATTAAAAACTTTTAAATAGTTAAACTTTTAAACAAAAAATAGCCATACCTGCAACGGCATCAAGCTAGAGGATCATCAATTTTAAATTTAACGATCACGAAACTCCATACCATAAAGATAAGACCAGCAATAAGACCGATGACAAATCCAGCCCAGGCTAAGACCACATTGAAAGCAGCACAAATAGCCACCTTAATAAAAAATAACCTTTAAGAAATCACAAAACGTTATAATGATATCAAATCATGTTAGATTTACAGGTAAAAATCTTTCAGCATTTTACGTTTAAGATCACCCCCATCAGTACTTCTTTTAAAATAAAGACCTAAATAATGAGGTATTTTTAAAAAGTCAACTACCTCGACTTTCAACAAATCATTTGAATTTAGTTATATTATAAATCATAAATAATTGCAGAATTTAAATTGCTTTCATTTCATATGTGTCATATATAAGTCGAGCACATACCCAGATGCACCTTAACGACGGACAAATTAATGGAGCACACTATACTGTAAACAAAATGCTTAATATTTTGGGAGATCCTCTTAGCATCTGGCAAAATATTGATTAAACAAAGTCGAAAAAGGACCACGAGTGCAAAAAACTGTTTCAAGTTCCGATCGATCATATTCGAACAGCTATTTTAGGATTGCTCGGTTACTAAATCTGCCCGTTCTCGACCATGATTCCGCAGGGGTTTACTCTCGACATTTCAGAGCAGATTTAACGCATGTGTTGACCCGAATGCTTGCATATGTTGACCGGACACAGCCCAGCAACTGCATGGCCTCCATAAACGAAACGCCTGCGGAGAAGGTAGGTTGCGTCCAGTAAATTTTAACTTTGTAAAGGTTAAGAAACTTTTTTCAGGAAAGACGATGCCCTGATTTAAAACTTCTGATGCAATCTTGGACAAACTATTTACACAGTTACGTCTAATATACCGAGGACAATTCTTATTCGTGACACTGACTTCATCAGCCTCTCTTCCCCGTTTCAATGTTGCGAGGAAGCACCAGGCAACTCTTTGCAATTGACCTAAATGTTAATTCACCATTGAATGGAACGGAGAGGGATTTTGAAGGCATGAATGTAGCTTTACTCAAAATTTATAGTGGAAGAGAAACGAATTTTTTATAGCGTGGAGAACAGTTTAATGTTAAAAACATCGAGATCGTAACTTATATTGGCTCCGAGAATATTACACTTTAAAAGGAAATTTTAACGGAAACGAGTTATAGCGCGAATACATCTTTGAAATACCATGAAAAATGAAAATACTTGGCAAAGTTCAAAGTGAAAGACTCCGGCACCTATCAATCATGTGTAACATTTAAATTCTTATTACAAAAATTTAAATTAAAATAGATAAAGGGGGTCATTTGTTTGGAGCTAAAATATCGAGCTGTGTATAAGAAAAACAATAAAGATAGAGCGGATCTTAATTTTGATAGATTTTTAAAATGTAAACAAGACGCCTGCTAAGGCGTTCACTCAGCCTGCTGAAACGAAAATGGCCACATTACCAGCCAGGGTTGTAACTAGAGAGTTCATTGGGGGTGGGGTATATTCACTTATTTCTATTCTGCCCAACTAATTCCTTTTTAAATCAGTTATTATTAGGGTACGTTCCAAGGCATCTTACCAGTAAGACATTGCTAGCACATCTTATGTAATCACTAAGATAACCAAAAATCAATGTCTATGTGGCACTCTGTTCAGAGTCCAAGTAGGATTGCATTTTTTAGATTTTAATTTAAATTAAAGACTTTCATAGTACATATGTTAAGCAAGATTCTTTTGTCATAATACCACCAACATATAACTGTTTTATTTTGCAAGTAAAGGAAATTTTACTAAAAGTGTATACAATACATCAATATATTAACCTGAGCATCATTTAAATCTATTCTGTAGCACACTGCCTGAAGTCTCCACGATATAATTTGTTGGGAACTTTATTTAGACTAACATATGTATTTCTGGAATTGGAATGTAAAATGTCTCTTACCTTTTATAATTATAGGAGATCCCACAAGCAAATAAATCATTTTGCACGAAGTATTAGCATCTCAATATAGGTAGAAATAGAAAACCAAGGAAAGAAATCACAACGTGTTTAGAATTAGGAACACACTTCCTAGACTCACTCCTTAATCATGGAATGACAGAGTCTATCAAAATTTGCCGTTTTAAATTATTTCTGGAACAATGTTTTGATAAAGAACCTTCCTGTCCCTTTTTGTTAACTATTACACGTTAAAAATTGTGTTTTGTATAGAGATATTTCAGTAGAATTTGCGCTTGATTCTTGTGTAGAAATTTCCTTAAAAGTAGCAACGCAACAGAAAATGACAGAAGCACGCTCTCAAAACTTCACCGCGATACATCGCTTCTCGCTAAAGTTTCGCGGAGGAATTAGTCGTTTTAAAACATTTTGCATGAGAATCTTTGCACGTAAAACCTTCTTGCGGTTTAGATGTTCTAGCATACATGTTAAAATGCGTGTTTTGTTGACATGTTCCGCTAGAAATTGAGTTTAAACCAGTGAACTCAAAAAAGACTGGAACGATAACTTGGCCGCCATCTTTGAAGCCAAATTGAAGGCCGCCATGAAGGCCAAGCCACCAAAATATGACCTATTTTCAAAAGCTCTTTTCGACCCTTTAACTTCGTGTTTTAGAGCCAGTTAGGTGCTAAATATTTTTTAGATAGATTGAAATTTCATGTACTTCAACTTTCTACGACGTGGAGAAAGATTTTAAAATATTTTTTGGCTGCTAAATATGAAAAACAGTTTCGGCGAAAATTTTGTCACGAAATATCTTTTTTAAACAACTGAAACCTTTCGAGTTTTAACACTTACATGGAAGAGGCTGCCAAGAACTATCCGCAACCGAAGTTTAAAGCTTTAAAACTAATGCTATCTGACGAAAAATATAAGTTTTATACGTATTTTTAAATCAACCATACAAATACACCACTTTGAAAACCTCGATTTACTCACGTTTTAGAAGGGCTACAGCAAAGACTAAAAGCTCAAAATAAACAACGATACCTGTACTTTAGCACAAGATAAGTTTTGGAAGTGTTGAAATGTTTTAAAGCAATATATTCTTGAGTTGAAGAGCGTAGCTGGCTTCGTAGTTTGCTTCGGCACGTTGAAACTTTCGTCATTTTCCAGAGTAAAAGACTGATAGCCTTCAATTTTTTCCGTAACTAAGTGTAGAGCAGTCAGGACTATCCAGAAAACCAGGATCGAATCTTTAAAATTGAAGTCTTGTGATGAAAATTCTCATTTTTCATGTATATTTTCGCCCAAAAACAAACTTTTCACTCCTCGTAACTTTCCCCAGTCCTTTCGAACAAGCCATTTTCCCCGCGCGGTTCCCGCCTTTTGCTTCAAATTTGGCTTCATCCGATCATATAACGAAAACATAGGAGTTATCGTTCCAGCTGTATTAGAGTTCACTGGTTTAAACACCGTGTTTAGGTCGGCTCACGCAGCTTGTGCCCAGCGGTATCACCCATGCATGAGCGCTGCGCCAACTTGCGCACCGAAAAAAAATAGAAATAAAAAAACAGAAACGAGGCGGTTTAAAACTCCGCCTCGCCTACGGCAGGCGGAGTAAAAATAGACATCTTGTGTATTCCATATTGATGGAGGGAGGGGGGGGGGAATAGAGTATGGAAGTCGGTGATATTCATCTCTATTGCAAAGACATTCTCAAACCAACACAAGAGATTACAAAGAATTTGCGGTGTAATATTTTTTATGAATTGCTATTAAACGTACGTACCTGACAAGATAGTATTAACAATAGCCAAGGCGACAACGGCTGCATTACCTTCGTTAGAGATGGATCCTTGAAAACCACCATTAAATGCGAAGAGGCCAAAGAAAAGGATAAATCCACCAAAAGAAACCATCTAAACAATGTAATGGGCACTTAATT
Organism: Muricea muricata; assembly: GCA_963855995.1. NCBI lineage: Eukaryota > Metazoa > Cnidaria > Anthozoa > Malacalcyonacea > Plexauridae > Muricea > Muricea muricata. Next base: position 1,046,645 of record OY979716.1, read on the forward strand.
TGTTTTTTTGGAAGTAAATGTGTTAAAAATTAAGAATTATAGGAAAATCTCGATAATCTATGACGACATTGGCTAAATTAAAACACGGCTACATTATACCAATATTAGAACGTCTGAAGAAGTATATATACCCGCGGAATAGCAAGCCTTGCACAACAGTTCCATCCAACTTGTTAGTTCTATTAGTAAACGCATGTTTACGTTACTAAAGCCCTTTTGCACTACACCGGATCACATCGAAGCGTCGCAATTTTCATACCTGATTAGGCTATTGTTTACATTACGCCACTGTAATACGGTAAGTGTTGTACCGGGAAAGTCAAGAGTAATCAACAAATCCGGTACACCCCAGTGCCAGGCTTTTGAATAATTTTGAGACAAAAAAAGATTTTGTGCCTACTGTCTGCAGTAGACACAATTGTCATCATGTAAACCAATTTTGATATATGTATAGGAGGATTATAATAATTATCGGAAATTTCCGTATCCCGTAGGGTTACGTTTATTCCCATAAATGGCTTGAACATCAAATTTAGTCAAGGCCGGCTACTTGCGATTATCCCTGTAGGTAACCTACGTGCTTCATTTTGCATTGTTAAGTTTATAGCTCAGCATGCACAAGTGAAATCAATTTAAATAAAGGGATCAAAGTTTGTGGGTCTATTTTCTTCAGTATGAAGGGAAATTTAATTTGAGCACTACGTAAGTCTTATCAGTGTAAATATTAGATCAATCTATAAGACGTCGTATATAAGTAGAATAGTCACAGCTATAGTACGCCTCGTCAGCATTTTTTACGGAGCTCTTACCCCTGTGAATTAGTTCCCTGGTCATCCGTGTGAGACAGGTGCGCGCGCATGTTGACCGGAAATACGTGTAAAACTAGAAAAAAACTTGTCTAACTGGTTTTGAATGCAATACTATAAAAAAGCGGCCGTCGGCGAACGAGATAATCAGAATTATGGAGTGTCTACATGGAAAGCCGGCGTCCTCTTCCAAAACCGAAAATGGTTTATTTTTTTATTGTGGGCAAAAGCCTAGCTGTAATTTCTTTTGCCCCCAGAATGATTGCAGTTATTTTGAAAATGCTATTGCAATGTGGAGAAATTCGGGCTCGTTACAGCCAAGATGCCACGGTCACAAGAAGCTAACTAAAATGTTAGTCGTGAAAGATATTTTTAAACCTAGTTTTAACCGGCCATTCTTCGTTTGCTCGGATAAAGAAAAGCCGTGCTCGTTTTGGCAATGGGGTGATGTTATTAGGCCCCTATGTTATCATGGTGAGCAATGTTCAACGAGAAAGGTCAAGAAAGAGGGCACTAATTATGGTCGTTTGTTTTATACTTGTTCGAAAGGTAAAGACGAATCGTGCGGCTATTTTGAGTGGAGAGATAAAAAAGAAGACGAAGACCCGTTCGAGCCATTTTCCACTGTGTATTTTAGCAACCCTCCTTCGTACGGGTATACGGTTAAGGAGACTGGCGAAAATTTCACAAGCTGTCATGAGAATCGCATCGAAGCTTGCAAGGAGTACTTGTCCCTTAAAACAAAGAAAAAGAACTTGTAAAACAGGTTATGCTAATTATGTCTAGACTATTAAGAAACATTTGGTACAAACTGCGCCATTATTACTTTAGCTGTTCAAGTGAAAAGTCGTGTTTAAAATGTCAGCTCGTGAACGTTTATCCAACTTGACTCTATCTACTGACATTGGTAATGAAGAAAGGTTTTTAAGCCACCGTCAGAAAATAATTGAAGAGAGAATGATAAAGTGCTATGCGGAAGAAATTGCCTCAGTCATTAACCAACTGGTTGTCGAAAATTGCAACGGCTGCATCATTGATCATCCATCACAAAGACAGCATCCTTGTCTTATGATGGAAAGTGATGAAAGATTGTCAATGTACTTTGATGATGCGTTATCAAAAATATCTGAAGCAAGAGTTATGGAGAACTTTATGAACAGTTTAAACGATATCAAACCAAGGGTGAATGGACTAGAGTTACTGAAGTACACTTGTTATGATTGGCGATCAGTGTTCTGTGCAAACGAGAGACGGTTGCTTAAAAAAGAGACTCTTGAACAATTGTAACATTATATTTTCTTGAATAAAGCTTTTCATTGCAATGTCTATCTTTGTTGTTAATTTATTATGACGTATATCAATAAACATGTTTGTTCATATTCATACATTTGAAAAAACTGGTTTGTCTGGTTTACATGACTTAAAAGAGACGAGATCATCATGATCACGTTAGTCTATTTAGTAAGTGTGCTTGTGAACAGTTGGTCTAAAGAACGTGAAGAGAATTATGGCACACCTGTTTAAACAAATGTATGAGTGTGAAATTGACTTTGATGCCTTGACTGTTGAGAAACTGATAGATTTTGTGTTCACGGAGATGGTCTATCGTAAGATACATCAATTGGAAGAAGAAGCTGCGCGGGCCAAACAAGATGAGGATTACGGTAGACCGTGGACACGGTTTCGAAAGCGCATTGAGGCCCTCGATGATGAAGAACGCTGGATATACTATGCTGAGCGAGCTCTTGATCTGCTAGACCATGATGTTATGTGGAAAGGTGTCGTTGAAGCTTGCAAGATTTTGAAGTATCCTGAACCGTCAGCGATCCATAGAGATTACTTCGAGGCACTATTCGATATGACATGTTTCGCTTGGTTTCAGAGGTATTCTGAACTCGAGAGAACAACATTTATCAACAATCTAATTGACTATGTCCTATACGTGTGTAAATTAAAATATAACTACACAGTGTAATCTACCAAAGAAATAAATGATTTTAAAACGTACTGTTTTGTTGTTTTTCTTCATTTTACTCGGTCTGCTTGCAAGAGGTAACATGGGGACTTGTCATAGCAAGAGTGATAAAATCAAAAGAGACAAAAATCATAGCAGACAGAAAATGTTTAAATTGGGTGTAAGTTTTGGCCGTAACGATTTAAATTTGGAAGGTCACTTGCAAATGGGGTACAACAGTAAAACAATTAGAAACTACGGACTTATTGACAAGCAGTTAGACCTACCAGAAAATATAACTTCGGCAGTGACTGAACCGGATGATCAATCTACCGAGACAGAAAACTAATTTTTATAACACTGGTACACTTTTTCGTATGTTTCATTAAAAAAGAAGACATGGACCAGTCAACAGTTGATGAGTACTTAAAAAGTGTTTATTATGATCCAAAACGTCCAGGAAGTCTCGGAGGAATTGAAAGTTTATACCGTGATGTAAAGCAGGAGGAAAAGTTTAAATTAAGTCGGAAACAAATTTCAGACTGGTTATTGAGTCAAGATACTTATACTTTACATAAACCAGCTCGTCGAAACTTTAGGAGGAATCGTGTAATTGTGGGAGGTATAGACGAAGAGTGGCAAATGGATTTAGCAGACATGCAGTCTTTAAAACTGTATAACGATGAATATAGATATTTGCTCGTCTGTATAGATATATTCTCTAAGTATGCGTGGATAGTTCCAATCAAGTCAAAAACAGGTCCTGCCATAGTTGAAGCTTTTAAAGTAATTCTAGCTTCGGGCAGAAAACCCCAAAAGATCATGACAGACCAGGGAACAGAATTTTTCAACAAATCATTTCAAGCAATGTTGAAGAATGAAGATATTCAACTTTTCAATACGTTCAACGAGACGAAGGCCTCTATTGTGGAAAGGGTCATTCGTACATTTAAGTCAAAGATGTGGCGTTATTTTAAAGTATAAGTTTAAGGTTGGAGACAAGGTACGAATAAGTAAACTTAAACGTAAATTTGAGAAATCTTATTTGCCAAACTTTTCTACCGAGATATTTGTTGTAAGTAAAAGATTACCAAGAGACCCGCCCGTCTACAAACTAAAAGACTATGACGGGGAGGAACTTAAAGGAACGTTTTACGATAAAGAGCTGCAAAAGGTTGTCAAAGACGATGATGTCTACGAGGTGGAAAAAATTCTGAAAAAACGCGGGAGGGGAAGTAAAGTACAATATCTTGTGAAATGGTTAGGTTATCCTAACAAGTTTAATTCATGGGTAAATGCTTCTGAAATAAATGTTTTAAACTCTTGAGTGTGTAGTTGTCATGTTATTCTTGTCTGTAATTCACAATGAGTGGGTCACACTTTTATCTTACGCTTCCAAGCAACTCGTCCTTAAATATCTTTCCCGATAACAAGACGACTAGTTATCGTGTAAAGTTGCCACAAGCCATTGATTTGAATGGTGATTGGGAAGTGGGTTTATACTCTATCTCTTATCCAATTACGTGGTATACTTTACAAAACCATGAGAATCACATTTACTACAGTGAAGACGGTTTGATTTTTCAAACGGCAATAGTTTACTATGGCTATTTTGGCACGATGGCTGATCTTGTGAAATCGGTCAATGCGGCATTAAAAAGAAACACAGGAAATGACAACATTAGGCTAACGTATAATGCTCGAACTGAAAAAGTAACTGTTCATGTAAAGAATAGTCACCAATTGGTTTTAATGGGGCGATTGTCTATTATTTTGGGATTTGGTGGAGAGGAAATAAAAATTACAAAAACAACTACGAGTCCATATGTCGCTGACTTGAACGGCACAGCGATGATATATTTTTATTGTGATATTGTACAGCCTCAGGTTGTTGGAGATACAAATGCCAAACTGATTAAAAGCGTTCCCGTGCAAGGAAAAATGGGCGAAGTTGTCGCGAAAACGTTTACCAACATACAGTATGTGACCGTTCAAACGAAATCTTTTGAGGACATTGAGATTATATTAAGAGATGATACAGGTAAACCTGTGCCATTTGAACGTGGAAAGGTGTTAGTGACACTACATTTTAAGCAGCAGGGTTCATCGTATTTTGTATAAACAATGACTAAAACAGATCAGTACGTACGTTACTACATGGGCCAGCAACAAGGACACGGAATGCCCGTCTTTACGGGAACTCCCTGGATGCGTGGTTATGGTCAAGTCGGATTCGGTTTAGGAGGACTTTTTAGGAGCCTTGCAAGAGCTGTTATGCCAATGGTTAAAAGTGGTGCGAAAGCCCTTGGTAAAAGTGCACTGAACGCTGGGGCAAATGTGCTTATGAATGTTTCTTCCGGTAAAGATTTGAAACAGGCAATAAAAACTCGTGGAAAAGAGGCCGTAAGCGATGCAAGAGACAAAGCCATTAATCGTCTTAAGACTTTTGCTCAAACAGGAAGTGGAAAACGGGCTAAAAAAAGACCTACCAGTCGGACAACGAAACGGAGAACAACTGCTAAAAAGAGAAAGGCATCAACGTCTACTGCCAGAAGCAGTCAGTCCAAGAAGCGGAGAACAACTCGTGCCGAAGATATATTTGGTTAAATATGAATTTCGTACATTCAAAGTCGCAAGAGTGCACAAAAAGTGAGCTTGATTTATTTTCCATGCCTCCAACACAAGTAAGTTTGGAAAAGGAACATTGGATAGATCACCAACCTGTTTCCAGTGTAACAGAAAGTGGCCCCATTACTTTTTTGTCGCCAGGAACGGAAGATTATATCGACTTATCAAAAACAATTCTCGTGGTGAGAGCAAAAGTCACGAAGGCTGATGGTGCAGATCTCGATGCGGGTGAGAAGGTTGGGGTCGTGAACAATTTCCTTCATAGTCTGTTTAAACAAGTCGATGTCTATTTGAAAGAAAAGCAAGTAACACAGGCTATGGGCACCTATAGCTACCGATCTTATCTCGAAACCCTCCTCAATTATGGTCCTTCCGCTAAAAAGTCTCAGCTCACTGCAGCCTTGTTTTACAAAGATACTGCAGGGAAAATGGAAGTGGCAGATCCTACTGCTGTAGACGGCAACAAAGGTCTTAAAAGGTCTGCGAGATACCAGTTTAGCAAAACAAGTGGAGTGATAGAGCTGGCTGGTCCGATATTTTGCGACGTACTTTTTACTGAACGACTGCTACTCAGCTTTGTCGATCTAAAAGTTGTGTTGAATCGAAATGGACATGAGTTTTGTTTGATGTCATCTGTGGATGACGCTGATTACAGAGTCAAACTAACCGAGGCCTATCTTAAAATACGTAAAGTTAAAGTAAACCCTAGCATCACCATGGCTCACGAAATTGCATTGAAAAAAGGACCAGCAATCTACCCCATACGTCGCGTCGAGTGCAAGAGTTTCATTATTCCAGCCGGGAATCCATCCTTGGTGAAAGATAACGTCTTTAGTGGACTTGTACCGAAAACATTCGTCTTCGGATTAGTCGAGAGCGAGGCGTTTAACGGGGCGTACAAGAAAAATCCGTACAATTTTAAACACTTTAACATGTCATCTGTTGCATTATCCGTGAATGGAGAAGCGATACCGTTTAAACCGATTCAACTCTCCTTTGGTGCAAACAAAAGGTTTATTGAGGCGTTTTCTACGCTTTTTTCCGGCACGGGGAAGATGTATTACAACATGGGAAACGATATATCGCGAGATGAGTTTTCAAATGGAAATGCAATTTTTGCCTTTGACCTGACCGCCGATATGTGTGGGTCGTCACCCCATTTCAGTACAGTTCAAAGAGGAAATTTGACAGTTGACACCAAGTTCTCAACTGCACCGGCAGCAGCCGTGAGTATCGTGTGTTATGGAGAATTTGAAAATCTGATTCAAATTGATGCAGAAAGGAACGTCATTTATGACTACTCTGGCTAAATGAACACTATTCAGATAGTCCATGCCTTGGAACAAGACTCTGTAACAAGAAAGAGGTTTTGTGGTGTGTTTCCCCGTGATAAGTTACCTGAAAGAATTGACAAGTTTCCATGTGGATTGATTGCAAACACAGATCCTAGCAGTGAGATAGGTAGTCACTGGTTAGCGTTTTTTTTACAGAAGAACAGAACGGTCAACAAAACGCAGTTAGCGGACAGTTTTTTGATAGCTTTGGACAGCCACCATCTTACTATAGTAGTTCATTTGAACACTTTCTGGATAAACATTCGAGCGAGTGGGACTTTAATAAACGTAAACTGCAAAGTTCTTGGTCCGATGTGTGTGGGCAGTACTGTATATTTTATCTTAGTCATAGAGCAAGGGGACATAGCATGAATAAAATCGTACAGTTTTTTAGTAAGGATACAATGTCAAATGATGTAAAAGTATCTCAGTTCGTTAAGAATCATTTCAAAGTAATGCCAAAGCAGGCAAACGATAATTTTAATCAGTCTAGTAAAAAGATGTTTTGGAAATAATGTAGTACTTTAATCAATAAATGTTTTTAAACCAATGTCTTGTCTTGCATTAACACATAAATAAAATCACAAGAAAAAGATTTTTTAAAATGTTTATTTATTAACATGAAACATTAAGATTAATATTTTAGCCAGGAAGTTTGTGTTGGTTTTTTTGCTTCGTGTCTTTGTACAAGACTACGGAAATATTTCGACGGGGTAGCGGATTGAGAGCTTTCGTCTTCTACTTCTTCACCATGAGAATTGTCTATTTCGGATTGTTTCCATCTCTCTTCATTTCGGACAAGATCTTTGGGCATATTAATTTTTGATAAGACATTAAAAAACCTTTTCGAGCCAGCAGGATTAAAGTTTTTACGTCCTTTCACGGCGTCACTCAACAGGTCAGATATATTAGAACCTGGGACTTTTACACCTTCGAGAGTGACGCGTCCAGATTCGTCCCAGGAAATAATGTCAGGTCGTGTCTTCAACCGATTTAAAATTGACGTAGCTTTTTGTCGCTTTGTTTTTGGCATACTGTCCACGATAGCAAAGTCTGGTAAAGGTATTGTTTCTTGAGTGGAATTGTTCTCGTGCTCGCTTTTTTCACTCGTTGCCAAGCGAACTTTTGGGATCTGACTGTCCTTTTGTTGTTGAAGACTCATGTAACGTTCCAAATTAGCGTTATGTAGTTTTTGTTTTTCACTGTCTGGTATATCCGTCCGTTGAAGAACATCTGACATCTCTCGATCAGAATTCATCATATTCTTAACCAGGGGCGAGCTTTCAATTTTTTGTTTTTGTTCAAATCTAGCATACACGTCTTCTGGAACCAAAATCATTCTTTTGGCATGCTTCATTTTATCAATAAACTTCCTAATACTGACAGTACTGGTGGTAATAACGCAGCCAACAGGTTTCCGCCTTTCTGATTTAAGATTCGTCGTTTTTTTACGCGCGAAACTTTCTTGTCTGCCAACGCTCGGAGATGTTCCTTGTATCGTGACAAACGTCGCTTTTGAGTTGGGGTTAGTGGAACTGTACCTTTTAACAAGTTATAACAACATTCGCAAACGCACATTAAAACGTCTGCAGGGCCATGATCTATAATGACTTTCCTAATTTTAGGTTTACATTTAGCGAGTATTTGTAGGTAAGCCAAATTGTCCTTCATTCGCTTAGACATGTTTGATCCTAAATGATTTAACCTAGCCTAGATGTTGATTTATGTACGCTTGACATACACGATCTGTTGCTCGTGCGGTAAGATATTTGTTCGCAATCTCATATTTTCGGGCGTGCATTGGTGCAAGTCCATTAATAAGTAGCCGTGAGGCTTTTTGGTGGCATCTTGATACGATTCTAGCAGGAAGTTGCAATTGTGTGGATACATTTGACGCGCCAAGGTCGAAACGCCTAGGGAGTCCCTAGGATTTTTAAAAACAATCATATAGTGTGAGTTTAAGCTTATAGTCCTCGATTGTTTACCAGGAGGGAATAAGTTTTGAGTGAGATACATGACAGATATTCCCTGATGATGTGAACCGCGAGTCAACAAATCTGAAATACGTTGGTCTTTTGAACACTCTGACATGAGATCGTCGATTATAACTAACGAATTTTGGTAACCTTCCAAAATGCCATACAAATTATCCGGAAATCCTTCAGTAAAATAGATATTAGGTATTGTTTGAACCATATCATCAAATGCATGTTGATATTCACCATAACAGTAAATGATCCTTGACGGGACAGGATCAAACAATTCATTAAGATTGCGAAGCATACACCGCACTAAGTATGATTTGCCACATTGACTTTGCCCGCTAATGTAAAAATTTGCTGGTGTTTTAAATCGGACATCCATACTTAAGTCCACCACAGTCTCAAATGAAAAAAACCGTGTATATGTGTGCAATGATATATACATCTTTTAAAATGACCAATAAAATGGCTGTCATCAAAACCATTATCTGAACATGTGTGGTCTTTTATCGCATGCATCAATGACACAATCATGTTGAAGTGTAAAATGTCATATAATTTTTATCTACAGCTATTTCCGTACATAACTGAAATTTCACCTTGTCATAGAGTTGCAGGCTCCTTTCGTCCTATTCTTAAAATGACTACATTGGTGTATTTTCTTGGTTTGTTTTTCATTCTCGCTTTTGCTAGCGACTGTATGTGCCGGGATACGTCCGTTTGCAAATATAGCAAACTTGCATCGATTCTGGACTGTTCAGATCAAGGATTTAATCAAATACCTGTGCCTGGTGCGAAATATAAAAAATTAAAGATTACAGTGTTGGATTTAAGAAGAAACAATGTTTCTTTTATTTCCGAAAAAGAAGTCCTTGAACTATATCCAGGAGTAGTTGTAGTTGACATCCGTGATAACCCGGTAAAGTGTGGCCAACTAGTTTTGTCAAGGATACAAATCAAAAGCAACTGCCGTGAGATACAATACATACAACGAGAAGCTCAGCTTAGTTACTGCTATAAAGATCTTACATGAAGAGAATAAATGCCAAGAAACCGGACCATGGAATGAAAGACGAAGCGGTAACTCCCCTGCGTCAAAAAACAAATCATGCAAAGCAGTACGCTCCACCAATCACTTTGAAGTGCAAACTCAGAATCGTTTCTCTATTTTAAGTGACACCGATGATGAGGAAGAAGAGACCTTAATTAGCCGAAAGAATTATGAGAGCCGAACTACGCCTGTCACAAAGGACACTGTTATGTTAACAGAAAACCCGATTAACAAAAATAGTAACGCTATAGATCACAGATCAGCAGAAATTATTCTTATTGGGGATTCCATCATCAAGCAGATTAACCCACGTAAACTCACAAAGAAAAAAGTGAATAAATACACGTATCCTGGGAGAACGTCTGGAGAGATCGAAGCGGAACTTGGAACAATCAAAAGCAATTCGACGCCCTCCCACGTAATAATCCATGCTGGAACAAACGACATATCAGTTGAGTCTGCTGAGGTATGTGCGAAGAAAATCGAAAGCCTTGTTCTTAAAATTAAATCCAAATTTCCAAGCTCAAAAATTGGAGTGTCGGGAATTACGACAAGACAAGATATCGACGTAGGTAAAGGCATTAACCAACTTAACAGGATAATAGAGGATTTGTCCAAAAAACATAACGTCTCGTTTATTGACAATGGCAACATCAACAGCACATGTTTGAATAACAGTAGACTACATTTAAACGCGAAAGGTTCCGCGTTTTTAGCCACAAACTTTATTAGATTCCTTAAAGGAGATCAACATATGAGTGTACAAAGACCTCGCAGAAGTTCGGCAGAGGATTTTCATGCAATAGCAAATCAACTACTGATGACATTACTGGCAGGGACCTCTCGAACACCACGATAACAAGCTGCGATTCTGATTATGATGATCTGAATCTCTCATTGGGGTGTGATCCGGATTTAGGACCTCGATGCGACAAGATAAGTAATAAGCAAGATAACTTAATCTTAAATAACTTAAAACACTCTAAAGGTATGAGGATTGCATGCTTGAATATTAATAGTCTTCCAAAGCACATTGATGAGCTTAGAATATTAATGCAGAATAACCCATTAGATATCTTAGCAATTAACGAAACCAAAATTGATGATTCATTCTCAGAGGATGAAGTCAGTCTTGCCGGATATCACATAATTCGAAAAGACCGCAATAGACATGGAGGGGGTGTACTTTTGTATGTCCTTGGGGCTATACCCTGTACGGAACGAAATGACTTGCTAACAGGTTCTCTGGAGATCATTTGTGTGGAGATTACCAGACCATGTAGTAAGCCATTTCTTGTAAGTACATGGTATAGACCCCCAAACTCGAATCTTCAGGTTTTCGATGAGTTTGAAATTTTTCTTTGGAAATGTGATTTAGAGAACAAAGAACTTATACTTTTAGGGGATTTAAACTGTGATATAAGTAAATCTCCGCCGGATGCATACACGCGCAGGCTAAAATTTCTATTATCTCTGTATCAATTTGATCAGTTAATTAATGAGCCCACAAGGGTAACGCAAGCGTCAGCAACCCTGATCGATTTGTTAATCTCGAATGAGAAACAAAACATTGCAAAAGCAGGAGTTATTCATCTCGGCTTATCTGACCATAGTTTAATATTTGCTGTTAGAAAACATTGTGCAACTAGTCCCCGACAAAAAGTGAGGTATGATCGAAACTTTAAGAATTTTAACGCAACCGACTTTCTTAACGATCTGTCACAAGTCCCGTGGGAAAATGTTACCCTGCATGATGATCCAAATATTTGTTATCGCGTATGGCAGTCTTATTTCCTACAGGTATTGGATATGCATGCCCCATTAAGGCGAATAAGGGTTCGAAGTAATTCTCACCCTTGGGTCACGTCTGATATTAAGAAGTTAATGCGGGAGAGAGAATTTCATAAAAAGAGGGCTGTAAAAAATAGATCTCATATGCACTGGGTAAGGTATAAAGAAATACGTAATAAAGTTAATGCAGAACTCTATAAGGCAAAACGGGACTTTTTTTGCAAAAAAATTAATGATTGTGCCCAGGCTAAAGATCCTAAGCAAAGCTGGAAGTTAATAAACGAGCTCCTAGGAAAAAATAACAAAGCAAATAATATTGCCCAACTGAAAATTGATAATACTATTATTACAGACGACAGGATGATAGCTGAGTCCTTTAATGATTACTTCGTAAATATTGGAGCTAAACTAGCCAATGAAATCGAGAACAATACCCCTGACCCAGTTTTATCTCATAATGTCATTAATAGGCCAGATATCCAATTTAAGTTCTCTGAAATTAACCCAAATGAAGTATTTCTCCAACTGAGTAAACTCAATTCATCAAAATCTACAGGAGTTGATAACATTCCTGCTAGAGTGCTTAAACTTTCAGCTGAAATAATAACCCCATCTTTAACGTGGATATTTAACTTCTCTATTAAAACTGGAATTTATGTTGATGAATGGAAAAAGGCTTGGGTATTACCGATTTTTAAATCCGATGATAGACAAAAATGCGAGAATTACCGTCCAATATCGATTTTACCTATTATAAGTAAAATCTTTGAGCGTTCTGTGTTCAACCAACTATACAATTTTCTAAATGAAAACTCTCTGCTGTCTAAATATCAATTTGGCTTTCGGCCAAAGAACTCAACTCTGTCAGCACTAATACAAATGTGTGATGCCTGGCATGCAAGTATGGATTGTGGCGATGTGAGTGCCGTAGTTTTTCTTGATATTCGGAAGGCATTTGATTCAATTAGTCATAATATTTTACTACGCAAAATGGAAGAACAATTTGGAGTTTCAAATGTTGAATTAAAATGGTTTGCATCTTACATTTCTAATAGGGAACAGACGTGTTTTGTCAATGGCACGATGTCAACATCTAAAAAAATAGTCTGTGGAGTTCCCCAGGGATCTATTTTGGGACCTTTACTGTTTTTACTTTATATCAATGATCTCCCCGACAGCCTTCATGACACAACCCCATGCTTGTATGCTGATGATACTCAGATATTTGCATCTGCTAAGGACTCTGAGGAACTTACCTCCAATTTGAATAATGATTTAAATAACATTAATCACTGGCTAATAAGTAACAAATTGCAGCATCACTCTTCTAAAACCAAGTATATGTACGTGGCATCAAAACATAATCTTAATAAGATTAACGACGATACCCCTGTAATGTTAAATGGCCAACCGATTCCCAGAATACACTCAATCCCTTGTCTGGGTGTTACACTTGATGAAACACTCAGTTGGGAAGAACATATTGAAGCAATTTGTAAAAAGGTCGGTGCAGGTATAGGAATGTTAAAACGCATTAAGCCCTTTGTCCCAGCACAGATGTTACAACCAATTTACAGTGCTTTGATACAACCTTATTTTGATTACTGCTCTCCCCTTTGGGATACTTGTAACAAGACATTAAAAGATAAATTACAAAAGTATCAAAATAGAGCAGCGAGAATTATTGCCGGCGCTAGCTATGAGATCAGGTCTGCTGACGTACTTCAAGCCCTTGAATGGGAAGACTTAGAATCCAGAAGAATTATAACCAAAGCCACTTTAATGTATAAAATTTTGAACGACTATAGTGCTCCGAATTTGAAAAAGTTATTTAAGAGAAGGAATTCCTTACAAACTTCTTACGCCCTCAGAAATTCTCAAAATGATTTAGACCTACCAAAGCCTAGACGTGAATTCCTTAAAAAAAGCTTCAAGTATAGTGGTTCTAGACTCTGGAACAATCTCTCGCTTGAAGCTAAGGAAGCTCAATCAATTTGCTTGTTCAAAGACTTTGTAAGATCAACTAATAATCTGTTAGATTGAATAAATCCTTATTGTAACTATTAATATTTAGCCGGATCACACCAACTTTTTGTAAATATGCATGCTATTTATTTTTTCTTCTTTCTTTCCTTTTCTGTCCTTTTGTAAATATCTTCCTTGATTCTTTTTTAATTGTTTGACGCCCCTTGTGGAAACCAACTATTTTGTTGACAAGGCTAGCGTCAGTAAATAAAGTTTTACATACATACATACATACATACACCCATCATCGGTTGAATACAGTTTGCATACTACAAGTTGTAGCAAAGCCATGGACCTTGGCTATACTGTTCGTGAGCAAGAATGTAGGAGTTGTAACAAGAAAAACGCTTTTGATTCTGCACAAACTGTCCCAAATACAGTATTGATATCATCAAATTCAAGCTCGTCATTCGCCGATAATAACCAAACAAAAATTGTCTTAATTGCAACGATTATTCCTATACTTCTACTAAGTTTTATAATTTTTGGGGTTTGTACACATAGATGCCAGCAAAGAACGAACGTGCAAGACACAGGAGTGATCGAAATGAGTCAAATAGGTTCTTCAACAACAACTGTAAATACGCAACATTCAACAGTATCGTCATCCCAGTCTTCTATTGAACTTTATAACGCATCTGAAGTGTAATAATATTACGGAGTTAGGGTTAGGTTGGTTTTTGTTGTTTTTTTTTTTGCGGGTTGGGTTTTTGGGGTTTTTTTTCTCTTTGCACATACATAAATTTGTATAGATTACGATGTGAACAGTAAACACATAGTCTCGAGCAATAACGAGAATTTATTAAAGGTTTATGTTGGTTTACAGATTGTTATTTAATTGCCGAGTCAAAGACAGGCTGTAGACACAATAACGCATTCATTTAAGATTATAATTTGTACAATATTTACATTATAACAACGTTTATAATGTTGTTGCTGTAGAGTTTATGTTGCTAGTAGAATTTATGTTTATGAAAATATTTAGACTAGAAAGTGTTCTCAAAACGTCGATAGAAGGAGAGTTCTTCTTCTGACTCATCATTGTTCAAAAATTCAACATCAGAATCACGTTCTGATTCAAAATCAATGTCACTTTCATTGTCCGTTTCCATTAAGTCAATATCTGTGGTATTATCAATCTGCATTGGTTCGTCATCATCATCATCTGTTTCCATCATTTCATCATTAGTCGTATCGTCACATTCCATTAGGTCCATTCCAGTGCTCTTTTCCCCCACAGCATCAGACGGTCGAATCAAAGTGTATAGCAGATTGTCAGGAACTGTTGGTATATCGGTAGGGGTTATCGTAGAACTAGTTAATGGACTCCAGTGGAAACCATATGGTATGGTGTCCTCGCCTTTACCAAGGACAATCCTCTTGTCAAATACAACTTGGTATTCCTTCTCTTCACGTTTATTGACAATCCGACGGGTCCATCTCTCTCTGGTGATTTTGCACTCATTTACAACTTTTAATTTATTTTCATTTTTACTTGCCCTAACTCTAACTCGTTCACTCCCATATTTACAAATTACTTCTTTTAAAGAACCAAAGTTCAAAACTAAACTGTTCTTATAATTTAAAGTAAACCCCCTTATCTTACAGTGTGTCTTACCATCACTAACTTTATACGCATAATTTTTTGGGCCCCCACAGACAAACTGTGTAATATAAGCCTCCGGGCCGTGCTTAGGAGTGATCTCATTAGTAAGATCGCCTAAAAAATCCCCCAAAGCAGGCTGTGGGTCACCAGGTTTAGAGACATAAACACAATTATCCGTATCCACATACAAAACATTTCCCCCTATTAAGTCAAGTAAATTGTAGAGTTCTAACCTAGCCCATGCAGTTGTAAATATTCCGATAAAAAGATTAGTGACCTTACTCTCAAGCTCATATTCATGCTTGCGTTTATAAACGAGTTGTACCAACTCATCATTTATTAAACAAAGATCATGCATGTCAATGTCTGCTCCATTAATACGTTTGTAAAATTGTAAAGGATCAGTAATGAATTCGGTCATTACTCTGTCGGTGCGCATTGCAAAACGCCCCCAAAGCGAATTAAGGCATAGTTTAGCAAAAGCGCGCAATCCGGGATTCTTTACAATTTTATCTTTACGTAAAAGTACCCCTTCATACTTATTATATTCATCTATATATCTTTCCTGGTCCTCGGGTGTGCGAACCCATTCCGGAAACCCTGAGCTTTCCTGTTTTAGCCTTAAAAAATAATTCACATATTCACTGAATAAACTGTTCGATGTGTTTTCAAAATGCCACACTTCGTGAATCTCTAAGATCTTATATCCTTTCTCGAGAGCTTTTTCTACTTCAATTGTGGTAAAAGTACCCCAAAACGATCGTTCCTCTTCAGAATGCCGGCATTCTGAAGAGTTATCCATGACACATTGCTTGCACAAGGGGAAGAAAAGTTTACCTTTTGCGCGAACTGGAAGAACTGGATGATACAAATTTGCCGGCGCCAAAACTTTACATTTTATTAAGCCAAAGTAGTTTGAAATATGTTCGAAATTTTCGCGAATAATGGTCGGATGACCTGTTGGATAAACCTTTGTCTTATTAACAAACGGATACAAAGAAGTAAAATCGACATATTCAATTTTTTCATCACTTTCTGTTTCACAAAATAATTTATAACCGCCGACCCTACCGCCGAAAAAACTATCGCGAGGGTCGAGATCGGTTTTAATGTCAAACGTGTCCAGAAAAAGTTGCATTTCGTCTGTAGCCCTAAGTTTCCTATAGTCGTGTTCCCAAATTGTCTTTACAGTAAAGCCAAGAGCCCTCAACCGTTCCTCCCGTTCAATCGTCACCTCGTAAACTTCGCACATCTTCCGTTCACAATGAAACGGATGATCGCTCGTTCCGTCAAAACATAAAGGACAACCATGATACACACAACCATAAAATTCGTACACCGTTTTCGTCTCCTCGCAAAACCCGTCCACATGGTACGTCTTACCCAACTCCTCATCAACAATTGCCTTTTCACCACCATGAACCGCATGCAAAATTTTTGAATTCGTTTGAGCCGCAATAAACTCTAACCATTCAATCGATGTTTTGGAACAAGGTTTATTACCATCGCGATACAAATTTTTAGGTATGATGCCGATACTTTTTTCTTTTAAATATTTTGAACGATAAACAGCCATTACTGCAGCCGCAATTGTGCAATAACAAAAAGGGTCTACGCCCGTCTCACTAAGAAATGTTCTTCTGAATTCCACACAACATAATCTCAAAATGCTCACATCTTGTGCACAGTATTTATACATTTCCTTTTGAAAGTCAAAAATGTAATTGGTTTTGACCAAGTCTTTATGCCAGTCAATAAATCTTTCTCTCTTACTCTCGTCTTTCTTATTATCTGCATCATAAAATTTAATATCCGGTACAGGTCCTATATAGTTTTGGTTTTCAACAGTATTGAATTTGAAAGGAAAATCGCCTTTTGAGTGTGTAGATAAATCTAAGCCAAACGTCTCAGGAAATTTTGATAAGGGCATTTGTAGAAAATTTAAAGAGTCTATGAGTCGAATTTTATAGTCATTGAAAGTCAGCTGCATAATCTTTTGTCCTGAATGTATGACATGCATGTCCGCTGTTGGTCTATTCTGAAACAACCATCGTTGAATTAATACAGCATCAAAACCTTTGGCATTATGGGCAATCAAACAATACCCCATATGCTCCACAGAAAAGACAAAATCGCAAAATTCATGCAGTGCATTGTAGCCTTTAAACACAAACTCTGTCCCATCGGCATACTGAGCTACAGCGAAATTAACTATGTGCTCGCCGGAAGAAAAGTCAGTTTCAAAATCATAAAATAATAGTTTTTCGTTTGGTTCTTTAGGTGGTTCAGATTGCATGTAACACAAATGACCTGACATGACAAATTTTTTACACACATGACACACATGTTCACCACATCTATGTTCGTCCTGTCGTTTACGTTCAACTGTTACTGAACACGTTTGGCATTTAAATGATGTCTCACATTTCGAAGGCAGATCAACTCCCTTCGATTTGCGAGACTTTTTGTGATGCTCAAAACATTGAGCCGAACGAAAAATTTTGAAACAGTCCGGACAAGTACGTTTTTGATCAGAAACCAAAAGACATTCCTTACGCAAGCAAGTGCGGCATGGATCGGTACACGGGTGTGTGCGATAGTTCTCAAAAAAACACTCACATTTTTGACAGAAAAACCGTTTTCCGTGGAAAGCTGGCAGTTTTTTCGGATTAATTACGTCATAATGATCACCGTTCTTATACAAGACAATTTTTTTATCACCCCGTGGGCCCTCATAAATACATGCATTACGACATGAAAATCAATCACTATTATCTGGTAACCAGGTAGGGACCCCTGAAATTTACTTATTTCGCGAAGACCGCAAGGACCAGGAAATATATTGGCATTCTTGTATAATTTTAGTGCTATTTGTTTCTGAATAGGTCTCCCTATCTTTAATTGTTTTAATTGGGTGTGATTGTCAGCTAAGGCCTTCCCCACTGCTATTGCACGACCACAACATAAATTATCCTTATTCCTAATAGTAATGATAGATTTCTTTATATGAGTGTCTTTGGAATAATCCAGTACCTTGAGAGATTTTCCAGAGCCCGTCGGTGCCTTAACGCCAATGATATCAATTGTAAAAGATTTGTCCAAAGGTATCTCTTCATTACTTTGAAGGACCTTCGTGATTTCGCCGAGGACCTTACTGGAGGTCATCTGGACGGATGGAATCAGTCTGGTGCTTATGGGGGATTTCAGAGCACTGGAGCGAACCATAACCCGGATTTTGTCCTCCAAAGGCGTGCGGAAATCACATTGTTCCTTCACCTTAAAACAAGATATTGATTTATTAGGCATGCTAGTCATGAAGGTGTAATTGGTATTAAGCTGTAGACCGAAACATTTACCTGCTCAATAGCGTCTGTGAAGAGTGACGATAGCTCGCCCATAATGTCTCGAATTTTTACATTATCTGTATTACTCGGTTCTTGCATCGACGCACGAAAAACACATGAAGTTGTGCCAAATTTCCTCACAACTCTCTCTGAGACCTATAAAGAAAAATGAATTCTATAACTATGATTCGTTTTCCATTTGCACCGCCCAATAATGTTGAAACGTTTATCATTTTTTTTTGTCCAAAATTGTATACACATACCTTTTCCAAATTAAAAGAAATCTCTGTCTGCTCACGGTTATCTTCGCCCTGTGCATCGAATTCGTTCATGTAGCGAAGCCCCCTGTTTACATATTTGACCGACTTCTCTTGCCATTTCATGACCTTACTCATTTTGGGATTCGCTTCTGCATCTCACGCTGGATTTTGCGTTGAAGCCGATTCGACTTGTCATTGTTCCTCTTAGCTTTTTCTAAAAGACGCTGACGACGTGTTTTGATTTGTCTTGTTGATTTCATATTGGAATTGAAAAGTCGAAAAAATAACAAGTTGAAAACGAAGAACCTTGGTGGTTACAAGTGAACACAATGTTTACACTGCAGTGGCTGCATTCTCACAAACCCATCATTTTTATACTTTAGTTAAGCAATCCGGTTTCACCCGGTTATTTCTGAACGTGCTTAAACACGTCTTGAATTAATTTGATGATTCATCAGTTATGCCGGACATGATCTTTCAATCAATACACAGTGGAAACAACCGATAACAATGCATTGGTGCTTAGCGCCAGCACGAATAATTGATTAAAATCCTAGGGCATCGCACGGAATAACTTACAAAAGTATATTTGGCTGGTAGAGACAACGTAAAATGTTTTTAAGCTTTTTCAAAAACTAAATTAAAAAACCTTTACATGACTGTTTGATACTCAGTCCAATGTCAAAGTATTAATTCCCATGTTGACAAAAAAACGCGTGGGACTCTCACGGACTCTCAATGTCATGTAATTAGCGGTATCACAGAGGTAAAATTGCGAACCGTCCCACAAAGTCGACAGGAAACTTTGAAATACGCTGAAGTATCACTAAAAAATTATTGAAAACTATTTTAAAATGTCCAGGCAAAACTTTTACACAACTAGATGATGTCCAAAGCTATCACAAAGATTTAGTTTACAAACTGACTAAAAAGGCGTAGGCAACTTGAATGGTCGTTCAGTAAATAGCGGTATCACAAAACAGTATAATTGGCAAACCGACGCCGTAAAGTCAACAGGAAACTTTGGAACACACCGAAGTATCACGAAAAATGGTTTAAAACTGTTTTAAAAGGTTCAGGCAAAACTTTTACACGACTGAATGATGCCCAATGATTTAGTTTACAAACTGACTAAAAAGTGTAGGCATCTTAAATGGTTGTTCTGTAATTAGCGGTATCACAGAGAACTTAATTTACAAACCGTAAACAATGCACACTGCCTCACCCACATATCATCAAAACATAACAACACACTAATTGCTAGCACCCAATGCTATCCTTCGCTACATAAATATTGGGCTAAAATCATTACGATTCAAACAGGAAACTTTGAAACACGCTGAAGTATCACTAAAAAATTATTTAAAACTGTTTTAAAAGGTTCAGGCAAAACTTTTACACGACTGAATGATGCCCAATGCCATCACAAAGATTTAGTTTACAAACTGACTAAAAAGTGTAGACATCTTAAATGGTTGTTCTGTAATTAGCGGTATCACAGAGAACTTAATTGTTTACAAACCGTAAACAATGTACACTGTACACGAACACGCACGCACATACCTTCACAAACATAATGACACATTATTTTTTATATGATGCTAGCCTTCGCTACATAGATATGGGGCAAAAAAAAAATGGAACAAATTGGTAAGTATACAATTAGATTTCTACTAGATGGGTAACCATACATGATAACTTTCCCACTCTTTATTTTAGCAAGTGCCAAACATGCTCAGGCGTTCTACACATTGAGTTTTATAGAGTACTGCTGTTCGTCAGACATCAAGATGTCCAAAATTGAAAATAAAATTTAATAAATCTTACACATGTCTCAGTTGTTTATTACACAATCTAATATTAATCGTAGTTCATTCTAGTTTCACTAATAAATAAGAGAAAGAATTAAGAAAAGGCTTTCACCGTTCACAGGGAAATAAATACAACAATCAACATGACTCGAACATAATCGCTTTACAACACTAAATGCAAAGTCTCAATAAATGTACCACAAGTTTGCCTTAAACATGATTTTTACCGTCCAAAGTCAAACAATATGACCTTTCCCCTCTCAAAACAATAGCCAAAACCAGTCAAAACAAGTTTTACACGTATTTCCGGTCAACATGCGCGCGCACCTGTCTCACACGGATGACCTGGGAACTAATTCACAGGGGTAAGAGCTCCGTAAAAAATGCTGACGAGGCGTACTATAGCTGTGACTATTCTACTTGTATAATAATAGCTATAATTCAAAGAATACGTGTTTGGATTCATCGAGAAAAAATCTTTTCAGCCAATCAGTTCTGGTCAAAAACTCGCAGCTATTCTTTGCTTATTTTGATCGGATTCATTGAATGAAAATCGTTGGCATTATAACATTATAATTGGTTTCAAGAGTCGAATCTTCGGATTATATTCTATTCTTTGTAGCATTTGTCTTTATATCAAAACGTTGTTTGTTGTTGCATTCAAACCAGATGTTTTTTCAAACGGTACTATCGGGATGCCATTTTGCAATATGCATGTCCAAGGAGCTCTGAGAAAAACTGCAATCATTTTGCTTGGTTATTTCCCCTGATACTGCCATAGTTTTAAAATTTATTACAAAATGAAAGGTAAATAAATTTTGTTCCTCAAATCTTAAAAAGTTGTATATTTCCTTACTTAATTTTGAAGTAAACTCTAAGTGCTATCTGGTCTGTACTCCTCTGGAACACAAGCCTAGTTATAACGACACATCAAATTTGTATAAAAAAATTTTAAATTATAAATTTACACAATCGCAAAACTTCTTTTTCCGGCGATTTTGAACGCGCTTTGTATATTATGTTTACATGACGTACTGCGCTGCGGCGTGAGTGTGCAAGGGACGATGGGATGTGCGTG
This sequence comes from Muricea muricata, assembly GCA_963855995.1. NCBI lineage: Eukaryota > Metazoa > Cnidaria > Anthozoa > Malacalcyonacea > Plexauridae > Muricea > Muricea muricata. The sequence goes on from OY979716.1 coordinate 1,068,315, forward strand.
CAAGGCTAGCACCTGGCCGATCTTGTAGCTGTCATGGCAGACAACGAGATCTTCGAAGAGGAATCATTGAAGAATCCATTCGATTACGACAAGCAGCCGGTTCATGTAGCGTTTTTAAATAAAAATTTGCCATGTCCACATCAGTTTTGTTCTAAAAATCTTATTTTTTTCGAAGAAGGTGGACTTGATCATCATATGTGGGCCATTCATAGGACGAAGTCAAGCGATGAGGATGTAAAGGCCGCAAGAAGCCTACGTAATAAGTTACACGAGATGCCTCAATAAATTCTTTTATTTACTATCGACGCAGCAAATTTCGAAACCGGAGACAGTCAGTCGCATCATTGATGGTCAGTCGCATCATTGATCTCATCATTGATAGTCAATGTTGAAGGCAACACGAGCAAGTTTAAAGCAAGCATTAAAGTTGGTTTCAAAAGCGAAGACGATATTGCGGCCTTCATAAAAAACTACGCTAATCCTATGAAAAACAACGAAACGTTGAGAGTTTCCAAGACTAGGAAAGCTCAACGTAGTAACCATGTTTTGGTCAAATATTTCAGATGCCACCATAAAACAAGACATGAAGGAACTAAATTTCCTGACCAAATTCTTGCATCTGATCCAAACAAACGGTTTAAGAATACCAATTGTCCATATTCCATGGTAATGAGGATTGGTAAAGCATGTGATGGAGAAGAACTGTGTTCAGTTATTGATATTGAATGGAACCACAACCATTCTGTACAATCCTTGCACTCCTTAAGTTTTAAGGATATTCAACCATTGGTGACCAATCAAATAAAGGAAATGTATGCTAATGGCCTTCTGCCTGGTGCAGCTTATCGTGAGCTGTTACGGCAGTTTAGAAGTGAGTGCAAGGATGATTTAGAGTATCATCAGAGACTATCTGATCGTTCGGTAGCACCACGAAGGAAGGACTTTAACGATATTTATGATGAGTTCAAAAAAGAACAGTTTGGAACTGGCAGCTTAGCTGACATGTTTGCTAGCCTGGAGGAGAGGATAAAATGCCTGAAGGAAAAAGATAAAGAATATGTAATTGAATACCAGCCATTTGACAAAAAAATTGATCAGCCATTTATCCTAATTATGGTCACGCAGGTATTATTACATATGATTTTTTTACGCTTTATTTAACAGGTTATCAATTGAAAAAACCCTAAATATATTGTGTTATTTCTGTTAAATTTGGTAACTGCTACAGAAAACGAAACAAATTACAGTAATTCACAACAAGTTACAGAACAGGAAGCGGGAAGGCTCAAGTACTTGACTTTAACATAAAGTGGAACATTAACAGACAGCTAAAAGTGTAAACAGCATGAAAGTAAATTGGATAAAATATGAATTCGGGAAAAATTAAAAAGGATACTAATTTTGACCACTTTTCATCACTCTTTCAACATAAAATGATGGATATGCTGAAGTAACTGCCCTTGTAGCCAAACTCTTTTCAGCATCACTTAAACCCAGATAATGCAAAACTATGGTCTGCCCCACTTCTTTTTCACTACGTTCATCAAATCCTTCTGTCAGTTTGGTCTGAAGAAGTTCCTGTCTTTGTTTCCGAGATTATCCAGATAGACCATGTGCTGCATTCAAACATAGATAGTCAAATTTAATATTGATACATTTGAGTGCTCTTTAGTTAGCAAGACATTTTAATTTGCTGAATAAGTTCAGGATAACATACCTTTTTCCAAAGAGAATGAGCTTGCAATTTTTTGACTGCCAGTGCTCTGCTGGTATACTTCATCAAGGTTACGCCGTGTTCGACTGGTAACTGCAAAATTAATATAATTATATACTATATTAAAAGTATGTGGTGCAACAAGATGGTGCATTTTTTTAAACAAAATTTGACTATGCAGAAAAATAAAACAAAAGAAAAAGGAAGCTAAAGTATCATTTAACACGCTTGCTCAAAATACCCGAAAAATGTGTCATTTCCGGTTGACATAACTTGTGCAATATTTTTCGAACGCGCCTAGGAGACGAGTTTGGGCAAGTACAATAAGTTCAAACCCGCAATATCCTGTTTTTAAACATTATCCCAAAGAACAGGTTAGTATTATACCAAAAATGGTAGCAACAAGGATAATCTTTATATTAGTTCCCTGCGCACATTTTGATATGAATTTGTGCTGCATTTTCAAAAAGCAAACCCTAGAGAGTGATTTATCGCAGAAAGCAGAAAATGACCAAAAAATTAAGGAAGCTACAATCCTGGCAAAAATTATTGTGGACAGCACGCGCGGATCTCAAATTACACGCATCCTGTTATAACTTCGTCAAAAAAATTCCTTCTCTCCCCTCTTCCCCCTAATCAATGTTGAATATCACGAAAACTGGTTGCTGGCCATGTCAACAACAAATTACATCCAACAACATTGAGGAGGGGGGGTGAGGGGGGATTTATTAAAGCGAAGATCAGCGCCTGGCAGATGTGACGCTGTCCTTAGAAAGCTTACTGTCCTCCACATAATTTTTGCCAGGATTGTAGAATTTTGCTGGAAAATCAAAAGACTGAGCTCCGTGAAATTACCAAGCAATTGCATTCTACTCAGGAACTTGGATCGAAGAAGAAACAAAAGGTAGATTACCCCCCCCCCATAATATTTGTAGAAAGATTTCTTTTATCAAATCACATCCAAAGCTTGTTGAGAGTAGAAATTACAAAAACTATGATCCTGGATACTTCAATGAGGATCTCGATAACTTACTAAATCAGTATACCTGGGAAAGTACTGACCCAGATTTGCTGTGGTCTCAATTTAAATTTATATTTAACAAAATAGCAGATTTTCATGTTCCTCTGAGATCTAGAAAAGTTAGGAACAAATATACTCCTTGGTTAAATGATAATATTAGAAAACAAATAAATCATCGAGATTACTTGAGAAAGAAAGCAGTTAAAACCAAATCTACATATTATGATAACGCATATAAGAAAGCTAGAAATAGAATTAATAAGATGATTAAGAATTTAAAGCAAAAATACTTTCAAAATTATATTGACGGCAACCGAGGAAATCCTAAAAAGATGTGGGATGGTATAAATCAGTTACTAGGTAAAGGATCTAAAACAACGCATATTACTTCTTTGAATGTTGGTAGCACTAATGTAACCAACAAGACAAATATAGCAGAATCCATGAACGAGTATTTTACAAGTATAGGACCTAATCTTGCTACACAAGTCCCTGGTACGGATATTGAGCCTGAGTCTTATGTTGATGGCTCCGAAAGCACTTTTGTTTTCAAAAGTATCAATATTAATGAAGTTTATAACATGCTTAGTAACTTAAAAACGTCAAAATCCTTTGGTCCTGATAAAATTCCAGCCAGGTTACTTAAAGATTCTTGCTATAGTATTGCGCCTTTCTTAACGAAAATTTTTAATGCTTCGTTAACATCAAGCGTTTTTCCACAAGAATGGAAAATTGCCCGCGTATCACCTATTTACAAAGCAGGTGATAAGCGAGAACGTGGCAACTACCGACTGATATCGGTTTTGTCAGTTGTCGCAGGATTATTTGAGAAAATTATTTATTTACAACTAAATCAATATTTGGTTGAAAATAATATCCTTTCTGTTCATCAATCTGGCTTTAGAAAAGGCCAATCTACAGCTACATCGTTATTAAGTACGACTAATTCATGGCTTATCAGCATGGACTCAGGCTTAATAAATGGGGTTGTGTTTCTCGATTTGTGCAAAGCTTTTGACACGATCGATCATGAAATTTTAATAAATAAATTATATTTATATGGTGTCAAGGGCTCTGCATCGATATGGTTTAGATCATATCTTACGAACCGAGAGCAAGTTTGTAAAATTGATAACATAATTTCTACATCTCAGACTGTCAAATGTGGTGTTCCTCAGGGATCAAATCTTGGGCCTCTCCTCTTCTTGTTATATATAAATGACCTTCCGAATTGTTTGGTAAATTCTGTACCTGCTATGTTTGCCGATGACACAAATATTACTATTTCTGCGGAAACAGCCAAAGATTTAGAAGAAAAATTGAATAATGAATTAAATAATGTACACAATTGGCTTTTAGCTAATAAATTAACCGTAAATGTTGACAAAAGTGAATATATGTTAATAGGGTCGCGGCAGAGATTAGCGGGTATCGATTGCGAACCAGCAATTAATTTAGGAGGGAAAAACTTAAGGCGTGTTTCCAAAACAAAAAGTTTGGGAATTTTAATAGATGAAAATTTGAATTGGAATCAGCAAATTGATAGTATTAGTAAGAAAGTTTCTCAAGGGATTGGTATTTTGAGGAGAGCTAAGCATTACATCTCACAACAATCTCTTGTGACACTTTATAAATCATTAGTTCAACCATACTTTGATTATTGCTCGTTAGTTTGGGGCAATTGTACCCAAACATGCAAAGATAAGTTGCAAAAGCTGAATAATAGAGCAGCAAGAGTAATAACGGGAGACACATATGAGGTACGTTCAAGTGAAATATTGTTAAAGTTAAAATGGGAAACATTAGATAAAAGAAGAGAAGAACAAATGATATGTTTGGTTAATAAGGCTTTAAATCATATGTGCTCTCCTGCTATTGCATCAATGTTTCAAATTACGAATAACGAGAACTATAATCTGAGAAGCAACAACAAAATGTTAATGTTGTCAAAACCTAAAACTAACGCCATGAAAAGAAGCTTTAGTTATGCGGCAGCTAAGGTCTGGAACAGCCGAGTCAGAGATACAGTTGTATCACAAAGTTTAAATTGTTAGTTGATTGTAAATATTTTGCACTGTTGCTTTGGGAATTTTTTTTATATTTTTTATATCTAATATCTTAATATCTTAATATTATAGCACTCCCAAAGTAGCGGTGTGTGTCTAATTTTGACAGCACGGCCTAATGGAAAACAACCAATTTATTTACTTAATTAATTATTTTTCTTGTATATTTCTAGTATAGTATAAGTAGTTTAAACAGAGTGGAAGTAGTAATTTAACATATAGATTGATTAGTTACCGTGTGAAAATAAGTTTAAATAATAATAATAATAATAATTAATCCCCCCCCCCCATATAGCTATCAAAAGCATGCTGACAATGACGTCATAGCGCATGAACAGCACGTGAACAGCACATGCACATAGAATTGACATTATAGCACGTGAACAGCACATGCACATAGAATTGACATTATAGCACGTGAACAGCACATGCACATTGGTTAGGGGGTCATAGCGTGTGACAGCACGTGAACAGTACAAATTTGCTTCCGAGGATGATTCCAAGCACGGCATGAGTATCAGAAAAGAGAGAAATGCAATATAGGTTTAAAAACTATTTATTTCAACTTTTAAGTTTTACAAACTAGTGATTATATTTCAGTTGATATAAACATATGAGATAATCTATGAGATTTTTAAAAGTAAAAGTTTTTTCGATACCAGTGGATAGAGTATGTAAAGTTAAGTATGATAGTTTAAAAGTTTGTTCAAAAAAGTTCCGACATTTTGCTGGTGGTTCTTCGTACTTGAGGATTTTAAATGCTTCCACGATTAGGATCCAGATATGTTCTTTCCCGATATGCGATTTTGCTTCTTCGCAACAGATTCATGCATTGATATACAGTATGCTAATGCTTAGGCATTGTCAAAATGCCGCAAGGCATATTCTAATTGCATCATACGGTAGGCATCGCCCACGCGTACCTTGACTATAAAAATCCGTAAATTAATCGAGCTAAGTTTTTGAGAATGCAATATAGGTTTAAAAAATATATATTTCTTTTGAGCATTACAAATTGTGAACTTGTGTTTATATTTTGGTTTATATAAACATCTTAGACAATCTATTAAGTTTTTAAAAGTAAAAGTTTTTTCGATATTCAAGTAAAGAGCATGTAGACTTAAGTACGATAAGTTAAATGTTCGTTCAAAAATTCATAATTTAGGATTTTGAAAGCTTCTACGATCAGTGTCCATATGTTTTCTCTACCGATATTCGATTTTGCTCATCAGAGAAGTACAATCAGCTGCATGATTCCCCAGATAAAGTTTTAAACCCAATCCGTTGTATTTCTCTTTCACTGAACTGTTATCGCTGTTTTCAATTCGCTTGGTGTAAATTCTTCTTTTAAGAGCAAAATGTTTTCAGAATACATCTGTTCTCTTGTTCGCTTCTGATCATATTTGCTCGAACGCTTGCAAGATGACTGTCGATATATTGTTTCATGGCTAAAAATAAGCTCGTGGTTCGTGTCAATATGCGTTTTTCAAATTTGCGAGTTACCAATAGAAGATCAAAGAAATGGATTTTCCATTTTGATGCTGATGATCAAACATTTTCTGGACAAGGGTTTATCGAAGTTTGGTATGCATGTGTTCGTCATGGTTATATTTAAGAAGATTATGACATCATAGGTGGGTTTCTCGATGCGATGAAAGTTAGGCTATACAAAGACTAAATCTCCGGGGTTTTAGACCATTTTAAGCAAGAGCTCGTTATATAAACATGTTTTAGCGAGATATCATTAGCACCTGGTTGTCCAACAAAACACGGCCAGATCGCTCGATCTTAGATTTAATACGGAGTCTCGTAGAAACAAATATAATACCTGAACACTAGTCGATAACTCGATGCTATAAACGATTTTGCTAACACAAATCATGTTGGAAACGCTGAATAGATTACCAGTGCCTAAAGCCCAACAAGGGAGCACCTTTACTTATCACATGAACGCCTAGGAACTAATGATGCGGGATCTCGGCGCAAAAAATGCCAAACAAATCGAAACGTTGGAAGAACAAATGGGAGTTAACTTGGACCATTATTATAAACTAAGAATCGCGAACATGTAACATTTATTTTAAAAAAACTTTTTTAACAACAATTAGCATGCAATTTTGGACTGTGATAAATAACAGTTCAGTATATAACTTAATATCCATAAGGACATGTTTTGTTATCATCCACAATAACACGTTTGTCATAAACTCATGGCGCGTGAACAGCACGCGGACAACACACGCACATGGGATTGATGTTGTGATCAGCAAGGAACGGTACGAGTACAGCGCCGTGTAAATAAGAGAATGCAATATAGTTTTAAAAATATTTATTTCTTTTGAGCATTACAAATTGTGATCTAGTGTTTATATTTTAGTTGATATAAACATACTAGATAATCTATTAAGTTTTTGCCTCATAGCAGAAGTACAATCAGCTGCATAATTCCCCAGGTAAAGTATTAAACCCAAACCATTGTAATTCTTTTTCAATCAACTCAACATGCAGTTATCGCTGTTGTCAAATCGTTTCGTGTAAACTGTTCGAAATGTCATCAGAATATATCTGCTTAAAAAGATGTGCTATTTCAATAGATAGTTTAAGCAAGAGCTGTTTAGTCCGTACGGCTTGGGGAGCAAGTGTATTATGATAAAATATATTGCAATGCATGTATTGTGTCAATAGTGTGAAGTATTTTTAGAGCGAACGTTTGGCTTGCAAGTGTGTTTAGATATTGTTTTACACGGTTCTTGACATTGGAAGAGCATACGTTCGGCTTGCAAATGTGTTCAGATATTGCTGAAGCGCAGTAGTTACGCTGTGCTGATATGTTTTGGCAACTCATATGAAATCATTCAACCATACCATGTGTTGATTTTAGTATTTTCAACAATATCTAACATTAGGTTAACAAATGACTTCCCTAACGGTTGATACAATCTTTCCGAAGGACGCCGGGACTTCATTGCGGGACTCTTTTTAGGTGTCCCGCTTCAAGGGACTCTCTTATGGGACACCCAGGACTCCCTTACCGGACTTCTTTTGAGCGTCCCGATGCGCTTTAGATGCACTGGAAATTCGGGAGGGTGTTGCTAAAGCATTTACTCTTACGGGACATCGGGACTTTATTGCGGGACTCTTTATAGGTGTCCCGCTCAATGGGACTCTTTTAAGGGACTCCGGGACTCTCTTACGGAACACTTTTTAGGCGTCCCGATGTCCCGTTTTAAGCAATCGGTTACCTGAATTTAATTCGACACTTTTTGGCGTCCATTGCTAAGGGACTGGTGCGGGGGGTATTAATTAAACTCAAACGTTGATCAAACCATTTATCTGTCTCAATTGTTTTATTTGCACATATGTACTGTTAACGATAATGTCAATGTAATTCATTTCTCGATTCATAAGATATGCAAGCGTTGTCTTGATCATCATCCTCTTTGTCAGGGAAGTGTTGTCTACCTTCTAACATACGTTCCAAGAGAAATTTTCTTTTCCTAACAGCTGCGGCCAGGGCTTCGTCAGGATCAAACTCATCTCCGTCAACGAATGCATCTTTGGTTTTCACTATTTTTCTATGCACAGGATCTCTTTTCATTTCAGACATCCATTGCAGGCGAACTAAATAAATATTTCCCAATTCCTTTCCAAGTTCTGGTAAAATTTCTGAAAAGGCTTGTTTCTTTGCGTCAATTTCACTAAATCCATTGTTTTCCTTCGTCTGATGAACTGAAAATATCTTCATTGGATACTGTTGACGTTTCGTCGTCTGATTCACTTCGCATCCTTTTAGGGCTCGACACTTCTTATTCAGACTCTTCATCACGTGATACTGTTGACATACTGTCATCCCAGTCATCCCGCATTCTTTTTCGACTCGACATGTCTTCTGACAGATTTTGATCACCAAGTGGCTTGACCTTACAGAGATAATATCGTCTCGTGTCCCCTGAGAGTTGATGAGTATCTGCTAGATGGTTCGATAACTTTACGAGATTCCTTTTTCCGCAAACTTTCTTTATGCCTTCGCGGCATGCTACTAACTACGTATGAGGACTGATTGCACCTTATTAAAAAGTGTCCCGTAAGAGAGTCCCGGAGTCCCTTAAAAGAGTCCCGTTGAGCGGGAAACCTATAAAGAGTCCCGCAAAAAAGTCCCGACGTCCTGTAACAGTAAATGCTTTAGCAACACCCTCCAGAATTTCCAGTGCATCTAAAGCGCATCGGGACGCTCAAAGAGTCCCGAAAGTGAGTCCCGCGTGTCCCATAAGAGAGTCCCTTGAAGCGGGACACCTAAAAAGAGTTTCGGCGTCCTTCAGAAAAATTGTGTAAACCGTTAGAGAAGTCATTTGTTAATCTAATGTTAGATATTGCTGAAAATACTAAAATCAACACACGGTATGCTTGAATGATTTCATATGAGTTGCCAAAACATATCAGCACAGCGTAACTACTGCGCTTCAGCAATATCTGAACACATTTGCAAGCCGTACGTATGCTCTTCCAATGTCAAGCACCCTGTAAAACAATGTCTAAACACACTTGCAAGCCAAGCGTTCGCTCTAAAAATACTTCACTATTGACACAATACATGCATTGCAATATATTTTATCATAATACACTTGCTCCCCAAGCCGTACGGACTAAACAGCTCTTGCTTAAACTATCTATTGAAATAGCACATCTTTTTGAGCAGATATATTCTGATGACATTTCGAACAGTTTACACGAAACGAATTGACAGCAGCGATAACTGCATGTTGAGTTGATTGAAAAAGAATTACAACGGTTTGGGTTTAATACTTTACCTGGGGAATTATGCAGCTGATTGTACTTCTGCTATGAGGCAAAAACTTAATAGATTATTTAGTATGTTTATATCAACTAAAATATAAACACTAGTTCACAATTTGTAATGCTCAAAAGAAATAAATATTTTTAAAACTATATTGCATTCTCTTATTTACACGGCGCTGTACTCGTACCGTTCCTTGCTGATCACAACATCAATCCCATGTGCGTGTGTTGTCCACGTGCACTTAACGCGCCATGAGTTTATGACAAACGTGTTATTGTGCATGATAACAAAACATTTTCTTATGGATATTAAGTTATATACTGAACTGTTATTCATCACAGTCCAAAATTGCATGCTAATTGTTGTTAAAAAAGTTTTTTTGAAATAAATGTTACAGGTTCGCGATTCTTAGTTTATAATAATAGTCCAAGTTAACTCCCGTTTGTTCTTCCAACGTTTTGATTTGTTTGATATTTTTTACGCCGAGGTCCCACATCATTAGTTCCTTGGAGTTTATGTGATAAGTAAAGGTGTTCCCTTGTAGGGCTTTAGGCACTGATAACCCATTCAGCGTTCCCAACATGATTTGTGTTAGCAAAATCATTTGTAGCATCGAGTTATCGACTAGTGTTTCGGGTATTATAGTTGTTTCTACGAGACTCCGTACTAAATCTAAGATCGAGCGATCTGGCCGTGTTTTGTTTGACAACCAGGCGCTAATGATATCAAACCAAAACATGTTTATAAAACGAGATCTTGCTTAAAATGGTCTAAAACCCCGGAGATTTAGTCTTTTTATAGCCTAACTTTCATCGCATCGAGAAACTTGCCCATGATGTCATATTCTTCTGAAATATAACAATGACGAACATATGCATACTAAACTTTTTCGATAAACCCTTGTTCAAAAAATGTTTGATGATCAGCATCAAAATCGAAAATCCATTTCTTTTGATCTTCTATTGGTAACTCGCTAAAAATATTACTGTGCTAATTTGAAAAACGCATATTGACACGAAGTACGAGCTTATTTTTAGCCATAAAACAATGTATTGAAAGTCAGCTTGCAAGCGCTCGAGCAAATTAAATATGATCAGAAACGAACAAGACAACAGATGTATTCTGATAAAATTTTGCTCTTAAAAGAAGAATTTACACCAAGCGAATTGACAACAGCGATAACAGTTCAGCTGATTGAAAGAGAAATACAACGGATTGGCCATTGGGTTTAAAACTTTATCTGGGGAATCATGCAGCTGATTGTACTTCTCTGATGAGCAAAATCGAATATCGGTAGAGAAAACATATGGATACTGATCGTAGAAGCTTTCAAAATCCTAAATTATGAATTTTTGAACGAACATTTAACTTATCGTACTTAAGTCTACATGCTCTTTACTTGAATATCGAAAAAACTTTTACTTTTAAAAACTTAATAGATTATCTAAGATGTTTATATAAACCAAAACATAAACACAAGTTCACAATTTGTAATGCTCAAAAGAAATATATATTTTTTAAACCTATATTGCATTCTCAAAAACTTAGCTCGATTAATTTACGGATTTTTATAGTCAAGGTACGCGTGGGCGATGCCTACCGTATGATGCAATTAGAATATGCCTTGCGGCATTTTGACAATGCCCATAGAAATAATAGATATAGGATGCGTACTCGGTCACGAATCATGTCTCCACTTTTTTTCGCAAGTGCCCTTTTAAATCCGCCATATTGATTTTGACCAGGAGTTGAACTGCTGAGTGTACAGTATATACAAAGTTCATCATAAATAAATCACTTAAATAGTATCATATTTACAGTTTTGAATATAGTGCTCTTGAAGAAACAAAATGAAATAAAGATAGTACTTCATATAGTCGTGTATTTAACACAAAAAACTGCATTCCCGAAGCATGACTGAAAATTTCGCTATAAACAAAGCCAAAGTGCCTAAATAATCGTTTTTTCATTGACTTTTGAAGCTTGATAATATATCTTTAAGTTCCCGTTTCAAAAAACAGCAGCTATGTAAACTATAGTACACTATTATGTTGAGTGTAAAATGTAATTGTATGAGCAAAGATCCATTACTTGAAATTGTCATTGCCAAATTGCATGCCTTTTAAATATATTTTCTTATTAAGAAACACAGACAAAAACCAACAAAGGTAACCATTTCGTTCTTTGTAACTATCAATCATCGTAACTGTTTTCATATATATGCATTTTAAAACGCTAAAACACACCTGTTGAGATTGTTTTTCATCCTCTGACTCTGTTTTTGAGTTTTATTTTTTCGGCTTTTGCAGCAATCTTGAAAACTTGTATTTTGTAACTCCAATTTCTTTGTATTATCTGCTCAGGACTAATGCTTTCTCGTAAGAAACTCATAAAATTCGTTTTCATTGGTTTAAAAGTTTTTATGAATTTTTCCATGTAAAGGCACGAATTTTTATCTTTCTGTAAACTTTGCTTGACAAAAAAAAACAATCGCACTCCTCGCAACCGCGCGAAATTCCCTCCCGTAGGAGTCTGAAACTCAACCTCGTACCCAGGCTCTTTACCTACGCCCGGCGCTGTGGAAAAGACCCTGGTCGGAGCTGGTCACGTGACTCTTTAAAAAATCCGTTACTTTATAGGGTGGGGAAAGTATCAAATTACATGCTTCCACATACAAGTGATACATTTCAAATGCAAGGAGTGAGATTTAGTTGCTATGAACGACAATACAAACTTTTTGATCTAAAATTATCGATTTTTGTCTATTTTGTGTTTCATTTCATTTATTATTGTTAGCGTTTGAATTCCGAAAGCACGAGTGTCGATAAGTAAACTATTTTGGGTGTTGGCAACTGTCAAGCGATCCTAAGTTTACAGGTGTTTTGTTGTCGTGTTTATTTTAAAAGGCATTAAAACGGGCTCTCATGTTTGCTTTATTCGCTGATACATACAATTTATGCCTAAAATATTACATAACCTCTGAACATTCCATTAGAATGTTAACGTTTGCACCGATGCAAGTATAATGCATTGTACCTGTAACGCAAAGCATCTGCGAACTTCAAAATGTCAGTGTTGCTCAGGGCACAACAGATAAGCGAATTTACAAATATTTTGACTTTATGAAACTCTTAATCACGCAAAAACCATGTAAAACTGCTTTGCAATAACTACTGGGTTACTTATCTTCAATGTTCACTGCCCAACTTGAATACTAGGATGTAAAAGGGAGAGATACAGAAGAATTTCTACAAAATTTGATTTAATACGAAAAAGGTAAATGTCCAACATCAGTCCCATGCAGTGAAATATCTCCTTTTGCAACAGAAATTTGCACATTGTTCATTGTTATATTATATACAATATTTGTATTATAATAACAGCAATGCATACATATGAAGTAAGAAATTGTAAGGCCCTGTTAGGGAAAATTTTGAATTGGTGACATAAACTTTATCATAATTGCAACAGCTCATACATGTGAGGGAAAAATAATAATCAGATGTCAAAAGAGGGACACAGCATTGTTTGTAAGAAACAACATATTCTGTATCTTTAAAATAAAAGGAGCGACTGGCATACCTACCCTAAACAGGGCCTTAACAATGCACAGAAATTTTACATTATAAATACAAAAACAATTACAATGTATTAAACATACGTTACACACTAATTTTTCGCAACATGTTTAAAAAATCATTATTACTTCTAGACATATACTTCTTTTAAAAATGTTCAAGAACAGTAACCCTCTATATAAAAGGATATCTATCAAAATCAGTATATACTATATGCTTTGTATTGTCTAATGTTTTATGTGTATTACATGTGTCACAGATACAGCGCATACTAGCAGCCATATCGGATCAATTTGGAAATTGTATTGTTAAATATACGCGTATAGACGAGTCTTTGACTTATCTTTGAACTATTCTTGTCGTCGTTATAGCAAACATGATAACGTGGATGTATTTCCTCATCGCGATACGTCTCAGTCAACTCGGAACATTGTTTACACATTTTGCCGTCGTTTTGCGCGGTACTTGTTTCTCTGTATTTCGCACTAACAATTTCGGCTCGGCGTCCTTTAGTATCTCTTATCGTGTATAGTTTAAGAAACAAACTGCAAACGCTGTCAACACGAATCCAAAGATTATAGAAGTATTTTCTCCTCGACATAATTGCTGCGATGTGTGACAAGTTGAAATCTGATCCACATTTGTGCTCTAAGTGTAACCCAATACGCGTTTCATGCACAGCAAGAAATCACAACAGCAAAAATACAATTTTTGATTAACTTTCTCCCCAATTTCTAGCTGAAAATTATTTTTATTTAACAAATGTTGTAATTCTAAGACACGAGAAACGCGTACGCTCCTCTATCACTCCTCCCTTAGTAGCAAAAAGGCGCTAATTCGATTTATCCTTAGAATCTGGGGGTTCACGTGACCAGCTCCGACCAGGGTCTTTTCCACAGCGCCGGGCGTAGGTAAAGTGCCTGGGTACGAGGTTGTCTGGAACTATTAAAAATGCCCTTCGAAATCCGCCATTTTGTGGAGACAAATTTTTACTTGCGAAAAGATAGGAGTACGCGTTCTATATCTATTGTTTCTATGACAATGCCTAAGCATTAGCATACTGTTATCATTGCATGACCTTGCCAATTGGCCTTGCCACGCGTACGTTTAAAACAATGTCTAAACAGCAGCATAGCGCACGTACAACGTTTAAAAAATACCGTACGTTTGCTCTTACAATAATGTCCGGCACCCTGCAAAACAATACCTAAACACATTTACAAGCCGATCGTACGCTCTAAAAATACCCAGCCTTCACTCCTACGCGTAACGCTCTACTGACTCAATACATGTATTGCAATATACTCTATCATAATACACTTGCTCTTCAAGCTGTACGGACACTAGCTACAATGGCACATTTCTTTAAGCAGGTGTACTCTGATAACATTTTCAACCTCGAAGAAAAATTTATTCCAAAGGAACTGACTGCTGCGATAACTGTAGAGTGATCCCAAGAAAAATTAAAGAAATTGAACGAAAATACACAAACACTGGGGAGCAAATAGCAATGCAGTTTACCCATGAAAGTGTGCTCAAATCCGCCAAGTGACTGTCAAATTTACCAAGTTCGTCTACACTTTCTAAATTCATAGCATGTGTAAAATCTGCTACAAAATGTGGGCGAGTATTTAAAAATTTCTCAAGATGGTTTGCTGAGAAGAGAAAGAGTGGCATTAACTATTCTTTTGGATTCATTGGACTGGAGTCTAAGAAATTTTCCTGGAATTTTTGTTTCCTAATCGAAACATTGGTCAGTATTGATGGAATTTCAGAACAAATTAAAGTTAATATTTATGTTTTAGCATTCGTTGCTCTTCAACTGCGAGACTCTACAGCAATTTACAGCAGAGTCTCCCTTGATGCAGATTTAATTGATTCATTGGATCTTAAGTGCAAACAGTATTTCAATGCAAATTGCTTATTTTTTGGGGTATTTTTTGGGCCAACTGCAACAGTGTAGGCATCAATAGCAATACAATGATTTTAAAATATGGCATTCTTAAACTTCTCTGCAGTTAAGGTAGAGTTACAAGCAATATGAACCAGTCAATGACCCCCCCCCCCCTCCCCACACACACTAGGACTATGCAACGGATTATTGAGAGGTTATATTAACAGTCTTGTATCACCTTAATTGGTGAATTACACATGCAAAATGCACCAGTTGTTACATGTCTGTGAACAAGACTATTCACAAGTTGTGTTCTAAATTGAGCGCGGGGGGGGGGGGGGGGTGCATATTCATATATTCAGGTTCTGCCCGATTAACCTCTTTTAAAATAGGGTTGATTTCAAAAGAAATTAATAGGGCAGAACCTGAATATATGAATATGTACCCCATCAATTATTGTTTTAAATCCATACTTGGACTGTTCAGGCCACTTGTTCCGTATTTGTAAGAACAAGTTTGGAGCAAGCTATGAACAAATTTTAAAAAGCTAGCTTAATGGCATTAACACACTTGTTACAAGATTTTTCATGATACAACAAAATATTAACAAGGTTGATGCAACGTGGTTGTAACAGTATTGTTATACTAAGTTGGAACAACCTTGTAACAAGTCTGATAATATTAACAAGGTTGTTACAAGTTGTTAATATCTTGTACCAAACCTGTTGACAACTTGGAACAAAAAGCTTGTTGAAAGCTTGTTTGCAGACTACTACAAGTTGTGAGATTTACCTGTGTAAGTCATTAGCAATGCAAATGATTCCTAATCCTGGCATGGTCCAGGGGTGGGTGGGAGCAGGCAGTTTACATATCAATAAATGCAATAGTTCATGCGTTCACATACACAAAGTATCTAATGTTAAAAACCTATCAAACCTGAACACAACAGATTGTTGATTCCATTTAAAAAGTACAAATTTCTATTAGTTCAATGCTGTGGCACCCCAAAAATATTCCAATAGGCATAGTTGAAGTGCACAGAAAGTACCTCTAAGTTTTTATAATACTTTAGGTTCAGTGGTTTATCACAACTTATAACAACTTCAGATCTTTCCAATGACCCTTCTTCTCTGATCCGGTATCTTCTTTTGGAACATTTCTTTTTTGGGCACTATTACACCTTCAGCACTCATGTATTCAAAAACGAACCGTGCTTTCCTAGTTATATTATGGATCGAAATATCAGCACACGCGTGTGTTTCTTTGTACGTATGGCCATGACTGTTTCTTTCGACGATATGCTTGTAAATAATGTCAAATATTTCTCTTGGGATGTCCATAGCGAAATCACCACGCCATGGAGAGCAAATATTCGCCGAAGATCGAAGCTTTCGACAAATCTTAGAATGTATCTTCAGCAGTGTATTTATGACCATACTTCTGCTGGCTATAAGGTGCTGAATGTCAGGTAATTTTACCGCAGGTTGCAAGTATTTCGCTTCCAAGACAGCAATGGCTGCTTCCGCTTCACAATAAAATCGCGAAATATTTTTGTGCGCATCACCACCTTTCGTCTGGCAAAGAAATTATGTCTTTGCCGCTTAAATAACGCGTTTATTGCTTCTGACGGCGGGTTATTTGAAAATAAAAGATTCACACTCATGATATATGTATAGCATCCATTTTTTGGTGTACATAACCACAGATGCAACCACGAAATTAGTAGGGATTTTCGCTGACCAAACTTGAGAATTTACACGTTGATCTATAAAAATAAACTGAATGAAAACATTTTTAGACCACAGTCACCACATACCTGTATGCTTCACTAAATAATAATCCTAAAAATTCGTGTTAAATGTGCCAGAAAAACCAAGATAAAGCACTGCGACATAACAAAAATCATTATTGAGTCAAAGACATTGCGTTTATTATTTTAATAGTACGTACAAGCGACAAGTTTAGAATTTAAACAGCCGAACTAAACGGCTTGAAATATTAATTGTAGGCCTACTCTGGGCCCCAATGTCGCCTAATATCGTCTAATATCGCCCAATATCGCCTAATGTCGCCCAATATCGCCTAATGTCGCCCAATATCGCCTATTATCGCCTAATATTGTCTATTATTACCTGACATCCCCTAATACTGCTTATGTTACTTGGGAGTGGAGAAGGTTGGTTAGTAATTTGGTTATGGTTTACGATAATATAGTAACACTTGTGTCAATAGTACTCTTTTTGCTATGAGTGTGTAATTGTTTACAGACCTTGGCTAAGGCAGCTGTCTCTCTTTTAGAGCACAGTGATGACTACCACAAGGAGTACCATTTTTCATACATTTCACTTCACTCTATTAAGGCCTATGACTTGCCAATTGTGCTGCATATTTTTTCTGAAAGCAATTACATTTGAATTTTGGTTACACCAACTATATAGACAGAGTCTGAAAAGTTATCTAGCTGTATTACCAATACTAATAGTAGACCATAGTTATACAGCTAGAGAATCAGGTTTTGCAATCAAATATGGTACCATGCCTCAAGGTATGATTGTCATGCATTCCTAATATCAGTAATATATATCCAATTTTAAAATGTATCACTATAAAACAGGGCTGTAAGCATCATTTTTGCATGTTTTCAAGTAGAAAACGAAAGGTTAAGTCAACAAGGCAATTGATTTTATCTATTATTTGAAATGCATTTCATATTTGACATTTTGATCAAGCATGTTTAAACGAAGTAACGAAAATTTGATCTTCTATTAATTAATATGTACAGTACTCACCTGATCTATTAAGTTGCGCTTTATATTACACCGATGCACTGGATTCAAATGAATTGCCTGTTTCAAATATTTCATGCTTATTCCCAATTGATGGGCCATGTTTATTTCAACTGAAAGAATTTTTTTATTCCTTTCCTTTTTATATAAAAATTAAGATTTTAGAGCGCGCCATCATGGATGTACTCAGCCGGAAACTAGGCATCGACCTTTGACCTTCGTATCGTTATCTTCTAGCGCAATTCATGCAAAGTTGCATGTCTATTATTGACTGAGCAACAGTAACACCACTAAAACGCAATCTGGCACAACTTAGCTGCCCCATTCTATGAAAATACAACAATACGCTCACAGAAACTATCCATTAGCAGAAGCAGTGTGAAATAAAAGTATGTAATTATAAATGTAGAAGAAATTTCTGGCAGTGGATTCAATTGGAATATACTTTGAGTTTCCAGAGACAGTTGCCAGCAGGTTGGGTGGATACTAAAGGGCAAATTAGCTACGTGGAACAAATGAGGAAGACATATATATGTATGGCCATATGGAGGCGTTCATTTCTTCGATTAATATGGTGTGGTCTATATCATATACAAAACTGTCCATATTGCTTGAGATAAATGGTGCTTGAACATTTTGTAGTCATGAAAAACACTTAGTAACTATGCAATGACCTACTGTTGTTTGTATATGCCAGTATGAGGTTTGTGACACTGTCTTAATATAATATCTCTACGTAGTTTTAGTTTTTGAACATTTACTGCAGATCAATATGGAGCATTTTGATGTTTCATACCTCGTTTCATACAATACCGTATATTTGCTGATTTTTTGCAGTCATTCTTATTTTAAACAAAAGCATAAATTTTGAGGCTTGAGTCTTACAAGTCATAGTCATTTTCAGGCTGTGCGTAGTCAGTGTTATGCAGTTGGGTTGGCGATATGTTCTGCGCTATTAACTTCTTTTGAAATTGGTTGTTTTTAAAGTTTGTAAACATAAACATTTCAATATTCACACCCTAACTATTGACCACTGGTTGCATGTGCAAGTTGTTGGTTGCTCTTAACAGTTTACAAGTCAACGACTTGCTGGAAAAAATGCAAAGCCTTGCCATATATTTTAGTTGGAATTGGATAAATATTTGATTTATATTATGCTTAAATATTAACTAGTGAACATACCTACACCAAGTGGATAGTACATTGTCTTAAACAATGGTATACAATGGTATTCTGTGGGAACTGTAATCATTGTATCCCATGCTTATACCCAAATAATATAACCTATATTGCTTAATATCACTCAATATCGCCTAATATCGCCCAGTGTCGCCTAATATCGCCATGTATTTTAAAGATTTTTTCTAATATCGCCCAATATCGCCCAATATCGCCAAATGTCGCATATAATCGCGGCGACATTGGGGCCCAGAGTAGGCCTAATTGTCATGGTTATATATACCAAAAACCGGTATACTAAAAATTTCTGGAAATTAATATACAGTAGAAGTATTACATGCATGCCAATTTACCCGCAAATCTTCCTAAATAATAAGTCCTGGAAAAAACAGATGGTAAGAACAAATTCACACTATGAGACTTGAGACTATGAGAGATAATTTTTTATCATATATAGTTATATATACAGGATTTCGGTATGTTTTGCATTTCAGAGTACAGTGAAAGTATCAATACAAATTAAACTACACCTGCATTATAAGACCAAGTATAGATACTAAAATTGATCATTTTTTCATCATGGTTATATCATACAGGATTTCTGTATTTCCATGTACAGTGAAGGTATCAATGCAAAACTAAACCTGCACTATAGGATCAAGTGTACAACTTGAAATTGGTCATTTTTTATCATGGTTATATATACAGGATTTCTGTATGTTTTGTATTTGCAAGTTCAGTGAAGGTATCAATACGAAACTACACCTACACTACAAGACCAAGTGTAGATCTTGAAATTGAATATTTTTTATCATGGTTATATATACAGGATTTCTGCATGTTTTTTATTTCGAAGTACCGTGAAGGTATCAATACCAAACTACACCTGCACTATAAGACCAAGTATAGATCTTGAAAAAGATCATTTTTGTATTATGGTTATATATACAGGATTTCTGTATATTTTGTATTTGCATGTTCAGTGAAGGTATCAATACGAAACTACACCTACACTACAAGACCAAGTGTAGATCTTGAAATTGATCATTTTTTCATCATGGTTATATATACCGGATTTCCGTATGTTTTGTATTTCCATGTACAGTGAAGGTAGCAATACGAAACTATACCTGTACTATAAGATCAACTGTACATCTTACATTGATAATTTATTTGCAATGTTTATATATACCGGATTTCTGTATGTTTTGTATTTCAAAGTACCGTGAAGGTATCGACACGAAACTACACCTGAACTTGAGAGCAAGTATAAATCTTCAAATTGATAATTTTTTTGTCATGGTTATATATACATGATTTATGTATGTTTTTTATTTCGAAGTAAAGTGAAGGTATCGATACGAAACTACACCTGCACTATAAGACCAAGTATAGATCTTGAAAAAGATAATTTTTTTTATCATGGTGATATACAGGATTTCTGTATGTTTTGTCACCTGTGGTTTTGTATTTTCAAGTTTAGTAAAGGTATCAATACGAAACTACAACCGCACTACAAGACCAAGTATAGATCTTCAAATTGATCATTTTTTATCATGGTTATGTATACCGGATTTCCGTATGTTTTGTATTGCCATGTACAGTGAGGTATCAATACCAAACTACACCTTCACTACAAGACCAAGTGTACATCTGGAAATTGATTATTTTTTGTTTTGTATCTCCAAGTACCGTGAAGGTATCAATACCAAACTACACTTGCACTACAAGACCAAGTGTACATCTTGAAATTGAATATTTTTTATCATGGTTATATATACAAGATTTTTGCATGTTTTGTTATTTCGAATTATAATATAAGTAGCGCAAAATCTGCAATGTGATTGGTTACTGAGCGTGCATTATAACACAACAATGCACGCAGCACGCTGGCTTTTTTGTTTTGTCTCCTGTTTGCCGGTAGACCACATTTAGCGTAGCTTTTATGCACAAATTATAATATAATGTTGAAAAAAAAAACGGCGTGAAAATGAAGGAGAAAAAACAGATTGAAAACAAAAGAAAACCGGGCAAAGCAGAACGATAAAGTTTAAAAAAAAACCATTCGTAGCTGTTTTCGCTGAGTACGAATTCGATTGAACGACTCGACAAAACTTTAAGAAGGCAGCGAGAAAACACAAAAAATCGTGAAAAAGTGCAAGAAAAATGCAAAAACTAAACTAATTTTATCAAGGAAGTACCTTAATTGTCATCGGGACAGAAACTCGTTGACATATCATCGGCGAAACACGAAAAATATATTTCATACTTTCAGCAAACAGAAACAAAACAGGACGACGAAAAGATCAGATTGTTCGACTTTCTCGCCAAAAATCTCATGCCATATGCAGCAAAACAGCTGTAAATTACTTCTTGTATCAATCCTACCCTTTTTAAAGCTTTTTAAAAATTATAAGTATCGAAAATCTGTTTGTTTTTGCTTAAAAAGTTCACTTCCTTCGTCGGCCACTTAAAAATGTAAGCTTGTTGCTGAGCAATGAGCAAAAGCATTTGCGTGACGTCAATCCTAACATGTAAGGAGAATTGTATCATTAATCTGTTTGAAAACATTGTTTGCTGTACAATAACGTTCTTATATTATAAAAGAAATAGAAAAACTTGTCTTGTGCGTTTATGGTGTGATAATGCACTTGGGAAATGTTAGGAGAATACTCGAGAAACGTGTAAAACACTCGGCTACGCCTCGTGTTTTACACGCTTCTCTCGTATTCTCCTAGCATTTCCCGCGTGCATTATCACATTATAAAGGCACGCGACTCGTTTTCTATTTCTTAAAGTGTATATGACACGAAATTTTATATTTTAGAATTGCAGACTTCTTTCTGCGGTAATTATCCTAGAGTAATTTATTTTCTAAAAAACACGATGTCAAGGGAATTATTTGAATGTTTTAATACGTGGCCGTGATGAAAAAACTGTCCTATGACTGGGAACGAAATTGCACCAAAATGACGTCACTGATGAAATGTATTTTATGTTCATTGGCGCAATTTAACTCAGGGTAAAACCACTAACGTCATTATGACGTCATTTTGGTGCAAACTCGTTCCCATGCATGGGACAGTTTTGGCCTCACGGTCATGTATTAAAACGTTTAAATACTCCCCTTAGCATCATCTTTTTGAAAAATAAATTACACCACGATAATCACCGCACAATGTATTGTATGTTTCTAAAATATAAAATTTCGTGTCATATACACTTTAATATAGTCGAACAAAATTTAGACACATTACGGAGCCAATTTTCGAGCACAATAACAAATGCCAAAAAGCAAAAGTTGTGTGAAACTATTTACTTCCCAGATTAACAGCTATAAAAAACGTACACCAATAGAAATTCGGGAAAATGGCAAAACATGGCCCAAATTGACAAAAAAACCCAACAAATCCTGGGATAATGCAGTCTCAAAGGAAAAAAAGGTGGACGTCCTGCAGCAAGACCACCAACCACTACCACTGCTAAAATTATACTGTAAGTCTTAGGCGATGAGCCTGATTTCGCCTGATTTCACTTCGTCCTCGATGAGTCGTGCTATAAAAAGCAAAGATTCTCCGCCAAATCTATAGCGTTTTAGGAGTTCTTCAACTGAGAAATCTTCCCAGGGAAGATGACAATTAAAAACTTTAAGTAAGAGTTGCCTTTCAGTATTATCTCGCTCACGAAAGTTGACCACTCTTAATACAGCCGCCATATTTAACTAGGTTTTGAGAAGTTAACTATGCCATTGAGGATAGTTAACTTTAACTACTTTTTAACTGCAGTTAACGCTAGCTGCTTTTTTGTACAACCGGCGTAACTACGTGGTTAAAGTTAACCACTATTTAACTACTTTTTGGGTAGTTAAAAAGCAGTTAAGAGCTTTATACAACCATCCCCTGCACTATAAGACCAAGTATAGATCTTGAAAAAGATAATTTTTTATCATGGTTATATACACAGGATTTCTGTATGTCTTGTCACCTGTGGTTTTTGTATTTGCAAGTTTAGTGAAGGTATCAATACGAAACTACACTCGCACTACAAGATTAAGTATAGATCTTGAAATTGATCATTTTTTATCATGGTTATATATACCGGATTTCTGTATGTTTTGAACCGCCAAGTACCGGAAGGTATCAATACGAAACTATACCTGCACTATAACACCAATTGTACATCTTGAAATTGGTCATTTTTATCATGGTTATATATACAGGATTTCTGTATGTTTTATATTTCTATATCCGATGAAGGTATCGATACTAAACTACAGCTGCAGTATAAGACCAAGTGTACATCTTGAAATTGATTATTTTTTTATCATGGTTATGTATACAGGATTTCTGTATATTTTTTATTTCCATGTATCGGGAAGGTATCAATACGAAACTACATTTGCACTACAAGACCAAGTGTAGATCTTGAAATTGATCATTCTTTTATCATGGTTATATATACCGGATTTCCGTATGTTTTGCATTTCCATGTACAGTGAAGGTATCAATACGAAACTATAACTGCACTATAATACCAACTGTACATCTTGAAATTGAATATTTTTTATCATGGTTATATATACAGGATTTCTGTATGTTTTGTATTAACATGTACAGTGAAGGTATCAATACCAAACTACACCTTCACTACAAGACCAAGTGTACATCTGGAAATTGATCATTTTTTTATTTTGGTTATGTATACCGGATTTCCGTATGTTTTGTATTTCCATGTACAGTGAAGGTATCAATACCAAACTACACCCTGCACTACAAGACCAAGCGTACATCTGGAAATTGATCATTCTTTTATCATGGTTATATATACCGGATTTCCGTATGTTTTGCATTTCCATGTACAGTGAAGGTATCAATACGAAAATATACTTGCACTATAAGACCAACTGTACATCTTGGCATTGAATATTTTTTATATTATCATGGTTATATATATACAGGATTTCTGTATGTTTTGTATCTCCAAGTACCGTGAAGGTATCAGTACCAAACTACACCTTCACGAAAAGACCAATTAAGTGTACATCTGGAAATTGGCCATTTTTTTATCATAGTTATGTATACAGGATGTATGTATGTTTTGTATCTCCAACAACTCCAAGTACTGTGAAGGTATCAATACCAAACTACACCTGCACTACAAGACCAAGACAGTGTACATCTTGAAATTGATCATTTTTTATCATGGTTATATATACAGGATTTGCGTATGTTTTGTGTTTCTTTATACAATGAAGCTAGGTATCAATACGAAACTACACGAGCACTATAAGACCAATTATAGGTCTTAAAGTAGATGAGTCTTTTTATAGTAGTTATATATACAGGATTTCCTCAATATAAAGTTCAGGTGTCAACAATGAAAGTGCAAGTTAAGTTTACAGTAACTGTACTTGGAATTACAAAACACAAAGATCCTGTATATATAAAATATAACCGTGATAAAAAATAATCTTTTTCAAGATCTATACTTGGTCTTATAGTGCAGGTGTAGTTTCGTATTGATGCCTTCACGGTAGCTAGAAATACTAAATATAAAGAAATCCTGTATAATAACCAGGATAAAAAGTGATCTTTTTCAAGATCTATATTTGGTCTTATCGTGCTGGCGTAGTTTCGTATTTATACCTTCTCTGAACTTGCAAACACAAAACATACAGAAATCCTGTATATATAACCAGGATAAAAAATGATCTTTTTCAAGATCTATACTTGGTCCTATAGTGCAGGTGTAGTTTGGTATTGATACCTTCACTGTATTTGGAAATAAAAATCTTACAGAAGTCCTGTATATATAACCATGATAAAAAATGATTTTTTCAAGATCTATACCTTGTCCTATAGTGCAGATGTAGTTTGGTATTGATACTTTCACGGTATTTGGAAATAAAAATCTTACAGAAATCCTGCATATATAACCATAATAAACAATGATTTTGTTCAAGATCTATACTTGGTCCTATAGTGCAGGTGTAGTTTGGTATTGATACTTTCATTGTCTTTGGAAATAAAAATCTTACAGAAATCCTGCATGTATAAACATGATAAAAAAGGATTTTGTTCAAGACCTATACTTGGTTATAGTGGTGCATAGGAGGTGTAGTTTTATATTTGACACCTACACTGTACTTTTAAAAATAAATAAAATTCCAATTTGTAAATAAAATTACAATATGTTTTTGGAATTGTATTTTGCAATTAATGGCAATTAAATGTATCCTGATGTTAAATGTAATGCTACATTAATCTGAAATGATGAAGATTTGAAAGCAATATATTTCTGTTTTGGTTACCAATTACCTTGGTTTTCTACCTTTATGCTGCAACATCATCTCATTTCAAAATGCAGTGCTGGATGTTTGCACTAGTAATCCTAAAATTAGTTTTGGCCTGGGTTCGCATGCATAATACTGTACAAGAACTGGTACAATTTAACACAATTTAGGTAATTGGCTTTCAAGAAGTTGCTGAAACAATAATACCCAAATTGTGAAGATGATAATGCAGATACAATGAATTATTCATTTACAAAGAAGGAATGGACCAGATTGAATATAACAAGTGTTCATGCAATAAAGTTAACAATCAATGCATTAGATACAGCACTTTATTCTAATAACTAGCAAAAGTTATTATCTTGCATCTTTATTCTTTAAAACTTTTCTTCATTACATATAATGCTCTCTTGAAGAATCACCAGTTTCTCTGTTGGATAGTTACTAACTTCTTGTAAATATGCCAAGAGTACACTCCAGATAGGAAAATGAAAGCCGCATACAACCTGTCCTGTAAAAACAGATACAGTGCTTAAGAATTGGCAGGCACTTTAGCAATTTTAAAGCTAGGGTTATAGTCTATGTGTTATGTATTTTATTTGTAGCTAGAGCTTGGGGCCTGTATATATACTTCAAGGAAATTTGGCATAATTGAACATTTTAGTATATTCTACTATTATGCTGTTTTTATTGGTACATAAAAGGTACATAAACTTGATCACGCTTTTTTATTTTGAGTTTCTGACCCAGGTACGTCTATACTCAATACTTGCAAACTTGCAAAGAAATATACTATAGTATAAACTATATATTATATTTATACAATTAAGTTCCATTTTTATAATTAAACTTACCAACGTTTTCCAATATCCATTAGTTGTTGAAATATAGTGATTAAAGTATTCAAAACAAGCTTTTACGCTTAATACTTGTTAGATGATTGCATCCGTGAATATATATACCATTTTTTGGAAGTAAAACATACCACCACTCATGGATTCACCATTTTGAGAAATACCACTGACTGCATATGAGCTGGACCGCTGAATGACATGTTTTCCGGGTTTTTAGAGCCAGCGTGTAAGCTGTATTATCAGAAATCATGGCAGTCATACCATATTGAATGTCATATTATTTTAGCCCCTCCAGCAAAATGGTTTATCCTCAATACGAATCTATCAAACCACTGTAAATGTAGTTATATACATCACTACATCTTAATAGCAAGTGCCAAATATAGATTGGGTAAAGGTCTCTAGTAACTTTTAATTTCATAACATGCGCTTTCTTATTACTCAAGCACTTATGTTTTAAGACAAAGTTATTTACATATTGGCTATAATGCTACAAAGCATGAGCAAAACTTAAATAAAAATGTGTTGTATTTTTTATATGCAACAAAGATTACAGTATTTAATAAGCGTAAAGTCTACCTAAAATATGAGAGCGTTTCTTTTGCTTAGAAGTTGGAGTGAGATCATGCTTCTCACTCTGCCGCGGTCTATCCTGAGTGTCAGCAGATGATGATGGTGGCATTGAATCCGTTGATGCGCGCTGAAATTAAAATTGCACGCAACTAGCCTTCCGGCGAAGCCGTTTTGAAGATGTTTCTTTTGAAGAAATAGAGTGAATTATTAAAACAACAAACATCGTTAGTATTTTCATTATGAGACATTGTCATATATTCATACCTTGTACGTCGTACGCTTGGTTGACATCCTCAAGTGTTGCCATACTGACATCATTAAAAAGGTCAAATGGCATTAAAAATTAATGCCATTATGTTCACATGTTTGAAAAGTATGCAAATAAGATTGAATGTAACGGCGTCGAAGAAAATAGCTCGAGCTCTTGCTTAAAATGGTCTAAAACCCCGGAGATTTAGTCTTTTTATAGCCTAACTTTCATCGCATCCAGAAACTTGCCCATGATGTCATAATCCTCTCAAATATAAACATGACTAACATATGCATACCAAACTTTTTCGATAAACCCTTGTTCAGAAAATGTTTGATCATCAGCGTAAAAATCGAAAATCCATTTCTTTTGATCTTCTATTGGTAACTCGCTAAAAGATTTACTGTGCTAATTTGAAAAACGCATATTGACACGAAGCACGAGCTTATTTTTAGCCATAAAACAATATATCGAAAGTCAGCTTGCAAGCGTTCGAGCAAATATGATCAGAAACGAAAAAGGCAACAGCAGGGCCGAAACTCCCAGGGGGGTATGGAGGGGTGATACACCCCTCCAATCTCGAGAAAGCTCGCCTCGTCGGGCAAACGACAGCAAATCGTCGGGCCAATTTCTGCAAATAAGAAAAAAATACGCCCTCCTAACATATTGACTGCAATAAAATAAATGAAATAATCACAAAGATTTAAAGTATGAATATTGCAATTGAAGAATAATGCATATTTTCCCATAATCTCAAAAAATACATCGTTTTTCACTGTCTTACATATGAGTATTGAAATTGTATCCACTGGTATCGAAACTTGTAGCCACTTTATAGTTTTTATATGAAGTAACTTGAAACGACCATTGTATGGCGGGCCTGGCGGCCATTGTCGAAGCTGTAAAGAAGTGGGCCTCTCAAAAGAACAGAAAACTCAAAATGAAAATTAATTAGAATTCAAATGGTCAAACGGACAGGCCTAGATAAAAACAAAACAATAGGGTGTCTTAAAATAATAACGTTATCATACCTTGGCATGAGATGTGCTAAAACTGCTATTTATCTATTGAATGGTTGTTTTTCATCCGATTTTAGCGCACAGAATTTGACAGTTGTTGCTGCGTTTAACCCGGTGTAAGCCTGATTTTTATCGAATTATTTTTCTGTTACAATACATAACTATCGCGGCATGTCAGTATGTCACGCAAAAGTGGGATTGTTTTTTTTGCAAACACCGTGAAACTAAATATTATAGTAAGCGAAAAATCTAATTTCGCATTCATATTGTATTTTGTAATTTGTATATTTAACATGAAATTTAGACTATTACCAGATTTAGATTTTGTGTTTCTTATGAATTGCATTTCGAAACTATTTGAGGTTCGAAATAACCAAGTGTAATACTGTACTTTTCGTCGGGCAATACAAAGGCCACGCCCTATTTGTCGGGCATTGTAGCTACATACCCCCCCAAAAGTAGAACCCAAGTTTCGGCCCTGGGCAACAGATGTATTCTGATAACATTTTGCTCTTAAAAGAAGAATTTACACCAAGCGAATTGACAGCAGCGATAACAGTTCAGCTGATTGAAAGAGAAATACAACCGATTGGGTTTAAAACTTTATCTGGGGAATCAGGCAGCTGATTGTACTTCTCTGATGAGAAAAATCGAATATCGGTAGAGAAAACATATGGATACTGATCGTAGAAGCTTTCAAAATCCTAAATTATGAAGAACCGCCAGCAAAATGTCGGAACATTTTTGAACGAACATTTAACTTATCGTACTTAAGTCTACATGCTCTTTAATTGAATATCTAAAAAACTTTTACTTTTAAAAACTTAATAGATTATCTAAGATGTTTATATAAACCAAAATATAAAGACAAGTTCACAATTTGTAATGCTCAAAAGAAATACATATTTTTTAAACCTATGTTGCATTCTGAAAAATTTAGCTCGATTAATTTACGGATTTTTATAGTCAAGGTACGCGTGGGCGATACTTACCGTATGATAAAATTAGAATATGCCTTGCTGCAATTTGGCAATGCCTAAGCATTAGCATACTGTATATCATTGCATGACTTTGCCACGCGTACGTTTAAAACAATGTCTAAACAGCAGCATAGCGCACGTACGTTTAAACAATACCGTACGTTTGCTCTTACAATAATGTCCGGCAGCCTTCAAGACAATACCTAAACACAATTACAAGCTGATCGTACGCTCTAAAAATACCTAACCTTCACTCCTACGCGTAACGCTCTACTGACTCAATATATGTATTGCAATATACTCTATCATAACACAATTGCTCTCCAAGCTCTACGGACACTAGCTACAATGGCACATTTCCTTAAGCAGGTGTACTCTGATAGCATTTTTAACCTCGAAGAAAAATTTATTCCAAAGGAGCTAACTGCTGCGATAACTGTAGAATTGATTGCAAGAAAAATTAAAGAAATAGAACACAAACACTGGGGAATTATGTAGTCGGTGGAACTGTTGCGAAGAAAAATAAACGCACATCGGGAAAGAACATATCTGGATCGTAATCGTGGAAGAATTTAAAATTGTCAAGTACGAAGAACCACCAGCAAAAATGTCGGAACTTTTTTGAGCAAACTTGTAAACTATCATACTTAACTTTTAAAGTCTCATAGATTATCTCATATGTTTATATCAACTGAAATATAACCACTAGTTTGTAAAACTTAAAAGTTGTAATGAATATTTTTTAAACCTATATTACATTTTTCTCTTTTCTGATACACATGCCGTGCTTGGGATCACCCTCGGAACCAAATTTGTACTGTTCACGTGCTGATCACACGCTATGACCCCCAAACCAATGTGCATGTGCTGTTCACGTGCTCTGACGTCAATTCTATGTGCATGTGCTGTTCACGTGCTCTGATGTCAATTCTATGTGCATGTGCTGTTCACGCGTTATGGCGTCATTGTCAGCATCCCTTTGATAGCCATATGAGGGAGGGGTGGTTAATCTACTTATATATTTGTAATATTTGTGATGTACAGTATAAGCCTGCTAACCTTCAATATTAAACTTTGTCTAAAAGGACTTGATGACACAAACTGTAGTGGTAGCTAGTTTTTGAGGTATCTAGATCTTGTGATATATACATAGATATGCTAAAGACCATGCTTTAATATTTTTATAATACTTTTATTAGATTGATCAACTGAAAGAAAAGGATTTAGCAGACAGCAGCGTTGATTGTCCTGCGAAAAGAACAAGGAAGTCAAGCAGAATTTTGGACTCATCCAGTAAGAAATTGGATGTATCTAGAACATAGCTAATTAGAAGGAAGCAAAAGACTGTCGCGGCTATGAAAACTATCCATTGTGGAATAGATATAAAACCAGATGAAAGTTTAAAGCTTGTGAAAGATGGGTTATGGACAACTTTAATAAGAACATGTACAATTTCTGAGTGGTGAACATATATAGCGCAATCAAAGTTGTGTACTGAAAGAGTTTTACCTAGCATCGTTAAAGACAAATGGAAAGAGTATACATGCAGCAAATCAAACAAAATAAGAAGCATGCGTGTACTTTAAGAAAGAGGGCTCATAGGAAAACTAAAGTATGCAAGCATTTGGAAAAGCTCTGATGTAATTACTACGAGTAGAAACAAGAGGAAGAACAAAAAGGCAAAAATACTGCAACGATGTGAAGTACCAAAAATTTTACCATAAAAAATGTTGCACAAGTTATTAAGAGTATCAACATTGGGGAGGTGAATGGCCTTGAAAAACTAGCTACTGAGTTGTCACTAACACCTGTACCTTGTATATACCGTCCATTAAAGCAGTTTCTCCTTAGGCTAGCTGATCTCTATTTATTGGTTGATAAAGAAAATCATTGCCTGCATTGATTTAATGGTGCAAAAAATGTATTCTATGTTGCTGTTGGAGCAGATGGAGCACCATTTGGTAAAGAGGACACTGCAACTGGTAAGTGTATAGATATTGTAATGATTGATGTAAGGGATCAGTCATTAACTAAAGGAGGTAGGGTGGGGCTTAAAATGAAAGATTAAAAGTTTAAAATTTTGTTCTCCCCTCCTTTATGATGCGATACGGCACAATTATACGTGATGGTTCTTTCCCACTCACCCCTATGCAACAAGAAAAGGCACATGTGTAATTTAAAGTTCTACTTTAGTTCTACCACTTAGAGTTCTACTACTCTGTAATTTTTATTTGTAGGTTTTATGAAATGACAGTGTCACACAGGCAGGCATTTATAATGCACGAAAACATTTGCCCCCCCCCCTTGATGTACAATCACATCAGTCCAATCCATTTCTTTCCTTTCCTGTAACTAATGACCTGTTCCGAAGGCAGGATATATAAGTTCAAGAACATTAAAAAAGTATATACCATAAAAGCCAAGTTCTACTTTGTATTTTTAATTGTAGTTAATTTGCCTATATGTGACATGCCTATTGCTTAAGTAACCTATTAAACTGTTTGAAACTTGGCTTTTATAATCAAATTTGTTTTAGCTTAAAATTAACTGTCCTTTAAGAAATCAAACGTACATGTGTGCATTTATACAAAGACAAACACTCAGGTCAAGGCAGCCCTTCTTCCTAATCTCCATCTCTTTACACACTTTACTTACACATCTGCATAATTATTATACAAAAATTAAACATACTTTTGTGGAGGGCCATTCAGATTTTTTGTTTGGGTTATTAATTGCACTAATGTTAATAATTTTTCTGAGAGGTAGAGTTTTTGCATTGAAAAGCTTATAAGAATTATGTATTGATATAGTAAATGATTGTATATTGTGCAAGAAGTGCAGTGTTATACGAAGTATCATGTGTAGAGTATTGCTGTAGGAAAAATTGTTTGAGAGCTCTAGTGTTAGCAAATTGTCTAGCCTTTTTGCAATCTTTGGGGTATTTTTGGGCCAACTGCAACAGTGTAGGCATCAATAGCAATACAATGATGTTAAAATATGGCATTCTTAAACTTCTCTGCAGTTAAGGTAGAGTTACAAGCAATATGAGCCAGTCACTGATCCCCCACCCTCCCCAAACACACTAGGACTATGCAACGGATTATTGAGAGGTTATATTAACAGTCTTGTATCTCCTTAATTGGTGAATTACACATGTAAAAATGCACTAGTTGTCACATGTCTGTGAACAAGACTGTTCACAAGTTGTGTTCGAAATTGAGGGCGGGGGGTGCATATTCATATATTCAGGTTCTGCCCGATTAGCCTCTTTTAAAATAGGGTTGATTTGAAAAGAAATTCTTAGGGCAGAACCTGAATATATGAATATGTAGCCCATCAAATATTGTTTTAAGTCCATACTTGGACTGTTCAGGCATCTTGTTCCGTATTTGTAAGAACAAGTTTGGAACAAGCTATGAACAAATTTTAAAAAGCTAGCTTAATGGCATTAACAGACTTGTTACAAGATTTTTCATGATACAACAAGAATGTTAACAACAAGGTTGATGGAACGTGTTTGTGACAGTATTGTTATACTAAGTTTGTAACAGACCTGTTGGAACAACCTTGTAACAAGTCTGATAATATCAACAAGGTTGCTACAAGTTGTTACTATCTTGTACCAAACCTGTTGACAACTTGGAACACAAAGCTTGTTGAAAGCTTGTTTGCAGACTACTACAAGTTGTGAGATTTACCTGTGTAAGTCATTAGCAATGCAAATGATTCCTAATCCTCGCATGGTCCTGGGGTGGGTGGGAGCAGGCAGTTTACATATCAATAAATGCAATAGTTCTTAAGTTTTCATATACAAAGTATCTAATGTTAAAAACTTATCAAACCTGAACACAACAGATTGTTTATTCCATTTAACAAGTACAAATTTCTATTAGTTCAATGCTGTGGCACCCCAAAAATATTCCAATAGCCATAGTGGAAGTGCACAGAAAGTACCTCTAAGTTTTTATAATACTTAAGGTTCAGCGGTTTATCACAACTTATAACAACTTCAGATCTTTCCAATGACCCTCCTTCTCTGATCCGGTATCTTCTTTCGGAGCATTTCTTCCTTGGGCACTATTACACCTTCAGCATTCATGTATTCAAAAACGAACCGTGCTTTCCTTATATTATGGATCGAAATATCAACACACGCGCGTGTTTCTTTGTACGTATGGCCATGACTGTTTCTTTCGGCAATATGCTTGCAAATAATGTCAAATATTTCTCTTGGGATGTCCATAGCGAAATCACCACGCCATGAAGAGCAAATATTCGCCGAAGATCGAAGCTTTCGACAAATCTTAGAATGTAACTTTAGCAGTGTATTTATGACCATACTTCTGCTGGCTATAAGGTGCTGAATGTCAGGTCATTTTACCGCAGGTTGCAAGTATTTCGCTTCCAAGACAGCAATGGCTGCTTCCGCTTCACAATAAAATTGCTAATTGTTTTTATGCGCATGACCACCTTTCGTCTGGCAAGAATAGTTATGTCTTTGTCGCTTAAATAACACGTTTATTTCTTCTGACAGTGGGTTATTTGAAAACAAAAGATTCACACCCATGGATTCGCATTTTTGAAAAATACCACTGACTGCATATGAACTGGATCGCTGAATGACATGTTTTCTGGGTTTTTGGAGCCAACGTGGAAGCTGTATGATCAGATGTCATGGCAGTCATGCCATATTGAATGTCATATTATTTTTGCCCCTCCAGAAAAATGGTGTAGAGTTTATCCTCAGTATGAATCTATCAAACCACTGTAAATGTAGTTATATACATCACTACAACTTAATAGCAAGTGCCAAATATAAATGGGGTAAAGGTCTCTAATAACTTTTAATTTCATAACATGTGCTTCCTTATTACTCAAGCACTTATGTTTTAAGACAAAGTTATTTACATATTGACTATCATACTACAAAGCATGAGCAAAACTTAAACAAAGATGTTTTGTTTTTTTTTATATGCAACAAAGATTACAGTATGTAATAAACCTAAAGTCTACCTGAAATATGAGAGTGTTTCTTTCGCTTAGAAGTTGGAGTGAGATCATGCTTCTCACTCTGCCGCGGTCTATTTTGAGTGTCAGCAGATGATGATGGTGGCCTTGAATCCGTTGATGCGCGCTGAAAATTGCACGCAACTAGCCTTCCGGCGAAGTCGTTTTGAAGATGTTTCTTGAAGAAATAGAGTGAATTATTAAAACAACAAACATCGTTAGTATTCTCATAATGAGACATTGTCATATATTCATACCTTGTACGTCGTACGCTTGGTTGACATCCTCAAGTGTTGTCATACTGACATCATTAAAAAGGTCAAATGGCATTAAAAATTAATGCGATTATGTTCACATGTTTGAAAAGTATGCAAATAAGATTGAATGTAACGGCGTCGAAGAAAATAGCTCGAGACCTTGCTTAAAATGGTCTAAAACCCCGGAGATTTAGTGTTTTTATAGCCTAACTTTCATCGCATCCAGAAACTTGCCCATGATGTCATAATCTTCTGAAATATAAACATGACGAACATATGCATACCAAACTTTTTCGATAAACCCTTGTTCAGAAAATGTTTGATGATCAGCATCAAAATAGAAATTCCATTTCTTTTGATCTTTTATTGGTAACCCGCTAAAAGTATTACTGTGATAATTTGAAAAACGCATATTGACACGAAGCACGAGCGTATTTTTAGCCATAAAACAATATATCGAAAGTCAGCTTGCAAGCGTTTGAGCAAATATGATCAGAAACGAAAAAGACAACAGATGTATTCTGATAACATTTTGCCCTTAAAAGAAGAATTTACACCAAACGAATTGAAAACAGCGATAACAGTTCAGCTGATTGAAAGAGAAATACAACGAATTGGGTTTAAAGCTTTATCTGGGGAGTCAGGCAGCTGATTGTACTTCTCTGATGAGAAAAATCGAATATCGGTAGAGAAAACATATGGATACTGATCGTAGAAGCTTTCAAAATCCTAAATTATGAAGAGCCGCCAGCAAAATGTCAGAACATTTTTGAACGAACATCTAACTTATCGTACTTAAGCCTACGTGCTCTTTACTTGAATATCGAAAAAGCTTTTACTTTTAAAAACTTAATAGATTATCTAAGATGTTTATATAAACCAAAATATAAACACAAGTTCACAATTTGTAAACCTATATTGCATTCTGAAAAATTTAGCTCGATTAATTTACGGATTTTTATAGTCAAGGTACGCGTGGGCGATACCTACCGTATGATGCAGTTAGAATATGCCTTGCGGCTTTTTGACAATGCCTAAGCATTAGCATACTGTATATCATTGCATGACCTTGCCAATTGACCTTGCCACGCGTACGTTTAAAACAATGTCTAAACAGCAGCATAGCGCACGTACGTTTAAACAATACCGTACGTTTAAACAATACCGTACGTTTGCTCTTTCAATAATGTACGGCACCCTGCAAAACAATACCTAAACACAATTACAAGCTGATCGCACGCCCTAAAAATACCTATTCTTCACTCCTACGCGTAACGCTCTACTGACTCAATACATGCAGTATTGCAATATACTCTATCATAATACACTTGCTCTCCAAGCCGTACGGACACTAGGTACAATGGCACATTTCTTTAAGCTGGTGTACTCTGATAGCATTTTTAACATCGAAGAAAATTTATTCCAAAGGAACTGACTGCCGCGATAACTGTAGAGTGATTGCAAGAAAAATTAAAGAAATTGAACGAAAATACACAAGCACTGGGGAATTATGTAGTCGGTGGAACTGTTGCTAAGAAGAATAAACGCACATCGGGAAAGAACATATCTAGATCGTAATCGTGGAAGCATTTAAATTTGTCAAGTACGAAGAACCACCAGCAAAAATGTCGGAACTTTTTTCAACAAACTTTTAAACTATCATACTTAACTTTACTTACTCTATCCACCACTAGTATCGAAAAAACTTCTACTTTTAAAAGTCTCATAGATTATCTCATATGTTTATATCAACTGAAATATAATCACCAGTTTGTAAAACTTAAAAGTTGTAATGAATATTTTTTAAACCTATATTACATTTTTCTCTTTTCTGATACACATGCCGTGCTTGGGTTCACCCTCGAAACCAAATTTGTACTGTTCACGTGCTGATCACACGCTTTGACCACCAAACCAATGTGCATGGGCTGTTCACGTGCTCTGACGCCAATTCTATGTGCATGTGCTGTTCACGTGCTCTGATGTCAATTCTATGTGCATGTGCTGTTCACGTCCTGTTCATGCGTTGTGGCGTCATTGTCGGCATCCCTCTGATAGCTATATGAGGGAGGGGTGGTTAATCTACTTATATTTTTGTAATATTTGTGATGTACAGTATAAGCCTGCTAACCTTCAACATTAAACCTTGTCTAAAAGGATTTGATGACACAAACTGTAGTGGTAGCTAGTTTTTGAGGTATCTAGATCTGATGATATATACATAGATATGCTAAAGACTATGCTTTAATATTTTTATAATACTTTTATTAGATTGATCAACTGAAAGAAAAGGATTTAGCAGACAGCAGCGTTGATTGTCCTGCGAAAAGAACAAGGAAGTCAAGCAGAATTTTGGACTCATCCAGTAAGAAATTGGATGTATCTAGAACATAGCTAATTAGAAGGAAGCAAAAGACTGTCGCGGCTATGAAAACTATCCACTGTGGAGCAGATATAAAACCAGATGAAAGTTTAAAGCTTGTGAAAGATGGGTTATGGACAACTTTAATTGGAGCATGTACAATTTCTGAGTTTTCAACTTATATAACGCAATCAAAGTTGTGTACTGAAAGAGTTTTACCTAGCATCGTTAAAGACAAATGCAAAGAGTATACATGCAGCAAATCAAACAAAATAAGAAGCATGCGTGTACTTTAAGAAAGAGGGCTCATAGGAAAACCAAAGTATGCAAGCATTTGGAACAGCTCTGGTGTGATTACTACGGGTAGAAACAAGAGGAAGAACAAAAAAGCAAAGATACTGCAAGAATGTGAAATACCAAAAATTTTACCATAAAAAATGTTGCAAAAGTTATTAAGAGTATCAAAATTGGGGAGGTGAATGGCCTTTAAAAAACTAGCTACTGAGTTGTCACTAACACCTGTACCTGGTGTATACCGTCCATTAAAGCAGTTTCTCCTTAGGCTAGCTGATCTCTACCTATTGGTTCATAAAGAAAATCATTGCCTGCATTGATTTAATGGTGCAAAAAATGTATTCTATGTTGCTGTGGGAGCAGATGGAGCAGCATTTGGTAAAGAGGACACTGCAACTGGTAAGTGTGTAGATATTGCAATGATTGATGTAAGGGATCAGTCCTTAACTACAGGAGGTGGGGTGGGGCTTAAAATGAAAGATTAAAAGTTTAAAATTTTGTTGTCCCCTCCTTTATGATGCGATACAGCACAATTATACGTGATGGTTCCTTCCCACCCACCCCTATGCAACAAGAAAAGGCACATGTGTAATTTAAAGTTCTACTTTAGTTCTACCACTTAGAGTTCTACTACTCTGTAATTTTTATTTGTAGGTTTTATAAAATGACAGTGTCACACAGGCAGGCATTCATAATGCATGAAAACATTTGCCCCCCCCCCTTGATGTACAATCACATCAGTCCAATCCCTCCCTCTCCTTACCTGTAACTAATGACCTGTTCCGAAGGCAGGATATATAAGTTCAAGAACATTAAAAAAAGATATACCATAAAAGCCAAGTTCTGCTTTGTATTTTTAATTGTAGTTAATTTGCCTATATGTGACATGCCTATTGCTTAAGTACCTATTAAACTGTTTGAAACTTGGCTTTTATAATCAAATTTCTTTTAGCTTAAAATTAACTGACCTTTAAGAAATCAAATGTACATGTGTGCATTTATACAAAGACACACACACAGGTCAAGGCAGCCCTTCTTCCTAATCTCCATCTCTTTACACACTTTACTTACACATTTGCATAATTATTATAAAAAAATTAAACATACTTTTGTGAATGGCAATTCAGATATTTGGTGCGGGTTATTAATTGCACGAATGTAAATAACCTTTCTCAGAGGTAGAGTTTTTGCATTGAAAAGCTTATAAGAATTATGTATTGATATAGTACATGATTGTATATTGTGTAAGAAGTGTAGTATTTGTACGAAGCATCATGTGTAGAGTATTGCTGTAGGAAAAATTGTTTGATAGCTCTAGTGTTGGCAAATTGTATAGCATTTTTGCATTCTTTGGGGTATTTTTGGGCCAACTGCAACAGTGTAGGTATCAATAGCAATACAATGATGTTAAAATATGGCATTCTTAAACTTCTCTGCAGTTAAGGTAGAGTTACAAGCAAGATAAGCCAGTCACTGACCCCCCACCCTCCCCACACACATTAGGACTATGCAACGGATTATTGAGAGGTTATATTAACAGTCTTGTATCTCCTTAATTGGTGAATTACACATGTAAAAATGCACTAGTTGCTACATGCCTGTGGACAAGACTATTCCCAAGTTGTGTTCTAAATTGAGGTCGGGGGGTGCATATTCATATATTCAGGTTCTGCCCGATTAACCTCTTTTAAAATAGGGTTGATTTGAAAAGAAATTCTTAAGGCAGAACCTGAATATATGAATATGTACCCCATCAATTATTGTTTTAAGTCCATACTTGGACTCCTCAGGTCACTTGTTCCGTATTTGTAAGAACAAGTTTGGAACAAGCTATGAACAAATTTTAAAAAAGCTAGCTTAATGGCATTAACAGACTTGTTACAAGATTTTTCATGATACAACAAGAATGTTAACAACAAGGTTGATGGAACGTGGTTGTAACAGTATTGTTATACTAAGTTTGTAACAGACCTGTTGGAACAACCTTGTAACAAGTCTGATAATATCAACAAGGTTGTTATAAGTTGTTAATATCTTGTACCAAACCTGTTGACAACTTGGAACACAAAGCTTGTTGAAAGCTTGTTTGCAGACTACTACAAGTTGTGAGATTTACCTGTGTAAGTCATTAGCAATGCAAATGATTCCTAATCCTGGCATGGTCCTGGGGTGGGTGGGAGCAGGCAGTTTACATATCAATAAATGCAATAGTTCTTAAGTTTTCATATACAAAGTATCTAATGTTAAAAACTTATCAAACCTGAACACAACAGATTGTTTATTCCATTTAACAAGTACAAATTTCTATTAGTTCAATGTTGTGGCATCCCAAAAATATTCCAATAGCCACAGTGGAAGTGCACAGAAAGTACCTCTAAGTTTTTATAATACTTTAGGTTCAGCGGTTTATCACAACTTATAACAACTTCAGAAATTTCCAATGACCCTCCTTCTCTGATCCTGTATCTTCTTTTGGAGCATTTCTTCCTTGGGCACTATTACACCTTCAGCATTCATGTATTCAAAAACGAACCGTGCTTTCCTTATATTATGGATCGAAATATCAACACACGCGCGTGTTTCTTTGTACGTATGGCCATGACTGTTTCTTTCGGCAATATGCTTGCAAATAATGTCAAATATTTCTCTTGGGATGTCCATAGCGAAATCACCACGCCATGGAGAGCAAATATTCGCCGAAGATCGAAGCTTTCGACAAATCTTAGAATGTAACTTTAGCAGTGTATTTATGACCATACTTCTGCTGGCTATAAGGTGCTGAATGTCAGGTCATTTTACCGCAGGTTGCAAGTATTTCGCTTCCAAGACAGCAATGGCTGCTTCCGCTTCACAATAAAATTGCTAATTGTTTTTATGCGCATGACCACCTTTCGTCTGGCAAAAATAGTTATGTCTTTGCCGCTTAAATAACGCGTTTATTTCTTCTGACAGTGGGTTATTTGAAAACAAAAGATTCACACCCATGGATTCGCATTTTTGAAAGATACCACTGACTGCATATGAACTGGACCGCTGAATGACATGTTTTTCGGGTTTTTTGAGCCAGCGTGTAAGCTGTATGATCAGATGTCATGGCAGTCATGCCATATTGAATGTCATATTATTTTTGCCCCTCCAGCAAAATGGTGTAGGGTTTATCCTGAATATGAATCTATCAAACCACTGTAAATGTAGTTATATACATCACTACATCTTAATAGCAAGTGCCAAATATAAATGGGGTAAAGGTCTCTAGTAACTTTTAATTTCATAACATGCGCTTTCTTATTACTCAAGCACTTATGTTTTAAGACAAAGTTATTTACATATTGGCTATCATGCTACAAAGCATGACCAAAACTTAAATAAAGATGTTTTGTTTTTTTATATGCAACAAAGATTACAGTATGTAATAAACCTAAAGTCTACCTGAAATATGAGAGCGTTTCTTTTGCTTAGAAGTTGGAGTGAGATTAAAACAATATATCGAAAGTCAACTTTCAAGCAAACTTTCAAGCAAATATGATCAGAAAACGAACAAGACAACAAATGTATTCTGATAACATTTTGCTCTTAAAAGAAGAATTTACACCAAGCGAATTGACAACAGCGATAACAGTTCAGCTGATTGAAAGAGAAATACAACGGATTGGGTTTAAAGCTTTATCTGGGGAATCAGGCAGCTTATTGTACTTCTCTGATGAAGAAAATCGAATATCGGTAGAGAAAACATATGGATACTGATCGTAGAAGCTTTCAAAATCCTAAATTATGAAGAACCGCCAGCCAAATGTGGGAACATTTTTGAACGAACATTTAACTTATCGTCCTTAAGTCTACATGCTCTTTACTTCAGTATCGAAAAAACTTTTACTTTTAAAAACTTAATAGATTATCTAAGATGTTTATATAAACCAAAATATAAACACAAGTTCACAATTTGTAATGCTCAAAAGAAATACATATTTTAAACCTATATTGCATTCTCAAAAACTTAGCTCGGATAATTTACGGATTTTTATAGTCAAGGTACGCGTGGGCGATACCTACCGTATAATGGAATTAGAATATGCCTTGCGGCATTTTGACAATGCCTAAACATTAGCATACTGTATATCATTGCATTACCTTGCCAATTGACCTTGCCAAGCGTATGTTTAAAACAATGTCTAAACAGCAGCATAGCGCACGTACAACGTTTAAACAATACCGTACGTTTGCTTTTACAATAATGTCCGGCACCCTGCAAAACAACACCTAAACACATTCACAAGCCGATCGTGTGCTCTAAAAATACCCAGCCTTCACTCCTACGCGTAACGCTCTACTGACTCAATACATGTATTGCAATATACTCCATCATAACACACTTGCTCTCCAAGCTTTACGGACACTAGCTACAATGGCACATTTCTTTAAGCAGGTGTATGGTGGCCAAGAACTGCCAATACTTTTTTACATTTTTTTGTAAAAAATTTTTATAAATTACTTGTTTTTAGAAAAAATTAAAAAAAAAACAAAATCTACTTTAAATTAAAATTAAAACAAAAGTAAAATTAAAGTTAAATAAAAACAAAATATAAAGTTAAAATAAAACAATATTAAAATAGAATCAAAGACATTTTCTTTATCGGCTCTTTGCGAGCCGAATAATTTAATACGTCAATACTTCATGTAATACTGCCCAATAATATATCAAAATACACATTTGTCAATACATGGAAAATTTCGCAGTGGAACAATTTCGCAGAGAAAATCAAAGCCAAACGTGTCATAAAGGGAAAGAAAAAACGTGAAAGCAGCGAACCTTGTAAAGATGTGTTGATCGTTCAGGGGATGAGTTGAGATGTGAGCGGTAAGGCCAAAAATATAACAGAATTGGACCATGGATAGTTAAAAGATCTTTTATAATCATTCCATGATTGAACCAAGAGAGTTCGTCTCATTGCGCCATTGGGGGTATTTTAGCGATATCCTTACGGACTAACGGGATATCCTAATGGGGTTAGATATCCTGGGGGGGGGTTCCAAAATTATTACATCCTAAGGGGATTATGAAGAAGCCCTTAATGGGGGGAGGTCGGGATTGACAAGTACGAGGAGCTGTCACTTGCAAAAACTTTATTGATGCCAGTCAAAAGCATTTCTGCAAAATGCTTAGAGAAGATTATGGTGTGATGTTTTCGCTGGGGAGCAGGGTCCATCTTGTCAAAAGCAAGAACATGTTCCAGATTTGAAAGTGTTTTATGTACGCTTTTTAAAACGTTACAAACTTGAAGTTGACGAAGCTCAGTAGATGACTAAGATACACAACCACAGGTTAGTTGCCTGTTGCAGGTTAGCTGCATGCTATATAAGGCCTCACTCAGGTAGGTCGGGATGCCCAGGCTATTAGTAAACATATATAAAATTCAATTTGTGTTCATAAAGGAAACCAGCCTGGTTTGGTGAGATCTCACCATGTGCTAGGTGGGACCTCAATCAACTAGGCAAGTGCCAGTATGGAATGTAGCATTTCTGTCTACCACCCACAATAACCAGCACAGTTTTAGTGGTATAGACTTCCATTCCACAAACATTTTAGTTGTGTACAAACTGCTGTGTGCAAAGCCAGTGGGCTCACCCTACTTTTTTCTTTGGTCATGGCTTTATAGGATACCCTAAAGGTCGAAATGTTGAGAGAGCACTGGGTTTCTCACTCACTGGGACTGTATCTACTTCACCAAATTTAGCTAAAGAGGGAGCGTGTAGCGCGACAATCATTACTCGCCCTTCGGGCTCGCGCTTTAGCTAAATTTGGTGAAGTAGATACAGTCCCAGTGAGTGAGAAACCCAGTGCTCTCTCGACATTTCGACCGTTAGGGTATCCTATAAAGCCATGACCTTTTTTCTTTTGCCCTGTCTAATGCCAATTGCTTTTACTCATCAAAGATAGAGCACTACACGTAATGGGCTCGAGGTGCAAAGTTTAAATAATTTGTTGTAGATAAAAACAATCATATACACACATAAATATTTCATCCTACCTACAATATATGATCTGAAGTCACAACATGGTTTTGTATATCCCTGGGGGATAATGCTATCATTATGGGAGGGGGGTGCTTATTAGAGTGAGGCTTAATAAATTTGTTAATCTAAAAGGGGGGCTTCTTGGAGAGGGGTTTAAGTACTGTTTACAGCTTATTTTGTTCTACATAAGTAAGTGGCATATCAGGCCTTAGAGTGGAGGTGGCAATGTCTTTATATGGCAATAGACCCTAGGTTAGAGGTTAGGTGCCGGGTAGGGTGAGGGTTATTTTGATACACTTTAATGAGGGTTAGATGAAGTCTATACCACTAAAACTGCTGTTTATTGTGAGTGGTAGATAGAAATGCTACAT
Source organism: Muricea muricata (assembly GCA_963855995.1). Taxonomy (NCBI): domain Eukaryota; kingdom Metazoa; phylum Cnidaria; class Anthozoa; order Malacalcyonacea; family Plexauridae; genus Muricea; species Muricea muricata. The sequence goes on from OY979716.1 coordinate 1,111,622, forward strand.
TCCATACTGGCACTTGCCTAGTTGACTGACGTCCCACCTAGCACATGCTGAGATCTCACCAAACCAGGCTGGTTTTTCATATGAACACAAATTGAATTTTATATATGTTTACTAATAGCCTGGGCATCCCGGCACACCTGAGTGAGGCCTTATATAGCATGCAGCTAACCTGCAACAGGCAACTAACCTGTGGTTGTGTATCTTAGTCATCTACTGAGCTTCGTCAACTTCAAGTTTGTAACGTTTTAAAAAGCGCACATAAAACACTTTTAAATCTGGAACATGTTCTTGCTTTTGACAAGGTGGACCCTGCTCCCCAGCGAAAACATCACACCATAATCTTCTCTAGGCATTTTGCAAAAATGCTTTTGACTGGCATCAATAATGTTTTGAAGTGACAGCTCCTCGTAGAGGTCAAATGGGCCATTCTAACCCCCCCCCCATTAAAGGTTTCTTCATAATCTCCTTAAGATATAATTTTGGAAACACCCCCCCTAGGATATCTAACAAACCCTTTTAGGATTTCCCCTTTATCCCTAAGGATGTCGCTAAAATACCCCAAATGGCCCAATGGGACTAGCTAACTCTCTTGGTTCAATCATGGAATGATTATAAAAGATCTTTTAACTACCCATGGTCCAATTCTGTTATATTTTTGAGCCTTACTGTTACTGCTCACATCTCAACTCATCCCCTAACGATCAAATCTTCTTTACAAGGTTCGTTACTTTCACGTTTTTTCTTTCCCTTTATGACACGTTTGGCTTTGATTTTCTCTGCGGCATTGTTCCACTGCGAAATTTTCCATGTGTTGACAAATGAGTATTTTGATCACTGATTTTGATATATTATTGGTTAGTATTACATGAAGTATTGACGTATTGAATTATTCGGCTCGCAAAGAATCATGGTAGTGGCAGCGCTCGGCCGGTAAAGAAAATGACTTTGATTTTATTTTAATTTTGATTTATTTTAACTTTATATTTTTTTTTTATTTAAATTTCATTTCGCTTTTGTTTTAATTTTTATTTAAAGTAGATTTTGTTTTTTTTTTAAATTTTTTGTAAAAAATAGTAATTTATAAAAAAATTTTACAAAAAAAATGTAAAAAAAGTATTGGCAGTTCTCGGCCACCATACAGGTGTACTCTGATAACATTTTCAACCTCGAAGAAAAATTTATTCCAAAGGAACTGACTGCTGCGATAACTGTATAGTGATCGCAAGAAAAATTAAAGAAATTGAACGAAAATACACAAACACTGGGGATTTATGTAGTTGGTGGAACTGTTGCGAAGAAGCAAAATTAGCACATCGAGAAAGAACATATTTGGATCGTAATCGTGGAAGCATTTAAAATTGTCAAGTACGAAGAAGCACCAGCAAAAATGTCGGAACTTTTTTGAACAAACTTTTAAACTATCATACTTAACTTTACATACTCTATCCACTGGTATCGAAAAAACTTTTACTTTAAAAGTGTCATTGATTATCTCATATGTTTATATTAACTGAAATATAATCACTAGTTTGTAAAACTTAAAAGTTTTAATAAATATTTTTTAAACCTATATTACATTTTTCTCTTTTCTGATACACATGCCGTGCTTGGGATCACCCTCGGAACCAAATTTGTACTGTTGACGTGCTGATCACACACTATGACCCCCAAACATATGTGCATGTGCTGTTCACGTGCTCTGACGTCAATTCTATGTGCATGTGCTGTTCACGTGCTCTGATGTCGATTCTATGGCATGTGCTGTCCACGTGCTGTTCATGCGTTATGGCGTTATTGTCAGCATCCCTTTGATAGCTATATGAGGGAGGGGTGGTTATTCTACTTATATATTTGTAATATTTGTGATGTACAGTATAAGCCTGCCAACCTTCAAGATTAAACTTTGTCTAAAAGGATTTGATGACACAAACTTTAGTGGTAGCTAGTTTTTGAGGTATCTAGATCTTGTGATATATACATAGATATGCTAAAGACCATGCTTTAATATTTTTATAATACTTTTATTAGATTGATCAACTGAAAGAAAATGATTTAGCAGACAGCAGTGTTTATTGTCCTGTGAAAACAACAAGGAAGTCAAGCAGAATTTTGGACTCATCCAGTAAGAAAGTGGATCTATCTAGATCATAGCTAGCTAATTAGAAGGAATCAAAAGACTGTCGCGGCTATGAAAACTATCCATTGTGGAACAGATATAAAACCAGATGGAAGTTTAAGCCCTGTGAAAGGTGGGTTATGGACAACTTTAATTGGAACATGTACAATTTCTGAGTTGTCAACTTATATTGCGCAATCAAAGTTGTGTACTGAAGGAGTTTACCTAGTATCGTTAAGGAAAAATGCAAAGAGTATACATGCAGCAAATCAAGCAAAATAAGAAGCATGCGTGTACTTTACGAAAAAGGGCTCATAGGAAAACGAAAGTATACAAGCATTTGGAACAGCTCTGATGTGATTACTACGAGTAGAAACAAGAGGAAGAACAAAAAAGCAAAGATACTTCAAGGATATGAAATCCCAAAAATTTTACCATTAAAAAATGTTGCAAAAGTTATTAAGAGTATCAACATTGGGGAAGTGAACGGCCTTAAAAAACTAGCTACTGAGTTGTCACTAACACCTGTACCTTGTGTATACCGTCCATTAAAGCAGTTTCTCCTTAGGCTAGCTGATCTCTACCTATTGGTTGATAAAGAAAATCATTGCCAGCATTAGTTTAATGGTGCAAAAAATGTATTCTATGTTGCTGTCGGAGCAGATGGAGCACCATTTGGTAAAGAGGACACTGCAACTGGTAAGTGTATGGATATTGTAATGGTTGATGTAAGGGATCAGTCATTAAGTAAAGGGGGTGGGGTTGAAAATGAAGATTAAATGTTTAAAATTTTGTTGTTCCCTCCTTTATGATGCGATACAGCACAATTATACGTGATGGTTCCTTTCCACCCACCCCCATGCAACAAGAAAAGGCACATTTGTGATTTAAAGTTCTACTTTAGTTCTACCACTTAGTGTTCTACTGCTCTGTAATTTTTATTTGTAGGCTTTATGAAATGACAGTGTATTACAGGCCGGCATTTATAATGCACGAAAACATTTGCCCCCCCCCCTTGATGTACAATCACATCAGTCCAATCCCTCCCTCCCCTTTCCAGTAACTAATGACCTGTTCCGCAGGCAGGATATATCAGTTCAAGAACATTAAAAAAAGATATACCATAAAAGCCAAGTTCTGCTTGGTATTTTTAATTGTAGTTAATTCGCTTATATGTGACATGCCTATTGCTTAAGTAACCTATTAAACTGTTTGAAACTTGGCTTTTATAATTGAATTTGTTTTCGCTGAAAATTAACTGTCCTTTAACAAATCAAACGTACATGTATGCATTTATACAAAGACACACACTTAGGTCAAGGCTCTTCTAATCTCCATCTCTTTAAATACTTTACTTAACATTTGCATAATTATTATACAAAAATTAAACATACTTTTGTGGAGGGCCATTCAGATTTTTGGTGCGGGTTATTAATTGCACTAATGTTAATAACCCTTCTGAGAGGTAGAGTTTTTTGATTGAAAAGCTTATAAAAATTATGTATTGATCTAGTACATGATTGTACATTGTGTAAAAAGTGTAGTGTTGTACGAAGTACCATGTGTAAAGTATTGCTGTAGGAAAAATTGTTTGAGAGCTCTAGTGTTAGCAAAATTGTCTAGCATTTTTGAATTCTAGCAAAATTGTCTAGCATTAGACAAGGAAATATAACTGAACGGCTAACTAAAGAAGTGGAAGAGATGGAAGAAACACAGCTTAAAACTGAAAGATGTCATGAAGTATCCTTCAAATTTGAGCTTGTGCCTGCTGACCAGAAGTGGGTTGCACTCATGTCTGGAGAACTAAACAATGCGGCAACCTACTTCTCATCCTTTGCTGATGTTAGTCAAGATACCAAGAACACAATGGATGGTTCAATTGATAAGGGAGGAGGGACTTGGCAACCATGGGACTATAAGGGAAGATTTGAAATGATTAAAAAAGTTGACAAATTTAAGAAAACCCATATAGTCTAGGACCTGTCAAGGAGTTTGTATGCGTTTCATTTACCCGAGATAATCTCAACTGTTTTAGGGTAAGTTAACCATGGCAAATAGGGTAAGTTAACCACCGCAGAAATAACCCTCTTGTTAGGACTACAACTTCTGAATCATTAGAGATACATTTGTTTTAAAGCTTTTATGGTGTTCAGAGTGGTCCCTTTAGAGGTGGTAGTTAGGGAGCAAAAAATCTCTAGCTTTAATATATTCCAAGAATATGGCCATACCTTATTAGTGGAAAATTGCTGAATATGCATAATTTAAGTTACAACATTGGCAAAGTGGATTATTTATATGTTTTCCGAAAATTTTTTCGCTGTTGTCAAACTTCACACTTGTTTGAACATAATTCTCGTATTCTACATAACAGAGCATGCAAACCTGCCGATATATAGTACCGATAAATTCACTCACCGACGCCATTTTGCGAATTCGGCCGTGTGTTGCAGATTCCTTCGCTTTTCACCGTCGAACTTTGCTTTTATGATCCGCAAAATGACATTATTTTTACTAGTTATTATTAGAAGAATATTCTTAATGGCTTTGAACGAATTCCGTTGCTTCGGTGACTTTGAAATCTTTGGTGTTGTCGAAGTGTTGTTTTGGCGAATTATAGCTTCAACTTTGGGTCATGTCTCCTGTCTTCTCGAAATATAGCATGTAACACAGTTCACACGAGTTTTAATTGGAGCACACGAACAAACGGTACTGTGTTAAACTTTGAAAGCAAAAATTAAACAATTCAACTCGCAGGTTTTGATGTAAACCACTCCGAAGAAATTCCATCATGAGGATACCGTTCGCCAATTTCCAAACACACACGAACGGCACGAGACGAACACGCGAACTTGATGACAGGGGGTTGTACATTTTCACGATCGACGGTTAAAAAGAAGTAAATATTCAAATACGCACGTGTCATTTAAATAGCCCACTAAATTAAAATTTAAATATTTATTTAAATATTTTTCTTACCATTATACCTTCGGGTTTATGACCCCTCTTTCGGAAAAAAAAAACAGACCCAGAATGTTTACTTCTTTTTAACCGTTGATCGTGAAAATGTGCAGCACCCCTGTCATGAAGTTTGCGTGTTCTTTTCGTGCAGCTCGTGTGTGTTTAGAAACTGGCGACCGGTTGCCTCATGATGGAATTTCTTCGGAGTGGTTTACATCAAAACCTGCCAGTCGAATTGTTTAATTTTTTGCTTCCAAAGTTTGACACAGTACCGTTTGTTCGTGTGCTACAGTTAAAACTCGTGTGAAGTGTGTTACATGCTATGTTTCGAGAAGACAAGTGACATGACCCAAAGTTGAAGCTATAATTCGCAAAACAACACTTCGACAACATCGAAGATTTCAAAGTCACCGAAGCAACGGAATTCGTTCAAAGCCTTTAAGGATATTCTTCTAATAATACCTAGTAGAAATAATCGCATTTTGCGGATCATAAAAGCAAAGTTCGACGGTGAAAAGCGAAGGAGTCTGCAACACACGGCCGAATTCGCAAAATGGCGTCGGTGTGAATTTATCGGTATTACATATCGGCAGGTTTGCATGCTCTGTTATGTAGAGTATGAGAACTATGTTTAAACAAGTGTGAAGTTTCCAGCAGCGAAAAAATTTTCGGAAAAAGTATAAATTATCCACTTTGCCATATTGTAACTTAAATTATGCATATTCAGCAATTTACCCCTGATAAGGTATAGCCATATTCTTGGAATATATTAAAGCTGGAGATTTTTTGCTTCCTAACTACCACCCCTAAAGTGACCACTCTGAACACCATAAAAGCTTTAAAACAAATGTATCTCTAATGATTCAGAAGTTGTAGTCCTAACAAGAGGGTTATTTCTGCGGGTGCTCGTTTTCGGACGTTTCGTCCCGGATTCAGGTTTGGGCAAATATGCCATCTTGTTCGCCATGGTTAACTTACCCTAAAACAGTTGAGATTATCTGGGGTAAATGAAACGCATACAAAGTCCTTGACAGGTCCTAGACTAGTAATGATCCGCAGAGCAAACAAAGGGGTAAAGTTACTTCATTCATTGCAAGTAACAAATCACGACAAGAATTTTGTCCACCTCTCGGAAAATACGTCAATTGCTTTAACGCTGAACCCCTACACTGCACAAACAATGCATGGCAACATTGGTTCACCATTGCTATGGCAATAGCAATGCAGTTTATCCATCAGGCCGTCGTCTAATGGCCAAAAATGGTTAGTTTCGTAGCACACCTCGCTAAACTAAAAAACAAATACGCGTTTCTATACATTAAAATACGCTGAATTCAAATCCGAAAAGTTCCCACGGTTTACTCCTGCAGTTTTTTTTGTAATTTGAGATCGAAATCGTAAAATTTACGCGATTTCGCAATACAATTTTTGAAAACACATCAGCCACAAGTCGCAATCGGAGGACAGCCTTCTCCGAACGCCTAACATTGTTCAAGAAAATTACACTTCCGGCACATTTTGAGATATGGGCAGTTATAAAGAAATAAACATTAAACATCGGCGTATATTGGCAAAGAGGTATAATGCTGTATTAAAGCAAGTATAATCCTGGTAATTTTTTGTTTTAAGTTGGACAAGAAACGCTTACACTGGACCTCTATTCTGTAATATTATTTACAGTATATGCGCTTTTAATACTATTTTAAAACCATATGAAAGTGAAATATCAATGTATAAAGGTAAATCAATAAACTCTATTTAATCAACTGTTTCATTTTCAGTAGTCAAGTATTTTAATACACCAGGGGCTGGTTGTTCAAAAGCCGGTTAGCTTAACCCTGGATTAACCTAATTTAGAAGACTTAACGAAGATTTGAAGTTAACCCAGATCTAGAAATATCCAAATAGAAATCTTCTGGATGACTAGATCAACAAGGGTTTTCTTATATGTAATTTTAGACTTTGCATGGTGAATTTTATATTAATTTATAAACAATTTGTGGAAACACCATCTTAATTTTAATTGATTTTATTATGAATCTGAGCTTTCGGCACATTTAGATTCATAATAAAATCAATTAAAATTAGCATGGCGTTTCCACAAATTGTTTATAAATTAATGGTTTTCTTTTATGCAGACAAAATGTATGGAGGCAAACAGTGAAACAGAGAAAACCCAAATTTTAACCCACGATTAGAGTTAACCTAGCTGTGAACAACTGGCCCCAGAATGCTATTAATCTAATCCTACTAATAGTCATCATCATCCACATCACAATCCTCAAGCTCAAACTCGTTTTCCAAAAACCGTGCTTCGAGTTCAATGAGTTCATCAGCTAATATGTCACTGTTTTCACAACTGTTGTACTGACACAATTCAGTGCATTTTAGGTCAGATTTGTAGCAGGAGCATCTTCTTGTTTTGTAGCCTTTTTGACATTTACAGTGAACGCATTCAAGGATGCTCTCTGGTGCAGGATCTTGTGTTCCCCATACAATTTGCAATTGATTATCTTCCAGTTTTCAACCATGTCCCACCGGTGAGGGTGATGCCAAAAAATTGGGGTGGTTGCATGCTTGCAGATATTTTCTTGTTCTAGGCTGCGACTCGACAAGGTCTTTCTTTGGAAGAGGTAAAGTGTGTGCATTCAAATTAGCAAGAAAAAGCGAGAACTTTGCTGAGGTATTTGCTACTCTCGGGGGAAGACCAAAACTTGCCTGATGACATTGCTACACTCTTGGAGCAATATGTTTGCTGTCTTTACGGGCAAGATAAAGTCAATTAGTTATGCACGCTTTACAATGTTTAAACTTGGTAAGTGCACTGCAGATTCACTCCCACCCAATTTTGACAGCCTCCATCAACACATCCTCCGAGCTAATTTTGAGTCCTATATTCGCAAGCATGCAACTACCCCAATTTTGGCATCACCCTTGCCAGTGGGATATGGTTGGAAACTGGAAGATAACCAATTGCAAATTGTATGTGGAACACAAGAACCTGCACCAGAAAGCATCCTTGAATGTGTTCACTGTAAATGTCAAAAAGGCTGCAAAACAAGAAGATGTTCCTGCTACAAATCTGACCTAAAATGCACTGAATTGTTTCGGTACAACAGTTGTGAAAACAGTAACATATTAGCTGCTGAACTTAGCACTGTTTTTGGAAAACAAGTTTGAGCTTGAGGAATGTGATGTGCATGATGATGACTATTAGTAGGATTAGATTACAGTAATTGCATTCTGGGGCCAGTTGTTCACAGCTAAGTTAACACTAATCCTGGGCTAAAATTTGAGTTTTCTCTATTTCACTGTTTGCCTCCATACATTTTGTCTCCATACAAGAAAACCCTTGTTGATCCAGTCATCCAGAAGATTTCTGAAGGGTATTTCTAAATCTAGGTTAACTTCGAATCTTAGTTAAGTCTTCTAAATTAGGTTAACCCAGGGTTAAGCTAGCCCCTGGGGCCAGTTGTTCAAAGCTGGGTTACTGTTAATCCTGGGTTCAAGCTTAACCCACTGTTTTAGTTTCTGTATTTGTAGCTACATGTCGCTTTCTTTCAAAACTGCAGAAACCAAAACTACTATTGATCCAGACAAGATTTTTGAAGAAATATTTCTAATCTTCCCAACAAGCTGCTGGGAAATTTCTCTTGAATCTGACCTTAACCCAGGGTTAAGCTAGTCTACTTTTGAACAACCAGCCCTTGGTGTATTAAAATACTTGAGTACTGAAAATGAGACAGTTGATTTTAAAATAGAGTTTATTGATTTGCCTTTATACATTGATGTTTCACTTTCATATGGTTTTAAAATGGTATTAAAAGCGCATATACTGTAAATAATATAATAATATACAAGGAAATGTTTCTGGGCTGTGATTGGTTGATTCGAGTGCAGTTAATCCCAAACATCACCCAGAACAGTGCAAAAATCTGTAACACAGTGCAAAAATCTGTAACAACAGTGCAAAAATCTGTAACAACAGTGCAAAAATCTGTAACAACAGTGCAAAAATCTGTAATAAGCTCTTTGAGCGATGGGATTTACTCGCTGAAAAACCAAAAATATGGCGGCCAAATTTTCACGTTTGCTTAAAGATTTCGTCGAAATTTCAACACAACTTGGGATTCTTCTCTGACAATTATGATCACAAAACAAACTCTAAAGTATGCTGGAACTTTGTACATAAAACTTTTTGCCATGGCTTTTGTAAACATGAATTTTTTAAGCGAAGAAATTCGAGAATGAGTGCACTTCCATAATGCGAAGTTGTAGGTACAAAATGTTTGTTTGGACATTTCCTTTTTATATTATTAATAAGTAATAGTATAATTTCTCGTGCAATTACGGAAAACAAGCACTCGTGAGTTTTTAAAAACCGCAAATAGCACTCGTCCTTCGGACTCGTGCTATTTTGCAGTTTTTAAAAACTCACTCGTGCTTGTTTATCCGTAATTGCACTCGAAATTATACTATTACCTATACTTACAGAATGGAGCTCCAGTGTAAACGTTTCTTGTCCAACTTAAAACAAAAAATTACCAGGATTATACTTGCTTTAATACAGCAATTATACCTCTTTGCCAATATACGCTGATATTTAATGTTTATTTCTTTATAACTGCCCATATCTCAAAATGTGCCGGAAGTGTAATTTTCTTGAACAAAGTTAGGCGTTCGAAGAAGGCTGTCCTCCGATTGCGACTTGTGGCTGATGTGTTTTCAAAAATTGTGTTGCGAAATCGCGTAAATTTTACGATTTCGATCTCAAATTACAAAAAAACTGCAGGAGTAAGCCGTGGGAACTTTTCGGATTTGAATTCAGCGTATTTTAATCTATAGAAACGCGTATTTTTTTTTAGTTTAGCGAGGTGTGCTACGAAAATCGATTTCTAGAGCCTTGTTGGCCATTAGACGACGGCCTACATGGAAGTGTGCTCAAATCCGCCAAGTCACTGTCAGATTTACCAAGTTCCACTGGATGAAAAATTGAATTTGCCCCAAATTTGCCTGGTGCAAATATGTTGCAAGTATGAAATTTGCAAAGCTTTGCAACCAGTGCAAAGGTGGCAATCGCCGAATTTGCACGTTTTTGTGCAAATTCGGCCATTGCCACCTTTGCACTGGTTGCAAAGCTTTGCAAATTTCATATTTGCAACATATTTGCACCAGGCAAATTTGATGCAAATTCGTTTTTTTGTCCTGTGTTCGTCTGTACTTTCTAAATTCATGGCATGTGTAAAAACTGCTGCAAAATGTGGGCGAGTATTTAAAAATTTCTCAAGATGGTTTGCTGAGAAGAGAAAGAGTGGAATTAACTATTCTTTTAGATTCACTGGATTGGAGTCTAAGAAATTTTCCTGGAATTTTTGCTTCCTAATCGAAACATTCTCAGTATTGATGGAATTTTAAAACAAATTAAAGCTAATATTCATGCTTTAGCATTCGTTGCTCTTCAACTGCGAGACTCTACAGCAATTTACAGCAGAGTCTCCCTTGATGCAGATTTAATTGATTCATTGGATCTTAAGTGCAAACAGTATTTCAATGCAAATTGCTTATTTTTTGGGGTAAGTCCATCTGTTTGGTCCATTGGGTATGCAATTCCTTACCACACCAGAAAGTTGTTTGAAAGCACAGGGTATGGTTAAGGACTGAACACAATGCAAGGCCGCGAGGCGAAACACATTAAATTGGCAAGGTATATCCAATACATGCAATGTCAAGAAAGACCAAAGATAGTGGATCGTGTTCAGGCATGAGTTTATTTCATTGATTTGGCTGAGAGAGCTTGATCCGCTCAGCATCATGCGTCACCAGAAAGGCGAAATTAAACTTAACCAAACATAGGTCCCAAAGAATGTTTCTTGTTCAACCGAGAATTATTGCTGTTGTGGGAACAGGAGATCGGGAGAACAAAGTAAATGTTCTATCTGTGGCAGCCTCATCATGCAGCTAATACAGCCGAGTGTTACCAACAAAGAAGTTGTCAATGACATTAAAAAGATGCTATAAAATGTTAATGCTACATGTTTAACAATAAATTGTTTGATAAAGTTACAATTAGTAATATATTAAAGTGATGTCTTTGAGCATCATTCATAAATTTATTCATACGACTCATTTACTTTTGATTGGTGTTGAACATTTTTGCACAAAAATCAGAAAAATTGGTACATTTTTTTATGTCAAACCAAAACCAGCTGCAACAGTATAGGCATCAATAGCAATACAATGATGTCAAAATATGGCATTCTTAAACTTCTCTGTAGTTAAGGTAGATTTACAAGCAATATGAGCCAGTCAATGACCCCCCCTCCCCCCACACACTAGGACTATGCAACGGATTATTGAGAGGTTAACAGTCTTGTATCACCTTATAAAATCTTGTATCACCTTATAAAATAAAATATAAACATGGCAGCTGGTCATGGCTCAATAAGCTTACCAAACAATGTTATGTTTTCTGTTAAATGTCTCAACACTCACACTATTAAGTACTTAAACGACAAAGCTCATTTGATCTGTGAAGGACATCGAATAAAGTGGACGCAAGATCTCGATTCACTCAGACTTTTTATCAAAAATGTTGTTGGACTATACGGTAGCTGGAGATCACCTGGTGGTAAGGCGAAGCAATTTAACAGTACAAACGCTGATTTAAGTGTGACTTGGTATCCCGGTAAACAAAATTCTCTGCAATTCCATGGTAAAGATGGTATTTTATTCAGGGATTACCTATTGGAAACACTGAATGCACCGACTACTGACAATCTTACTTTAAATAACAACAACAACACAAATCGCTTAACTCAAGATGTTGACTGCATTAGTGTAACCTTAAAAGATTTGTGTGAAGTTGTTTCAGATAATAATACTACATTTGAAGCATCTCAGCCTGTCCAAGACACATGCGGTTGTGGCAGGTACAAAAATGATACGAAAAAAGTAAAGTTGGACATAAATTTCATACAAAGTCAAATTAGCTCGATCAATAACCTTATAGATTCTACCCATAACATTATAGAGCGACTCAGTGATGCGCTGCTTTCAAGCGAACGGGACGGTGGTCTTTAAAATAGCAGAATTGAATCTATCGTTCAGGAGTTCAGCTTAATCATTGATGCGAAGAACAAAGTAATAAAGGACCGAGATAATACCATTAAAGAACTTCAAAATAAGTTGTTGAAGATCGAAGGTGAGAAAGTTTCATTCACCACACAAACAAATTGCCTATCGGATTTAAAACTAATTACCGAACTAAATAATCAGGATACATGCAAATCGAAGAAAGGAAATTTACATGTACGATCACGAACATGTGAGTCGGATAAACATCATTGTGTGGATATACCTAAAGTAAATTCACCTGATCAACCAACTAATGTCCAGTGTAATGCCTTCCAACCAGACGAGGTTGAGATTATTACACTGATCCCTGTGCCTGTAATATCTTCCAGGGAACCACTATCAAACCCTGCTTATAAATCAACAGAAAAGTCTGTTAGTGATCGTGATATTATCTGTCTTGGGAATTTGCCTCTGATTGAGACAACGAAATCTGATGCATGTCGCAATGTTAAGGAGAGAAAGAAAGGGCATAACAACCACCTTAATAGTCGCATAAATCGCATAAATCGTCAACTTAAAGAACACCTTGAAGTTCCCCAGTCAGTGAATCATTTGGAAACTCCTTTTCACTATCACCGTCCCTGAACAAACCCCCTTCGATTCCTCGTCGTCCAACTGCACACAACCACCGGTTTCTGGACAAAAAAAATCACGCAACAGACCATTTCTGTCAGAATTACAAACAGGTGCCCAAGAGCCCTTTTTTCTTTCCCTGATTGGAGGAATGTAAGCAATTCAGTCTCTCCACATGGTCGAAACTACTCAACAAATAATCATTTTACCTGTACAAACATAATAGTACGAAACCAAAGGTGTACATAATCTTATTTATGTGCCCTTGAATAACACAACCCATTATAAAAGCAAACCACTTCCCAACTTTGTACCCCGGCTAACGATAGCAAACACTATGTCACTGGCTCCAAAAGTACTCGAAGTTGAGGAATTCCTATTAAGAAATAATGTCGATATTGGCTTCATAACAGAGACTTGGTTAAAAGACGAAATTAGTGATTCTGTAGTAGAAATTCAGGGCTATAAAATTGTTCGTAGAGACCGTTCGACTCATCAACACGGCGGGGTTTGTATTTACATCAAAAACGGAATTAAGTTTGAAATACCTGATATGCCACAAAGTTGTGATAATCACGAGGTCCTCTGGTTAAAACTTAAACCAAACCGATTGCCTCGTGGTTTCTGTTGCATAATGATCGCCGTTGTTTACCATCCACCTGGTGCGGACCACCCCTCCTTTATGAATCATCTTTTTGAAAGTATGTCAATGGTAGAATCTCTATATCCTACCTGTGGTTTTATAGTTGCTGGTGATTTTAACCGTGTCAAACTTGGTAGTTTACAGCGCCATTTTAACCTCAAACAGTTGGTTAAGTCAGCAACTAGAGGCCAAGCTGTCCTTGACCTAATACTTACTAATATGGCTCAGTTTTATTCGCCTCCTACGATTTTTCCACCATTTGGTCTCTCCGACCACAACACGGTTCTAGCAATACCTAAAGAAAGAACCCAAGGTCAGTTTACTAGGAAATATATTACTACACGAGATAAGCGAGAGAGTAATATCAACGCACTTGGCCGGTATTTTAATAACGTTGACTGGTCTATTATAAAAAGTCAACCTAATTGTGAAAGTAAACTTTCAACCTTCGAAAATCACGTAAAAATAGGAATGAACAACATTATGCCTGAAAAACCTAAAATTATATCCAAAGGATTCCCTTTGGATGACCGTGAAATTGAAGAATTTGATACAACAGCGTCAGAGTGCCTTCCATGCAAACAAACATAGTAACGTTTACAAAGCTCTTCGGAATGCTGTTAATAGGGAAAGAAAATCTTGTAAAGCCAAATATTATTCTTCGAAAGTTGAAGACTTAAAAGGTACAAATCCTAAGCAATGGTGGAGGGCGATGAAAAAACTGAGTGGTCTTTCCAAGAAAAGTAGTACAAATCTTTTGGACGACTTATCTGTCCCTGATCTTGAGGATATGTCGAACCAAGAAATTGCAAACGCAATTAATTCTGCTCTGTTGGAACCACTTCAAGTTTTCGACACACTTGACCAGTCAACTATGGAACTAGACGTCGAGGATGACGGCGAAGTCTTAGAGGTTTGTGTGGTTCGTGTATGTCACTTATTACGGCACCTCAATAAGTATAAGTCTCCTGGCCCGGACAATATTCCAAACTGGCTTTTGAAAGAATATGCTGAATTACTGGCAGACCCCATTACAGATATTCTTAATACCTCTTTTAAAGAACAGAGAGTTCCAATTACCTGGAGGACTGCAAATATTACCCCAATTCCTAAAGTGAGGCTAGTTACTGATCTAAAAAATGAGCTTCGCCCCAATTTCACTTACACCGTGTCTTTTCAAGATGGCTGAAGAATTAATTGTTAACGACTACATAAAACCAGCCGTCCTGAAAATAATTGATCCCCGCCAATTAGGAACAGTACCTGGTTCCTCTACAGTTACGGCCCTGATTAGCATGTTTCACAAGTGGCTGGGTGACACAGATGGAACAGGATCCACTATTCGAGTATTATTATGCGACTACAGCAAAGCGTTCGATTTGATTGATCATCGCCTGCTCGTCAACAAGATAAAACAGCTTGATTTCCTAATAGTGTAATAAACTGGGTTACAAGCTTCTGGACATGTAGACTTCAAAGGGTTAAACTGGGATATGATTGCTTCTCTGAATGGGGAGCAGTCCCCTCGGGTGTGCCTCAGGGAACTAAACTTGGCCCTTGGCTCTTCCTGATTATGATAAATGACTTGTCAATCTCAGACCCATTCAGCCTCTGGAAATACGTTGATGATTCGACTGTATCCGAAACTGTTATCAAGGGCAACCCAAGTGAAGTCCAATTGGCAGCCGACCAAATTCATGACTGGTCAAAAGAGAATAAGTTCCAACTTAACTGTGACAAAACTAAAGAACTCACCATTACTTTTACTCATTCGCATCAGGAAGCCAATCTACCACCTATACATGTTGAAGGCAACCCGATAAGAACGGTAACCAATGCCAAGTTATTGGGTGTAAGAATAAATTCCAAACTCTCGTGGAATGACCACATTGCAAATCTAGTGGCAAAGGCATCTCGGAAACTATATTTTCTCGCACAATTAAAACGAGCCAAAGTGTCC
Organism: Muricea muricata; assembly: GCA_963855995.1. NCBI lineage: Eukaryota > Metazoa > Cnidaria > Anthozoa > Malacalcyonacea > Plexauridae > Muricea > Muricea muricata. The sequence continues at coordinate 1,127,006 of OY979716.1, forward strand.
ACTGCGGATATGGTGGCATATTGTTGTACATGTATTTGATCCTCCTTAGACTATGCTTGCCAAGTGTTCCATCACGCGCTACCAAAATATTTGCGTGCAGACCTGGAACGCATCCAAAAGAGAGCAATGCGTTGTATTTTTCCACACCTGCCATACTCTGCTGCACTAGTCGAAGCAAATATCAATTCCGTCAATGAGCGACATTGTTACCTCACCGCGAAACTCTTCAAAGAAATTTTAGAGAACCATAATAATAAATTGAATCATCTTATCCCAAAAGTTAATGAAACCCCCAGACTCATTTTAAGGAAACAAAGATCACTGAATGTACCACGAGCAAAAACTGATCGCTTCTTTAACTCCTTTATAGTATCTGGTTGTAGGGCATATAACGACAGTAACGCTGTTCCAATTTCTAAATAATTCTTAGAGAATTCTATTGTATATATTCTAACTAACATTCTTACTATTGTATTATTTATTTTCATGTAAAGTTACGCAATTCAGCTTATTGTGGCTGCAATGTATTTCTAATAAAACGATCTATCTATCTATCTATCTTAATTGGTGAATTACACATGTAAAAATGCACCAGTTGTTCCATGTCTGCGAACAAGACTATTCACAAGTTGTGTAAGTTCTAAATTGAGGGGAGGGGGGGGGTGCATATTCATATTCAGGTTCTGCCCGATTAACCTCTTTTAAAATAGGGTTGATTTCAAAAGAAATTAGTAGGGAAGAACCTGAATATATGAAAATGTACGCCATCAATTATTGTTTTAAATCCATACTTGGATTGTTCAGGCCACTTGTTCCGTATTTGTAAGAGCAAGTTTGGAACAAGCTATGAACAAATTTTAAAAGCTAGCTTAATAGCATTAACAGACTTGTTACAAGATTTTTCATGATACAACAAGAATGTTAACAACAAGGTTGATGCAACGTGGTTGTAACAGTATTGTTATACTAAGTTTGTAACAGACCTGTTAAAAGACTGGCAGCCGAAAGCTTGTTAATAAATAATATTTAAACCAGAGAACGTCTTTAGATTCATTAAGTCTGATAATATCAATAAGGCTGTTACAAGTTGTTAATATCTTGCACCAAACCTGTTGACAACTTGGAACACAAAGCTTGTTGAAAGCTTGTTTGCAGACTACTACAAGTTGTGAGATTTACCTGTGTAAGTCATTAGCAATGCCATTTGCATTCCTAATCCTGGCATGGTCCTGGGGTGGGTTGGAGTAAGCGGTTTACATATCAATAAATGCAATAGTTCTTGAGTTCACATATACAAAGTATCTAATGTTAAAAACCTATCTAACCTGAACACAACAGATTGTTGATTCCATTTAACAAGTACAAATTTCTCTTAGTTCAATGTTGTGGCACCCCAAAAATATTCCAATAGCCACAGTGGAAGTGCACAGAAAGTACCTCTAAGTTTTTATAACACTTTAGGCTCAGCGGTTTATCACAACTTATAACAACTTCAGATCTTTCCAATGACCCTTCTTCTCTGATCCGGTATTTTCTTTCGGAACATTTCATCCTTGGGCATTATTACACCTTCAGTATTCATGTATTCAAAAACGAACTGTGTTTTCCTTATATTATGGATCGAAATATGAACACACGCGCGTGTTTCTTTGTACGTATGGCCATGACTGTTTCTTTCGACGATATGCTTGTAAATAATGTCAAATATTTCTCTTGAGATGTCCATAGCGAGATCACCACGCCATGGGGAGCAAATATTCGCCGAAGATCGAAGCTTTCGACAAATCTTAGAATGTATCTTTAGCAGTGTATTTATGACCATACTTCTGCGGGCTATAAGGTGCTGATTGTCAGGTAATTTTACCAAAGGTTGCAAGTATTTCGCTTCCAAGACAGCAATGGCTGCTTCCGCTTCACATTAAAATCGCCAAATGTTCTTGTGCGCATGACCACCTTTCGTCTGGTTAAAATAGTTATGTCTTTGCCGCTTAAATAACACGTTTATTTCTTCTGACGGCGGGTTATTTGAAAATAAAAGATTCACACCACTAAGTTATATTACATCTGGAAAAAGCACGCCAATCTCTGTTGAGTCAAACAGTTGAAGCCAGAAACATGGCGGATTTCTGACGAATCATCACGCGATTTGACGCCATCTTACGCTATTTGACGCCATATCTATGGCAACGGCTAAAGGTAGTAACCGCTAGCCAGGCTCAATTTTGAGCCCACGGCGGTTTTCACACCCCCCTGGACGATATGTTGATCTTTTTCGCAGTAAATTTTATTTTTGTCAATGAGAATGATTTTGATGAATTTTTTGGGACTTTTACGATTTATTCAAACATGTACAAGTTATTCATTACATACTTGGCCTTGGACAGGAACGGAAAATTAATAAAATCTTGAAAATGTCGACAATTGCAAGATTTTTGTGGTGATGAGGCTCGTGATGAGGAACACCGTCCTGACTCATTTGAAGTTTTGTGTTTGACAAGTATTTAAAAATTACAGTTTCTTTCTTTTAAGTTTTTTTTTCAATTTTCATGTTCAATGTTGTTCTATATAAAATTTGTAAGCTTTATGCCTGAATATACTCTACAGTCTTACTTTTGAATCGACAGATTTATCTTATGTATAACTTGGATATCAGTTGGATGCAGAAAGTTGAAATTGCCTTCTGGTATATTTTATATCTTTCAATTTTTAAAACAGGGTCATGAAGGGCTACTCATCCCGTTGTCAAGCGCACAAATTTTTTGCATTGTTTTGTGGAAAGTCCAAGTGCATGGAATCCTATTTTCCCAGCAAAATATGCAATTCCCAGCTCCCAGTTTACCCCTTTCAAGATCCTCTAAAAATCTCGTATTTCTGCCAAATTAGCTCTCTTATTCAGGTATATTGACACACAGTTTGTAAAGTTAACTACCCTGTATGCAATTAGACAGTAGAAGACATAGAAGTATATATCTTTTTTACACTGGCAGTCTGGCACAATTTGACACATATGTCTGCAAAAAACATCCCAGCTTGATTTGTGGGTCCTATGCCTTTTTAAAGAAGGAAAGTCAAAGTCATCATTTTCCTAATACAATTTTCTACTGATTACAATGAACCCTATTCCAACCACCATCCCCTGGGTGATGCCAATGTGTATCATTTCACATCCTTTCTTGTCAATGTTATGTTTTTGTTTCTGGTAAACACTGTAAAATTGACACCTGGTTTGTGCAGACTCTTACCTGTTGTTTTTGTATTGTATTTTGTTTTGTATAATGTCTAAAATACATGCAAAGAGTTTGTTGGAAATTAATGATAGCATTAATGCAGGACTAATTTTGAACTTTTTAATTTGGCTTTTTACATTTATCATTACTAGCTTAACATTACCAATGAACTTTAGGAATTGTAGTGACTACTGTACAACATAGAATTTGACATTTTATTAAAACATTCATCATATCATAGATATGACATGATAAAATTTTCTGCCTCTGTTGTTTTACATATGTATGCTTTTTGCCATGTTGAGGTGAGATTCTTACAGTAGACAGGTCCTACAAAATAAGAAAACATTAACAAGTATATTTAGTACTATTCCACATTTTTGCCTTTACAACACAAGGATACACATACATCCAGTAAAGAAAGCAAATGCTTTCTATCTATAAGAGTGGTAGTATCAAGGATTCTTAAATATTGATAAGTCAATGATATTTACAATTATAATTACACAATTTTATCTTTACAGAGTGACCCCATTCAATACTGGGCCCCTGAGGCCCCTGTATTTGGTCTTGAAATGTCTAATTTTCTGTGCACATGCAGTCAACTATTGTATCTCTAAAAGGCATCAATGGCCAATACAAAACATGCAGTTTTCTGGACCCTGTCACTTCTAAATTTCTTTTGATTGTTAATGTAAAGTGTGAGTTACCTTGATGCATTTGAAAAACGAAACCTTTTATGCCATGTCCTGGATATTTTCCCTTTTCTATAGCTGACTTTTTTCTCAGGTGTTGGGCTTGTACATACTGGCAGGTACAAACCTAAAACAAAGCGAGTGTGTACTTTCTTTAAATCTTCTGGTAGTATCTACTTTCTACATGTGCAGCTCTTAGCCGGAAAGAGTTGCATAAAGATGCTGCTGAGTCCTGGAAAGTTAGGTTAACATATGCAAGTAATGCAACAGCATTCAGCAAAACAAGACGAAGCTAGCAATGAAAATACAATCCTCAGAAGAAAAAAACTATGTATGTCAATAATCTTTAACCATTTGTATATAAGATCTACGGGCTTGTGTGATCTAAAAACACTTTATTATCAAACAGGACAATCATCGAAGCGTTTTGATGTGTCTGTACTAAAATCGTACGCAAAATACAAAGTATATGTTGTGTGAAACATAAATGAAAGAGGAATTCCCCTGCATTTATAGCAGATTCTTGCTTCGACAAGTAAGGCAAATACCTTTTTTCACCGTTAAGCAAATGTAGTATAAAAATATATTCAAAGAGATCAAAATATTTTAAGATTATTTTCTTTTTCTCGCTATCTCGTAAACAATTTTTTGTTAAAAACCAGGGGGGCGAAGGACTTTGCCGGACGTATAGCATCGCATTTTGGGTCAGTGGTAGCTACCTGTAGCCGGGAACCAATTTTGGAAATCGCCGTCATTAAAATGGCTTCAAAGATGGCGGCGCGTTCTCCAGATGTAATAAAGCTCAGTGATTCACAGTGAACTCAATATAACTGGAAGGCTACCTGAGGCGGGAAATTTGAAGCCAAACATCACCAGGCCCCCACCAAAAAAAACATGCGCCGCTATCTAAGGAATGTATACAAAGCCAGCCGATAACTGTCAAATATGGGCTGAAACACTTCTAAAGTTTTAACAAAATGTAATCAAAACAATGTTCAAATGACTATCTTTTAAACTTAAACTTCTTGACCAAATTCATTTAAATAAAAAGCAATTTTTACGCGAGCGAAAGCGTACAGCCAAGAGTGGCGATCGTCACGGCGGCCAAAGTTATTTCGTTTTCGAAGCTATTTTTTCCTTTTAATTAGTGTAGCTTATACGCATTTCAAGTGCTCTAAGACAAGCATAAATAAAAACCAACATAAGTACAGTTTTGACAACTCATATTTAATAATATAAAATTTTATAAACCGCGATTACTTTTTCCGACATTCCGAAAGATATTACAAGGCTTTTCGATGCGAGTTTTCGAAAACTTTTTACTCTTTTCGCACATCCATGGCTCGGTTATCCAGAAACTTCATTGATTTAAGTCTAAGATCAAGCAACTGCGGCAAAAATTCTTTTCCAAAAGTTCCAAAAAGGCAAATATTCAAATGTCCAAAGTACAAAAACTTTGTTGAAATAATCACAATATTCTGAACTTACCTGAGGTCTTTTCGAGCTCCTGTTTGCATATTACAACTTATCATTATAAGAAACTTGATTTCTCTTTATCATTTCGGTATCAACGCAGAATATGACTTGCTTTCAGGCCAAAAAAAGAAATTTTCATAGTGAAAAAATGCCAGTTTGTAATTCATCACTCCTTGTAATTAGCACGCAAGACTATCTCGAAGCCGAACTCGCGTGAAATGACCCCCAGACACGCGTGTCTGGGGGTCATTTCACGCAAAATTTGGCTTCAAATCCTGTATTACCGGCTTAACTGAAGGTAGCCTTCCAGTTATTTTGAGTTCACTGGTGATTCACACTCATGGATTCGCCATTTTGAAAAATACTACTGACTGCATATGAACTGGACCGCTGAATGACACGTTTTCCGGGTTTTTGGAGCCAGCGTGTAAGCTGTAATATCAGATGTCATGGCAGTCATGCCATATTGAATGTCATATTATTTTTGCCCCTCCAGCAAAATGGTGTAGGGTTTATCCTCATTAATATGAATCTATCAAACCACTGTAAATGTAGTTGTATACATCACTACATCTTAATAGCAAGTGCCAAATATAGATGGAGTAAAGGTCTGTAGTAACTTTTAATATCATAACATGCGCTTCCTTATTACTCAAGCACTTATGTTTTAAAGGACATTGGCAACGAAAATTTTTATTGGCTATTTTAAAAGTGTTACGATAACTTATAATGGATATGATAACAATTCCCTATCAAAATCCTGTATTCATGAGTTACGTGCGTTTCAAATTTTAAATTGGGCGCCATTTTGAATCAATTTCTCAAAAAATTATCTGTGAGCTAAATTGGCGGATGTGACGACATAGGATGGGTTTTCTGAATGACAACAATATATTTTAGTGGAGTGTATATTGCGGTTCGAAGCGTTTACTAAAGGATTTGTAGTTTTTGACGAGAGTAATGGACAGAATTCATGAGAACCAAGTAGGAGAGATATGACCCTATCAATTTGAGCCGGAGCCGTTGACAAAAACAAGCGATGCTAGCGACGACAATGATACTGGTCAAAGTGATGTTACAACCTCATCTGACAAGATGTCGACCACGAGTTTGAAAGAGCAAATTCTTGGCGCCTTTTAAATCTTAGTTGGTGTAAATGCGGTCATTGCTCATTATCCGCTAAGGCTGTTGAATGTTTTTGTTGCCACGGGAAGGCGCTGGAATACGAGTACGAAGTGCAAACCGCGCGGTACAAATTACATGCAGTATTTGTCGTCTACATTCATACATTGTATATTAACTAATTTTCATGAATATGTACAGAATATGTATATAAGTATTCCCGCAATACAACATTTCATTTGTATAATACATGCTAGCTATTGCAACACTGGTCCAATTTTCCTATGCGGCAGGCGGCAGCGCGAGGTATATAGTATCTGGGAGCAAGTTTTCGAGTGGGAGGGTTGATGAGATTATTGTCAAACGCTTGCTTGCGAATATATTTAAAATTTGATTAAAGCTTACTCTCATTAACTCGTATCATTTCAAACTTACACCGATTTTTTCATGGAATGGTTGTCAGTAACTAAAAGAAGCTTTTATTCAAGCGCTTTTGTACTGAAAATTTCGATTGAGTACATGAAATAGAAGCTTATTTACAACGACTTTAATATTGTTGGAAATTTCCGTACGAACACGCTATTGACACTATTCCCACGCTATTCTCAGCGAATTGAGTGCGTATAGTTGTGAAATGTAGCTCTCTAAGAAAAGCTTTTTAAAGCGATTCTGCTGGTACAATTGCCAAGAGCCAAACCGTGGAAAAAGCGGAGATATTTTTAATGAAATTTAACTGTTTATACATTGTATGTTTATTTAGACAATGAAATTTACCAATATTTTACAAGATATCACATTTCATATAGTCTAAACGGCCGCACATCGGCTGCATTGCACTCTATAAAAAAGCCAAAGAGACATTTTGATGAAGCTTTAAACGCTGATTCGAATGGTTGTATTTGTTTTCTTTTGCGTTGCGTGAAACCCGAGCTATGCCACGGCAAAGTCATCGTTCTTTGAAGAGCCTAATGACAGGAAAGAGTTTTAACAGATGAAATACGCGCGTTTATTGCAAATATTTTCAAAAATATGGCCGCAAGACAATGAGGTAGAGCTGTTGTACAATTATCCAATTCAATTTTCCCGTTATTTTCCATTTCAACAAAATATTCATGCCACAAGTTGTGAAGTCAATAATAATCAATATTGTCTGATTTCCCGAACCCATCTTATGTCGTCACAAATGTATGCAAGCATAAATTAGCATACGCGCATTTTTTCAAAATGGCGGACGACTGTTTAACATTTTCACAATTATTTGCACGATCTAAACGTGACAAACGCACAAAAACTAAAAATTAAGTATTCCGTCGGTAAGTTTAATGGATATAAGAAATAAAAATTTTGGTTGCCAATGTTCTTTAAGACAAAGTTATTTACATATTGGCTATCATGCTACCAAGCATGAGCAAAACTTAAATGAAAATGATTTGTATTTTTTATATGCAACAAAGATTACAGTGTGTAATAAACGTAAAGTCTACCTGAAATGTGAGAGCGTTTCTTTTGCTTAGAAGTTGGAGTGAGATCATGCTTCTCACTCTGCCGCGGTCTATCTTGAGTGTCAGCAGATGATGATGGTGGCCTTGAATCCGTTGATGCGCGCAGAAAATTGTACGCAACTAGCCTTTCTGACCGGCGAAGCCGTTTTGAAGATGTTTCTTTTGAAGAAATAGAGTGAATTATTAAGACAATAACATTGTTAGTATTCTAATAATGAAACATTGTCATATATTCATACCTTGTACGTCGTACCGTCAACAGCTTGGTTGACATCCTCAAGTGTTGCCATACTGACATCATTAAAAAGGTCAAATGGCATTAAAAATTAATGCGATTATGATCCCATGTTTTAAAAGTATGCAAATAAGATTGAATGTAACGGCGTCGAAGAAAATAGAACGAAAAACGGATCGAATTTACCGAATAACCGCGATTTGCAAGAAACAGACGTATTTTGCAAGAAACAGAAAAAGATCTCCAAGGCGCTCTGCAATCTCCTCTCTACATCCCATCGTTCCTTGCGCACTCACGCCGCAACTAAGTATGTCACGTAAACATAATACATGATGCGCGTTTTATTTCCTAGTGCCTGGGGACGAGGCAGCGATATTGTCATGCTAGTTTGTTTATTGCATAGTATATATAAGTTGAGCTCAATATATTTGTCTGGGCACTTTTTAACCAAAAAACTTATGCCTTTAAAGCCATCACTATCACCACCAAAGGCAAATGAATATCCAACTAACAAATAAATGGTTGCCCAACTAACTAAATTTAAACATATCATGCGTTACTTTTGAAATTTCTTTTATGTTTGCCAAAAAACGTAACCACTGGGAAAATAATTTTGCATTCTTTACAAATTTTCTGTCATTTTGAATCGACTATATTATTAATATGCTACATTACAAAAAGTGTAAAGAATACATAATTTAAACGCTTCCACTTTTTGAGACTCCCTATGGAATATTGAACTATATACACACTGTAAATTCTTGATGTTAATTCAACTTTTTAAACTCAGTTATGCTGTCATCAAAACAGTTGACAAATACCTCTTTTGCGTCAAATGCCAACTAAACATGATCTGGCCTGGTGATTGGAGTTTTGAAATAAAATTCATCATTAAGTTCCTTGTACGTTTACATGGTGAATATTAAATTAAAATTTAAATTTGTGGTAACAACACAAAATTGTATTTTAAAACTCGTTCTTGGAAAACCAATTTCTATCGTTTATTGCCAAAAATTTCGTGAACCACTGAGTATTTTTACAAAATACAAAACAACGGTAACTCCGAAAATAAACATTTTAATAAGTTAGCTTTTGACTAAGTTTCAGTCATCATCAGGAATCTCTTAATGATGACTGAAAATTACAGGGGGTTGCAAAAAGAAAGGAGCCCCCTTCAAAAATGGGTTGCCTGATCTATAATGGCTATAAATAACGAGAATGTTAACAAAAGTTGTTGTTTTTTACTTGCATAGGTACCTGTGTGTCAGAACAAGTATTAATTGCAATTCTATTTATTAACAGATCCATTTAATGAGTTTTAAACAAAATTAAAGATGGCGACTTTGAACCTAAAATTCAGCAGTATGATTAAAGTCTTTGCCAAAAAGTATGTTTAAATATTTGAAAATTAACCAAAAATTGGGGTCGAAATGTGAAAGCACATTGTAGCGTAATAGGTAATGTAATTATTTCATTTATACAATGGTGTCTTTAAACGAATGCGCCACTAAAATGCGATTCATTTAGGCAGGTGTTTTTCTTCTCAGCAAAGTTAACTCCAAGACCACACATACTTTATGTTTTGGTCAATTGGTTGACCTACCGTATGATGTATCAGTACCTGATGTAGACATAGTATAATCCAAATGCTGCGTCAACAAAAAAAATCTTGGCCTTGAAAGAAACAATCATCAACATTTGGTTTCTGATCTCTGGATTAGGGATTTTAAAGTAAAAATCTACCTCATAGTCGGGAAAAAGCTACAAAAAAACTTCCGCTTGAAAGTAATTATTTGCATATACTTATCGACAAATCCCACCTTGTCGTTTACGAACAATTAATGCAAAGAAGACACAACATGCTGAAGAAATAATTCAACTTTATTAGCAAGTTTCCGATTTGAAACTTTCATTTTGAATTAAGCTCACCAAATGCACTTGTTTTTTCAAACATTTGTGTAAGAATTGCAATTATTGTTTGTACTTACACCCAGGTACCCATGTGAGTACAAAAACACAACTTTTGTGAACTTATTCCTTATTTATAGTCATTATAAACCAAGTAAGCCATTTTTTGAAGGGGGCTCCTTCTTTTTGGCAATCCCCTGTAGTCGAAAGCTAGATTATTAAAATGTTTATTTTTGGAGTTACCGTTGTTTTGTATATAGTTTATTGTCTTTTATTGTTATAACAAAACACTCACAAAGCATATTAGCATAGGTCAGTGGCAACCCTAGTTTTGATAGCAATAACCCTTTTTCCATATCTTTATGCTAAGTAAAGAAACGTTACTGGAACTACCCAAAACGAAATAGAAATTTACGTTTTATTGACTTGAGTCATCTTAAAATATACAACGTTCATAAAAAATTTCTAGATTTAAAACAGTCAGATTCGTGCCAACACTAGTACATTTTTGGTATATTAAAGAATAAGCTTCATCATCGGAACTAGTACTAAAATTGTATTTGAATATGAATATGATGCATTCATTAAAAGGCTACTGGAAGCAATTTAATTGTGACGTGTTATCCAAAATTGTCACTGTTAATTGTTAGATCGAAATTATGTTGTATATCTAAATCCATTATATCTAAATCTAGATCGAAGGTTTCTTCAGTTGAGCAGCTCAAAAACGATCCAGGGAGTTAACATCCAAACTCCCTTCAGTAACTACCATAGCTCTGTTTTGGGAGCTCACCACCTTAGCAGCTTTTTTTTTGGTATCTTTTTGTTTAAGTAGTACTCCGCAATTATCCCACAATGGTGAACAATAAGAAAAATAGAGTTCACTTGAAGCCTTATCGATGGTATGAAGAGTTTCATCACGAATGGCTTTGTGCGTTTTATTAACACCACCTGGCATCATTCTTTACAAACTAAATCGACGCGCTCACCCCCAGCTAGGCATTTAAAAGATCGTTAACGAGTTGGTAGTATATAAGTAAAAATCATGGATTTGTTGCTAATTTTATTTCACATAATTGCCTACGAACATTAACTAATTTATTTGCATGGCGTTGTAACGTGTTGTATCTGACGGCACATGGATGATTTAACATCGAAGCATTGGTATGTAAAACAAAGCAGCACTGTAATTCTATGGAGGTTAATAAATTTATACATGTTTATTAAATTTTGCCTCATCGGCTTCGCCAAAATTGCTTTCCCCCATTCAACTTCCTCCTTCAAAGGCTCGTGGATGGGATCTGCACCTGTATTAGTCGCGTAAGTGATATGGAGTGATAAACCGTTTTTGTACTTACATAAATCCACAGTGTTCTTGATTAGAATGTTTTTCGTATTTTTTGGCTTCACTGATAAGCATAAGCTCCTCATCCGAATTTACTATATCAGGAAATTGCTAAAAGCCTCTAAATTTACTGATATGATAAATTAACGACAACTCTAACCCTAAACTAACCCTAAACCTAATCCTGTATGTTTCAATCACCGACGATATGCTTCTGTTTCTGGGGCATTTTTTAACGGTTGGATTGAGAGACACCCTCTTCCATGCTTTTACCTTTTTGTTCGCATTGCTTATGAGTTTAACATGGGAGGGGGGTTGCCTTATCTGTCTGTTTCTATATGGAGTAATCTGTTATGGTTTTTTAAACAGAGCAATCTCATGATATCAGACATAAATTATTTACAAACACCACGCCCACCCTCCTAAACACTAGAATGAGTTCAGCAATTTGCTGGTGAGAAGACAAGTGCTGTATGATCGCTTATGATCGATTCCGACTCCAAGCCTTAATATTTTCTTGTTTCTTTATCAAATCTAGCTGGACTTACAAACAAGATGCAAAAATACACTATATGTCGTGCGACGTAACAAACAAAGGAAACGCCGTCATAGATCGTCTGTGCGACTTTAATGTTTTATTCCGTTTTATAAGAAGTAGAAGTAATTTATTGATCCATCCCATCATTTAGAGAATTAATAAGGTTCAATCCGCTTGCAGAATTTACATTATTTTATTGCAATAGACATAATGCTGAGATTAAAGTTATAAATAATTATTTGGATTATAGCTTATGCCTGGGTATTGTGCTAATGAAATAATTGCCACGTTCGTGTTGTGAGTCGTGACGTCTTTATACATACAGGTCCTTTTAGTGACGCCACGACCTCCAATTTTGTGTTGCAGTAGCAAAATAATTTTAGTAATTAATTTTCCCTGTAAGAACGCCATCTTTCAGACAAACTTACTTCTTTTTTGTATTGTTTTAGTCCCCATCGACCTTGTGAAAATACGCCATTTTTTGACGCTATAAGCATTATCTCTTTATACAGAAGCTAATAAACTTATATTATTTGCAAATACACCTGTTCGTCGTAAAAACGCCAAAGAGATTTGTAGCCGCAATAATCGATCTCGATCAACGGTTTACCATGCCATGGACAAAAGAATGCTTTAATCTTTCGGTTACGACAGCACGCAACCACCTCGTCTTTGAGGCCAACGGTAGGTGCCGCAGGGAACGCAAATTTGGCGTCTACGTCGACATCTCCTTAACGTGACAACCCACAATCTTTGTTATTTACCGAGGCGCAAATAAGATATGATCAATTGTTTCTCGTAGCACGGAAGAATCGGTAGCCGTTATAGCAACCAATGTGGCCCGGTCCGCCATCGAAGCCATGCTGACGATGAGAACACTCGACTGTAATTCAGTCACATTAGTCCATCCTAACGCAAAAGGCTAACTGGTAAGTTGCAACGTCACAACTCAAAATATTAAAAGCTTTAAGAGCGATAGCTCTCGGGGTTCAAGGATAATCCAAGTCAAAATTATATGCACACCGAACTGTGCATGCATACAATATTATGATGTTTGTTTATTCAAACTTTAATTCACTAACCTTGCTGTGATGTCAGCCAAGTCATGCTTTAGCGCGTTGCATTTCACTCCTGCCATTGTTAATCGTTGTAATAGCCATTGGATGACAGATTTACATGAACCATAGCTCGAATCTGGAGTCACCATTAGAAGACGATTACCATTTCCACCAAGCTCTTCATTTACAGGAAGGGTGTCAATGACAAAGAGAGCGTCGTTGAAAATACGTATTGTAAATATGTAAGAGCTACAGGTATAAATTCCCATGCACATTTCGCCTTGCGATACCTTCAACGTTAAATTATCCATTATCTCCTTTCGACCAGCTGACGAAAAAAACTTTGTTGGCTGATACGCATTCCTCAGAAAGTTCGTATTCTTCAAAAAGCAAGTTATTGGTTGTTAAAATGGAATGAGTTTCTGCAACATCAAAAAATTGACCAACATCCCGGTGCTCATTCACGTCGGCAGGAAGATTAGAGATGATGTTCTCAGTGATTTCACGGACGCGTTCGCATTCTGGTTGTTGACGAAAGTCAGTGTCGTGTAGCATCGGTCGCAAACTCCAAGAGAAAAAAACGCACAGCACTTAGTCCCGTCATTTGGGGGAAGTAAAGCGGGTTGACTGGTTAATGGATGCATGTTTCCTTGTAAATTTGCAGCTAGACGAGCATCATACTGCCGCTAGACGAGCATCAAAAAACTGCATTCGTTGGGTGTGTCCAGGAAGGCTGTGGATTGGTTTAAGAGTTACCTCTCAGACAGATCTCAGTCTGTGAGGATTGGACATATACTATCAGAAGGTCGTGTGATAACTCATGGTATACTTCAAGGCTCAATACTCGATCCAGCGTTGTTTAGTATTTATATAAACGACCTTCCAACTACTCCTATTGCATATCCTTTGGAGTCGTATGTAGATGACTCTAAGATTTACTTGTCATTCTCATTTAAAGACATCAATGTTGCTGAGATTCAGCTCACAGACGATCTGAGAAGAATTGCTGCTTGGTGTTGCTCAAATAGCCTGCTTGCTAATCCTGAAAAGACTAAGCTGCTCTTGTTTGGTACTCCACAAATGCTCAATCACGTTCAGAACTTTCGAGTGACTTTCCTTGATAAGGAACTACAACCGGTATCTTCAGCCCGAGATTTGCTGGGAGTGGAGTTTGATGGATGCTTGAGTTATGATGAGCATATTACCCAAGTGGTTTCAAAATGCACAAAGACTCTGTGCCTGATTAATCGAGTTAAGCATATCTTAGACAGCCGGACTCTGATAGTGATTATTAACGCTTTGGTCTTCAGCAAACTTTATTACTGTTCATCTGTGTGGGCAAATACGTCTAAGAAAAATATTGCAAAACTACAGACTGTGCGGAACTTTGCTGCACGAATTGTAACTGGCACGAGAAAGTATGATCATGTCACACCCGTGCTACAACAACTAAAGTGGTTACCTGTTTCTTATACGTTGCAATATAAAGATGCTGTTATGGCATTTAAGTGTCTCAAAGGGTTAGCTCCACCATACCTCACAAGAAGATTTACTTCTAGATCCCAGACACATGATCGGGTCACCAGACAAATGGATGAGTTAGATATCCCATTTTATCGGACAGCTGCGGGTCAGCGCTCGTTTTTATACAGAGCAACCAAACTTTGGAATGATTTAGAGAATAATATTAAAGATAGTTCAAGTATCGGAGTCTTTAAAAAACTAATAAGAAATATACTGTATCATGAGTGCTGGAACAACTCAATATAATTTCATATTTTAAAATTTCTGCTTGCACAAGAAAAAATCTATTTCTTCAAACTATCTTATATTTCAATGTTTAGTTTCAAAAATTAATATTAATTCTAGTGGCATTCGGCATGTTGTTAGGGACCAGTCATTATTAATGCCGGGTAGGGGGCCGGAGAATATTTTACTAAATGTCAAAAACTTTTTGTGACCCCTCATTTTTGTAATATGTTTCATAGCCCCCCTATTATTGAGGTAACATATTTCATAGCCTCCCCCCCTGCCACTTTATAAAATGTTCTATATTCAACGACTCACAGTTTTGTTACCATACATTCTGTTCTCATGCTTGTTTACTTGCAGCTGCAAGGGAACATTGACAAAAGTGAAGAAAATATTTAATCTATTGAACCTGGTTATTTAAGGACAAGGTGAATTAAGCAAATACACTTAAACCAATAAATTATATGAATAAATATCTCTATAGCTTTTGATATAAAAGTTACAGCAACTATCAGAAATGGGAAATTTAATACTCCTTTCTTACCAATATATGAAGAAAGTCTCCAATTGCCTGCAATCCTTCCACTTCTGGTTGACACAAATAACCTTTTCACCTGACTCTCTGCATCAGAAGACTCATCTGCTGCATCAACATCAACCTCAAGGTCAGGGGCGTAGGAACCGGGGGGGGGGGGGGGCCAAGGGGGCCAAGGCCCCCCCCCAAGTTTTAAAATCACACGAATGGTGCCCTTTACTCAGAGGTAAAGTGCCCTTTTTAATTGAGGAAACGCTCTTCGAATGAGCTGTAATTTGGGAAAAAGCGCCCTGCTATAAAATTAACAGTTCTATGCCCTCGAAACAAATTTAACTCGTCGTAAAGTTATTGCTCACACTATGCTCCCCAAATACCAACAATACGATTTCTTAATTACATATAATCTTCTTACATGAAGTATTGTCATCTTGTTATGCTTTTTCCTAACACTGAGCCATATATAATAACCTGATTTAAATTTTAAAATTTACGGTATTGCAAAAGATATAGTATTGAGAAATATTGAGCATATTTTGCACAGGTAAGCATTCTTTACACATTCCACGTTTAACTAACTCGCTTATAGTATGATTCTAAGTTTTGATTTGTGAACGATTCCTTGTAGTGCACTTCAGTGGCGTAGGAAGATCGATAATTGGGGGGGCACATATTCATATATTCGTGTTCTGCATTATTAATTTCTTTTGAAATCGATTGTTTTTAAGGTATGTGAATTTGAATATATGAATATGTGCCCCCCCCAATTATCGATCTTTCTACGCTGCTGGTGCACTTTTTTAAAGACTAAATTTATATTAAAAAGTGCACTGTGCACATTTTTAAAAGATTTCAGACAGCGTTTGACATTAACAAAGACTGACATGCCACGGAAAGAACGATGTAAAAAAGTACGTGAAAATTTACTCTATGAAGCAGCTTCTGGCACTCAAAAACTCAGTAGCTTTGGTTTTACTACTACAAGTGCGTCACATAATTCATCCAACATTGATGACACATCTCCACTCGACAATTTGGGACAGGAAATATTGCCATGCTCCCTTACGGATGAAGGTATCAACGTTTCCGGTCAACCTCGCAATGAAGCTAGCTCAGATCACTTCGATGTTTCATCAAGATTGCAAACCCCTGGCCTAAATTCTGATAGAGAGCAACAGAATCAAATTTTCCCAGTTAATCAAATGCGTGAAATGCCTGCTACTTCTTCATCTCAAATGCATGATTTTGAAGTAAGTCCAACGTCTTCAAATACAATTGAGTTAGATGATCTGCTACCAAGCACATATGTCCAGGAAAATAAGATTTCACCTGCAAACTGTGACTCCGCATGTTGTACACAAGGTTTTCCCTGCCATCCCACCTCAGATGAATTGAAGAAAACATCCATAAAGCAGCTACGCACTGACGGCCAATTTAGGCACTGCCCATTTTCTGTCTTTTCAAAGTTTTCTTGGGTGACCTACTGCCTGACACGTGGTACTATAGCTTGTTTTCACTGCAAGAAAGCCATGGAAAGAAACTTAATCACTTTTAGTTATCATACCGAGAAAGCATTTTCTTCAGGAGAGTTTTGCAACTGGAAAAAGTGCCATGAAAAGCTGAAAAAACATCAAAATTCTCATTGCCATAAAGAAGCTGTTGAAAAACTTGCACACATTGTTCATGAGAAGAATGATATTGGCGCTCAACTTGACAACCAGTACCGTAGTGAACAAGATCTTCATCGACGACTTTTCCCTGAGCAGCTTAGCAGTCTGAAATACTTAGCACGGCAGGGCCTTCCGCTCCGTGGGCACAAATCTTTGAATAGCAACCTAATTCAACTGCTAAAGACAAGGAAGATGTTCCAGAATTGAATGACTGGGTCAGAAATGGACAGTACCTTAGCCCGCCGATAATCAATGAACTAATTGAAATGATGGGCAATACTCTTTTGCGTGGTATTTTGAAGGACATAAAAGATAATTCTGGACTATTTTCTCTTCTCGCTGATGAATCTCGTGATATAAGTAATAAAGAACAACTGACGTGCATTCTCCGATGGGTTTCTCTTCCAGATTTGGAGATAAATGAAGATTTCATTGGGATGTATTTGATCAAAAAACCAGACGCCGAAACGATAGCAGCATCTCTCAAAGATATACTGTTAAGATGTAACCTGATGCTTGATGATTGCAGATGGCAAGCTTACGATGGGGCTTCAACGATGAGCGGCCATTTAAGTGGTGTTGGAGTAAGATTGCAGGCGGAAAACCCCGTAGCTTATAAAATCCACTGTGCAAACCACCGTCTGGATTTGGTTTTGAAAGCCTGCGCCAACAAGAGCAAGCTCATCGGTGATGTCCTTAGTCTTGTGCAGGAGTTGGCCGTTTTCATCAGGCAGTCCCCAGTCCGTATGTCTGTGTATGAGAGTATTGCCAAAGAATGTCTGGCCAGCAACGAAAACTGTGTTGGGGCAGAAAATCTCCATCTTCTTTGCCCGACTAGATGGACTGTAAGAAACTGCGCGATGAAAGCGGTCTTGGACAATTATCAGGGTATATATGACACCCTAAGGAACATTTCAGAAACCGGGTCAACGAGAGACAGCCGCGACAAGGCAGCAGGCACAGCCAAAAAGATGACGCAGTTTGCCACATTTCTTGGCCTGCGTTTTGCAATGAATGTTTTCAGCGTTTGTGAACAATTGGCATGCACCATCCAAACAAAGGGAATCTTAACACAAACAGTAATGAATGGAGTGAAAGCGCTGAAAGATGCTTTGCAACGACAAAGAGATGACTACTCTTTTTTTTTCCGCAAGACAAGAGATTTGGCCTCCTGCATGCCTATAATAGAAGTAGAAGAACCGGTTCTTCCACGTCATAAAAAAGTGCCTCGACGGCTAGATAATGGTTCCGCTGCCGAACACCAATTTAACTCTGCCGAAGATATGCACCGTGCGCAGTGTTTCGTGGCCATTGACGCTTGCCTTGTCGAACTTAATCGTCGTTTTCGCGAAGAGTCGTATGCACCACTTCAGCAATTTGAAAGTGCAGTCATAAGTGCTGCTAATGGTCTTAGTTTCGAATTGAGCGAGAACTTTCAGAAGTCATACGAGAAGGATGTGAACTTCGATTCTCTGCAGTCGGAATTAAAATTACTTGAAACTGTTACCAAACAAACATTCCCTGAAATTAAACGTGTGACTTCGATGGAAACTGTGGTGTCAATTTTAACTTATGGGCAGAATGGGACTCATTTACTTCCTAACGTTCTTCGTTTAATGCATATATACTTCCTGGCTCCATTAACAACCGCATCTGCTGAAAGATCGTTTTCCGTGCAAAGATCTCTCAAAACGTATTTAAGAAGCACGATTACCGAAAAGGGGTACAATAACCTTTTGATGCTCAATATGCACAAAGCAAGAACAGATTCCATTTGCCTCAAAACAATTGCAAAAGAATTTGTTGGAAAAAACGAACGCAGGTTAAGGTTTTTTGGAAAATTTTGATGACGATAACGGAGTCGCTACTTGTGTTAGAAGTTAGATGTAAGATATACTTTATTTTAGCAGTATACAATAACACGTGTCAAGTGCCCTAGAAGTTAATGGCCCCCCAACCTATATATGCTTCCTACGCCCCTGCTCAAGGTCACTGTTGCTATCAGATTCCACCTCACTTGTGCAGTTAATGATCTGTGTTAAAATACAAAGGAATATAAAACAGAAATACTGTACTGTGTATGCTAGAGATAAAAACAAGAAAAATATCTGCAAATTTCTCGTCCAGTCCTCATCTCATTCATAGCATCATTTGATAAATCAGTATCATTCCTAAACTCATCAAACTCTTCCACATCTTCACAGTCCACAATGTTGTGTTCTGACACATCTAGATTTTGTGTCCTCACGTGTCTTGAGATCACCTCAATTTTTGCTGCCTTTTTAAGTTTCAAACATCCCATCATGTTGTACTTGAGCAGGTATTTATTGAGGGTTTCCACAAGTAGATTTTTAATGCCTCCATCCTCAACTTTGCCTAACCAGTCGATGTCTTCAAAACCCTGCTTCTTCTCTGCTTCTATTCTGACCCTAGTTTCTCTTTTTCTAGCCTCTTTGGTCATATGTTTGAAAATCAAATCATCAAAAGCAAGTTTCACAATACTTTTAGGAACAACATATCTTTCTGAAAAACTAGTTATTGTTGATGGGTCTTCAATATTCACTGTACCTTCCTTGAAAGAAAACCTTAACTGTACCCTTGGATTAAATTGGTTTACTGGTCTACGGACTTCATCTATCTCACTAGGGGTATCTTTGACGTGCAAGTACTTAAATTTGTTCGAGGCATAATCAGGCATTGGCTCTGGTATACAGTGACAAACAGCATCAACCCAACCAGATTCAGCACAGTGTGAACATGATGAGCCATTATTATATTCACAAGAGAACTTCACAATCTCCAAGTACTTATCACCTATTCGAGCATGATTCTCTAAGAACCTCTCGATCTTTGAGAAATAGTTGTGACCTGGAAAAATCATATTGTTGTTCCTGTCCATGAAATCCATCAGATAGTGTTTATCCCAGTAGAATAATTGATCTGCTGTACTGCTCACAAAACTCTTCATAAAACCATCAGGAGCCCCCGCACCATCAATCCGGTCTGATACCTCTTTGGCCACCTGAAATGCAAAGCTGCTACAGTGTTTTGGCATATACAGTACAGTATATAACTGACGAAGCTTACCTGGATAATAGGCCATGAAGTATATTATTTTTTTTTATCTTATCCAAACAAAACGAAAATACAATACAATATTAATTGTACCTGAAATGCATTGAATCGCATCCTGTCCATTTCTAGTTCTTCAAGCTTTTGTGTTGTTACTGTGGAAGGGTCTGGCAAGTTGGATTGTATATCAGACTTTTTCTTGTATTCCCAAGTTAAAGCACCTCCATCACATACAGCATCTCCTATGAAGATAATCAGATTGACTTGAAAATATAGCAAATAAATTTTTACCATAGTTTACTGTACATATTACATACAAATTTTATTACTCTAAGTTATTCGAAGTGCTTTTCAATGCTTAATTCATACAGATTAAAAGCTTTTCATGATTACCTGGATATTAAAAATATGATAAAACACAAAGTCACATAGAAAAGTCTGCAATTTTTATTTTTACAATAATATTTGCAATGCACAATATAATATATACCATTCTTAATGAAACAAGGGATCGCCTATCTTTTTAACATTTTTATTACATTGTGTAACAATTTAGAGGTGGAGTACAAATGACACTTTTGAAATAAAAATTATAGTAAGTGGGGATATAAATAATTTAGAATCCACATACTGCATACATACATACCTACGTAACTTTGAATTCGCTCCACTTCATTGTGACTGTAGTTCATCAATCTTGTTTCCTCTGCAGCACGAAATTTAACTTCATGATTTGTGATTCCAACACCAGGCCCAGCATCGGTAAGATCAACAACCCTGGACTTCAGCCTTGGAAGCTTCACTTCTTTCAAAAAAGCCATGCAGTCAGTCATCAAATTCTTCATTTCAGCACTGCTGGGATGGGCATCATCAAGATTTTCCCGATACCTAACAATGCTTTCTTGGAGAAAATTTAACTTTGATGCTGCCTTTTTCAGAGCAGTAATCTCCATTTCACACAAATCTTGACTGATTTTCTTTATTTCGGATTGGTGAGCTTCTATTCTTGCTTGAAATATCTGCACTTTCTTCAATTCATATGATCTGAATGAACAATTCGGATCATCAGTCATGAGCTGTAGGTCATCATCGTCAAATTGGTAAGTGAAATACTGCAAGTCAATATGCAGTGCACTCATTGCAGATCTAAATGGCTTACTTTGCCAGTCTGGAGGAGTTTCAGCTTCATACAAGCTTGGTCCCTTATGCTTGATATCCATTAGAAGGCTTGCCCATACAGTACCTGAGCTTCCAACAAAATATTTTGGTTTTGTTATAACAACAGATTGTTGATCACATGTCTTGATTGACTCTTCGTTATCAATGAACTGAGTTTGTTTATTCATGAATAGGAAAGTTCCCGGTGTGCAGTTTACCATTGACTGAGGGAAGTCGTACTTGGGCAGCTTCTTTGTTAAACAAGAGTCTTCTGGTTGGAAAATTTTTTGTGCTCTTGCTCCTGTCATTCCAGTACTAGTGCCGGGACAAAGGTATGCCTTGTCATCAAAGCTCCTATAGAGAGTGTAACTTTGATTTGGAAAATGCTGTATGTCACTTACAGACCTAATGATATTTTTCTTGTGAGACCTACAAAAATGAGTTAAAATACCACTATTGTCCTCTGCTTTCGGTGGTTTTTTGCAGCAGAAGAGACCTAAACCACAATGCCTTTTAGCTTGTAAAGATCTTTTAGATTTTGGTCTTGATCTGTTATATGCTGCTGTTGCTGACTTGATATGTGGCAATTCTCGGCGTTTACGACTAAAATTCACAATCCGCAAGAAATCCTTTTTTTTACTCTGTGATTCAAGTACATCACTGAGTCATGCCTTCTTCCATGTGCTGTTGCTTTTTCAGTAATACTTTCTACTAGAAATTGTTCATCAGTCAAATCCATGCTGGACGTGCGACCACTGCCAAGTTTTCTTAACTTCAGTCTAATAATGTTTTTCTTGCAACGATTTAGGATACGCTTTTTAGAAACTGATTCTTTTTCATCTTTTAATGTTTTAAGAGAATTAATCACATTATTTAGGTTCTTGACACTTTCAAGTTCCTCTTCAATTTGTGGTTTGGACCAAAGACCATCTTTAGAGCTGAGTAATCTCTTTTTTGAACTAAGTAGACTTTCTTTCTTTTCTATTTGCTTACCAATCTTTTCTGCTACTTTGGAATTCGCCTCATTCTCAATACCTTCTAATTGCTCCAAGTATCCAAAAACACATTGTTTATCCTTACAAAGGGAATCACTATCGATACCTAGGGCATCTAGTTCAGCTCTTTATCTTGTTACTCGCAAAACCTTTTTATCCCATTCTGTATCTAGGGCATGATATAAGGCTTGGACATTTTCCTTATTCAAAACAAATCCATCTCTTTACATACCAGTAGCACTTTCAGATATCTGTAAGAAAAAGTCTTCTAGATCAACGTCATCAGATCTTAGAACGACAAACTGCTTTTCATTTATAGTAATAATTTGAACACAAAGGCCAAATTTTGGGTGCAGAAGTAATTCTTTAAAGTGTTTTTTCTTGTTAGTATCTTTAACACCTGTACGTCCGTTAGTAGAATAACTCAAGAACAGATGGTACGCTTCATCAAATTCAATGTAACTTGTCACTCGTGTTGACCCATCACTACATGACACATTTGCCAGCAAGCAATCCAAAATACTTCGAAGCCCTCGTAGGTGTTCCCAGACATAGAATAAGAATGCATAGAAGGGCCACTCATGTCGGAGCCTTTAAAGTTTTCGTGCACGCGCATGTCGCCTCGCGCATGTTGGCCGCCATTTTGGGGGCGAGTCAATTTCTTACAAACATAATAAGAATATATTGGAATGACGGTGAATATGGACCCATATGGCTCAGTTATGGTTTCAAATTTAGAATCTATCATTGAAATGGGAAAATATGAGGTAAGTATTGTTTTTGCCTTTGTTATGGCATTATTCGACCGTTTTTAAAGCCAATTTGTTCTATTTTATTGTGTGACTATGAACCCACCGAAGGCCTGTCCTGACGTACGCGCGATATTGTCTAAATAATTTCACTGATTTTCTTCTGTTTAAGATAAAATCTTAAAGTGGGTTTAATATAACGTATTTCTTTCCATTTCCGTCCTTACCAGATTATTCTTAACAGGTTTACAGCCGAGTAAATACAAAGTTTATACACGAATTGTGTTTGTTTAATACTTTGTAGTACTAAAATTGTGCTGACAGCCTGACACTAGTAGTTCAAAATTCAACAATGATCTTGGTAAAATGTGTGTTTCCTGTAATGTTCTCTCGTTCTTCCCTTGTCTTGTGGGCTTTTTCTTTTTCAGGGCTGCTGGCAGACGGTGAATTTTTTGCCTTTGAGCATGAATAAATTTCCTTTGTTTGGTTTTCCTAGGTTTGTTGTTCAACAGATCACTGCTTGTTTGGCAAATGGAGTCTTGCATTTGACTGTCATCATTTAGCCCACTGTTAATAACCTCTTGGAATAAAGAAAATGGATGCAAGGGCTCTACACAATGAATGATAGACTATATTCTTATACAGTATAATATATAATTAGTGTACTGTCAAGAATGTACAGTACCATACTATCTGTATAGTTTTATATTATGGGTATATAGCGTGCTTGGTATCAAGCACACTTTGTTTCACCGGTACATTGACATATCTGCTGGCTATAATGACTATGTATATGTGATGTACTGGTTTCTGGAATGTCACTTTCAGAACTCTTACTTGCTGTTTCATTTGTTTTGGCAGCTAAAACAAAGTTTTGTTAGAGCATTTGCAGTACATGTAGTAGTGTATAACTACGATGTAAAGGTAGAAAATTACTACAAAAATACTAGCTTATTTTTAGTCAACTCTTTTATTTCGTGACGATGCACAGACCATGTTCATTCCTTTCCACTTTAGCCTTCTTGCCTTTAAGAAGGATTTTTGTGTAATTAGAGACTTTTTTCTAATGTAGGGTTGTTTAATGTAGGTTTTTTCATAGCTAATTACGTGAACTGAATTTGAAATTAGCTTAGCTATGAGGTACTGTTTTCTTTTCAACAGCCCTTCTTTTCATGCCCACTGTGGCCGGTGGGGTTTGGAATATTAAATAGGGCTGGTTTTGCTAAAGGGTTATGGTGGTTTTCAAGATCGTTGCTAAACATAATATCTTCGAAACGCTCGGCACATATTCTCAGGTTCTTATACAAGTATTCTGCATCCTTTTCGTCAATATTTTCGCATCTACAGGGTACCTCCCATTCCTTTGGTCTGAAAAGGTAGCTGCATGACAACAAGATTGCATGTGATCAGAAACTGGGACAGGATGGGGTTAGTGCTTATTAACCAACTTCTTTTTTACTGTGTAATACAATTAATTAATTTTGAAGCATTTGTATGTCCTCGTTTAAAGACAACGACTTTAACTAACAGTTCACATAGTTTAAATCCAATATTTTAGCCACATTTCTGTTTGCATGTTGCTAGATTATAAAGTTTAGCAAACTACAAGTGAAACAAGTTTATTAATGTGATTATATTCAACACAGTTAACATATAACATCACAATTTACTAGTCCGTAAATACACAGTACATTAAATAATCCTGTTTTGCTTAATTAATAATCCTTAAAGTTTATTTCCTTAATTATTTAACCCATTAAGACTTCCTTTCACAAGTAAATTTGCCTGGTGTCAGAGTAAAGGATAAAGTTGGGCTGAAATGTGATCAACCCTTCATATTTTAGTGAAAATTTAACCATTGTTGAGTAACATAGTTTTCGTAAAACAGTTGGAGCAATTGTTCCATTTTGTAGTTGTAACTGTCAGCCTGTGTAGGGGTTGAATATCTTCATATTTGCAGTTCCAAAGAGGTCAGTCAACTGAACCAAATCCATGGCATTAATGCACCAATTTTAGTGTCATGAACAAATAAGTCCTGCACCTGTGAATTTCAAATGAATTGTCAGTTGAGCAAATAAATAATCAAATGTTTATATATTATTAATATAATTATTATTAATATAAGCATTCCCAACAGGGTTTTTCAATACTTATTTACATATCTGCGTATAAATTTAATACTAACATTTACATATTTTAAAAATTGTTTAAAATGTTACATCTTGTAATTTGACCAGGCTAAAATAGATTACTAGTTAAAATAATGATCGAACATGTTTGCTTTTATTTTCTTCTTGAATGTATCGAACGGAAGTTGTTTTAGTTCGTTGTCTAGGTTGTTCCAGAGTCTAACAGCTCTAAATCGGAAACTCCTCTGACCCGATGCTGTGTTGCATAACGGAATATGTAATAACTCTTTATTTCTGGTGGCACGATCGTGGATTTGTGCACGTTTTTTGAATAATTCACATAGATATGGCGGAGCGAGTCCGTTCATACATTTGTAGGACATAATAATATCCCTATATTCGAGATGTTCCTTGACAGGCAGCCAACCAATTTTGTAAAGAGCAGGAGTAATATGGTCGAATTTGTTGGTGTTTGTGATAATACGACATGCAAAGTTTTGAACTGCTTGTAATTTTTTAATATTGTTAGTAGATGTATTGCACCAAATGGAAGAACAATAATATAATTTACTTAATACGAGTGTCGTGATGATCTTAATCAACGTATCGCAATCAAAGCAATGTTTAACTCAATTTATTTGACAAAGTTTAGCCATACATGAGGATACAATGTCACCGACATGTTTATCAAACGTTGGGTAACGGTCAAACGTTACTCCAAGATCTTTAGCATACGACACGGGTAAAAGTGTTTTCTTTAAAAATGTTAGCGACATGTCTAAAGGTAGTGTTTTTAATAACTGGCGTGTCCCTACCAGTAGAAACTTTGTTTTTCCTGGATTGATTAACAGTTCGTTCTCACAACACCAAGTGGCAACTTTGTTTAGATCTGTTTCAAGATGGTGCTTTGCATCTACGGCGTGTTCAATTGGAAATGATAGTAACATTTTTGAGTCATCAACAAAGGAATCCAGTTTGGAAACTTGTACCATTGAAGGAAGATCGTTTGTGTATAGGGAGAAGAGAAGAGGTGAAAGAGTAGCTCCCTGTGGGATACCATGAGTCATGGGGAGGGCCTTTGAAACAGATGAGCCAATTCGCACCCTTTGAGTTCGACCTGATAGATAACTTTGGAACCATTTGACTGATTTCTCGGATGCGCCAACGCACTTCAACTTTCGAAGTAAAATATCATGACTGATACTATCGAAAGCCTTAGATAGGTCCAACAATATCAAGAGGCGGAAATCGCAGAAATCTTCTTGTTATCCATGGCATTCAATAAAGAGTCACACACCAAGATATTTAAACTTTCAGTGGAATGATGTTTTCTATTACCACTTTGGTGAGGGTTTAAGTGAATATTTTGGCTCAAGTATAAGCTGAATTGATTGAAGGTGACTTTCTCACAAATCTTTGAGGCGACTTTGAGAAGGGAGAGTGGGCGATTATTTGAAGCATGTTCGTGGTCTCCCTCTTTCAACAAAGGAATGACTTCTGCCTCCTTCCAGTAGTCGGGAAAAGTAGATGTAGTAAGGGACGTATTGATAATGTCAGTTAACCGACCCAGTATGACTGGGAGCACGTCCTTTATAACCCGCATATTGACTTTGTCTGGACCCGGTGATTTATTGGAAGGCATAGATTTTATAATTCGCTGTATCTCTGTGCAAGAAACTGGTGAAAAATTGAAAGTGTTTCCATTAAACAAGGGAGAGTTTCTTTCGGCTGGAATATCAATATGATTGTCTTTAGCGAGCTGTACAGCAGCATTTGCCGCTAATTTTCCAACCAAAACGAAATACTCATTAAAGTCATTGGCAATCTGTTCAGTGGATTTACTACAAACATGCGTTGATCTCTCTTTACCGGGTATAGTCCGATTTATAATTTTCCACAAAGATCCAACGTCATCTTCATGAGTATTAACTTCATTACATACATAATTCTTCTCACTATTCTTGAGTGTAGTTTTGACAGAGTTTCGAGCATCTTTATAGGCCTGCTAGTCATTGATATCACGTGACAGCTGAAATTTGCGATGTAGTTGATCTCTTTCATTCATTAATGCTTTAACTTCTTGTGTGACATACGGACAGGGGCGATTTCGAACTTTGATGGTCGTAACTGGAGCATGTTTTTCCAAAGTGGAGAGAAAAACATCATTGAACACAGATAGTTTAGCATTTACATCGTTTTCTGTAAATATTGGTAAAATTTGATCAGATTTTGATGCAAGATCGATTAAAAACGATTCGGAATTGTACTTCTTGTAGCTCCTTACTGTAATATAACAGGGTGGGGGTTTGGGACGCTTCAATTTTAGCACCACATAAACCGGGAGATGGTCGCTTATAGCATGAGTCATGGTGCCGCTTTCATGTACTAGGTCAGGAGTTGAAACCATGATGACGTCAATCAGAGAACTTCAGGTGTCTGTTATCCTGGTTGGTGATGTAATCAGTTGTTTCAAGTTCAACTCAGATATGAAATTGCCCAATGCCTTATTTTCAGAAGAATTTTGTAACAGGTCACAATTGAGATCTCCCAAAACTTTAATAGGTTTATTGAATGTAAGCACGCTGATGAAACTTGGTTTTAATAGCTCATCAAGACAAGATACTGGACAACTTGGCGGTCTATACGTCACACAAATCAAGACAGATTTTATCTTCTTATGTTGTAATTGTAACCAAAGCTGGTGGAATCCGGAATCAGAAATACTCGATATGTCTTTCAAAACTTTCGCCTTTAATGGATCCCGGATATAAACACCAGCACCACCTCCACGCATTCCCAGTCTGTCTTGTCTAAATAATTTATATCCTTCGATGTTGATTTCCGCATTTTTCACAGAACTATTCAGCCATGTTTCAGACAAAGAAATAACTTCATAGTTTTTGTCACGAGCCAAATTACGGATTTGAATAAAATGGTCTCTCTTTTTTAAGGATCGGATGTTTAAATGTAAAAGCGTAATTTTAGAGCAACTGGTTGAAATATTAGTATTAGGATTATTTAGCGTTAGTAAGTTTTTGGACGTTGATGGGCCGTGTACGGGTCACAAGGTCTAGATGCTTGATCCAATCTGGTGAATTGCGTTGTATGATATATCGAAACCATGGCGTATTGGGAGGATTGCATTGATGGTCTCGTATATGAGGTGGTCTGGTAATATACTAGTGATGGTGATATACTGGTGATATACTAGTCAAAGGGCACACTGTTTGTTGACTTGACACTATCACACAATGGATTTTGAGTAAGAGCTATACATGTCATATTATCACAGTAAACTAACACATTTATTACAAATTGTATAGATTGTATAGAACATAAAACAATGCACAGTATTTTGTGAAGTATTAATACACTTTAACAGCCCTCAGAGGCTCAGCCACTCAACTCCTCGCTCCTTCAAACGCCTTTTACAAGCGAACAATATTAATTTAAGCACTTCTATCAAAACGAACATTTCCACTAACCTTTTAAGTATAAGCCCTAGCCGTAGAAAGAAAATCTGCCGGTTTGTTAAAAAATTATAGCGATTTTAGTAGCCAAAACTCCAGATTCTCCATATTGCTTACTACAAAACTCCAGCGCATCGACTCGCCCCCAAAATGGCGGACGTTGCCACGTGCGCGAAAAAATTTGGCACACGTTTTACCCCTGAGTGGCCCTTCTGGTCACCTCTTTATTCTATGTCCCAGAGTGGAGAACCTGATGAAACTTTAGCAATCTTGTCTTCAAGGACGTTTAAATTTTCCTTAAGCATACAGGATTGTAATGAGGTAAGAACAACTTTGTTTCTTGGGATATTAGCTCGTATAAAGCTTCTAACTTCGTTTCCAGACGCCATCTTGAATATGACATATACTTCATGTAGGTCTTCCATATAGTGAGTTCAAAACCGCATTGAGTATGTTGGGCAGGCGCAAAAATTTTTAGATACACTTTTAATATAGAACCATCGCTAATTTTGCAAATATTTGCAAATGACACCTGATGAGTTAGAAGAGGCATTAGCACAAGATATTGGAATCAAGAAAAAAGGACACCTAAAGCGAGTTAAAGCACTTCTAGCTATTCGTTCTGCCACAAAGAATCCGAAAGGCACAGAACACGAAGATAAAGATGCGAAGAAAAGCTGTAACAAAACACAGATATGTACATGGACGTAGAAGTATGTAATACTTAATGATGTAATCATAATAGCGCTAATGGGCAGCCAACATTAGCATACAGGGGTTGTGCACAAACCATTAGAAGGGATATTTGATATTTTTTTTGAATATCTGTTTATCTTGCAGTGCCAGATTCGATTTCGTCAAGATTATTAATTCCACATTCTATCACAGAGAAACACAATTTTTACAATGAAGTTCTCCATGAACTGCTCAATGAATCATGTAATTTGATGACATATGATGCTTTTGTAAGGTATGTTACTGGTCAGAGAGAGTCACGCTGGAAACTTAAACAAAAAAATGGACAGGATGAGGTCATACGAGACAAAGTTGCCAGAATCAAACGATGGACATTGGCAACCCCCCCTTTGATACCCAGAAATTTTTCACGGCCCCCCTACCCAGCATTAATAATGACTGGTCCCTTAGAGCTAAATTTTGACACAGTTTATTTATTTCAAATTGGTTTCTGCTTGAGCCGCATAACCAAACACTATACTGATTCGTGAAACATAGCGGCTTGCACAGTGAGTTGAGCATAGCTAGCTGTCAGTCTGCGCGCGGCGCTCGGAATTGCATAGCACAATCTTCAGTACATCGATTAACGGGCAGTCGATTTGTAAAATTAACGACAAAAGTTTCCAAAAATATTGAAAACGAAGACCAGGGCAAAACAATGTTTTTAATATGCTACGTTTTTTTTAATCTTGCCCAAAAACACAACTCACATGCAATCATGTGAAAGTGATTATAACGGAATAAACAATACATCTTGAAAGCATGCTGAACTGATTAAATAGCGATTAGCAAATATTTCAAAAAGGCTAGCATGGGTAGCTCTGTTTTCCGTATTATCAGTGGTTTAATGATTTAGTTATAATATAGAAGCTTTGTGGGGAAGCTGCTGGTATTTTTCTGGCCCCATCCAGATTACCTTTACGCAGGTTTTTCCCGGTCATCCTGATGATCCAGCTGTAATAAAACGAATGGTAATACCTAAACAGCAAGTCTTAACATTTCCTGTCTTCTATATCACTACAGCTGTTGTGGGAGTTGGTTGTTCGTGCATGAGGAATACACATTCTGTGTATTTGTGGGGTTGAAGTGCTCCCACAGCAACGTTCAGGCCATGCACATTTTTTGTACCAGTATCAAACTATTATATAACGATTGATTCGATTGAAAACGATTGATTCAAGCATACTTCGTAATAACATCGGACTAGCTTTGTTTAATTTTGACTAACCTTGAGGGGACTTGAAAAATTTAAACAAATCAAGATTCTGCTGCTGAACATATTGAGAATGCATTTTATTGATAAAATAAACATCGCTTGGACTGGTGACTTTGAATGTCTTTATACATTGAATGTCTAATAATTTACGAACGAATTCCTAAAATTACACGCCTGGTGGCGACAAAAAGGTATTTGCTTGTAAGTATTTAACTACATGACATGGCGAAAAACCAAACAAGGCTTAATTATAGAAGGTGAGAAATCGGACGAAGTTGAAAGGCAAATTTATATGGAAATGCTTCGAGACGGCTCAAGTTTGGGGCAACCATTGCAGACTCAAGAGAGCGTAACGGCTGATAAACATACATGCATGAAAGAAATCAAGTGTCTAAAGCAAGGACAATCGTTAAATAGTGAAATGATTCAATCTCTTGCGGATACTGTTAGTGGATTGGCACCTGCACTTAAGGGATTAAAAGGAAATGAAAGAAAAACCCCAAGAAATTCGGCCGGGTTCGTTATACGAAAATCCGATGCCGAGCAATCACAATATGCTAATCAATGTATCATTAACGACTCTATTGTGCCTGAGGGATTATCTGATTCACCAACAAAAGATAATAGCGAATCCCTTATTGTTTTGGAAGAATTGCCTATAAACAATGAGAGTGAGCGTCTTTGTTCTGAAGTTAAAAAGAAAATTGTCTTTGCAGATGGAGACCATAAAACCAATTATACTGTTCTGAGTGAGTTAATTGCTGAAGGTCATGTTCGTGGCCAACAAAAATTATCGTATGCAGAAGTCTTGTCTATGGGTGTCATGATGATTTGCCTCTGCCGGCAACGAAAGTTTCGGAGAATGTTAATTTTCAGAGAAATTAGAGCAAAATTTCTGGCCAAAATTCGTCTGCTGCAAGCCATGGCAACATAAAAATAATATGAAACCTGTTGTACCGGGATCTAATAATAATCGCCAAAGGCGAAATTATGCAACTAACGTATAATGGCTAGGAACGATCTGTTTAACATTCCCGTAAGGATATTAACATACCATTCCAGGGGACGGTTGAGGCAATGTCATAATAATTCATGCAATTTAGTGAAAATAGTACCAAAATCTTCCCACCTACAAAGCAGGAATAAAAGAAGATATTGTTTTCCTAAAGTGCTATTGTTTAACGAAAGATCGATATGCTCAAAAATTTCCGAAGTTGAAAACAGTGGCGGATCTTGCGTAAGTCAAAATAACCACAGCTCATTCTAGGATATATTTATATTTTAAAATACCTTCAAAGCAACTTCATTGGTTAGTTTTTATTCTTTTGAAATTCATAACCTATGACATTTTATAAAGTTATTTTGAATTTAAAATTGAGCTGCTATAATCTATTTTGACTTACCCTGGATCCGCCACTGGTTGAAATTGCCATCAGCATGCATAAATCTGATATTTTGATTAAACAGAGACGTGGTTAAATCACAAAATTCCAGATGAACTAGCTCAAATTCCCGAATTCTAACTTGCTGAGAAGTGGGTGGAGTTGCATTGTATATACATGAGAATATTCCTGTAAAGGTTCGAAACGATTTGAACGGTGAAAACTTCGAATGCTTATGGGTTGTCTTGCGACCAATATGGCTACCTCGTGAAATATAACGAATCGCGCCTGCGTGTGTATATATTCCTCCATCAATTAGTCAAGATGATCTGAGCAATTTTAAGAATATTTTTCTTAATGTTGCGATATTCTTAAATTTGAAAGCCCAGATACCAGTATTATCGCTGCTGGTGATTTTAATCCCGTTAGTAACGGTTTAATCCAAGCGTTATAAACACTCAGTGCAACTTGAAGCAAGTAGTTAAACATCCTACTCGAAATTCAGTAATCCTTGACCTTATCATGTCGGATATACATAAATTTTACCAAGAACCGCTTGTACTGGCTCTAATTGGTGGCTCAGACCATTGTACGATCGTATGGTCATCAAAAGTACAGTTACAAGCTCAAGTGTCAAAACGCATTAATGTAAGACCACTTAAATCCTCATCATTATTGACCTTTGAACAATTAATCAAAGAACATAACTGGTCAGGTGTTTTGAGTTTTACAAATGTAAATGATAAACTAATTATAAATTCCTTCTTGGAGGAAGTATCTGACATGGTTGATTTTTCTTCCCGCTAAAATCTATCAAAGTCAACGAAGATGATAAACCTTATATTAATGGAAGGATAAAACATCTTATCCGAAAACGTGATAAAGCTTTCCAGTCTGGAAAAGTTGAACACTATAAGACTCTACGTAATTTAATTGTCTCTGAAATTAGGAAATCGGAACGCAAATTTTATAACGAGAATATTATATAGGTCTTCGTAATGAAAATGCAAGGAAGTGGTGGAAAAGTGT